>NW_024121555.1:2544527-3219847 GCF_016745375.1 Pimephales promelas
TGGAAAGGACATATCCGAGATGAAATAAATACATAAGGTGGTCCTTATGACTAAATTATTTCTCTGGACTTAGCTGGTGGTCCACTATGGCTCGACGAAGTGAACAATAATAGGAAAAGGACCGCTTTCTTATTTAAATTCTGCTTATTATCGACCCTCAGGACTCTAGTAGTGCCCTAGTAAATTGTTGAAATTACTTGCGTTGCAGGGTCACAACGAGTGCATTGGTTGAAACTAAGCCAAATAACAAATAAGGGGGTCTCTGTTTCCTTTCTGGCCCTATGAGGAATAGAACCACACTCGGACAAGAGAGGAAATGAAATTAAATCATATAGATGACCTAAGGGAATAGCTGCTTGCTATTATCATCAAGGTCGAAGGAATGAAATAATCAATGAGGCAAAATAAAATTAACATTAAAGCAAAAGGAAATAAAGTGATCAAAACACGGGAATGATCTGAGGTCGAGAGTGTTCAGTGGCATTAGTGACTAAACTTTGGATTTGCTTTGATCAACACTATAGTGGTTGTAGCGGTTGGGTGTTCAAAACCACATTGTGTGTCCCTCCAAAGCTTTAGTCAACATGCCGATGAAAATTCCTACGGTTACACGCGTTATTCTGTAGTTAGTCACGCAGTTTTCATGTAGTTAAACTTAAGTTTAATTAACAAGGCATCTGCGAAGTTCGCCCTTAACGGTTAGCAAGGAGTATTCCTAACCCTGTGAAGGTAAACTTTAGCTAATAAGAATGGTAAACATGGAAAGTGAGTAATTTAAAACCCTAACTGTGTTGAGAAAGTATTCTAGAATACTTTGCACTGTGGAACACGAGCGGTGAGTAAGGGTTCACGTAAATGATGCTAACTCTTAACTGTGGAGGTTATTTCAGCTTAGCCTAAGTTAGCTTGCTTGCTAAGCTAGGTTAGCTTAGCCGGAGTTAGCTTAGTGCTGGGTTAGTTTAGCTTAGCCTAAGTTAGCTTGATGCTAGGCTAGCCACCCAGGCTGGTTTGCTTACAAAAGTGACATTACAAGGTAACACTTCCTGTGACAAGTTGTTGTCATGGGAACCAGAGCGTGTCAGAGCAATTCAACAGTATCTGAAGAATGTCTGTATATTTTACATGAATCATGCACGTTTTAATGGGTTAAAAGGAGGCGCCTATACTTTATGATTTTCAAGAACTTTGGTTGCATTCAGTAAAACGCAAATGTGTTTTGGCATTTGCTGATTTTCTCATGGAACTCTGTTCTTTACTTTACACGTCTTCTATTTGTTTACAAAGTAAGGAAATAGATTTGCTGCAAGTCAAAGCTTGTCTTGTTCTATTTGTTTACAGAGTAAGGAAATAGGTTTGCTGCTGAGTCAAAGCTCGTCTAAGCATATATAGGTACGTCTCTCTCATGCATGAGTGTTAGCTCTTCCGCGAGTAACTTGTTTTGATCGTTTAGTGGCTTTCTGCTTGTCGATGCAGCTAAAATTTAGGTGAATTACATCAATCTAACAATAACATTAAGGCCTTTACTTTGTAGAAAGGGGGAGCGTCTCCCAGGTCTACCTACATATAACTCTGTCCTGGGCTTCCTTCGTCAGGAACAGGTTTAGTCATACCGCGATTTGGATTTCTTTTTAACCAAAGCAGAATAGATATCGGTACAGATTACAAGCTGCTGAGGTGATACCTTTGTTACACAGACTTACGCTTTAATGCTGACGTTCTTGATATCAGTTGGGACTCTAAGGCTGTTTTTTTTTAAAGTAGAGATGTCAATTCCAGCTATTTGTTTTATCTGCATTTAGATAAGCCAGCGATCAAGATGCGTGTTGCACGTTGCGTTTAGTTGGGTCGCGATGATCGAGTGCACGCCTGTAGGTTAACAATAGTTAAAACTCGGGTGATTTTACTACACTCTGTCGTCAGGGTAACGTACTGTATGCCCTGTTCGGAGTTGGTGTTTTCTGTAACTCTTCACTGTCATGGAACCTAATGTTTAACGGTGCTGATTTAAACAACATCTAGAAACTGTCTGTTTCAAAAGAGTCGTGCATAGTCCGTCGGCCGTTGAGGCTTACATGCCTATCTCAGATTCCTTTAACTTAGTAAAATTCTAATTCTACAAACGCAGAGTCTTGCACGGTGTTCGTGCTGTGTGTCTTCTGGTTCTGCAGTTCAGAATAATTTGGGTTTTGAGGAATTTTTACTGGGGGCCTTCACGCCTCGTTGAGTGGGCATGGTGTGGGGCCGAGAGAACTATGGTGACTGACGGGTTTTTGGAGGGAAAGTTTCTTGAAACTGGCGTCCTCCTCAGTTACATGTTCGTTATAAGTTCCACAGAAAACTCGTTCGGAGCCGGTGGTGATGGTACAGGCCCTCCGGGGTCTGTCTTGCTGGGTGTCGGTGTCGTGTTCACCGGTTGGAGACAGCAGGTGAAAGGTCACCGTCTTGTAGATTGTCAGAGATGTTGTGGAAGGCGGGCTTTTCCACCCCCCTTTTCAGCTCTTGTGCATTGGCTGAAATGTGCAGACTGGTCAGGGGAAGCTTGTGGTGTGTGTCCTTCCCTTTCCAGTCATGCTGCAGTCTATCAGAGTGTTGCAACTCTGTGGGTCAAGTTCGTGTTCGAGATCTTGTCTCTGCTGAACGAGCTTGTGGGTGGTCGCACGGGCCTCTTGCGCAGGCCGTGGCTTTTGAGTCTCTTTCAGTTCAGTCTCTGCTCTTTGCAAGAGACTTCACTTTGTCGGAGTTTCTCGTTGAATTCTTTTTAGTTCTTTTCTCTGACTATTTTTCTTCAGTCTATGTAGAAAATTAGACAGGGCAGTTTGAAGTCTTTCCACTTCCTTCGGTAGCTCGGGGTAGTTGTCATCCTCGGCGTTACAACCTTGTGCTCCAGGGCGATGCGGCTCCTTTCGCGGAGGCGTGCGTGTGCGTTGAGCTGGTGAGCGAGGTTGTGACGTGTCTGGCCCAGTCTTTGTCAGCTGCTCTTGGCTCGGGGCTCTGAGTCGCTGGTGGCTTTGGGCAGGGATGGAGATGTCATGAATCTCAGCCATGTCTCCAGGTTGTCCCAGCGGGTTGTGGGACTGTAGGACTGGAACATACTGCCTTCACTGTGGACGAGAGGAACACAACACACACAGACAGACCAATGCCAGTTCGACTACTTTTAACGAGCTATAATACAGGCTAAGCCGTGTATGAGAATTTTGGTTAACTGATGCAGACAGTTAAACCGTTTGGTGGACAATTTGGGTAGGTCATCATGGGTCTGAATGAAGGTTTTTGACAGGGCGCTAGCTTAGGGGTCACCTGTTGGTGCTAACGACTTGGTTGTCAAACTATTCTTCAGCTTTCCTTGGTGTGTCAGAGAGGTTCTGTCTCTAGGTGAACTGAAAGGAACAGAGCGCAACAGAACAGAGCAATGGCAATCTAGCAAAGTTTGAAGTAACATGCAACCATCAGAGATGGGGAGGTCTGTACTGAAATGGCATTAGTAGTAGTACCCCAGCAGTGTTAGAAAGGGGAAGAAGAGAAGGCCTAAGCCTGTTTGGAGCCGGTTTGTGGCTCGGAGAGGAGGAAGCCAACCACTTCAAATTACCAGGGGAATCTCTAGATTCTGTGGCAAATAGTAAGTGGATGGGTTTTAATACCTTTTCTAGTTTGCCTGGGGTGAAATGAGGTCATTCTGGCCGGAGTCAGCATCGTGGTTGGTCCTTCTGTCGCCCCACACATGACAGCAGTGTCCCGGGCCTTTCGGTGCATCTGTACAGAGGTACGCCCTCTCAAGCAACTTGACCTCGAACACAACCGGCGGTGCCAGATTGGTGATATCGTGTTGCGGGCCGCACCAACAGAAGATACAGAAAAGTCCGAGACTCACGCTCAGTCAGTGATGGTGACGCAGATTAGACGAACCAGCTCGCTGGACCCCAGGCAGAGATGACTGTCAAATCATCCAGCACGAGAGAGATTTCTACTTGCAAACACAAAACAGGATGAAGAACAAGTGTACTTCAATGTGAATTAAAGCTCCTTTATCTAAATCAAATTGAGTGTTTTTTTTTTTTTTTTGAAAAATCAAAGGCAACAGCTTTACTAAAATTATGGTATAAACAAAAAGGAAATTATGACAATGTTACTTAAATTATGACAATGTTACTTATAACCTAGCCTCCATTCAGGAAAGGAATAGAGTGCAGCAATGAAGAACACAGGAGGAAGCGAGCTGTAGTGGCGGGTTTTGGCCACTAAGGGTTTTGGTCCACTTCCTGCTATTGTTTCACCGGGCTGACAGAGAGCTTGATTTAAATTGCATTCAAACTGATTTAAACACAATTCAAATTGAGCAAATGCATAGGGGTTAAGTAACCATTAGATTAGTAAGGATACAGTTGTACCGAGACCAGATCAAAATTATTAAAAATAATTTGAGGAGGAAATGTAGAAATAAAGCCATAAACAATTCCCAATGGGAAATGAGAGAATTAATTCAAATTAACTTCGAGATTTGTCTGTTTCAAACCAAATTTGAATAAGTGTGGGAAATTAAAGGTTGGTGTCATATTTGATGATAATCACGATTACGGTGAGGGATCAGTGATAACCAGAATACAACCAGCAGTGAGAGAGCCATGCGAACAGAGTGAGGTTAGCTGATGACTTACCAAAGGGACGGCCACAAGGGGGCGCTTTCCTCTAAGTGGTCATCAGAAGCTGCTAAGACTTAATTCTGAATTTTAAATTCAAATGTCATTTGAACCAAATTCAAAACAAGTGCACACAGGCAAGGTAAAGAAAATCATGTCATTACAACGAGGCTGTAAATTGCACATGCATTGAAAGTTAGAGAAACTAGTTCAAAATTTCAGTAAGAAAATAGGAATTTTCTAACAGAGAATTTTGAGGAAGAGATGACCTAGCTGTTAGTGTCCACACGATGGCGCCACTGCGCTCACACGGGGTAAAGTCGGGACACCGGTGGAAATTTGATACTGCAAAGCACTCAAGGGCGCACCCTAGTGTCTGGCAGTAGTATTACAACCAGCCCCCTGACCCGGTGATTTATTCAGAGGGAGTGGAGCGTTACCACCCTCCCTGCTGTATAATCATAAATATTACGGAATTTTAAATCTCGACGGATTTCTTTCCGGTACTATATTTTACAAGCACGTTTGGCAGGATTTTTTTTTTCGCTGCGTTGTGCAAAAGAAAACAGGAATTACTCGTCTGTTTCAAAACTCCAAATAACATTTATCAAAACTAGTATTAATGATTGGAATGTTTTCAGTTTTGGATTTTTTTGGTGCTATATTTGTTTAAAACACGTTCGCAGGTTTTCTTCGCTGCATTGTGCAAAGGAAAACAGGAATTACTCGTCTGTTTCCTGCTCCAACAGGCATATATCAAATAGCACTTATGATAATATGCTTGGCGGTTTTATACATTGAGTAGCTAAGTCAATGTTTTTTTCAACCAGGAGCTTATCGTTACTCTAACGATTATAATATAAGGCCTTTTAAGAACAGTAAAAGAGCATCGTTTTACCGTATCTTTTCTTCGACACTATTCGGAGAATTTCGTCCGGACAGTGGAGTTAAAATTATTAAAAGTGTCGTTTATGCACAGAGGTTTCTCTTCCATCTGTGCCAGAACAAATTTAATACTATGGAAACTGCAGTTTATTTTTAACAATTAACAGTGACTAAAATGTTTGAACATTTAGCAGCTTGTTAAATGTGCTTGACTGAGGCGGCTTTCGTGCCCAGATCAGTCATATCATGAGTTCGCAAAGCGTTCACTCCGATGCGCGTGTAATATTAAATATTACATAAACAATATTAAATAACAATATACACATTAGCTTGAAATTGATTGCTCATAAACAAGTTTGAAATGCCCCGCATTCTCCACCAATGTAAAGACTCTGGGTCGGTTCTGATCAGGGGGGAATTTGCATATCATAATTATTAATTATCAATTATTAATTATGATATGCAAATTCCCCCCTGATCAGAACCGACCCAGAGTCTTTACAGTGGTGAGGAACTCTTGCTGAAATCTGCAAAGAATCAGCCGTAAAATTTAGCAAATTCCAAGAATCTCTGCAGATTTTTCACAGAAGATGGAAGTGGCCAATTCTGGACAGCTTTTACCTTCCCCTGGTACATCTTGACTCCAGATGCATCAATGATGTAGCCCATAAACTGGATAGATGATTGATGAAACTCCCACTTCTGTAGTATTAAATAGAGGTGGTTCTCTCTCAGCCTTTGGAGGACCTGAGCAATGTGGAGACGATGGTTGGGCTCATTCCGGGAATAGATCAGATTAGATAATAGATGTCATCTGCGTAGACAATCACAAAGTGGTTTATACTCCTGGAACACGAGTGAGAGAAGCTGGGGGGTCTAGTGCTGAGGGAACATCATTGTCATGGGAACATCCTAGGTGAATATAATGAGGAAATTACATCTTTCGTTGCTCCCTTCTGTAAGTGCCTTCCAAACGGTTACATAATGGCAGACAAGTGCCCCAATTACTCCAAAGTCCTCACTTCAAGGGCTCTGCCCTTTGATGGGAGTAGGGTGCTCGTGAGCAATAAGCATGTCCCAGTCAGGTTCGTCACTTATTGGGGTACCCTGGAGACATTTCCGTTGTGATCTATTCAAAAATAAAGAATAAAGGTGATGACGTTATATTTATGTGGGTCCCTGCACATTTGTAGTAAAGGAAAAGGCAGATAAAATAGCTAAGAAAGCACTGCAAAAAAGAGAGTATAGAAGCAGTCATTAGCTTTTCAAGATCAGAAGGAAAGAGTATAGTGTGGGAAAATGGCAACAAAGGTGGCACCAAGAATTAAAAGGAAGATATTTATACTAAATTAAAAAAGAGATGGCACTGCAGAAAACAGAAAACAGGAGAGAAGAAACTATTGTAACCAGATTGAGAATAGGGCATATTAAATAGCACTCTTCATATAATGGGGATACATCCAAATGTGTTTTGTGATCAGTGCTAAACACCTGAGACTGTAGACCATGTGCTTATTATTGTTCAGAATATGAATTACAGAGGATAAACGGGTCTAATGACAAGACTATGATGACTAAAGTATATCGGAAATAGCTAGAACCAGAAGATCGCAGTAATGAAATGCATAGGATACAAGCTGCCGTTAAAACGTCTCTGGTTACTAACCTCGGTTCCCTGAGAGGCAAGGAACGAGACATTACGAATGTCGTATATGGGAACTCCTCTCCTACTCCATTTCTGCTAACATCGTAAGGCTAATGCCAGCCAAGCTGGCCTATTGATGCAAATATGCAAATACCGAACACATTGCCGTATTAAAACAAATGCAGCATCAATATTAATCAGAATAGAACAAACACTAAAATAAGTAACAAACACGGTGCCGAACGTAATGTCTCGTTCCTTGCCTCTCAGGGAACGGAGGTTAACGAAAGTAACCGGAGACGTTCCCTTTCAAGGATACGGAATATGGGAACTGTATAAAATCCAAGCGGCAACATTCTAATCTGAAACATGAAGCCTACCCGGAAGTGTGAAAAACTGCAATACTTCGAAAATCCGCTAGAGGCCGGTCCCAAAAGGGAGCAAATATCCATAGAGCCCATGTTATAATGTCCGTTTGAAGAAAATTTCAAATGGCATTTAGAGGCTTTTGCATCTGAACTCTTCAAATGTCATTATTAACATTAGCTAAAATTAATAAATGCCTCAGTTTCTTTTCTTCATAATTAGTTCTTGTGTCGTGCGGAAGAATGGAAACTTATTGTAAAGTGTTACCATTTTCCCCTATTCATTGTATATTTGTTAAATAAAGTGTTATTGTATTTTGATAAGTGATTATTGTAATGTTTTTTGAAAATAATTATATATTTTAAAAAAAATCAGAAACTCGATTTGGCATTACTATAACTATTCTATAACCAGCATAACTATTCCACAGAATCCGCTATTACTGAAAATATTAAACAATCACTTGACAAGGGAAATGTAGTTGGTGCAGTATTTTTAGATTTAAAAAAGGCAATTGACACGGTAAATCACAATACCTTAATTTTAAAACTAGCTAAGCTTAATTTATCCAAACATTCTTTGTCCGGGCTCGAATCACATTTAAAAAGCCGCGTTCAGTGTGTTGTGATCAACAATGTGAGATCCACTTTTCTTGAAAATAAAACAGGGATTCCTCAGGGCTCGATTTTGGGACCCATACTATTCAGTCTCTGTATAAATGATTTGGCTGATGTAGTATGCCCAGAAATAGGTCTACAGAGGTATGCCGATGATACAGTGGTGTATGCATCCGGTAGTACCTGTATCTCTGTGGCTGATAAATTAAATGCCAACTTAGAAAAAAAAATCATCTAGGATGACCGCATCTTGTTTAACCTTAAACACCAAAAAAACTAATTCTGTCTGCTTCTCTATTAAAAAACGACTGCTAAAACAACTTTTGAGTGTAAAAATTAACGGGGAGCTTTATTGAACAAGTACCCGAGGTGAAGTAAGTATCTCGGAATAATTTTAGACTACCAGATGAACTTTAAAAGTCATATTAAGAAATTCTGTAAAACCATTATTTAAGGCCAACTTGAGCTGTTTAATGATAATAAGAATTTTTTTAACCTTAGACTGTGCTTTTATTTATTTTTTTAATACTATGATTCTTTCACACATATCCTACTACATGGTCCCAAGCTCCTCAGTCATCAGTCAAAGCCATAGAGTGTCTTCATAACCGATCTTTGAAAGTTCTGGACAAGAAGAGAAAAAGATACCATCTAAGGAAATACTGTATAAGATTGTAAGTTTTGCTAATTTTATCTTACTGTATCAAACTGGTTTTCAATTGCCTAAATTATGCTGCTCCACCACTCTGCGAAAATAAAAAAAAATTAAAAATTAAACAGCAAAGTAACAGACCCATCACCTGATCAGTGTCAAGGGGCAATTGTAGTATCCCTTTTCGAAGAACATAATTTGCTTTTTCAGTAAAAGGGGTAAAATTATGGAATTCTCTGCCAGAACACTTGAAATGTATCTCAACACTAACCTTATTTTTTTTTTAAAAAAAGCCAAATTGTGGTTAATTCAAGAACAATTTTGCTCTCATATTTAGTCTCACTTGGTCGCAATCCATGCAACCACAGTTTTTTTTCCTCCTCTCTCTCTCTCTCTCTCTCTCTCTCTCTCTCTCTCTCTCTCTCTCTCAGTCTTGTCTTTCTTTCATCCTATTCTTAATAATGTTAAACTGTATTTTTTTTTTTAAACGCCTATAGGGACAAGTGTCGTGAATTAGCTTTAGCTAAAAACACTGTTACATGCATCAGATGACTGTTAAAGTTTATCTTTGTTATATGTATGTCCCTATCAAAATAAACTTACTACTACTACATTAGTTGGCATTAATAGACCTACTTTTCCAACTTTAAACATGACCCCACGTAGAGCTAAAAAGCAGCATAATACTGTCAAAAGAACTAACTAACTAACTAACCATCTCAATCATTCGTTTAAGCATGGCTGACTTTATTTTGAGTGCCTAAACGTGACAAATATTGTCATTTTACCAAAACTGAGATGTTTTTGTAAATATGGCTCACGCCACTAGATGTCGCTGTTAACTGGGTATTTAAGTAATTGCATGCTTCCATCCATTGAACGTCACTGAGCCTGCCTAAACACTGATTGCTATGCTTCCCACGATTGTATGCCCAAACTTCCTCACTTCCACTTCCATTCGTATCCCGAATCACACACATGACAGAATAGCTCTGAGGCCAAGGATTTGCCAGCATTTTGCCAACACAAAGAACGCAGCCATGCTTTGCACGGTGAGTTGCATATTTTAAACATAATACAGTTAAAACTATATTTATAGAGCTACTAATTGTATTAGTTTTAGTTAATAAAACTGTTTGCAATCGTTTCATTTTCTTTTTAAGTTACAGGAAAAATAATCAAAATGTGACTATAGACCCATGCATAACTTCAGCCCATTCTCACCCCCAAGGCGTCACCTAACTGACGCCTTGGGAAGCATTTGGACATGCTTCAATATCTGACGCTTTAGGCGCCCTTTAGCGTCAGTAAGATGACGCCCTAGGATCGCGTGTACCCTACCACCACCCCACACCTAAACCTAACCGCGTCTTCTAACTGACGCTTTCCTTTAACGTCAGTTAGATGACGCCGTAGGATCGCGTCATGTAAGTGACGCTAAAGGGCGCCTAAAACGTCAAATATTGAAGCATGGTCAAAGGTGACGCCTTGGGGTGAGAATGCGTTGATAACTTTTAGGTTGTTTCAGGTCTACAATTGAGTCTGCTCGTTCCTTTACTGATATTTTTATATTATAGTGAAAGAGCCTGGATGAATTATATTCTTGAGTGATATTTTGTTTATCACATAATTTGCGAAGACTTCCATCCATCTTTTAATCAGACTGTCATTCAAATCAAATTATGCCTGATATAATAAACTATAGATTGATGGTTAATAAATGGTATTATAAAATGTTATATATCATTTGTATGATTCAAAGTTGTTTACAATTTAATGCAAAAAAGAAAAATAAAGCTAAGTAGTTAAAGGCTATATTTAAAAAAAATGGCTCAACCAATCTTTCATTTGAGGTCAGCAAGGGCGTGTGGCTGCCTGGAAGTATTTGCTGTGTGGCCCAAAAATCATCTACCAGCCCTCTTTATGTCGGTTTACTGGCATAGTTTAGCCACAAGTGATTTTAATCATATACTTTGTGTAAAAAGCAAGAGATGCTATTTCCTCAAGTTAATGTTAGTCTAGACAACAATGTGTGAGTTTATTTGCAACCAAACTGTTGTTAAAGTGCCAGAAAGGTAATAAACCTTGACAGGATGCAGATGGTTAGAGATTTTCCTTTTCATGCCATAAACAAACCTGGCAAACAATAATTACATTTCAAAATAATCAAAAAATGCTGAATTGCACTGTGGCCCCTGAGAATGCCATAAATAGTGCACTGAATCCTCACATTCCAAAACAGACCAGACTTCTAGGACAAATATTTTCCTTAAAGCCCAAGCTATCCTAGATGACTTCCCTTACCAAATAGAAATATATTGGTTCACCAGAACCAAAACTTCATATTTGTTTGCATCAGAAGTTATATTGTTTTTTTTTTTAATCTTTAATTTTTCTATAAAGCAATGGCTGTTGAGGAGGTGAACTGCTGATGTGTGGATTGTATACTCTTTACAGATCTGTGGCTGTAAGTATGCCATTTTTTTTTTTTTAGATTTGCTTAGACATTTTTCAGAATGTAGCAATACTCATTAAGGCGGTACTCGCTTGATTATTTGTTGTAATTAACAATGCCTTTGTTAAATTTGTTCATGTAGAGTCTACTTTAATTCAAAAGGCTTAAACAGCCAGTATTCTAGAAATGTGTTTGGTAAACACACTTTGTCTTGCTTAAATATTTGTTTGGCCCAACAGTTCATTGACCACAGTTAAAACGATCTTCCTTCAGGTCAAGATGAGTGGATTTATGTCTGCAATCTCCCTGCAAGTCTGGGTGACACTGATGTTGCTCTCTCGACTTCAAGGTGCCTGTCCTGTCTACTTTCTGTGCATTAGAATATCTGAGCTCTGTTCATGATAAAGAACAGGGAAATATTTTAACATCTACAGTTTGAAGTGGATCAAAAAAGTTCATCAAAGGTGTCCTAAAACAAGAACGGGTATTGTTCAAAATTCATGTATAACTTTGATGAAAGGTTTTGATCCACTTCAAATGTTGCCTGCTGTAGCTTTAAATGTGGGTTCTTAAAAATGCTGTTTTTTAAGGGTTAGATAAAATTGTATGCCATTTTTTTAAGAAGCAAAACAATTGTTGTTGATTGTGGCCTGTGGAATGTTGGTCCTCTCCTCTTCAATGGCTGTGCGAAGTTGCTGGATATTGTTGCATCCCAAACATGCTCAATGGGTGACATATCTGGTGAGTATGTTGGCCATGGAAGAACTGGGATGTTTTCAGCTGAATTGTGTACAGATCCTTGAATCACGGGGCCATGCATTATCATGCTGCAACATGAGGTGATGGTTGTGGGTGAATGGCACAACAATGGGCCTCAGGATCTCATCGTGGTATCTCTGTGGTATCTCTGACATTTCCTAGGTAAGGTACTTGCACCATCTCATCTGCAGGCGATGGCTGGACTTCCCTTCATGCTGGCTTGCAATATTACAATGGACACAGGGGAGACTTTAAAACAAGTACTGTGGATGGACATGTCAAATAAAACTATACTTCACTATCAGCCTGATAAGTATGACCACATCACCAAAGATGGAGTCAAGCTTTCACAGCATACAGCAGGTCAACCAGCTCACACCAGCATCATCACCATTGGTAGAGCAGGGCCAGCCAACGAGGGGTGCTACCAGTGTCTTTTTGATGTGTACCCAACCGGGCAGCAGAGAGGAAGGACATGTCTTTCACTTATGGGTGAGCTTTGGTCATCTCTCTCAAACATTTTTTTTCAACAATATATATATATATTATATACATTATATAATTTAAAAGGAAATATCACTCATCAAACATGAAATTCTATTTTCTAGACCTGCACTAAGATGGTTTCGTAATGAATAACTGTTACTGGTTGTTTACACATTGCACTCACAATAAATTGAAGAATTGTTATAAATAATCCCCAAGCTGGAAGTGGTGTTAACCACTCTTCTGCCTGGCCTCTTTTACTGACAAAAAACTATCATTAAAACCACAAGAGTCTTGATCAGATAAAAGCTGCCATAGGGTTTGAGATTAGTTAGTTACATTTTATCAGCTTGAGTGTGGTTTAAAAATGAAAGCAATGAGTGTATGCTAACTGTCACATATGGCTGTGGTAAAATAGCACACTAAGACGAGTAGCTCAAAAGGAAACAGTCTTTAATATAATCCACAGATGAACAGGAGAAGCTCAGGGGAAAACACAACCACATTACATAGACGCCACGGAACACATAACTGAGAAAACTGAGAGCTTAAATACACACAGAGATCTTTAACATAACGCACAAGACCTGGGTAAGTCAATTAATGACTATAGAAACAGACAAGGCAAGGATAGACAGGCAAACAGAAAACTATGAGGACTGAACCATAACTAATGTCCCGTGTAGAACACGTACTGACTGCAACATGGTCTTATAGCAATAGTTCACCCAAATATTACATTTCTGTCATCAATTCCCTCATATATCTTCAAGCCTATCTTGCGTGGAACATAAAAGGAAAATGTTTTGAAAAAATAATCTCAAATAATAAATAAAAAAAATCAACACTTTTTTGCGTCATACAGCTTTGAAATGACATGATGACAGATTTTTCATTTTTGGGTGAACATATCTACCTAATGGTTGAAGAGCATGAAAAATCTCTTCACTTTATTTTTTACATTTTTTATTATTCCTTCCAGCAACGGTGGAACATATGGACAATAAAACAGTTGTGAGTGGAAAGCCTGTTTCCCTTTTGTGCAAGTACATTCTCAGTAAGCGAGTCCAGCAGGTTTTATGGAAAAAAACAGCTGAGCAAGGGGACACCGCCATTGTTGCTTCTTATGCCAAGAATGACAGACCCATCGTTGAGACACCTTTCAATGGTCGGGTAACTCTAAAGCCCTCACTTGGGCAATCCAAGCTTTCCATACACCGGGCTCAGACAGAGGATGAGGGCTGTTACACCTGTGAGTTCCACACGTATCCAGATGGCATTAAGAGTGCAACAGCTTGCTTATCTGTTTATGGTAAGTGCAAATGGCAGTAATAACTAGATAGATATATACATTTATTTGGGTACCACTTTAGATTAAGTGTCTTTAATTACTGTGTACCAACATTTATATTAAGAATTTCATAAAATACAGTCATTGTGTACATACATGTTTTTACATTGTACTTGCATTCAACAAATACCTTCATATAATTGCATCTGTGATTATTTTCTGAATTTACATCTATAATTATACTGTACCCTTCCCTTACACCCACCTATAGACGAATCCGACGAGCGTTCTGTGTAGGCTGCCATCTTGTGGCGACGCCATTACTGAGCTGTTACACAGGCATATAGACATAATGCACCGGTATGTAAACAAACCTCGGTGATAACGCGAACTCACCCTCGATGACAGCTACAGCCAGGCAGAATGACTTGTTGGTTTGATCTGTGACTGCAGTGGCCTCCAGTCACAGATGAAGGATCTTACAGATTAACGTTATTTATGAAAATAGCTTGGCAAGCTAGCTAGGCTAAAGTTTGCTAACGAGGAAACTATAAAAAGATCTGTCCATTTGGCAACAATAAATAAATAAATGAATGAAATCAAATAAACAAATTCATGTTTTTCATTTGTGTCCATTATTTATCTCATTTTCACATTGCAACAGGTAACGTTACAGCTAGAAAGTATACATAATATCGACCAATTAGTGTTTTTAAACCATGGAAAGAGGTCAATATAACAGCGGGAGAACAATTATGTCACATAACGTTACATTTAGCTCAGGAAAGCCATTTAATGACCATAGCATGTTAATTTAATAGAAAAAATAGCAAGAGAGGAGATTTTGCTGATCACTATATCACATATTTATTATATTTTTTTTTACTTATGTCATTAAATAATTGTTATTATACGCGAATGTCCACGTCTTGTACTCGCCCAGGAAATCTGTAAACCGTACGGCACCAGACAGGGGCAGTCGACACGGGGTATTCACAGTGTTTTCTCTTCAAAATTGAAATTTTACTGCCACCATTGAAACAATTTATAACGGAAACTGTTTACCCACTCGACATTATACAAGGGATAACGTTGTAACGTTAGTGACAGTCGTAAATCGCGGGCTGTTTATTGCAGTGGACGCAAGTTGCAACTAAAACAATAGGAGGCAATGGCGCAACGCTACCCAGCAACAGCTCAGTAATGGCGCCCCGCTTACTTCCGGTAGTTTCGCCGGATTCGTCTATACCACAAAACCAGTCTGTAACCTCACCCCATCCCACCTCAATATCAGAAAAATGTTTTGAACATGAACACAATAAAATAAATAAAAATACTAATCTATTTTTTAATGTAAACACATAATAGATTACATAAAACATAAAAAATTAGAGGCATTGTAGACACCTAATATAATGTGTGAAATCAGGACAGCCTGGAATTTTTAATTAACCCAAATCCTTGATTATAAGGTCCAGGTGTGATTTATTAGGGCTGAATCTAAGGCCCTGTTTACACGAGAACGCTCGCAGGTGAAAAAAAATAAAAAATGTTTTATCGGATGTGCCTTTCGTTTACATGGCGACGGCATTTTGGGGGCTTAAAAATGTGGATCTTAAAATCTTAAAAACGCTCAACCGTCGCATTCTTGTCTAAAGGGTAAAAAAAAAAAACGTCTGCTAGACAGTGAAGGTTGTACACAGGCGTGCGGACTTGGTGTTGTTGTGTGACAGTGCTTTACATTGCCACCTCGCCGCCTGGAGTGCATATTACATCAAATTTCAGACACTTTTGCTTAACCATATGCAAGGCGATTTCCCACCTACAACGTTTGTCTAAACACAGAATAAAAAGTGATAACACAATGCCACTTTTGCGTTCTCTTACGAGAGGTTCTCTCGTATTGCTAAACTTTTGTCAGTCTAAGTGATGTGTATGTTTTAGGGGTTGGAATCTCTAGGCACCTCACGTTTCAATTCGATTACGATCCAGAGGCGATTCGATGCTTAAGCAATTATCGTTTACCTGAATCTTATTTGTGTGTGTGTGTGTAACTATAAATACTTTGCTTTAAAAGTACAAAGTAGTAGTGACCCATAAAGAATTATAGTGAAATATATTTTATTAACATTTCAAAGAACCAAAAGGAAATAAATGTGTGCCTGAACTAGCAGCATACTTGTAGTAAATTAACAATATAACAACGACAATGTTTTATTCTACAAAGCTTACAATAGTGTGGCTCTTGTCCAGCTCTTCCACCTTCAACTACATAGAAGCCAAAATATTTCCACACGTCAGCTTTTTAACGAGGAAGGTGTTTGGATTTCGTGCTCAGCCATTGTGTCTCTGGTAAAGTGCACACGCCACAGACGGTCCGGGCACTGCACTTCCGCGCACTTCCATCAATATTATGTTATTATACATATATATAACACTTATATCACATATATATATATAAATTTGAAAATTGATTTTTGACATTTGTGATTCGATTCAGAATCGTCCACGTCCGCATTATGATACATCTAAGAATCAATTTTTCCCCCACCCCTAGCATATTCTGCCCAGTTGTTCATCTGCAGGCCACTCTCATATCAGCGAGGCGAGACTCGCTATACATGGAGCGGCTAAGCCGATCTGTATTTCCCTATTATGCACCGGTATGCATGTGCGGGCCTGCTTTGCTGGCCGCCTATTCCCATGCAGCTGTGCGAAGGGGTAATGCTTTCCATACATAGTTCAACGGAGCCGCTCTATTATCTGCCCTATTAGGTGCTTGTGAACTCTGCTGGCCCGCGTTGCAGACCGCCTTTATTCTACGTTTATACATAGACCGGCGGAGCCACTCTGTGTTCCTATCAAGTGTCTATTACATGTGGTGGCCCACATTGCTGGCCGCCTGTTGTTCTGCATGTTTTGTCCCACGAGTCTCATGCAGCGGATGCTTGGCGCGCAAAGCTTCACGTAGCGTAAGCAACTTGCGCAATAGAAAGAACCTCTCGTTAGAGAACATACTCGGTTACCTAATGTAACCTCGGTTCTCTCTAGAAGAGGGAACAAGTATTGCATAACCTGCCACAAGCTTTTTCGCTGAAAAGGCGAACACCAGAGGTTAGGCTGCGAGCCTCACTTTTATCAACTCCCATTCTGGCAGGCTGTGGTGTGTATTGGGCGCGACATCACGCGGGGCTCACCGATAGGCAGCAGCAGTTGCTGCAAGACAGCCAATGAGCACGCTTAAGCCTAGTTCACACTACATGATTTTAAAATGTCGGGCTGAACTGTGCAGTTTACACTACATGACTTGCTCTCAGTGAAATCATGAGTGTTCAAGTTGTTTAGCTGTTCACACCACACAACACAGCGTGATTGATCCACAACAGGAGGTAACTCACTACACGAGTTAACAACGCACTACACAGAGATACAACCACGATCGGATGATAAGAGCATATCATTTGTGACTCAATGAGAGCTGTTTCAGTACTATAGTACGGTCTAAATCCTGAAAATAATCAAACAAATAACGAGTTGACAACAACACGATTCTATCTGGTCTAGAAACCATGTTTTGTCACGAAAAACCACGCAATAAAACGAACCAGAAATGACGCGAAACTGCAGAGAAGAACACAACACGCGAATATGGACGTCAGACAGAAACTAGTGCTGCACACTGTTTGCTCGACGATCTGCTCTGAGAAAAAAAAATGCAAAAAAGAAAAAGTAAGATTTACCTGGTGTCCTCAACCCATGCGTTGCTATGATTGGCTGTACTCATGACATCACTGAGATTGAGTCGCGCGACTGCTCGAGATATCTAGCATGCTAGATATTTTTCTGAGCTCGGTGACCTGTCTGCGAGGTGTCTGCGAGCTGTCTTTGATGCGTTGTTGGCTCTTTCACACTATCGGATTGGCGAGCGTTAATCGTCCGCTAATCGCCCGCGATTTGCACGCGATAACACCCTGACTTGTCGGCGACTCAACGATTTGCAAATCGGGCTTAAATCGGGCTTAAAATCACGTAGTGTGAACTAGGCTTTAGACAGCCTGCTATGGTCTGCTTTCCGCCGCACTTCATTGACAATAGATACAAAATTAAGGATAATTTTTGGCTTCAGATCTCGAGAAAAGATGACTTTACCCGTAGCGTAAAGTTTTTTTATTTATTTATTTTGTCATGATCTATTAATTTGTTAAAATTAAAGCACACTAAAAATGCAATTCATAAAATAGATTAAATATACCTTATATATAAATGTTATTTAATAAAATGTTATAATATCCACAAGTATGTTTCTAAATAACAGTGCCACAGAATTAAGCTGTTACAGCTATTAAAGGGACATACATTTCACTAAATCACACATGTGTGGGTATGGAAAATTTTCACACGTATGCACAGTGAACACGTGTGCAAATGGCAAATCAATGTGCTTTTTTCCATAAGGGTTGTTAGGGTATTTCACAGCCCCTTTTGTCTGTCTTCTGTCATACAAAGGTGTTTAAGTGAATGTCTAAGTGGGTGTATTTGTAAGAAGTAGAGAGGAAGGAAGATAATGTGTTTGTCACATTTTGCCTACATTGTTGTGACCAAGTGTTCCTACAAAGGTAAAACCTGAAATCAACTAATAAGGAAACATGCTAAATAATAGACAAATTAAAAGTGAAAAATAGACGTCAATGACAAGCCTAGAAAACAATTATTAAATAAGAAGTGTTATAAAAACATCTTGGTTGCTCTTTTCCATGCCATCACGATGTATAAAGGCTGAAGACTTTAAGCTTCAAAAAGGATGCAAAAGAGCCATAAAAGTATTATAAACGTAGTTCAGACGAGACCACTTTGGCAAGTGACTTGAGTTTATTGAACATAATTTTTCTTTGGCGGTATGGTTCCTTATGGGGTTCTTGCTCCATAATTAATTGCATACAGAGCTTTAGCAACCATCCAGAACCATCAAAATGTAGTGTTGGATTAAAAATACAAAGAGTATTTTTACGAGTGAACAGTGTTAAAAAACTACGGACATAGAGGATGTGCAAGTTCGGCGGTTATGTAGAAAGGTTTAAATAAGCATCTAACCTGACAAAAATGTATTTATTCAATGTTTTCCACATTATATTTCATCTGCAGCAGTATTGTGAACTTTTGTGAACATTTCTCTCTAAAACGGTAGGTTAGACTAGTATGGTAGGATAGATTGAATGGAGGATTTTAAAGCAGCACTATGTAACTTTTTCAACCTTTATAATATTTTTCCAAAACCCTTGAGATGGTACATAGACTTACAATAGGTTGAATGACAGGTCTGCCATAGCTTGACGGTGTCTGTATCGCTTTTACTGGCACTATCTAACTTCGAGGTGCGGGTAGGAACCCGAGCACAAAAAGAACTATAAAATTCGACTGCTTTACGGCATACATCACTTCCTCAAATTCCAACACGAGAACCCAACGAGCGTTTTTTTTTTTTTTTTTTACCTCTGTATGTTGTCATGGCTGAAGCAGCAAGTAAAACCAAATGTGAAGTGCGTCAGAAACAATAAGCGTCAGTAACGTCGCTATAAATACGCTGGCTTGTAAACGTAACCACACGATCTTTTGACGTTTGAAAAAAATAAATTCTATGAAACTATATTATACATGCTGAAATACATGCCAATGTACCTGGGATAAAGACATTTCACATGTAACGCTGGCAGTCTGCCCAAGCTGTGAGAACTCCTTCCTTCTGCAGAGTTCAGGGGTCAACAAATGCACATGTGTAGCCATGACAGATTTTATGACAGTAGTAGAAGACAATACTGTTTCACAACTGTAGCATTGACCCCGAGAGCAAAATTTCAAAAGTAACATAATGCTGCTTTAACTGTGACAAGATGATTGACAGGGCAGTTTATGATGACAGGATGCACATAAGTGAAAGAGCGGTCTGTCAAACGCAGTAGTATGTCCCAAAGCTTGTTTACTACTTTACCTATACACACTCAAAAGTATGTCCTTTTTCTTCACAAAAAGAGTACATACTTGTAGGGCGTCGTATAAGTAAGCGAATTGGGTTTCAGCCTATACCTCTTTCTTGGTGAGCACGCCAAACAGAGTCAATGCAGAGGTTGTGAGAATTTATATCTGGACCACATTTGTGATGCTTTATATGACACTTTGGGTAAATGACAGAATTGTGTTGGTCAACTGTTACTTTAATTTGATAGATTAGTTCTTTGCTCACTCCAAAAATACTACATTTCTACAGAAATAACTTTTACTCAGTAGCATTTCCTGTTTCAATGCAGTATCACAATAAATAACAAATTATACATTCGTTATCTCATGCAATTGTTTTACAATGGCGATGTTTGCGGAAAGAGATGTTTCTCTGTTGAAAACATTCTTTTCATTGCAAAGTAAATTCTACTTTGGAAGAAAGCTCACAATCAGGAGCTGACACTGGTTTAATGCTGGGCTGTGACTATAGTTTAGGGAATAGTTTGGGATGAGGGCCAGTGTGATTACTGTGTCTCTGTTCCTCTAGAACAGAGCTCCACTGTGTTAGCTTTCTCTCTGTTGATATTCCCCAAACAGTCTGGCTGTTGTCACCAAAAGCTCTCAGCCACAAAAATAAAATGGACAGAGCCCCACTTTCCCCTCATCTTGTCATGGTTTGTCTTTTTCTCTTTTATCTGACTTATGACACAGAGTCCCTCTTTGATGGAGTCTGCCACAGACATGACTAACGTCTGACTGTAATCAACATAACAACACAAGTGCCTCACAAGTGCCTTCTTTTGTCTTCTGAATAAAGCTACCACTTACAATACAAGAAAAAAAAGAAGAAAAAAAGTAAACATGACCAAATACAGTATTTGTACTGGACTTAGTACAAAAAGCTAAAAAGGATAGATGGAAACAACTGATAATACCATTTTAAAAAATGTCTCTGCAAAATACTAATTTTGAAAATTAAGCAAAATCAAGTTTAAGATCGATATATCGCCACATAATGCTCAATGTTTTCATTTACTACAACTTTAATGTCTTTGAATTAATTTGTAGGATTTTTTTCACACTGTTACAAAGATTATAATGGTAATGTCTTACTTAAATATGTAATGACCTTTATGTAATTTTCCTAGTTCTACCGAAACCTGAGGCCAGTTACGTCACCGTATCACAGGGCATTGTTGAGGCGAACTGCTCAGCCGTGTCGCGTCCTGCAGCAGAGATCTCTTGGAACGTGGAGGGACATAATCAAACACTGGGCCCTGCCGTGACATCATTTTACCAGCTAGGGGATGGAACCACAATGGTGGTCAGTTCCATTCAACTGCAGACTGAACTACTGGACGATGAACCTGTGAAGTGTGAAGTTCGTCATCAGGGCCTTGGGTCTGCCATCTATGTGTCTCTGAATAAACGTGAGTGAAACTTACTCAACTTTTTAGGGCTATACTATATCTAGATGGTTGGTTATATTCGATTTATTTGGTTAATGCATGGGTTTGTCTTTTGTTACAGCTAGGAACGCCTATATCATTCTCATTTCAGCGAGCTGTGTGGCCCTTGTGCTGCTCATATGTCTGTGCATCTGCCTAAAGAGGTGCTAACTTCATCTGCTGATATGGTCAGTACAGCAACACAAAAATGACTGTCTACTTTAATATCGTGTTCGTAATATTGTATAATGCAGTTTTTATTATAAATTATTTATCTGTGCACATTGTTATTAAAAAAACCATTTATGTTCCGTCATATTAAAGGGATAGTTCACCCAAAAATGAAAATTCTTTCATCATGTACTCACCCTCAAGTTGTTCCAAACCTCTGTGTGTTTATTTGTTCTGCTGAAGACAAAGGAAGATATTTGGAAGAATGTTTTAATCAAACAGATCTCATTCCCCATTGACTTCCATAGTAGGAAAAAATACATACTATGGTAGTCAATGGGGATTGAGATCTGTTTGATTAAAACATTCGTCCAATTATCTTCCTTTGTGTACAGTTAGTTTACTTTATTGTCATTCAAACATGTTAGACATGAAGGAACGAAATTCGTTTCCCAGGTCCGGCAGCGTAATACAGAATAAATAACAATTCAATCCTCAGATAAACCCCAATAAAACGTATAAAATGGATTATATATATTACATTAAAATATCCTAACCATAAAAACAATCAAGAACTATAACCCATCTGACTATAATCATCATAAACAGCAGAACAAATAAACACATAGAGGTTTGGAACAATTTGAGGGTGAGTAAACGATGATAGAATATTCATTTTTGGGTGAACTAACCCTTTAATAAAAATACCCTCCATATATTCTCTTCTCTAATGACTTGTTTACTGACACGAGGGCAGGACAACCTGTCACTCACATGAAGTCTTAGCAAAATCAAATCACAACAATCCAATCAATTCTTAATGGACAAAGAAGTCCCATCTTTGACATGGATATACAGTAAATCACAATATAAGGAAAGACATGACTTTTAACAACTTATGTTTCATGCCAACTTTAATGTTTTTAAACCCAGAAAATATAATGTGCTTAGAATGTAAGGGTGAACACATAGTAATGTAGAAGGTCACATCCAAGAATAAGTACAGGAAGAAGATATCCTGTTTACTTTGGATCAATCTGTAATTTTCGTTTTTTCTCCTTTTTTACTTGGTTTTTGACACAAACGTTTTTTTGACATGGGGTTAAGCAACAACTTCAGAATAAATGTAGCTTTGAAACTTGGTGACTGGTGAAAGTAAAATCAAGGTTTATTTTTACTGTTGAGGTCATTTTACTGAAGTATTTTAGGCGACCATTTAATGCATGTTCAAAATATCTATGTAATAGTAAAATACGTGTATACAAATATATTCATAATATAATATGTAAATACGTTTTAGTTTTTTTATATATATTGTCAGTCCATCCTATTAAAGTTAAAGGCTGCACTATTGTAAACAAAATCCACCAGAATTTTTTTACAAAGGAGATGATGAAAACAGAAGCTAATGGAGAAATGTATTGTCGGAAATAGAGAGAGAGAGAGAGAGAGAGAGAGAGCGACACCAGAGTAACTCCCTAACCTCTCACTCCACGCAATCTGTCCCAAGTTTTCCTTCCTGCTTCATTCTTTTGCACTTTCCTCTCTTAGAATCTGCTGGTCACTGGAGAGGGTAGAAAGGAAAAAATAGCATAGGCCAATTTGTTTTATATTTGAACCAGCTACATTTTTAGGCTCTAGGGAGAACATAAACGTATGACCAGATATAAGTAAAGTCTACTTCATTCTGTTCAGATTTTATTAATTGAGCTGTCTCAAATTGCTATTACCACACACATTGACTGATTGTGTGTGCCCGAACCTGATTAAGTGGCCCTAAATCTATTTTGCTCTGACTGGTTTCTGGTTTAAATCTTATTGCATCAGAAAGTTGCAGTAAAATATAAACTCACCTAAAGGATTATTAGGAACACCTGTTCAATTTCTAATCATCTAATCAACCAATCACATGGCAGTTGCTTCAATGCATTTAGGGGTGTGGGCCTGGTTAAGGGGGGGGGGTGACTGCTTTTTTTATTTGCATGATTGTGTTTATGGGGTGCAATACAACATGTATTCGGGGTTTTTCATTTTTAAAAAGTCTTATTTTTCATAAACTTCACGTTTATTGTCAGCCGCGCTCTCCTCTGTCCTCGAACGAGCGGTCGACTTCCTGATTCTATGAAACCACTCCCTCAGAAACATGTTGTGGGCTCAGATTGGTTAGCTTGGTCCGGTGTGTTGTGATTGGCTAAACTGTCGATTACGTTCTCCGGAAAGTTAACGCCCATTACCTTTACGGGCACGTCATGAGCTCCGGTCCAGATGTAAATATGCGTCGAACTGCAGTATCAGTATGACCCAGAATCAGACCGAGAAAGCCGCGATGAAGCGAGTCAAACAGAACCACACCACACACGGCTCTTAATAAACGTTTCTGAATGATAATTTGGTACATTTTTTAACTTTATACACGTTTGTTTTACACAATAGCATCTGACTGGCAACAATACCAACTGACTTGCTACTAATGACAGCGGCGGCAAGTTTACGTTCTTGATCAAATCGAAAATAACGTCATAAAACATATATACATGAAAAATACATTTACAACATTAGCACTTATACAAAATTCATGTTTGTACGCGTTTGTCGTAGACACAAAATAGCATAACTAATAGCCTAGTGGCAATAAAGCCAGCGCTGGCATTTGAAAAAAATAAAACACAAGGCTACGTCTGGAATTATACATGCAAATACATTTAAAATTGTTAAGTCTTAGCCTACTTACAGGTTGTGGCCCAACAACTGCTGCCTCTGGTTTTAAAGTCGGAACTGCTTCATGTTTACAGTTTCTTGTTGAATCTGGTGTTGAACTCGTGGAGATTCTGGAAGCTGTCTTCCGTAAATGCGCAGCACAGAGAGCTAGATTACGATCGTCATTTTCAGGGACATAATCAAACATAAATTGTTGACGAAGTACAGCGTCCGTGGGAAGTTTGAAGACATAAGACCTGACAGCTGCGTGAACAACACACTCGACGAGCTGGAGCTGCTGAAATATGCGCATGCCCTTTTCTGCTTATTCCGGAGGGAGGGTTGATGCAAATGTGTGGGTTAGTGACGTACCATAACCCAGCTGTAGTCCCAATCCAGTCGTTTTTGTAGGCAATATACTTCCTGATTTTTAAAAGACGATATTTCTGCTTACACTGAACTTTCAGCGCTGCAACTTTGCAGATACTGTTCATGCACCAACAGCAACATTACACACTATTTAAAATGAAAAAAGTGAAATCGCAGTCAACCCCCCCTTTAAGACAATGGCCGTTTCTCAAAACCAAGAATGCAAAGAACGGACTTGTGTTCTTGGGAAGAAAGCTCTTGCTAGTTGTTCTTGGAAGAACGAACTCACGAGGTAACGAGCACACAGAACGCTGCTGACAGTTTGAGACGATGTGTTCTTGCTGATATTGCGCAATAGTACCCTCGCACAGATGCCGTCTGCAGTGCCCAAACATAACGAGAATTATTATACAGCCAGGCTTTATCGCCCAAGCCTAAGGGATTACTCTACATACACTACAATGTAATGTATATTCATAACAATAAAGCAACACCTGTCTCATTTTAATTCTGCTTCTGTTGTTTGTTTGTGTACATCACTAGCCAACGGCGGGAAAAAACGCCGGTAATATTCGGTAATATTCAGGTAACTTTTGACCTGCCTCTCTCTGCTTCCCGCTCCTTACGCGAATGCTGAAATTAATTATGGGATATTTCTGCCGTCAAGTTCACACAAGTTACCAACCGATGCATCCTCGGTAAAATGGGAGTGTCAAGAACACATCCGGGATTTATAACCGTTCTTGCCTAAATGCAATCTTGTGTAATGGGACAGTACTTGGGCCGCGACTGATGACGTTTTACAAGTCCACGAGAACACAAGTACAGACAAGAAGGCATATTGAGAAACGGCCAATCTCCTGAACTCCAAACTGAATGTCAGAATGGGAATGAAAGGTGATTTAAGCTATTTTGAGCGTGCCATTGAGTATTTCACAATGAGTATTTCACAATCTGCTCAGTTAATGGGATTTTCATGCACAACCATTTCTAGAGTTTACAAAGAATGGTCTGAAAAGGGAAGCACATCCTGTATGCGGCAGTCCTGTGGGTGAAAAGGCCTTGTTGATGCTAGAGGTCAGAGGAGAATGGGCCGACTGATTCAAGCTGATAGAAGAGCAACTTTGACTGAAATAACCACTCGTTACACTGCATGAAAAGTGGGATTTTCGTCAGTAAGCGGCACTGTAGATTGTCGTGGAAGTTCAGGTTTACGACTGCACACGGCAATTTACAGGTAACACTCAAAATTGCTGTGAATTGCCGGAAATTGACGTGGGCCTTGCTTGGCAGTTGTCCCCCCATTGTCCCCCCTTCTCCTAAATCTAGAGGAGGCTTTGACATGTAAATGAAAATGCTGTGAGCTATACACATGCAAATAAGGGTAGGGGAGTTTCACCCCAGGTAACATTTTTCTGAAAGGTATAACTTCATTCTAAGACAAGATCAGGCTCAGTATAACCTAATTGCTGTGTTTTTTTTTTGTTTTTTGTTTTTTTTAACATTGCACATAATGCACAACAATTACAACAATAACATGACATCCAAAAAGATAACAATCAACAAATAATAATTTCACAATAAATAAGAAACAAATAAAAATAGGACAGAATTGAACAAATGAAATAAAAACAGGAAAGGGACTATCTCTATTGTGTATAATATTATGATTTAAGAGAAAGTTAGAAACCAGTAATTTGTACTATTTAAAGAAAGAAAATTAGCTTCAATTAGCTTCAATATTCTTTAGCAAATACAATTGTATCACTACATTTTTATCGATACATTTGAGAGACAGAATATACTGAAAACTAAAATTAGACCAAAAAAAAAAAAAAAACTTCAAACAAGGTTTAGAATTATTCATTTTACTCTTATAAATATGAAATTTTCCTAATAAAATTATAAGATTCATCATAACATTTACGGAAGCAGTTTTCAAAATATATGATAACATCTTTGATGTTAATTCACAGTTATAAACAGATGTTTTTTGTTTTTGTTTTTTACAATTTTTTTGACTGGTTTATTTAATTTAAGTAACCTAATAAAGTTATTTATTTATGCATATATGTATTTTTACATTTCATGGTAGCCTATTTAGGTATATCCACCTTATTCCTAATTTAAAATGAACTAACAGCAGCAGAAAAGTCAAAGGACAGCCGACGACAGCCTTTCAACCTGAGTCAAAAACCAGTGAACGTAACTCTGATTGGCTGAGGCAGCATATCGTCATAATCCAACCTGTAACGTCAGCCACTCTGATTGGCGGAGGCAACGTGCCAGGCATGTGGCGTGTTTTTTTAAGCAGAAAGTAACTACACAGATATTCAGCCTGCTTCGCCGTCATGATCGCTGGGGAACCCATCTTTTCCTCTAAATTGAAGGTAAGTTCGTCCAGCTTAGTGAATTCTATGTCCATGTCTACTTATAGTTTTTGGTAGTTTAGCGTTCCCATTCAGGGAACTTCGAGCTGCGTGTAAACGCCGTGGGAACGCCTCTGCGTGACGAGTCATGAAGCACGTATGAAATCTGTCCAATGGCGAGACGGAACGTCATAGGCGGGGTGACGTATCGACCAGGAAACTATAAAGCATCCCCGAAACACAAGCGCAACAGCTTCTGAGTCTTCACAAGCGCTCTATGTATGAATTTTGTCTGTCTGTCTATATTGTATATTTATATATATTGATATGGCGAGCAAACAACAGCAGAATTTCAGAAAGTGTGTTCATCCCTGCCCTCGCTTCATCACGGGTGGGGATACACACGATCTGTGTGTTGTTTGTTTGGGAGTGCAGCATGCTCAGTCGGCTCTCGAGGGGCCGGCTGTGAGCACTGCGAGTGTCTGCCCATGAAGACACTCCGCTCCCGCCGGGCACTCTTCGAGGAGAGTGGTTCGGTGCGCGCTCCCCGCGGCTCGGGTCCCGCTGCTGCCGAGGCACAGCGAAGGCTTGCGTCGTGGGGATCGCAGATGGATCTATCAGCGGGGATTGAGACGGGCCCCGCCCTTTCTCTGCCCTTACCTGGTAGAGTATAGTGCCTCAGTTCTCGCTGCGGGGGTCCGCGTTGCGGTTTCTCCTGCCCGGGCTGAGGCGCCATCACTTCAATTATCCAGTTCTGAGGAGCTGGATGTTGAAAGTGTGGATGCAGAGTCTATGGACTCAGTGGAGAGCGAGGGAAGCTCGTTTGCCATCCCAGTCTCCCGCGAATGTAGTAAAAAATAAATAAATAAATAAATAAAAGGAAAAAAAAAAAAAAATGGAGGTTTTTGACTCGGGCTGTGGAAAAATTAACCATTGAATGGCCAGTTGAGAAACAAGAGTCGAGAGAGTAAAATGGATGAGAGATTTTTAATATCACACTCACTACCTCCATGCCGGTGTTTGCCCTTTTTCCTCGATCTACACACCGAGGTGTGTAGATCGTGGAACAAACCAGTGTCAGCTAGAATTTTGACACACCAGACCTCTATGTATGCTAATATTGCTGGGTCTAGGAGATATGAGTGAGGGGGAGGTCGTCGGCACTGACGTGATTAATGAGATACTGCGTCAGGCGGCAGATATTTCTCTCCGTGCCACCAAGGAGACGGCCAGATCAGTCGGCCGCTCTATGGCAGCCCTGGTGGCCACGGAGAGGCATCTGTGGCTAATATGAAGGAGAAAGATAAAGCGTTTCTCCTGGATGCGCCGCTGTCGACCGAAAAAAACAGGCAGCGGCGCTCCAGAAATGTCTCCCCCTCCGTACTCATCCTTCGGGGGCTGCTGGGCGAGAGCAGCCCCGCCCGTCGAGAGAGCGTCGCGTCTCGGGCTCCTCCCCAGCAAAACTGGGCTGAGACGCGGCGTTCTCAGGCGAGGTCTTCCCGGGATAGAACCGATCTGAGGACGGTTATTGTCGCCAGGAAGGCTTCGTCGAAGAAGTCCTGACGCCACTGGTGTCAGGCTACTGAGGGTGGTCCCCACCGTGAGACAGAGGTGTTCGCCGCTGAATCCGGCGCCCGCTCTCTCTCGGTGCCCTCAGGGGTTCGTTCTGCCAACCCTGCCTGTAATGGGGGTGCAGACGGTCCCAGCGAGCGATTTCCCGAGGGACGCTCGTTTGCTCCGAGGAGCGATACAGAACGGTCGTTAAACCCTGCCTGTGCGCGGTCACAGGGCGCTGTTTCTGTTTTTAAAAACTACTCCAGAGGCCAGTCTCGAGAGACTGGTACCCTTAGTAGAATTTCTGGTAGAATGGGGAAGTCTTCCAAATATATCTCGTTGGGTCCTGCAGACTATCGAACGCGGGTACGCGATCCAGTTCAGGTCGCGTCCACCTCGTTTCCGGGGGGTTTTGCCCACAGTGGTGACCCCCGAGCAGGCTCTGGTTATGGAACAAGAAGTGAAAGCTCTGCTACTGAAGGGGGCGATAGAACGAGTTCTTCCTCCCGACAGAGAGCTGGGGTATTACAGCCGGTACTTCATTGTTCCAAAGAAGGATGGGCGGCTGCGTCCGATTTTAGACCTGCGCCTCTTAAATCGGTCAGTAGGGAAGCTCAAGTTCTAAATGCTGACTCTCAAGCAGATCGTGTCACAGATCAGGTCCGAGGACTGGTTTGTCACGATAGACCTAAAAAAAAAGATGCGTACTTCCATATCTCCATCCTTCCGCAACATCGGAAGTTCCTGAGGTTCGCTTTTTGGGGCGAAGCGTACCAATATCGGGTCCTTCCATTCGGCCTAGCGTTATCTCCTCGAACCTTCACGAAATGCATGGACGCGGCCTTGGCCCGCTGCGTCTCCAGGGCATTCGCATTTTAAATTACATCGACGATTGGTTGATTCTGGCTCAATCAGAGCATCAGGCGATTCGGCATCGAGATGCCGTCCTCGCCCACATCAGAAGGTTGGGGTTGAGACTCAACGCTAAGAAGAGTGTGCTTTCGCCAGTTCAGCGGACCACTTTTCTAGGCGTGGTATGGGATTCGACGACGATGCAGGCACGTCTGTCGCCGGCTTGTATAGCCTCGATTATCTCGACTGTCAAGCAAGTGAAGCTAGGCCAGTCACTCACTGTAAAGGAATTCCAGAGAATTCTGGGTCTGATGGCAGCAGCATCCAACGTGTTACCGTGCGGCCTGCTGTACATGAGACCACTACAGTGGTGGCTCAGGACCAAGGGGTTCTCCCCGAGGGGAAAGCCGCTCCGCAAGATCAAGGTCACGCGACGTGGTCTCCGTGCCCTGGCTATGTGGAAAGAACCTTGGTTCCTGTCCCTGGGACCTGCGCTGGGAGCCCCGTGTCGCCGGGTATCGGTGACGACGGATGCCTCTCTCACGGGCTGGGGAGCGATCATGAGTGGTCGCTCGGCCCGCGGGTTGTGGCAAGACCATCATCTCCGATGGCATATAAATTGTCTAGAGATGATGGCGGTGTTTCAGGCTCTGAAACACTTTCTCCCAGACCTCAGAGATCATCATGTTCTTGTCCGGTCAGACAACATGTCTGTGGTCTCTTACATAAACCACCAGGGGGGTCTGCAGGGACCCGTTCTGCTGAACCTGCCTGTGAGGGTGGGCGCAGACGGTCCTAGCGAGTGGTTTCCCGAGGGAAGCTCGTTTGCTCCGAGGAGCGATACAGAACAGTCGTTAAACCCTGCCTGTGCGCGGTCACAGGGCACTGTTTCTGTCTCTATAATTACTCCAGAGGCCAGTCTCGAGAGACTGGTACCCTTAGTGGAATTTCTGGCAGAATGGGAAAGTCTTCCAAATATATCTCGATGGGTCCTGCAGACTATCGAACGCGGGTACGCGATCCAGTTCGGTCACGTCCGCCTCGTTTTCGGGGGATTTTGCCTACAGTGGTATCCCCCGAGCAGGCTCTGGTCATGGAACAAGAGGTGAAAGCTCTGTTACTGAAGGGGGCGATAGAACGAGTTCTTCCCCCCGACAGAGAGTTGGGGTATTACAGCCGTTACTTCATTGTTCCAAAGAAGCTAACGATATACACCTCCCTCACGGGCTGGGGGCGATCATGAGTGGTCGCTCAGCCCGGGGTCTGTGGACTTTCTCCCAGACCTGAGGGGTCACCATGTTCTTGTCCGGTCAGACAGCACATCGGGGTCTTTTTATAGACCATCAAGGGGGTCTGCGCTCATGTCCATTATTCAGGCTAGCGCCAGATCCTTCTGTGGGCCCAGGGGAAGCTTCTTCTTTGGCGATTATATATCCCAGGATATTTAAATCGGGGAGCAGACATCCTGTCGAGGCAGGGGCCGAGGCCCGGGGAGTGGAGACTCCACCCCGAGGTGGTGGAGCTCCTATGGAGTCATTTCGGTCATACCGAGGTAGGCCTATTTGAATCCAGGGACTGAGACACTGCATGCTGTGGTTTCTCTGTATCCACCAGCCCCTCTGGGGTTGGATGCGATGGTACAGGAGTGGCCGAGGTCACCCCTGTACGCATTTCCCCCGATTGCTCTGCTCCCAGGAGTTCTGGAGAGGGTTCACCGAGTCGGGGTCTTTCTACTGTTAGTAGCCCCGCGTTGGCCGGCCCGAGTATGGATGCGGGTCGATACTTCACCCCCGCCCAGATCTATGGAGGTTGTGGCTTGGCCTCTGAGGGGGCCAGCTCATAGAATCGGGTCTCTCGACTGAGGTCGTGGAGACCATCCTCCAATCCAGAGCTCCGTCCACGAGGAGATTATATGCCTTGAGGTGGCAATGTTTCACCTCTTGGTGGGGAGAACACCAGTTGGACCCAGTTAACTGCCCGGTGTGGCGGTGCTGGAATTCCTTTGGAGCATTTCTCCACAGGGTTATCCCACTCCACACTAAAGGTGTATGTGGTGGCCTATCTGCTTACCACGTCCCTTTGAGTGGAGCTTTTCACGGGAGATACCCATTGGTAATTCTTTTTCTTCGTGGTATTGTGAGGTCAGACCAAGAGAAACTAATCTGCTCTGCCCTCTGAGGGCTCTAGATGCTTATGTCCACAGAGCTGCCCTGTGGAGAAAGCCTGAACAGTTATCTGTTTGTTTTGGACCTCCGAAGAAAGGTTGTCCCGCATCTGAGCAGAGGTTGAGTAAGTGAGTGGTCGAGGCCATCTCATTTGCATACGAGTCCGCCGGTCAGCCTTCTCCTTTGGCTGTCTGGGCTCACTCAACCAGGGGTATGGTAGCTCCGCTCCAGGGGCGCAGGTGCTTTCGTCTAAATATGTGCCTGATTTCATACAACGGACACCTGCTCGCATGGCGGCGTTGGTATTAGCGTTCCCACGGCGTTTACACGCAGCTCGAAGTTCCCTGAATGGGAACGTCTCTGGTTACGTATGTAACCCTAGTTCCCTGAAGGGAACGAGACGCTGCGTGTCTATGCCATACTCCCAGCATGCCCGTGAGCGCTTGCTTCAGTCCTATCAGAAGCTGTTGCGCTTGTGTTTCGGGGATGCTTTATAGTTTCCTGGTCGATACGTCACCCCGCCTATGACGTTCCGTCTCGCCATTGGACAGATTTCATACGTGCTTCATGACTCGTCACGCAGAGGCGTTCCCACGGCGTTTACACGCAGCGTCTCGTTCCCTTCAGGGAACTAGGGTTACATACGTAACCAGAGACGTTTTTGTCTTAAACTTCACAAATCGGCTGTGATTACTGCCGCGAATGTCCAAGGGTGTTAACCTAACGGAACAGTTTTTTGTTTTGCGTTAGCTTGCTGCTCTTAATTCTTTTTTTGTTTCATTTCAATTTGAACAAATTTGGGACACTAAACTGTACGTTGGGTTGCACGTTGTTATCTGGCTGCAAGTTAGCTACCATTCTTTGATAGTAATCAAACTAACTCATTTACTCTGAATATCGTCAGAAATTATGAAAAAATAATAAGTGCCAGGGTCCTAAAACAAAGCGCGTAATGTGCTTGTATGCTCTAGTGTAGGATATCCTTGTTTGTAAAATTGCATCACTTTGTGTGATGAGTGAAATCTTCAGATGTTTGTGATTTGTTTTGTCTCTCAGGGGCTGTTAGGAGTGAGGTGTCCTTCGCTGATGGGAGAAAAAACACCTAAATAAGGTAACGTTACGTGTTGTGATCTCATCCTCTTTTCTTTTGAACAGACCCCAGTCAAATAAAAAGTAAAACTAAACTAATTTGGATTAACGTCTGTGTTTATAGATGACTTTGAGCGTGAGACAGTGGTGAAAACGCCAAAGAGAACTGGAACATGGCATGTTATATTCAGTTATAAATGTTTGACCAAGTTTTTAAATATCTTATAAATCTGTTCAGTTTCATCATTTGATAATAACTTTTAAAACACATTTTTTTTTGTGGTATAGATGCAGTGACTGAGACTGGGAGATGCAGTGACTGAAACCTGGTGGTAAGTGTTGATCTATTGGCAGTGGAGAAGACGCTTTTAATAGACACCTTCTCTCTTGTGAGCTAGCAAACTTTGTTATTCTAATTAGAGCATTGTAAACATCACCAAATGTGTTCGTTTATTTCAGTGTTCCAGAAAAAGGTCCTGAAACTACTGGTCGACATCCGCCATCGCCTGAAGGAAACCAGGTAGTGGATGCAGAAGAAACATATTTTTGCTTACAAATGTGGGGACTTGGGGCAGATTGCCTTTGCATACATCTAAATCATTTGTCTTTTTCAACTTTGCAGAAGGGGTCATGAAATTCGGTTCCACAGCCACTGAGGTGTATGTACATCAAGGTGAACCTCAAGCACGCGTCGCAAAGACTTAAATTCACTTCGCCCTGATGAGCCAAGCCTACAGGACTTGAATTAAGAGTTTTAAAGGGATAGTTCAACATGATTAATGAATCATAACTGTAAGTACACCTTGATGGCTTAAGATACGAGACGAGCGGTTTGTGTGAGAAAAAGAAAATGAACAGTGTGTGTGTGTGTATATATATATATATGATCTGCGCATGCGGTGGAAACCGCCAGAAGCGATCTTGCACTGGTACGTCACTCATTGTTTACACAGATTTCGGAAGTTTTACTGTGAAGATCTAAACATATTAAGATGTATTGCATTTTGTGTATATCTAAATATATATATATATATATATATATACACACACACACACACACACACACACATTTATACAATATAAATACTGTTTGTTTTCTTTCCCAAAACGCTCATTTCGTGTCTTAGTCAATCATTGTGTACTTAATTTATGAGTCATTAAATCATGTTTAATTTGGTCTTCTTTGTGCATGCTCTTTGAGGTGGTGACCATAGACCTGCATTATATGACTGACAGACAACAACAGTTTGACCTAAAAATATCAAAATTGAAAATACTGTGGAAACAAAACCACCTGCATCTTGGATGCCCTTGAGATAAGATAAAACATATCAAAAATTTATTTCAAAGTGAACCATACCTTTAAATTACATCCTTATTATTCGTTCATAATTCTGGCTCCACTGTACATTGTGTTTGATATATCTGGTGCCCAATTCTGATGCCATTCAGGGCAATTTATTTTTGAATAGAGATGCAATATATTATTGATTTATTTGTATAACTGTAGTGCTGTATGTATGTATGTATGTTGTCCCATGTTTCCAGAGGGTGGAGGACATGTTTTCTGTGCTTTGAAAGATGTTCTCCTATGCTGTGTACATAGTTTTGTGTTTGTTCTAATAAAGCTATTTCTTTGAATAAACAGTATGTGGCAAATGTTCCTTTCCTCAATAAATTCATGTCCTTGATGGTAATAATAATTTAGTCCATAGGATAACAATGACATGAATAAACAACATAATAGCATATCATATGAATATGAATATATATATATATATGATTATTATTATTATAATTTTATGTCGGCTGACCAATAGTAACAGATCTGCCAACCAATCACGAGTGATTTTCTTGTTTAAATGTAGTGAATTTCAACCAATACTGAGTGAGGAAATTCAAGCCATTCTCTGGCAAGGCGCGCGCAGTGCTGCTATTCATATGCTAATTAGGGCCATTCGCACCTCCGCGAGCGCTGCATGCATACGTCATGGTTCGTTTCCGTCAATATGTGGCACAGTGGAACGCGACGTTCACAGTCTGTAAATTGTCGTTAACTGCCGAAAATTAGGGAGATTTCCGGCAGTTTACGGGGACGAAAATCCCACTTTTCATGCAGTGTTACAACCGAGGTATGCAGCAAAGCATTTGTGAAGCCATGATGGGCTATTACAACAGCAGAAGACCCCACTGGGTACCACTCATCTCCAGTACAAATAGGACAAAGAGGCTACAATTTGCAAGAGCTCACCAAAATTGGACAGTTGAAGACTAGAAAAATGTTGCCTGTTCTGATGAGTCTTGATTTCTGTTGAGACATTCAGATGGTAGAGAATTTGGCATAAACAGAATGAGAACATGAATCCATCATGCCTTGTTACCACTGTGCAGGCTGCTGGTGGTGGTGTAATGGTGTGTGGGGACATTTTCTTGACACACCTAGTGCCAATTGGGCATAGTTTAAATCCCATTATTTCTGACCATGTCCATCCCTTTATGGCCACCATGTACCCATCCTCTGATGGCTACTTCCAGCAGGATAATGCACCATGTCACAAAGCTCGTATTTCATTTCATTTCATTTCAAATTGGTTTCTTGAACATGACAGTGAGTTCACTGTACTAAAATGGCCCCCACAGTCACCAGATCTCAACCCATTAGAGCATCTTTGGGATGTGGTGGATTGGGAGCTTCGTGCCCTGGATGTGCATCCCACAAATCTCCATCAACTGTAAGATGATATCCTATTCATTATGGGCCAACATTTCTAAAGAATGCTTTCAGTACCTTGTTGAATCAATGCCACGCAGAACTAAGGAAGTTCTGAAGGCAAAAGGGGGTCAAACACAGTTTTAATATGGTGTTCCTAATAATCCTTTTGGTTATTGTATATTGTTTGCAGAAAACATGTATGAGTAAAGTAACAAAGATTACTAGTGAAAGCAAAGCCAAGGGTGAAGTATGTTTTAAAGCGCCACGCTTAAAGAACCACAGGAAGTCTTAGGAGTTACCACTTCCTGTATCTTGCAAGAAGCCCTCTCAGCCTCACCTCATTCTATGATTGATGTCTTTTGAGTTGCCATCAGAAACAGGAAATAATTGTTTAAAAGCATCAAATCATCTCCCTCTTTAGTTACTTAAAGTCAAGGAAATGAAAAATGAATTGTAACAAACAAGAGAGGGGAAGAGAGAGAGACTGGAGATCATTTTATTCAATGGGATTTGATTGAATCATGAAAAGTTGGTGTTAAAGGCGGGTGAGAGTGCACGTCTGAGTAGCTATTTGGCTATTATATTTTGATTAAAGATCATGAAGAAAATGTTTTACCCCTTTGGAATAACATGCTCTGATGAATCATTTACAATAAGACCTAATGTGATTTTATTTAGATTTAATGTTGACTTTTAAAGCATTTGAATCTCGTTTAAAGCACTCTAATCTAAAAGCTACAATCCATTTGGCCCAAAGCTATGTGTTCCTGCTCTTGAAACATTAGTGTCATATAATTTGCCTGAAGTTTTCAGAGGAGAATGGGCTCCCCCAGTTGAGCCCGGTTCCTCCCAAAAGTTTCTTCTCTCATCAAACATCTTTGAGCTTTTTCTTTGCTGTTATAACCTTAGATTTATTGACTTCTCTGAACAGTGGAAACACTGTGGTTCTGTGGTGTTTTCAAAATGCATCTCTGCTTGTTTGAGCGGTAAACCTCTGGCTCAAGCATTAGTTTGAGCTGGACTAATTGTAGATATTTTACTAGTTTGTACAGAGAGAGGTAGACAGGGAAAGGAAAAGGTCATTCATCTTATGCTGCACATTTCATAAAAAAAAAAAAAAAAAAAACAGAATATAGTATGTAATTTAAAGAAGTATTTTAAGGGTATCAAACGGTCAAAAATGTGTTTATGTAGTGATTATTTTTTATTTTTTTTAATGAATAGCCTATTTCAAAAGACCAAGTAGATGGATAGTGAAATTGAACACAATGGCTTTTTTTGATAATATTTTAAATTGGAAAAGAAACTATTTAACACCAGTAATATTAAAAAATAAAGCTAATTTTCATTTTAGAAGGAAACACCTGGGGAAACTGATTTGCTTAAACCAAATGGATGAGATTATTTAAAATGATTCATGCTCATGAAATCATTATGATAACAGAAGACTATGTTGAACTTCCACTCGTTATCCACCTCAAAAGTAGTTCATTTTTCATTCTTTTTCAGTATTGATGTAATCTCATGGGGAACAGGAAAAAGGCTGGAATAATAAAATAATTTTGTGATTAGATCATTCCAGTCAAACCTAGCTGTATCAACTTGAGATGGGGAGCAGCAGGTCAAACATTACTGGTAGGAGTTTAGCTGTAGCTTTATTTGTGGAGTTTAGGTTGAACATAGCAAGGGCTTTTGGCTATGTAATTCTAAGACATTAACACTTGTCAAATTGTTTCTTTTTTTTTCTTTAGCCTGACTGAAATGAAAAGAAATGCTGCTATGTTCAGATGTCCATCCTGACCAAACAACCCTGTGGCCTCTTTCTGAATCACAGACGATTCTCAACGTCTTCTAATATAACTGATATTCAGTCTAACATTTACAGTAATCACATTTACTGTAATCACATTACATTGAACACTAAATGCCTTATTTATTATAGATTGTATATTTTAGTAAAGCATTTTTTACTTAGCCAAACTGTTCTAAATCATACTCTTACATGTTAACTAAATCTAAGCTGACTACCTTCATATGAAAGCTGATATTCTGTAACAATAGAAAAGTCAATAAACATACAAAATGTTATTGTTAGATTTACAGATGCTTTGATGTGTGTAATAAAAATAACAAAGTTTTATCAGGTGAAACAGTCTTTTAGACATGAGCACCCTTTTGGCTTTTGGTGTGAATTTATTGTCTTGATGTTTGGATTAAAGATATTAAAGTATTACAAACTTTTTCCCACTAGAGGGAAGTACTCTCATAGTTTACAACCAGTGCCATTCTGAAATGGGGTATTTCCTTTCTCATTCCCATTTATATTCACACGTCTATGTGTTTTGTATAAAGTTCTCTGAAATCTTTGAAAATAATAAAGCAAACATGCACTTTGTTAATCAAACTGTGTTTCACTGTCGGTCTCAATATACTGCATTTAAGATTGAATTGTTAAAAGACAACAAATAGGTGATTCAGAGGTTTTCATTAACCCTCTTAACATAAAAATAATAATAAATAAAACCTCATGGTCTACAGCAAAGTTCATAATGTTACAAAGTTTTTGGAAAACTTACAGTGTAGTATTTTTGAACAAGTTATATTTTTTCTTCAAATTATGTTATGTTTTTTATCTTTTTCTGATCACACTGGTTTTTATATCTATTCCATGATATATTTTTTTCTTTTTTGTGGATGGTAGATTAATTTCTTAATCATCTCAAACATTGTTCTGTAGCATCAGGGCCAAGGTGTAGTCCACATGCTCTTAGTAAATAATGGTCATAGTGCACCCAGAAATGAATGTTTGTGTTTGTGTTGGTTAAATATCTTTTCTTCGTGGTTTTATATTTAATTTATTAAAGAAAATGTTTATAACAATCAGTGATTTACAAAAGAAAATAAAACAATAATACAAAATTAAGCAAGTGTGGAGTAATATCTTCCACCGTATGTCATATTACTATGTTAAAGCAATTGGAACTGCAATATATACACTGAATTTCTTTATGGTTAGATCACAAAAAAGTTGACTCAAAGACCACATGACAATGCTTGAAGATTCAGAAGCATACAAAAGAGCTTCCTCTTCTTCTGATGTATAGTTTCTTAGACACGATATATGACAGAGGTCAGCAGGTCTGAGTTCAGGCAGAGATGAGGAGGAAGAAGCAGGTCACCTTTTTGTGTTTTTATGCACTGAATTGGAAACAGGACATTTATTAATGCATTCTTCAACATAATATAAAAAGTTGCACTGAATAAAATGAAAACATTTGATACCTGATTTTTACATGCCATGTCTTTTGCTGTCGATTTTCTCCCTAAAAAAAGTTGTTGTTTTTTAAATCATATGATCAAAAGGAAAAGTATGATTTTAAAGCAGCTGTAGTTAAAGCACTCGAACCATTCACCTTGGCGTCTAACAATATAAAGTAATGTTACTGCCATAACTAACACCAGCCCCGCTATTCCAGTCCAGATGCCCGCAAATGGCCAGACCCACTGCAGATTATTCTTTGGAGATGTATTCATATCACCTATTATTGTAGGCATTGAAGAGATAATATCATGTTTTGTAATGGCCATGATGCTCGGAGTCACTGAAAACTCATCCTGTTTATCTGCTAAAAAATATTAGCAGATTATTATCTTTAAAAAACAAAAAATTACCTACATAATAGTTTCAAATTAACAAACAATAAAATGTCTGTATATTTACATTTACCCAATAAAATATAATGTCACTTACCTGTTACAGTGACATTAATAGCATGGGTAATAGATTTGTCACCTTCTTTACATCTGTATAAACCTGCGTCCTCCATTGAGAGCTTCAGGAAAGTCAGGAAAAACATCCCTTCATGCTCCGCCATAGTCTTCCACTCAGTTTCATAATTTGAGTGATTTAAAGCTTTACAGTCATTTTCATAGATTTTGCACCATGAGACTTGTGGGCTCCTGCGACATCCTTCGCGTTGAGTAACAGTACAGTTTATCTTCAACTTTGTCATAACACGAGCTCTAAACACTGTGCTTCGTGGCACTCTGATCGAATGGGCACATTGCAGCTCCGACCCTACAAGAGTAAAGGAAAGCAGGACAAAAGGTGTTTTTTTTTTTTTTTTTTTGCATACTGAAGATGAAGATCAAGCAGAGGAATAACTTTCAGTAACACTTTATAATAACCTTCATTAAAAAAAGTTACAAGCATTATATAGGCTAATGCTTAACAGATCATTAGTTAATATTGACATGGCTAGAAATATGAGATAATGCACTACTTAATGTTTACTAATCAACTTATTAGAAATAATGATTAACTAGTATTTAATGTAAATCTAAATGCTTATAAATGTCATACAATTTCAATTCATAGGATAATGTTTTTTTTAGAGAGTTTACAATAATGGTTAAAAGCTTTAATTAATAAATTATTAACAGACATTATATAATGCTTAACGGATCATTAGTTAATATATAAAAGCTGAGATAACTTGTTCATGATTAAATTAAATAATTATCTGTTAATCATTATGTAATATTTAATAATTTAATCTAAATAAATGCTCATTAAACTTCAATTCATATAACAATATTTTAATTTAAGCACTTCACAAACTATTCATGTTAACGTATCATCCATTAAGTCATAACCACAGTCTGTAAATGTCTTAAATGTTTCTGACATAATAGTTAATGATTCCTTATATAAACTGGGACCAGTCATTCTTATATTGTTACATTTTCTCTTGAACATCAGTATCACTAGATTAAAAAAAAAAAAAAGCTATAACACATTTTTTTTGTATTTGTACATTTGTAAATGTAAAAAAAGTGCATTAGGTAATAAGCTATATGAACTGAAATTTTATGACATTTTGTAGATTTTCAAGAATAATGCATGGTCATATAAATTTAAAGTTAAAGACATTTGTAAACATAATAATTTACATTAAATAATTATGTTAATTAATCAACTGTTTAATAAGTTAATTAGTAAACATTAACAAGCACATTATCTCATATTTCTAGCTGTGAATTTAACAATCTAATTTAACGGTTTGTTAATTTATTAATGAAAGTTATTATAAATGACAGTTACTGTAAAGAATGTTTAGTGGTGAAAGCTTTACTGGACACATTTTCAACCTTGCATGTTTCTACAAATGGTGAAACACGCTCTAGTCAAGTCAAGTCACCTTCATTTATAGCGCTTACAGATTGTTTCAAAGCAGCTTTTCAATGATAACGGAAAAAATAATGCAACAATGTTTGTTTCAGGGCTAGAAGAAAATAACATCACAATCCAGATTAAGTAAGTTTAGTGATGGTTCTACCAGAATTGTTTAGATTTTTTTTGGTAGCACTTATGTTTAGGGTCCAATTCTCACTTTTGTTATTAGCATGCATATTAGAATATTGGCAGTTTATTAGTACTAATAAAGCACATATTAATGCCTTATTCTGCATGACCATATTCCACATCACTTAATCCTACCCAATTCCTACTCAATACCTAAACTTAACAACTACCTTATTAATAAACAATAATTAAGAGTTTATTGAGGCTAAAGTCAAAGTCAGAATTGGACCTTAAATTATAGTGTGATCTTTTTTTTCCATACAGGTGGTGTATGTAAAACTGATATTTACCGCAGGTCCTGCACCCACCACGTCTATTAGCGTAATGCAGTGCATTAATGTATAAAATAGGTTTTATTTTCGCTTATTGATTATTTTGGTTATTAATTTTAAGTCATATGTTTTTCATATAAATGTTTTATCTAAGAAGGGTTCATTATTTATTTGTGTGCGTACTATCAAAAATATAAACAAAAATGCCGTTATTCAAGTCTTATAAGCAAATCTACCAGCAAGTATACAATATAAATAATGATAATTTTAAATAATAATTATATATGATAATATTATGTCATTGTCTGTATTTTTTTCCCCCGCGGCAAAAAAGAATTGCACTCATAACATTATATTTAACACATAATGCATCTTAAACATCTCATTAACCATGCAGTATCAGTCAAAGCAGATCTTAATACTTACGGTTTGTGGTGCCACTGACACTAAGCGATAGCAGAAGGAGAGAAACGGCAAGGTTGCAGTGGATCTGGAAGACAAAGTAGCCCATGCATTGTTGAACATCTCTTATTACAAAATATGTATTTAAAAGTTAATATACAAAAATGAAAGCTGTAAATTTAGTTTGTCGGGAGTGTACGTCCCTCACCATTGTCTATTTTCTTGTATTTGTTGATTATTATGTCTTCACCTCCTTGGATCAAGTGCTTTTCACCTGTTTCTCTGCAATTATTTTTATACTTGTTAGTCGGTTTTGTGCCTGTCTCTGTCAATGGCGGACAGAGCAGTCAGAGACACTCCCCATCTCTCTGTCTAGACCACAGAAACTGGGAGGGCCGGGCAGGGGCCACTTTTATCTTAAATGTATAGTTCCATCATCATTTACTCATATCATTGTAAATGACTTTCTTCTTTTGAACATTCAAAAAAAAAAGTTATTTTGAGAAATGTCTCAGGTATTTTCTTTTTTACTTAATTTGTATAGTATGGTTTGTAGTGTGCAGCTTTGTTCTTATTTTTAATAACAAAGATAAAAATAATGAAATAAAGATTTTTATATTTGCCCACTATTGCCTATGGTCTGTCTTTAATCTTAATATATATATATATTTACCTTTCAAGGCTTTTACATAGGGACATAAGTGTGGCTGTATGCTGTACTGCTTCATGTGCCAAATAGTAAAAAACAATTTTTAAAAAATTGTGATAAAATCATGAATCATGATTTTTCTGAGAAAAATATTTTTTGCCACCTCTAAAAGATAGTATAACAGAAGAACAGCATTACAATGCCACACAAAAAACAACAACGAAGAAGTACATGAGCAACCGTGACAAAATGCGTTAAAAAGGGAAGTCCGCTGAAATTAAAAATTCCTGTCCCTTCTACAACAACCTGGATGAAATTTTGGGTGCAAGCCATGTCCTTGTCTGACAGATGTTGTCGAAGATCGAAGTGTGTAGATGCAAAATGCACAGAAAGTTCTTTTGAGGTTGTGTTGTGAACAAAAAAGAGTCTCAGATCACGCTAACACTTTACAATATGGGAGCACTAATATGCATTAATTCATGTTTAACTAATGAATCATGATTTAATCTGTGACTCATGAAGAACTAAACCATTAATTAATGTTTACTGCATCAGGAACTAATAAAGGGTCTATATGATTAATAGATTAAGTAATACATGTATTGCTATTAATTCAAATGTCATTGTGTATTAATTCCTTAATAACATATTTTATTAACTAATTGTGTAAATTAATGTGTTAATTACCACAATTAGTCAACGGTATGCACTCTTCTTTAATTAATCATTAGCAAATGATTTGCAAAATTATCATTATGTTATGACTTTACTTGTTGAGGCACATGACTATTAACTAATTAATAGTTAATAGTCAAGATGCTCCACAGTCGCGACTAACTTTGACTTGACAGAGATGTGAGTATGGCATGTACTTTTTTAGACTGGTGAGCAAATAAAACTAATCAATGTTATTTCAACATGATGAAATGTTAGTATATGTTATAAGTTTGATCTAGATTACCGTACTTAGTCTCATACAGCCAACAGACAACCCAACTAACAACCTCCAACACTCAAATGCTATTTAGTGTGATCTTGTAACTGTTAAAGCAAGTGAAACTGTTATGCAGGTAATGAGGACCCAAAAGCGAGGTAACAGAAACAGAGTCTTTTAATGTTAAACCAGGGTAGATACAGTGAAGCAGACTGATCTTCTTAATCAGTAATGAGAAAATAAACAACCCGCAGAGAGGGCGACAAAACAGAACACAAAGTCACTGGTGATCTCCAAAAAGTCTCTTAGGCAGCCGAGGAGAATATCTGGGTTACGGCGACAGGCTGCAGGTCTCACAGAGAAGACGCGGGCCAAAGAGAGAGAGAGGGTACCAGTTTGTCGTAGCCTCAGGAGAACTGGACAGAGTAAACGATCAGAAGATTAGCTGAGAGCAGGTAGCACTAACCAGACGGACGCCAGCAGGACACAACAGGACAGAACAAAGGTGAAACCAACGAGACAGTAGTTTGCTTCCAGAATTAGATACTCAAAAGAGAATCTGACAAAGAACGCAGCAGGAACAGGGAGAGAAATAGAGAACTAATCAGTAGAGAAAGGGAACAGGTGGAAAGAGGGAGAACGAGGTAGTCAGAGGAGATGAGGAACAGCTGGGAGAGCGGAGAAAGAGAAAGTAACCTATTATGGCCAGCAGAGGGAGACAGCAGGGGCGTCACTAGGCCCTTTTTAGGGGGGCTTCAGCCCCCCTAAACTTCTGCCCAGCCCCCCTAAAAATTTGTTTATTAATTCATTTGTGATCGCTTGGTCCCCTTTAAAAACTCATTTGAAAAGAGCTGCGTCAAGTTTCGGCTCCTCCCCTTATCCGAGTCTCTGTGGATTCAGCGCGTTTTCTAATCTGCACTTCTGCAGGGTCGCCGAGCAGAGCGAACGTCAGAGTACAGGTATGTGTGTGCATTTATTGATAGATCGCTATTGCTATGATATGACATCGGTGCAGTTTTTTGTCATAAATCCATTGCAGTTTACATAATGTTACTGGAGCAAAACAGGACGGTTCGGTTTCTCATCCAATAGAGGGAATGCACTGAGTCACTTTCCCGCCTGAACAACCCCCCAGCCTGACTGAGTGGCAAAAGATATTACAGTGTTCTATAGCTCAGTCAGTACTCCTACTTATATGAAATAATAAATGGAATAGTGGATTGCAATAAGGTTAGTAGTATACAACCCTACCCTAATAGTCAAACAATATTTTTTAATCATACCCTCATTGGGGGCTGAGCCCCCCTAAAATGAAAATCCTAGAATCGCCCCTGGGAGACAGAGTAAAGAGAGAGAACAAGACACAACACGACAGGACATGACAGTACCCCCCGCTCAACGAGCGCCTCATGGCGCTTCTGAGGAGGAGACCTGGCGGCTACGGAGGAAATCATCGATCAGTGAACGGTCCAGCAGCCAACCAACTCCTCTCCTCCGGTCCGTACCCCTCCCAATCTACCAGAAACTGATGCCCATGACCCCGCAGACGCATGTCCAGAATCTTGCAACTTCGCTTTTGTGGCAGTGTTCAGACTTGTTCAATTGTCCAGGAAGGTTGTCTGATGGGCCAATTTGAGAAGAGTCTTCTGTCACGGATTGTGTTGCTAGTTTTCCTTTAAACACAAAGATGAAGTAGAAGTATATGAAGTATAGACATATACTTTCTGGATAAAATAAAGGAATTGGAAGTGAGTCCGGGAGCAAGGCTCTTCTCAATGGATGTTGAGAACCTCTATACCAACATCGAGACCAAGAAGGGACTGGAGGCGGTCTCGAAAGCTCTTTCCCATTACCCGGTGGAGGGAAGCCCAGATGAGTGCCTTTTGAGACTTTTGGAATTGACCTTGACAAAGAATGACTTTGAGTTTAACGGGGAATATTTCTTACAAGTCAAAGGTACAGCAATGGGCAAGCAGTTTGCTCCTGCCTATGCGAACATTTACATGGCAGACTGGGAGGAGTCGGTTTTCAAAAAAATGCAAGATTCTACCTACTGAGTACTCTAGGTACTTGATGAAGATTGGCTGGAGTTTATCCATACACTCAATTCCCACCATGCATCAATCCGTCTGAAATGGGTATAGGAAACGGATAGTATTGATTTTTTGGATATCACCATTTTTAAGGGACTGGAATCGGCAGAAACTGGGAAATTAAGTACCAAAGTTTTTTTTTTTTTTTCCAAACCCACGGATACCCATGCTTTGCTACATAGAGGTAGCCACCATAATCCTTCTGTTTTTAAGGGATTAATAAAAGCTCAGCTTTTGAGGATCAGAAGAATCTGTTCTAAGGAAACAGATAGGGTGGAGGCCACTAAGATTCTTCTGAAGGCTCTGAGACGTAAAGGGTACTCACAGAGTTTTCTGAGGAGAGTGGTTAAGGAGGAAAGTAGGATGAGGGAACATAAGTAAGAGGTCCACGAGGAAGATTCCTTCTATTGGTTCTGCAGTTCTCAAAAACAGCCAAGAAATTGACCTTTGAACTAAGACTTACCTGGGAGGAAACACTGGAGAACAGTTTCAGGATGGTGGCGGCCTACAAGAGGGGAAGGGATTTGCGGGACATTCTAGTTCATAGCAGACTAGGTCCCACTAACAACAGAATTCTCGAGAAAACAGGACATCCTCGTTAGAGGACGACAGAGGGGAGTGTATAGAATTGCACGAAACATCCCACTTAATCGAAAGAACTGTGTTTACCTGATTAAATGTTCCCTATGCAGGAAAAGGTACACGGTACAAACTAAGAATTCTATTCTTACAAGAATGTGGGCCTACCGTTATGCGATCAGGAAGGGGACCGGTAGGAAGGGACACATTGTTCCTCATTTTGGAAGTCATGATCTACAAAACTTGAAGATCTTCGGGTTGGGTTAGGATGTGAGGATTTTTTTTTTTTTTCTGAAGCTGTTTATGTAAATACTTACATTGTTTATGATGCCTATACATTCATATTGTAGATTAAGCATTTATGATGCCTATACATTCCTATTGTAGATTAAGCATTTAAGCATATATTCCACATACAAAAATGTGTGTTTAAACGTTGTTTATAAAAATCTGTGAACATTAATGAGATGATAATATGTATGTGTAAGGTATAGCAAATTATCTAGTGCAACCAGTCAAATGATAAGTATGTTTTACAGGGCCCTGTTTTAAGTACAGAACCACAGGAAGTCTAAGGAGTTACCACTTCCTGTATCATGCAAGAAGCCCTTCTAAACTCACCTTATACCATGACTGATGTCTTTTTAGCTTCTATTGGAAACAGGAAATCATTGTTTAAAGACACCATATCATAAATTACTTCAATAATTTATACAATGTTTACTTGGTGTGACAAAACCTTTAAAGCCAATTGTGAATTGTCATTTACCACCCATTATACTTTCATAATGTGAGTTGAGATGCTGAATATCCAGCAAAGATAACATGTATGACATTTTATTTATCAGACAGGAACTGATTGGATCATGAAAGTGGATGTTACATGCAATGAAGCGAGACCAAATGAAAGATAAAACAATGCTAAACAATACCTAAATCTGGTCCCCATGAGGATAACTGCTTATAAATCACACTTTGTGATGTTTTTTGAAATTGTAAAAATGCAGAAAGCTTTCTGATAGGTAGGTTTAGGATTAGGATAAAATATAATGTTTCTCCCGAAAATCTCTACCATTTTGTACAGCCATTCATTTGTAGAGCTTTCAAAACAACAAAAAAACATGTTTTGTTTGAAACTTTTCCATAAAAATATGGAGAAGGACCTGTAATATTTCTTCATAAACTTCCAGTTATTGATATTAGAAATTAACAGTCAGGAACATGACGAAAATATTAAGCTAACATTAAGGGAACTAATATGACTTCTATCATTAAAACTGATTTTAATTTTTATCCATTAAATTAAGACATTAAAATATACTGTGTATTAATGACCCAGGCAGTAAGAGTGTTGGGAAAATATAATTTTTGTAGTTTAGCTCTGTCACTCATTTCACATCTAAATCACCATGTTAGCAAATTCTTTTGTCATAGGCGGCTGAATAATGTAAATAGGTACACATTATTTTATCTACTCTCATATTATTATATAAATAGTTAATTTCACATTTAACCAGAATAAATTTATCAGCCAAAAAAATCTTGCAAATGGAATGTTTAATATATTTTCTTTTGAGACAGAAGGATGCTAATAATGAGAACGGGCTGTAATATTCTAGTAAAGCTTTATCCTTTTACCCTTAGCCAAACTAATATAGACATAGACATAGACCTAAAGGAGACCTAAATGTAAGTAGACAAGTATTAACAATAACTTTTTAAAAAATCAATAATGTTACGTCCGTGATGTAATGTAAAGTTTTATTTTGTTGTTTCTGTTGTTATTGTTGTTTCCCTTTCTTCATGCATGGCTGTTGGTGGTGTTTGGACCAGAGAAGAGACCCGGACTATAAATGCACCCAGAATTCCTCTTGAGGGAGCTCTACCTCTTTGATTGTGACCAATTGACTTTTCCTGTAACTCTGTGTTAGATGGTGGAAATGCAATGTGACAGTTTGTTGTGATTTCTGTGATCTCTTCCTGGTGTTTGACAGAGTGCTGCTAGCCACATTTGATAATTTTTTTTTTTTTATGCAACATCCATTTCCTCTTAACAATGTTTGTAACTGAAGACGTGCACCTAAACATTAAGCCCACCTGTGTCTTTCTAAAATGAGTCATCACCTTCACGTTCACACCTCCATGTTTTTGATGTGTTTGGAATAAAGTTCTCTATAACAATAAAGCAAACATACACTTTAATCAAACTGTGTGACATTGTTGGTCACATGATGTGTGTTTGTTTGCATTGTTTTCTGAAAGACAAACATGAACTGATTTTAAGTGTGTGGGAGTGGTATGTTCTTTGAGTGGGTTTTCATCCACCCACTCATAAAGGAAATAATAAAAAAATAGAAAAAAAAGAAAGAAAGAAAAAAAAACGCACAGTTTTTCACCTGATCTTCAGTGACACGTTTTATTATTATTTTTATATACCTTTTGAAATAATTTTTATTATAAAAAAAGGTAGTTGCACATGTAATTATTTCCTTTAAAACATTGTTATAAATATTTACTCGTTTCTCTTTTACAATCGTCTTAACTATAGCTGCCTGCAAAAATCAGACTGGTTTGATTTTAGTAGGATTAAAGATCTGAATCAGAAGTGTGCCAAAACAAAATGAAGATTAAAAACACATTTTTGAAGGCCTGCTTCCATTTTTGTGTAAGGCAAATAGTCTGTGTTTGTCATGCATAAAAATTAAGTGGGATTTTTAAATCATTTCAGTGAATCAATTCTTTTAAATCTGTTCACAAAACGCCTTACGCCGGGAGGGTTTCTCAAATTTGTCTGCCAACCTGGCTATCACACTACCCTGAAAAAAATTTCTGTCAATATAAATATTAAAAGCATCCCCCATACCCCAAATCATAATTAAAATTATGGTATTGCAGTAGCAATATGTCATTACTTAGGGTAAGTACTTTTTGAGTAATGTTGTAAAGTTGCAGAGCGATGTTGCTTGTGCACTTTCCAATTGAGGAAACAAATTTATATCTGGACAATTTAGATCAGTCGTGACTCGTGGGCCTTGGGTCTCACCTGGTTGCTCGTTCCCAGCCACATTGCCCGAAACATTGCTCAAAAAGTTGCCACGTGTATCATGACCTTTAGATTAGACTTTCATTTTGTATTAAATGTGGTGTCATGTATGTTGTACTCTCAATTCTCTATAACCTGTTGCAGTGTTCTTTGGAAAAGCAGAAGAGAGAGACGCAAAAAATATCTTTGCTAGTGAAAGATCCTCAGGACAATCCAAGCCATGTGAAATAAAACCTGTTACAGGGAACTGAGAAAAGATTTCGGCTTTCTCAAGGACCATCGTTAACAGAACTGGAAAAGGGATACAGTGGCCCCAGAAATATCGATGCATTATATTTTACAATGCAAGATTTTAAAATACAAGTGCTACTACTTATTTTATATACATACTGTGTTTACAGTGATCAAGCTACAACATTAATTTAAAACCACTGACAGGTGAATAACGTTGATTATATTGTTACAATAACACCTGCGAAGGGGTGGGTTATATTAGGCATCAAGTGAACAGTATTGAGCCGGAAAAATAGGAAAGTAAAAATATCTGAGTGACTTTGACAAGGGACAAATAGTGGTAACACTTTACAATAAGATCTAATTTTTTAACATTAGTTAATGTGTGAACTAACAATGAGCAATACATTTGTTACAAGTATAGAACCAAAGCAGTTTACTAATGTTTGTTAACCAATGAACCGTATTGTAAATATCCAAATAGTGATGGCTAGATGGGTCAGAGCATCTCCAAAACTGCAAGACTTGTGGGTATATTTCTCTCATTTATATCAAACTTTTCTCTTCTTAAAGGGTTAGTTCACCCAAAAATGAAAATTAAGTCATTAATTACTCACCCCCATGCTGTACCAACCCCGTAAGACCTTCGTTCGTCTTCGGAACACAAATGAAGATATTTTTGATTAAATTTGAGAGCTGTATAACTACCACATTGGCTCCTAAGGGACTGCCTCTTGACGGCCCAGAAAGTCAATGAAGAAAATGTTTAAATATCCCAAGTGACTACCGTGGCTCAACTATATGTTTATCAAGCGACGCGAATACTTTTTGTGCGAAAAAACAAACAAAAATAACGACTTTATTCGACTATTTCTTTTCTTCCTTGTAGGCCAGAAACGAGACTTCCTTAGATTTCCACGACGCATGCGCGAGAATTGCGATCTGAAGTAGTGTAAGCAGATCGCAATTCTCGCGCATGCGTCGTGGAAATCTAAGGAAGTCTCGTTTCTGGCCTACAAGGAAGAAAAGAAATAGTCGAATAAACTCGTTATTTTTGTTTGTTTTTTCGCACAAAAAGTATTCGCGTCGCTTGATAAACATATAGTTGAGCCACGGTAGTCACTTGGGATATTTAAACATTTTCTTCATTGACTTTCTGGGCCGTCAAGAGGCAGTCCCCTAGGAGCCAATGTGGTAGTTATACACAGCCCATTCTCACCCCCAAGGCGTCACTTAACTGACGCCTTGGGAGGCATTTGGACATGCTTCAATATCTGACGCTTTAGGCGCCCTTTAGCGTTAGTAAGATGACGCCCTAGGATCGCGTGTACCCTACCCCCACCCCACACCTAAACCTAACCGCGTCCTCTAACTCAGTGGTTCTCAAAGTGGGGTCCGCGGACCCCTGGTGGTCCGCGAGCTAAAGCCAGGGGGTCCGCGAAATAATTTACAACCTAACGTTTTTTTCCATGCTATGAGTCATGTTTTCTTTATCATCTGAAAACATGCTGTTTATTCCTAAGTAACTTATATAAAGCATTTAACATAAAACAATACAAAGTAGACACTTAAAGTTTTCTATAGATAGATAATCTATGTCTTTGCGTCAAGTAGACTATTCGCTGCTGTTGATTTTGCGGGACGTGCGCCAGAAAGGAGACAGAGAGACGGCATGAACCCGCATCCGGTTCTTTTCTGTATTTTTAAAAGGCATGACATTTTGTAGTCATTTATAATGTAGCCTATACACAAATAAAAAAAATGGACACTTTACCGTTTCAGATGATGCACTCTTGTCTTATCTATGACCATAAATAAGAGTATTCCTGTTTCCACTGCTGAGGAAAAATTCCCATGTAATTGCGCGCCGGCGTCTCGCGTGCGCGCACAATAGTCAGTTCTAGCACTGCTGCTACAGATTTGACATTAGAAGTCTGATCATTATCAAAATAAAAGTGCATAGTGACAGGGCCGTACCCACAACTGAGGTTGCAAGGATGCACATCGCGATGATACTGACCTTCTCGTCTGAGGTGCTTCAGCAGACTAACAACGATAGCTCGTCAATGTCAAAATGTTTGAGTCGGAGTGAACTCAAAGTTCTTCGCACGACGTTTTAGTCAACGGTCATAAAGTGCGAGATAAGATGTAGGCCTTAATTAACATAAACTAAACAGCTGTTTTAGATAAAAGTTTTAAAAAACGACTGAAACAATCAGTTTGCAAAGTATTAATCAAGCTCAACTTTAACAAAGGAAAAAGCAGGTCAATAGAAACATACTGTGCCCATGAGATTAACATTATGGATTCATATATTTAACATATACTGTATGTTTTTTTTAGCTAATTACAGTAGCTCAAATTAACAACGCACGCACCTATTAAACATAATGCCATTATCATTGTATTTATAGGCTTATGGGCTTTATTTGTGTGCAGAATAGGCCTAATTATTGAAACATTTCTCTTTTAAGGCCATTCCTGATTGGAATATGTGATTGTGTTTCATGACATCTTGACAAAAAAAAAAAAACAAAAAAAAATGTATGCCACTGACTGACATGCTTCTACTAAATCTATAGTTATCCAATTGTGGGGCCTTAAAACACCTTAAAATGCACATGTGTAGATCAAGAACATCAAAAATTCCTAAGTGAGGGATCCTAACTAAGTGATTCCTAGCAAGATCACTTTCGTTATCTCAGTAGGCTATTTAGAAATTCCTGCATAGTACCCTGGGTGGAGACCATTCATTTTGTGCAAAAATATTTCATTTGCCGCTCACACATTAACTTTGTGCTCAATAACTGTTATAAATATGAGGGGGGTCCTTGGAATTTTTTTTCCCCTGAAAGGGGTCCCTGGCACCAAAATGTTTGAGAACCCCTGCTCTAACTGACGCTTTCCTTTAGCGTCAGTTAGATGACGCCGTAGGATCGCGTCATGTAAGTGACGCTAAAGGGCGCCTAAAACGTCAAATATTGAAGCATGGTCAAAGGTGACGCCTTGGGGTGAGAATGCGTTGTTATACAGCTCTTAAATTTAATCAAAAATATCTTCATTTGTGTTCCGAAGACGAACGGAGGTCTTACGGGGTTGGTACAGCATGGGGGTGAGTAATGACTTAATTTTAACCCTTTAACTCCCAGTTTCTCCCCACTTACATTCTTTACTGATAGTGAACATTAAAAAGAAAATTGTTTGTGCATATGTTTCCAGCATTCAGTGGTTAGAACCTACCACAAGTGTTGCAAGAAACGACAAACTGTGAATCGACATCAGGGTCGCATCCCAGGTTTATTGATGCATAAAACAAAAAAAGAAGGCTAGCCCATCTGGTCATACAGAAGAGTTACTGTTGCTTTAATTGCTGAAAAACTCAATGTTCCCATGATAGAAAAGTAACAGAACACACAATGCATAACAGTTTGCTGCATATAGGACTGCGTAGCCAAGGACCGGTCGGAGTGCCCATGATGACCCCTGTGCAAAAGCGCCATGTGAGCATCAGAACTGGACCATGGAGCAATGCAAGAAGAGTGTCTGGTCTGATGAATCGGATTGTATTGAATTTTTTTAGATCATGTGCATGTGCATTTTAGACGAATGTGCGTTGTTCACTTGAGAAAGAAAAAGCAGTAGGATACACTATTGGAAGAAAGCAGGCTGGCAAAAGCAGTGTGATGCTCTGGGCAGTGTTCTGCTAGGAAACCTTGGGTCCTTGCATTAAAGTGGATGTTACTTTGACACTTACCTAAGGATTGTTGCAGACTACAAACCCCTTCATGGCAGTAGGGTCTTTGAGATGGAGAATGCACCCTGAAAATTGTTCAGGAATGGTTTGTGGAACATGACATAGAGTTGACATAGATTAAGGTGTTGGCTTGGCCTCCAAATTCCTCAAATCTCCATTGGATGTGCCGAACCAATAAATGCAATCCAAGGAAGCCTCACATCGCAACTTTCAGGTTTAAAGGATATGTTGCTACGGTCTTGGTTTCAGATACCACAGAACACATTCAGAGGGCTTGTGAAGACTATTCCTCAAGGCATGATATTAGGCAGGTGGGTTTTATGTTATGGCTGTTCAGTGTGACATTTCTATTCAATTTTATAATATTAGATTTGTTGTTTTTTGGTTGTCAGACCAAGTGTTTGTATATGTTAAAATGGTGAACTACACCTGTGGTTACTCAGATAAGTGAAATCATCTTCATACATTCGCCAAACATCACTTTGACAACAGTTACAAGGCATTGCAGAAAAGTGAAGAGAACCTCATACAGTAGCATCAAACAGCAGATACCACTTGTTTTAAAGGGATAGTTCACTTTGAAATTAATTTTTGATATGTTTTAGCCTACCAATGGCATCTAAGAGGTGTCTTTGTTTCCACAGTATTTTCAATTTTGACATTTTTCGGTCAATCCGTTGTTGTCTATCAGTCATATAATGTAGGTTTAGGGGGTCCATGTCAAAGAGCATGCACAGAGGAGTCAAAATTAAACATGATTTAATGACTCGTAAATATAAGTACACATCGATGGCCTAAGACACGAAACGAGAGGTTTGTGTGAGAAAACGAACAGTATTTAGGGGAGCGCGGGGCACAACCTAACGCGGGGTTAAATGTAACATGGACTTTTTAAATAGTCAGTCAGGATCAAGCAGGTTGTCTTTCCGCTTTTTTTCTCTCGCTGTTAGAAGACGGTCTCCCGCGTCTTCTACTTCTACTAAAGATACTGGACAAAGAGTGTTTTGACACCATGCAAGTAAATTTTTTCATCATAGATTTTTTTTTTCGGTTTCTGAGTTGGGAGTATACGCTTCCAAATCTAAATTTACTTTTCTAATTTAATTGCAATTACAATATTTTATAATTGTATTATTATTTATTGCAAAACTGTGCAATATCTATATCTATCAATATCTATCTAATATCTTTTCTATGTCTCTATCCATGATATTAATCCACAATAGAAGGATGATTGGATGAGGGATGGAAGTATGGATATCTGTCTATACAGGTGCACAAACAATATCAAACTATACAAATAAAATAGAACTGAATTATATGTGTTACACATAAGTGTTACAACTAACCCCTCTGTCTGTTACAATTAACCCCGCATATGGGGTAAGTTGTAACATTTGCACTTCTGTCACTTTCAGTGCAACTGTACAAAAATGGTAGGTCCTAGAAAAAAAACTTTAAGTGTTCATTTGTAGCAGAGATGTGTATGTTGCTTGTGTAAAAAAAAAAAAAATCTAACCTAATTTTTTTTTTAATGAATTGAGCCAAAACCAAAATGTTAGGTTGTGCCCCGCTCTGCCCTATATCGTTTTTACCTTGTGTAACCACAGCCATGTCCAACTGATTCAACGTTCCGCCGGAAGTGATCGCTTGCACGTGTATGTCACTCATTGTTTACACAGAGATTTCGGAAGTTTTTCGGAAGTTTTCCCCAGCTGGAAAGGTTCTCGGACCCATATGTTTCTCTGTACTAAGGTGACCACCCGTCCCACTTTGCGTTGTACTCCACAGCATTTTCACTCCTTGTCCCGCACGTCGCATATTGCGGAAATGTATATATTGCATATTCCGCATCTTCATTAGTCTTTTAGTTTTTAATTATCATAGTAAGAAAATGTGCATGCGTTCTTTTGCCTTTTTAAGACAGAAATTTATTTATTTTTGCAGCGTAGTCTTTCACCTATATTTAACAGCGCTTCGTCATAAGTACAAATACAACAGCCATTTTTTATATCTTATCCAATGATTTAAAAGAAAGGAGTTAACACGGCCACTATAGGTTATGACGGCTGTCAATCAAAATGTGGAGCGCTGATTCGTTCCATGTGTTCCCTGTCAGAAAACAAATGGATAATCGGTCAATCAGAATTTATCTGTTGTTTAACCCGTTGCCTGCTGTGGTTGTTTTAATTCACATCCTTTCTAAAAATATGAACGTTTTTTGTTTTGGTTTTTAATATATTCTTAATACATATAATAAAACTGTCCAATTTCATGTTGTTTTTGTTTTGTTGTATTTTTCTTGGATTTTAGTTGAACATGGTCAGAACTGCATGATGCCCGCTGCCTTTGGTATCAGTGATGTTGAATTTAAATGCCATGTAAAATAAAGATTTTTTACTGACTAAAGGACAAAGCATTTTTATCAGCTGAAAGGCAGCTTTTTTATAGTTAGTTAGTTAGTTGACATTATTTAACAGCTTCAGGTTATGTTTTAGTGTTGATAACATGTCCCACATTTGTCCCACACAAACTTATAATCGTCCCACATTCGGTTTGTTTGATGGTGGTCACCCTACTCTGGACCCTTTCCATTATGGCATCTATCCACAATATTAGTACTTGCAACCTCTTCATTCTCCTAATTTTGTGAGATTTGTAAAATGTTCCCCGACTGAAAACTGTTTTTAAAAGAAAATGCACCACTTCAGGTCAACTTTGCACCGGATCCGTCATTTTTTATTTATTTATTTATTTATTTTTCGCAGGAATGCGAGATACTGCACAATACTGGTAAATATGAAAGTCTATGGTACAAGATGGATGACATGACTAAACTCACGTCATCGTTTTCAAACAGGCCTACCAATTTATTTATTTGTAAATGTTTGAAATGAAGCCTTTTGACTCTGCCACTCCTTTAACCCACACCAACAAAGCCATTACACTTTTAAAGTGGGAATTAAATGTATTTTCTTGAGGTTTTCTGATGAATTCATGATGAAAAGTAAGCAATTAACATTCTTAATAATGGTTCATTGAATTACTTTGAATGATTATACCAGTTTATTTGACGATAAGTGATTCACAGGCAACAATCAACAAACATGTTCACATTTATTCCATACTCCCCTATGAGAGGAGAGTCTTGCTCATACATTCTGAAACTGTACTTCTCTAACTGAATCATATCAAGGTAAATACAATCTTGAGATTAAATAAGGAACTTTTTTTTTTTTTTTTTTTACCAAAGTCCCCTTTAAAGGAATGAGTCACAGTCTTAGGTGAAACCAGCCTAGACACACCAACACAATGAGTACAGCAGCAAACTGATTTATACACTTGCAAATAAGCTTTGAACTTGATGAGGAATAGGCTATTGGATTAATTTACTCATTCATATAAACAGACACAATCAGTAGGTAGCCTACTGTACAAAAAAAAATACTCATTGATACAAGTTTGTTACTCATTGACCTTTAATAGATTAACAGTAGGAGGGCATACTATTCTTCACTGTAGGTGTACAGTATAAGAAGACATTGACCTTTCATGAATAAAAAAGGCTGTATGTACTATTCTTCATTGTGGGAGGTGAAGAATCCCACCAACATATCTGGTAAGTTGCAGTCTCCCCCCTGCTCATACAGGAAATGTGTGTGCATGCTTTTGCTCTTGTGGGCTTCTCAGTTTGTAGTCTGCGCACAAACTCGACAAATCAGACAACTTAGATAAAGTAAAAGTGGGAGACACTTATAATGCCAGGTGGTCTTTTAGAAAGATTGTAAAAAGTAAAATAAAACAATAAATCATCTTTACAATACATTCATGGGAAGAAACGATGATAACTATAACTTTTAAAATCTACAGTAGGCCTATTTTAACGATCTGAGCACATGGTCTAAAGCGCACGGCGCAAGTGCAGTTAGTGTGTGTCCAAAATCAATTTTGTTTAACAATGGGAAAAATGATCAGCGCGCCTGCATGCCCATCTTAAAGGGCTGTCCGCGTTACATGCAATAAACCTATCAGAGTCTCAGCTCCCATTCCCTTCAAAAGACAGTTGCACTTTATTGTATTTACTGTACATGACAGAATTTGCAAGCGGAAAGACTGAATGCGTCTCCAGAGAGCAAATGGATCTGCTCATGCACGAGATTAAAGGTATAGCGGAGGATCTTTCCGAATTTTAGAGAAGACCCGCCCTCTTCAATTTTTAAAAAAAAAATGCACATGGACAAACACAACACTCTTGCTCCCGAGAGGGAACGTCTATTACGCCTTGCACAATTATGTTGCAAATTATAAACTAACTCAAAAACATTCATAAAAAAGACAACATGTCAAATGCCCTTCCGTGTTGTATTTACTTATTATACTGATCGATTGAGTGACCGAGGACTCAAGACATGATATGTGCAACCCTGTATCACACGAAATACGTTCTGAGGAAACTATTTTGCAAATCGCAATTACGTTACATGGCAACATATAAGAAGTGCTTTTACGTTGGTCCTTAACCTAATATGTCTCATTGTTAATAATACGTTATTTTTATACATAGTTGCATATGTAATGGAGAAGTAGCTTGTTGCATTTGCGTAATAATAAACACACAAGGTTTTAGAATATGAACACATGAACACACAAGGTTTTAGAATATTTCAGGGTGATACCATTTATCATTTGGTCAAAAGGCTACTTTAGACAAATTGAGATGTTTACCGTGTATATGCGGTGAATGACTTACGTGACGACGTAAATGACGACGGCCTTACGTAAACATATCACCAGAATGATTGACACTTAGGTGGACCAATAGTATAGACTACCCACCCGGAAAAAGAAAATCCTCCGCTATACCTTTAAAGCATGCCGGCAGACCATATGGGACAAGCCAGATTCCACCATGTACACATTGATAATCTTTAAAATTGTATTCCTTTTATTTGTTAAATTTTGGCATGTTTGTGTGTTGCTGCTTGTCCCTGTGTGTGTAATAAGCAGAGGTGAGTTGTTGACCTGCCTATTGGCGCACATTACTAACATGCTCTTTAAAAAACAAGAAATGAAGAGTCCAGATGCAAAAGCCTCTAAGTGCCATTTGAAATTTTCTTCTAAAATGATCATTTTTATCAAGCTTGTATATTTAAGTTCAGTAATTTCACTTAAATGGCAATGAAGATTACCTATTAATTGTCATTTAAGTGAAATTACTGAACTTAAATATACAAGTTTGTTAAAAATAATCATTTTAGAAGAAAATTTCAAATGGCATTTAGAGGCTTTTGCATCTGAACTCTTCAAATATACATAGTATATTGCACCTCAAAAGTTTGCCTCAAAATTGCAACACACCTCGTTTTCAGACCAGCACGCCCATGGGCGCGCAAATGCATATTTAAACAACATGGCACAGGACGAGAAAATGACAACTGTGCCAGGCTGAAACTAGCAAAAAAAAAAAAAAAAAAAAAAAAAAAAAAAAAAAAACACTTGTATCGTGTCTGGCACCGCATTGCGCTGTTTATGATAGGGCCCTATATGTTGGCCTAAAAAGACATGTTAACAGCTGCATTCAAATTACAATATTTATTGTCTTGGTGTGAACATGCAATTTGGCAAAACCTCTTCTTACTAAAATAGCACATAAACAGGATCATTCAGCCCATAGAAGACATCGTAATTTACAGTGTGGTTAATTTCCTGCCACAATGTGATTTTGCCATGTAAGACATGGTCCTGGATCAACATATTTTGTTGATCCTGGATCAACATTCCTGTCCCAAAATGTAGTCCTTACCCAATCCCTACCCCTAAACCTAACCCTACCGATAACTTTTCCCTAAAATCAGAAGAGGTGAATAGCACTGATGTTTAAGTACTTCACCCTGGCTCTAAGCCTAAACTTGACATAAACTGTAAATTTGTCCCTCAGATCTGATTGGTTGATTGGAAAGTTGATCCAGGACCAACAAAGATGTTGATCCAGGAACATGTGGTAGTTGGTGAAATCATGTTCACCGCAATATCCTACAGAACCTGATTTTACCAAGTGCAACATGTTACTGGATCAGCATCTTTGCTGATCCTGGAACAACACTCCAATCATCCAATCAGATTTAAAGGACAAGTTTACAGTTTATGTCAAGTTTAGGCTTACAACCAGGGTTAGGTGCGTCTATATCATTGTTATTCACCTATCCTTTCCCTCTGATTTTATGGGTAGGGTTAGATTTAGGGGTATATGGTTAGGATTATATTTTCGGACAGGAATGTTGTTTCAGGATCGACAAAGAAATTTTGACCCAGGAACGCGTCTAACTCTGCAAGCCAGACCTTTGTTGAATTGCATTTGAATTGCCATCATACATGCCAAGTTTAGATTCTTGCCCCTCACAGAGAGTATTTTAAAATTATTTCTTAATACAAAATAGCAAATGAGTGATCATTTTTCATTGCTCATTTCTCAGTATTCTTTTTAAAGTGTCTCAGTAAAGGATTCGTTGAATCACCGGAACCGGATTGCAGCATATTCTGAAGGTTCTGGTTCTTGTTGTGCTGTTCTTTTTGGCCCTCTGGACATAATCTTGTGATTTAAAGAGACATACACAAGAGCATTCTCTTCTTCTCCTCTTTCTGTGACAACAGCTCTTCCAGCTGGTGATACTCCTCTGACAGGTGGAGTTTCACAAACACCATATAAAGTCTTCGACTGGTCTGAAGAGGGACGGGTGTTGTGATGGGGATGAGGTGGAAGAGGAGGCAGGTCACTTCTTTGTGTTTCCATGTACTGTAGAAGTGTAAAACGGAGCATTTAATAACTTTTTTTTTAATGGAGACAATAAACAGTTCTACAGATTAAAATGAAAACAAAAGATACCTGAGTTTTACATGCCATATCTTTTCTTCTTGAATTTGTCCCTATGAAACATTTCACAGAATCAGCCAATGATACAAAAACTAATGGAACAGGTTATTGTAAATGTACAGATCTTTTACAAACCACTCACCTTGGCATCTGATGATAAGTAATGTAACAGCCATAACAATGAATACCAGCCCGGCAATTCCAGTGCAGATGTACACATATGGCCAGAGCCACTGCAGATCATCATTCAGAGTTGTATTCATACCACCTATTATTGTAGGCATTAGAATATTTAATACCTGCTGTACTTATCAGGCATCCACTTTAATGCACTTTGACTTTAGAAAACAAAAAGTTGACTATTATCATGTGTGGTAATGGCCATGCCCTTACTTGTGTTGTTGTCATTGTGTGAAGCCTTATCCTCCTCATTTACTGAAAATATTTAAAATACACTTTTATTATTTACAGTATATTCAACCGAATGGGTTTTACTTTTTTGATGGTCCTATTAGCACATTCTGTTGTACATTGCACCTACATGTCTACTAGCTCTCATTAGAGTGTCAGTAAAGTATTAGTAGACTACAGGGGATTACAATAAGTTATAGTTGCTAAGTTACTTATAGTCAGTAGAATGTCTGTTGGAGGACCATAACAATAAAGAGTTATCAGATATTAAGCAGACAGTCTACTAATACTCAAATGATATTAGCTGACATGTAGTTCTAAATGAATGTTTAAAATGCCACATTAAAATAAAACGTTACCACTGAATGTTTAAATTCTAACACCTTCACTTACCTGTTACAGTGACATTAATAGCATGGCTAACAGAGTTGTCACCTTCTTTACATCTGTATAAACCTGTGTCCTCCATTGAGAGCTTCAGGAAAGTCAGGAAAAACATCCCTTCATGCTCAGTCGCATTCTTCCACTCAGTTTCTGTGTAATTTGAGTGATTTAAAGCTTTACAGTGATTTCCATAGATTTTGCACCATGACACTTGTGGGCTCCTGTGACATCCTCCATATTGAGTAACAGTACAGTTTATCTTCAACTCTGTCATTACACGAGCTCTAAACAATGTGTTTCGTGGTACTCTGATCATATGGGCACACTGCAGCTCCGACCCTACAAGTGTAAAGGAAAACAGGGGGTTTCATCAAATATTTGTGGTAAGATTTAAGAACACTGTTCCATCATTAATAAATAACTACACAAAAACAAATGAGTAACACAATATTAACATAGTAACTACTATTAACTAACAAGAAACGCTGATTTAGTAATAGTGCTCAGTTGAATGAGGCAATTCCCTATTAGCTAAAACTATTTTTTACATACCTCCCAGAGGACTACTACAGGTTCATAATTAATGTGAATAATGCAGAATGTAATTAATTCCAAAGTGAAGGTAATGGTAACCCACTAGTAATGATTCATGTAAAACCAAGTCCTTCAGAAAGAATGACTAATAATTTGGAACAGTATTTTAAAGTGAAAATCATGATAACTCTCTGATATTGACTGAAGACACTGCAAGCATTTGAGGTTTTGTAAGGTTTTGGATAGTAATTATTCGGACAGATTTGGTAACACTTGAGTCATTACCGGTGAGTTACCATGATCTTCACTTCAGAATACTGTTCCAAATAATCAATTCCATTAGAAGGAAGGATGTGCTAATTACCATCCAAAACATACTCAAAATTCTTTTTTTGTCACTATAGTACCATGATCTTCACTCTAGAATTAATTATACATTCTGCATTACTCACAATAATTATGAACCTGTATATTAGTTATTATTTCTCTAAGAGGTATGGAAAAATAGTAGGCTAGTACTGATACTAAGCTAATAGTGAACTACCGCATTTAGCTGAGGGCTATTACTTACTGATTTGTTAATCTGTGTTTCTTGTTACTTAGTAGTGACTAGAATGTTATTATTGCATTACTCATTTGTTCCTGTGTTGTTATTCATTGATGGCGGAACAGTATTCTAAAGTGTTACCGAATGTTTACTGGTGTAAACTACAAGGACAAATTTGCAAGACAAACCTACAACCTTGTGTGCTTCTATAAATATAAAATCATAATAATTCTCAATAATTCGTTTATTTATTTTTTTCATAACAATTAAAATTAGATCAACTATTGTGTAACGGGGAACCCGCCCCGATCCCTAAGCTTAATGCAGAGCACAAACTCTGTTTTTAAATGAAAAAATGTGAAGACTGTGTTTGATTCATTACATCTACCTGTTGATATTGGTGTAAAGACTAAGTCAAAGGATTTTGATGATATTGGAAAAACACATGATATTGTCGATATACAGTCCTCTAAGCAAATATTTGCCAGCTACTATACAATATTAGTATAATATATTGTAGTACTATATTATATATTTTAATATTACTACATAATATTGCATTATAATTATTAAATTGCTTATTCTTTACTACTATGACAAATAAGACCAATACGAGCAATCACCAGATTACAGTACGCTACTTCTCAGACAAAGACGATTGAACATGTTCCATCGGCAAAAAGAAGCTCTGGCCAACTGCAACAGATGCTGATAGGGTAACACTGATCTGTCAAAACCAAATTTAATTGACTATCAAATTATTATTATTATTATTATTAGTAGTAGTATTATTTATAAAATTCTATTAAATGACACAATGATTGTTTGTCTCAGCTGAATCAAGACATACTGAACATGACATTAAATGTGTTTATTACTGAAAGAAAAAAAAAAACAGCTAGTAGGTCAACAATTTGTCAGGTGAAAGGTTAAATAGCAGCTGCTCTTTGCTCACAAAACCATACACATACCACAACTGTTGCCAGACACATACCACTATGTTCCCTACAAATCAAATTTAACAATATGTATACTGACAGTCATTTACAGGGCATCATAGAGCAGATCTTAATACTTACGGTTTGTGGTGCCGCTAACACTAAGCGATAGCAGCAAGAGAGAAACGGCAAGGTTACAGATGATCTGGAAGACACAGTAGCCCATATTGAAGGTTTTTGACAAAATGTTTAAAAACTAATGTCCAAAATGAGAGCTGTGCACATTGTTTGTCATGAGTGCGTGTGTGAATGTGTGCATTGGAAAGACCAAGAGTGAAGTGGAAGTGTGCTTTAAGATGCAAGTTCCTCTATGACGTCTCTCACCATCTCTGTTTCTCTTCTCTTGTTCTTCTTAACTTGTATCATCTCCTTATTGAATCATACGTTCTTTTGTGTTGTTTGTTAGCATTTCTTTGTATTTGTTAGTCAGCTTTTTGTCTGCCTCTGTATCTCTTGGTTGTGTTTGGTTTTCCTTATTTCGTCATCGGCAGTTTCAAACCTCATTTAGTGTGTTTATGGTGGTTTTATGTTGTGTGAACCTCGTACAGATTGGTTGAACCTTCATGCAAATGTTAAAGAGAAAAAGTGTAAGAACAGATAGACATTCAAATGAACTCAATGACACCTCCTTGTGGATTATGACTGAACATCTGCATAAACTAAATCTACTTGCTTACTATATGTTATTTTCATGGAGGTCTAAATACATTCATAAAGCTATTTTTTAAGCATTCCTAATTATTTCAATGGCAGTTGCTTGACTGAAGCAGGACTCCTCAGAAGTAGGCAATTAGAAATCTGCTCTCTTTGCTAATGGATGCTCAAATTTAGCAGGTGGGTTGTTTTGGGCCAGTCACGTGAGCTATAAATATGCGATGAATAACTTTGAAGGTATCAAACATGAGACATTTGTTAGACACCTTATGACTATCAATCCATTAGTCCACCCCCAAGGACTCTCTAAAGCCACACCTCCTGCAAAACACATGCAGAGCCAGACTACTATAAAGGTTCAACGGAGTGCGCCTCCCGCTACGTTTCACGTACGTGTACGAAAATCGGTATATGCATGTAATGACCCAAGACGTTCCCACCGTGTCTCGACGCAGCGTCTTGTTCCTTCTCCAGGGAACCAGGGTTACCTGAGTCAATAACCTATTGTTAAGTAAATCTGATGAGAAAATAGCAAATGTGCACTGTCTTTATCACCCTGTGAGAGATAATGATAAAAGTGCTTTTCTTGTGAATGAAAAATGCGTAATGTTTGTAGTATAAGCATTAAAAAAAGTTATTTTTATTTTACCTGAAAAAACTAATATCTTATATGTCCACTACACTTCTCCTTACTGAAACCTTGTTCTTATAAGAACTCTATGCAGGTTACTTTATCACAATTCATCCAAATAATTTATCAGAGATGCGAATGGCACTGTCTTTGAGTTTAAAAGGTGTTAGAGGTGCAGTGTTTTCCTGAGTTGTTGTTATTGCTGACATGTCAAAAAGAGAATGGATCAGTTCCATGCGGTTCCGTTAAGTGCTTTTAAACATTAAATGAAATATTTCCAAATTTGTATCCCCTCTTAACTATTCCTTCTTATCCCAATATAAAATAAACTACAATATTGTTTGATATAAAGTATAGCTAATTAAAGATAATTGTCTTGCATTATGTGCTTGCAGATTTAATGTCTTAAATTGCTGATCTAATTTACCTTGCTAATAAATAGTGTGTCACTATAGTTTGGATATTTATATCTGCTGCAGAGATTATTGTTACGGGCCATTCGAATGAACGCTGGACGATCGAGTCATTTGCTCGGCCGTATAAGTGATTCTGTTAAGGTTCCCTATAAATTATTTGATAATTCCTTTTGAGCTAAATTGGCCTGCCTGGCCCCTTAAATATATGTTATTATATATTATTAAACGTAAGTTGTCTTACAACATCAATCCGTTGTTATCAATTTTGAATTGATGATGCATATTTATTTTGTAAATGTATAACACAGTCTCATCCCATACAAATACATAGAGGGACTACAGTGGTCTGAAGCTCTACCTTTTGCCTAGAAGAATATTTTGAGCTGCGCCATAACCATTCATACTCACAGGTTCAATTAAAAATGTATGTTTGCCAATTGAATATGTGTGACTTCATTGTGTGGACAAAGAACAACAGCATCACCCGATGGATATGGAGACATGGCCACTTCCTTGAAGAAACCCTTTCAAAGGGTGAAGTGTTCTTCATGGACCACCTCATTCTCGAGCTGGTCTGCTGCCACCAAAACCCCCAGTTGACTGAAGAGCTCAATTGTCCTCATTGCAAAAGATCAAGCTTTGGCAAAATGATCACATGCAAAGGATGTTGCCAACAGTTCCACTACAAATGTGAACAATGTCAGACAGACCAAAAGTTGGAAATGTGGATGTAAAGACATAAAATTATTAGCCTAGTGGATACTGTTCTGCATATGATGCCCCAAAATTCACCTCAAGTCACACATCTTTGTTAAATACATATTCATTAATTTCATTTAGTTTGTTACATTACATCCTATTACAAATATCATTACAAACTGCATTACATTCATACATCACACATACATTTATACATTTTTAACAGTCCTCATCACCTAAACCAATCAACGCCTCGGTGCCCCAGGGATCCATTCTGGGCCCGCTATTATTCTCCATCTTCATTGACGATGTTGTAGTACAGTGCAATAATAGCATTTTTCTATATGAAGAGTTCAGATGCAAAAGCCTCTAAATGCAATTTGAAATTTTCTTCTTTAATGATGATTTTTATCTTAACTTGTATATTTAAGTTCAGTAATTTCACTTAAATAACAATTAATGGGTAATTATCATTGCCATTTAAGTGAAATCACTGAACTTAAATATACAAGCTTGATAAAAATGATCATTCTAAAAGAAAATTTCAAATGGCACTTAGAGGCTTTTGCATCTGAACTCTTCATATGCAGATGATTCCACCATTTATGCCCCAGTAACAACACTTAATGGTCCCAATGTGGCAGGATCCCTAAATATAGATCTGGAGAATATTCACAGGTAGGTAGATACTTGGAAGGTCACGTTTGAACCCAGCAAATGCAAGGCTATGTTTCTGTCGAGAAAGAGGCCTCCATCCCGCCCGGACCTGCTCTTTTGGGCAATCAGAATTGACCTCTTTGAGCAGTTGAATATTCTGGGACTATGTATCGATAAGAAGTTGCTATGGACTAATCACCTGTCAAACATCGGCAAGCATGCTGGACAGTGTCTTGGAACTCTGCGCAGGTTGGCCAACAAGCTTGATGTCAAAGGTAGGGCCAATGTCTACAAGGCACAAGGCAGGAGTACCTTGGAGTACTCATGCCTTGCCTGGATGACTGCTTCACAGACCACCCTCGGGCAGCTTGACAACATCCTGAAAAAGGCAAAATCATTGGGGAGGATGAGGACACTGCACTAAGGAAATATGCAATCAGTCAGCTCAGCCATCGTAGAACTGTTGCAGCAACAACTGTGCTTTTCAAAATGCACACTGAAAACTGTCCAGAGGATCTGTAAGCTCTGCTACACCCACCAGATCTCATTTGCCGAACCACTCGAAGAGCACGACCAAGTCACACCCTAAAACTCCCCAAGTCTAACACCAAATGCTTGTGAAGCTAGCTTTCTTCATTCGACTGTAACAACTTGGAACTCCCTCCCCTCTACTATAGTAGGTGAAATCACCTCAAAGAATGTTCAGGCCTTCAAGAAGAGACTAAACAAATAGCTCCTTAGCAAAAAAAACCCCTGTAATTTCTTGATGCTTAATGTCACTTATCACATATTCTTAGTCCTGAGTAGCTGCAGATCACAATAGGCTTTCGGGCCACGGACTGCTAAAGCCTGTATCTGCTAAAGCACAAAAAACAAACAAACAAACAAACAAACAAACAAACAAACAAAAAAAAAACACTTGTTTTTACAATCATTACATTTATGTAAAGCCCATACTTTGACTACAAACTTGGTCCTCAAATCATTACGTATTTTGCAATACATGTAATGTAAATTTATAACGTTGCACCCAAGTTATAAATAGCTAGTAAGATAATATAATGATAACCTAACTTATGTAATATAATTCAAGTAATTATTCTAGCGATATGTAAGCCTAATGCTAGATAAGGTTTGCTAGTACATTTGTAATGGGGTTCAGTTGTTATGGGAAAATAGGAGACAGGAACCGGTGTTGTGCCGAATTTCGACCCCCACCAAATTATCACCCGTGCATTAACCACAGACAAACACACAATATTACAATCGAAAGGATATAGTCTCGTCGCCGGATAGCCATTGAGACAGCGTCAGGAGAAAATCTAAGACCCTAGATTTTTGGTATTTATTAATAGTTTATGGCACTTACTATTCAATTATTATTAATTTTCAGAAATTATTTAGTTGTTTATTTGTAAAAAAAAAAAAAATCGTTTTATAAATTGTCTTAACCAACGGCTAACCTTAAACATACCCATTGGTAAACCCTTTGAAATAGGCCTATGAGTCGCTATGTTTTGGTTTTAAATTCCATTTTCTTGGAAAGACAGACTTTTTGCTCTCGATTTATTAGTGCGACGCTTCAACTCTAACCCAATTTACTGTTTAAGTGCAGTAAATGGTAAAAAAAAGCTCTACAAACTGGTGTTTTTATTAGTATGTTCATAAATGAAAATAATTGTAATAAGCAAACAAAATAATTAAACATAAATTAGATAATTAAACAAATACCAGTTAACAACATCCAGCATCACAATGAAATGTTTTTGCTCAGCTAAATAATAACTGGAGAGTGTAGACTGTTGACACAGAAAGCCTCAAACACAAGTTTAATAAAAAACTAGTCCTAGAACTGTGGTCCTGAAACTGCAGCCTCCGTGTATAGCAGGAATATAATATTGTGTTACCAATTGAAAAAGCGTATTGCACTCACATTTTTATCTTCTTACTGTAGAATTGATGTAATAACCTTTTGTTTGCCTACTTCTTTTTTGGAACTATACGGTTCCAGCATAGTTGGACTAATTTTACACAAACACACACACACATGTGAGTGTCCAATCAGTCCAGCAATGTGATTTCTGGGTATTCCAATTGCTAATGTTTAGGTGAGAGAGACCTCTGGTGGCAGACAGGAGGATTTTCTGAGGTAGTGTTCATGACAGAATCTGAGGACTGTAAGCATTGATCACAAAACTGAGCATTGATGTGTTTCACACAACACAACAATCATTTGAAAGATACAAATAAAACTACCAGGAGGTTGAGTACCCAGACAAGTCACAAATGAGTTTACGGGCAGTTATATCTCTATAAATACATTTTGGACTAAATTGGTTGTCAGGAGAGATATTTTGTAAAATAAATTTTGCCTTGCATGACACGTTCTATTGCCAAACATGTACTGAAAAACAAAAAATTAATGAATATAGTTTACAAAATTGTGAAACTGGTCAAATGAGCACAGAGGATGAGGGACAGTTTGTGACCTCACTAAAAGTAAGGTTTTATCTGTATGTTTAGTTAAACAAAAAACAAAATGCAGTAAAGAAGAATCACAAATCTTTATTCTTGAAAGATGTAGGCTAATGAATATGTAATTTTCAAATCAAATATTAAAATTTTAAAGCGACAGTATATTGCAGAAGTATATTAGTATAACATCACCAAAAGGATTATTAGGAACACCATACTAATACTGTGTTTGACCCCCTTTCACCCTTCTGAACTGCCTTCATTTTACGAGGCATTGATTCAACAAGGTGTTAAAGCATCCTTTAAGAAATGTTGGCCCGTACTGATAGGATGGCATCATTGAACTCATTGTCATGTTCCAGAAACCAATTAGCCATCGGGGGATGGGTACATGGTGGCCATAAAGGGATGGACATGGTCAGAAACAATGCTCAGGTAGGCCGTGGCATTTAAATGATGCCACGATGCCCAGTTGGCACTAAGGGCCCTAAAGTGAGCAAGGAAACATCCCCCACACCATTACACCACCACCTGTCTGCACAGTGGTAACAAGGCATGATGGATCCGTGTACTGATTCTGTTTACGCCAAATTGTGAGTCTACCATCTGAATGTCTCAATGGGTGCAGCGAGAACCCCAGTTCTAGACAAATTCCTTTCTAGGAGTGCCACAAGAATGGACCAGCAGGAGGAGAATATAGCAGTGAGTGGTCGTGCTGTACAAGGTAATGCAGGTGTCCGAGCTCACCCAGTGCTTCCAACAACTAGTGACTCCCACTGCGCCACCCACACCAACGACTCGCCCCACACCCTCATCGACCAACAACTGGGCCAAGATCACCCTCGCCTGAGAGATATAGTGGTAAGCCCCAGTTTTGTAGAGCATTCCTAACCAAGTGTTCCGTGTTTTTTGCTCTGCAACCCCAGACATTTGCTTCTGAGGAGACCAAGGTGGCACTGGTACTGACATTGCTGTCTGGGCAGGCAGCTTTGTGGGGAACGGTGGTGTGGGAGAATCAAGACCCATGCTGTTTCTCGTTCCAAACACTCTCGGCGGAGATGATGAGGGTATTTGATCGAGCGGTGGCAGGAAGAGATGATCTTCTCCAGAAAAACCAATTGGTCGCCGACTACTCAGTTGATTTCCGCACCCTCCCTGTAGAATGCCACTGGAATGAGGAAGCGCAGTGGGATATGCTCCTGCATGGGCTGGCTGAACTATCCAAAAGGAGATCTATGCCTTGGATCTTCCGAAGGATCTCAATGGACTGATCAAGTTGGCCCTGCGAGTGGATGGCCGCTTGCAGCGGGTGGAGCAGCATTCGCTCAGGACCCTGATTCCTGAGACCTTTGGACCCTTTGGTACTAGAGAGGGAGGCCATGGAGAAATACATTTCTGATTGTCTAGCTTCCGAATTCATTCGTCCTTTCTCTCCACGGTGGGGTTCTTTTTTGTGGGTAAGAAGGATTGGGTCTCTGCGAGTGTGTATTGATTACAGAGGGTTAAACAACAGTGTTGTAGTCGAGACCACCTCACTCGAGTCCGAGTCGACACTGAGACCAGAGAGAGTCGAGTCCGAGTCAAGACCGAGTCCATAGAGAGTCGAGTCCGAGTCGAGTCCGAGACCAGAGACGGTCGAGTCCGAGTCGAGACCGAGACCAGTTAGGGTTGATTACATAATCTATTTTTATTTACTTAGAGAAATCCTCTTTTTTTTTTTTACTGAATTTACTTAGAGTTTAAAAATATGATCAGTTTAGGGTTAAAAGGCCACATAGTAGGTGGTGTTAAAAGTAATTTTATTACAATTTGTCATGCGCAGTTGAAAATCTAGAAAATCACCAATCACTGAGCATGTCAATCAATTTAAAGAAATATTTTATTAACATACATTAATAATCATGAAAAATATTTTGAATTGAACTCGAGTGGACTCAGGAATAATTCCGAGTCCTAAAAAAAAAAATGTTCGAGTACGAGTCAATTCCGAGTCCAAATGGACACGAGTCCATGACAAGACCAAGACCATTAAAATATGGTCTCGAGACCGAGTCCGAGACGAGTCCGAGTCTCGAGTACTACAACACTGTTAAACAACATCATGGTAAAGAATACTTATCCTTTGCCGTTGATGTCTTCAGCTTTCGAGGGATTGCAGGGAGCCTCCGTATTCACAAAATTGGATTTACACAATGCGTAAGGGGGATTAGGGATGTACAGTAGCCGAGAAGGGTCACAACACATACAAACGCCACAACAACTACATATTCAGAAAACAGCTCCAAATTCAGAAAACACATGCAAACGCCACAACAACTACATATTCAGAAAACACATGCAAACGCCACAACAACTACATATTCAGAAAACACATGCAAACGACACAACGACTACATATTCAGAAAACAACTTCTTCGATTTCACATCACGTACACTGCAAATATTAGCAGCACAAGCAAATAGGAAAACAATCTGCAAACTGCAAAGACACAACGGAAATGTTTCCAGGGGGGCCATAATCAATGACGGACCCGCATCCATCTGGTTGTCTTCACGCTATTTGAATGTGAGCTTGTGTTGTCTATGGCTACAAGAGGTAAGTGTTTCTCTTTTATTATGACAGACTTGTCGATGTGCTCTGATACCGAAGTGGTTTTGTGTATTTCAACATAAGTTGTTTAAACGGTGGGCCGAGGGCCTGTATCTGCTTTAATTTTCGAAATGGATGATCCATTCCTCATGGAGGGAGAACCTGAATTTGTAAAGTTGTTGCCACTCTCATTTATTACACATTTTCCCCCAAAATCATAATGCATGACTGTAAATATGCAGGCAAACGCGGTTGCCTACTATATCAGTCGAGCCAATAGCATGGCAAGATACTGACATAGGATTATTATCAATCAGATGTAGCTTATTACAGCTGTTGATTCAGCTGACGTCAGACACGAGCAGCATCTGCAGCGGCAGCACTGTGACTATCCCCAAGGACGTTGTTTTTGTGATTGTAAGTATTAATTTAATTAGAATATGATATCTATGAAACATGTTTGTTTTGTACACTGTGGTCAAATGTATGTAAGCATCTCGTTAGTGTTTTAAGTACAGTAGTTTCAGTTGGCTAACTTAGCTAGCATCATGCGATTACATATTTGATTTGGTGTAAAGTTTAAGTAGATAATTCTAACGGTAACACTTCGTCCCACTCACATAGGCTACAGCTCCACTGTATGTCTGTATGTCATACATGCGTACCGCCGCCTAATCATGTGTACCGCCGCCATTGTGCCGCCACTGTACGAATCGCCACACAATTGAAAACAGGTCTCGAGGAATTTCCTTTCACAAGCAAGACAATTAGAAATGTCAAAATACTGTACTGTTAATGTGTCACGTAATGTAGTTTTCAGTCGACAATGTAGTTGTCTAAAGCTCAAATCTATGGTTTATTCATAAAGATGAAGTCTATTTTTGATCATTTTGATCTGATGTTTTTGGAGTGAGAGATCCTGGTGATCACTGGGCACTCAGATAATATGGCAAGCCGTTTTAGCTTATATTTTTCCCAGCCTTACTCATCGTAATTTCACTTTTACGAGTAAGAATTCATAGAGAGCTTCATAATTAAATTAATACTAGTAGCAATTACAATTAGAGAGCTCTCTAATTCGGTACTTACTTGTAAAAAAAACAATTAGAGAGCTCTCCAAATGAATTTTTACTTGTCATGTCCATTGCCTTCCATTCATTTGTAATTACAGAGCTCTTTACCAGTAAGAATTACAATTAGAGATCTCTCTAATCCAATTATGACTAGTAACAATTACAATTAGAGAGCTCTCGAATTAAATCAAAGAGCTCTGCAATTTTAATTCTTACTAGTAATTCTTAATAGTTGAATTATAGAGCTCTCTAATTGAATTCTTACTTGTAAAAATACAATTACGACGAGTAAGGCTGGATATAATTTAAGCTAAAACAACTTGCCATACAGATAATGTTGTGTTTCCAAGCAATACCATGGATCAAATGTGTGAAATCAGAGTGGTATATTTATTAAAGATTACAACGAAATGACAGAACATCTTATGACAAAAGATGGTTGAATAAAATAAAAACTGTGAGAATGCATAACGTTACCTCTACATTCACATTTTGTGCCAAACTGAATATGAAGCATAAGTGGGCAAAATTAGTTAAGTTAACCCTTTCACACGTACGATCACACCGGTGTGATCAGTCTTGGCTGGTCCCTGGAGCTTACGATCACACCGGTGTGATTAGAACGTTCAGTGCACACGTCAGCAACTGCTAAATTCAAACTTGCTCTCGCGCGTTGGCTGGCGCTCAGCCAGAGACAGACGCACTCAGTGCTGTCATATATCACAACAATTGAGTGTTTTCAACCACATAATGTTTATTTTAGGTTTCAGACATTTAAATACACATATGTACTAGCAAAACAATGATTTTGAGTTTGTAAAATACATACAGATGTCTATGGAAGCGGCAATAATAATCCTTTCAATTATAACAAGACGACACATTTTATTCATATCAGATACACATTGTGTAAGTAGCTTAACATATGACCCTATTCTTCTCCCAGTTCACCAGTCACTTACTATCATGTATTTCGTGAGAAGTGGATGAATTGACGTTATAAATCCAACAGATCCGATTCTCTGAACTGAAAACGAAACTAAAATAGCGCCGCCCGTTGTGCATACAGCTCAACTAACGCGATCGTTATAAAGATGTCTAAACAACAAAACCCATACACTTGCACATATTTGACAATCGGAATATCAGTGCTTCATGATATAGCTAATACATTTTTGAATATTTTTAATAAAAAAGGAAAAATGACATAAAAGCAGATCATCATTCATTCCGCGCTCTGTTCTGGTTGTGCTGTGTCACGTGACAAGCAATGACGCGTCACCATGGAAACATTAAAGTGGCAAGTTCTAAATAACGGTTGCCTTGAAAAACTCATGCTGGGGGGTCAGTTAGAATATTTTAAACTTACGTGTGAAAGGGTTAAATCTTTCCTGGGCTAAAATCACTTCTCGAAAATACGTGCCCAGACAGCAACTTCATATCAGCACGCCAGTGTGTTGACAAGCGCGTCACCAACACCAACACTTTCCCACGCACGCTATTGGATGAAGGCAACAAATACATCATGCATGTCAGACCCCACACATAGCCGCCTGCCCTATTCGCCGGGAAAATAACCTGGTGAAAGTTACCGATACTATATGTAAAAAAAAAAACTGTGTTATGCATCCCCACAGATCGTCTGGAAACATGAATTATGGCCCTGATTATGCCCCCCCTGGAAACATTTCCATTGTGTCGTTGCAGTTTGCAGTTTGTTTCTCTATTTGCTTGTGCAGTGAATATTTGCAGCGTATGTGATGTGAAATCGAAAGTTGTTTTCTGAATCTGTAGTTGTTGTGGCGTTTGCATGTGTTCTCTGAATTTTTATGGTGTTTTCTGAATATGTAGTTGTTGTGGCGTTTATAGATGTTGACCCTTCTCGGCTACCGTAGGGATGAATGGAAATCCGCATTTAGTATTCCCAGGGGCCATTTTGAATATTTGGTTATGCCGTTCGGGCTGTCCAACTCCCCAGCTTTTTTCCAGGCACTCGTCAATGATGTGCTGAGAGATATGGTTGACCAGTTCATATATGTCTACCTGGATTGTTTCTTCTTCTCTCCAGGAACAGGTTCAGGACGTCAGACGAGTGTTTCAGAGGTTGCTAGAGAATGGGCCTTTTTTCAAGGCGGAGACATGTTTTTTTCATGCACAGTCTGTTTCTTTCTTAGGTTACATCATCTCGTCTGAGGGAGTGCGCATGAACCCTGACAAGGTTAAGGCTGTGATGGATTGGCCAAGCCCACATTCTCGTAAGGCCCTACAGAGGTTTCTGGGGTTTGCAAATTTCTATCTACGTTTTATTCGCAACTTCAGCCAACTAGCCTCACCTCTGACCACCTTGACCTCCCCCAGAATGACGTTCAGGTGGTCTGATACAGCCAAGGCTATATTTGCTAACCTCAAGAGCCGCTCCAGTTCAGCTCCCATCCTGATTGTGCCTGATCCATCATGCCAGTTTGTGGTGAAGGTCGATGTGTCAGAGGTGGGGGTAGGTGCAGTTCTATCCCAGCGCTCTTCCACATTAATCTAGTGGCCATCAATGGCTCATAAGTTTTGTTTTGGCTTGCTCGGTTTGTGCCACTGGTAAGACTTCCAAGACCTCCAGATGGGTTACTCCAACTGTTGTCTGTCCCTTCGAAACCCTGGTCCCATATAGCGCTAGATTTCATTACCGCCCTCCCACCCTGGTCGGGCAAAATGGTCGTTTTGACAGTAGTGGACTGGTTCTCGAAGGCGGCTCATTTTATTCCCTCGCCCAAATTACCTTCTGCCAAGGAGACAGCGGTGACTGTCTTAGATCACGTTTTTCATCTACATGGCCTCCCGACAGACGTGGTCTCTGACAGGGGTTCCCAATTCGTGTCCAAATTTTGGTAGGAGTTTTGTAGATTACTGGGAGCGACTGTAAGTCTATCTTCGGGTTACCATTCCCAAAGCAATGGGAAAACCAAAATTGCCAACCAAGATTTAGAGAGACTGTTACAATGTTTTTTTCTAAGAATCCCTCTGGAGTCAGCAACTGTCATTGGTGGAGTACACCCATAACTCGTTACCAGTGTCATCCATGGGCCTATCTCCGTTTGAATGTAGCTTAGGGAACCAACCACCAGTTTTTTCTAGCCTGGAATCAGAAGCCGCAGGTCCCTCTGTTCACGCCTTCACCCAAAGGTGCCACTGCACATGGACTAGAGCCTGTGAGACTCTGCTCCAGGTGGGGGCGCGCACCAAGGCTAAGGTTTGTCTAATAAATTAGCACCCAAAATCATTGGCCCACTCACTGTCACCAAGATCATTAGTCCAGTGACAGTCTGCCTCAAACTTCCTCAAGCATACAGGAGAATTCACCCCACCTTTCATGTTTCCAAATTAAAGCCTGTTTTTCGCTCTCCCCTTAATCTGCCGCGACTTGTAGATGGGGAACCTACTTATTCGGTTAATCGTATTCTATACTCGAGACGAAGGGGAGGCGGATTTCAGTATCTGGTGGACTGGGAAGGTTACTGTCCCGAGGAGAGAAGTTGGGTTCCTGCTAGAGACATTCTGGATCAGTCCCTTATTGATGATTACAATCAACAGGTAGGTCCTCCTGGGAGTGCCAGGAGGCACTCCTAGGGGGAGGGGTACTGTCACGGTTCATGAATTCACTGACTCTTTCTCGCACTGTGTATGTGTGGTCGCTGGTCAGCCACTGATTGTCATTGTCAGCGCCAGCTGATCCTGATGAGCGATCTCTATTTATACCCTTGGTTTTCATTTTGTGTTTGTCAGATCGTTGTTGGATGTATCCTTGTGCTGTTTGGTCTTCGTCTGGTGTCTTCCGTTTCCCGTGGAGTTCGTGGTTGAGTTTTCTGTCTGCCTGCGTCATTTCAGAGGTTCTTGTGTTTTCTCATCGCGTCACGGGTTCGGGTCTGTTAGCCGTCATCGGAGGATCTCGATCTCTGATCCGCACATCGCAGATTCGGGTTATCCATCTGCCCCTAACTGCGCCACCATCGTGCTATGGAGTTCACTAACTTTTCCCCTTTTTTTCTCAATAAACCTAGTTTACCGCTATTGCATCTTCTGTCTTATATCCAGGGTGCGATTTGCCGGGGGTATGCATGGGATTTCCCCCTTTCTGGTCAATGTATCCCTGCCTCTGCTTAGTTATTTTTATCCCCAGTGGGGATAAATTTATCCCCCCCTCAAAGAGATCAGTACTACTACACTAGTGGTGAGATGGATCAGAAAACTTATCACGGATTGGTGGTTTGATTAAAGTCAATTTTACTTTTAAATGCGCTATTTTGGCTGACTCTCATATAGCTGTTGCTCTGCACCTATGCTCTGCACGAGTCTGCAAATTTGCTCAATGTCCCGCCCACGACGCTATCCGGTTACACCTCACGGATAATAGCCTATCAACACTTGCGAGACGGTTGCAGGTCCGCGCTGGGCTGTGGAGCTGTGTGTAGAAAGGAAGGCAGCATAGCTATTCAGAATAAACATCACAATCTGATTTTCTGTTTCTATGATGACAAGCAGAGCTAGTGTACCAGTTACTGAGAATGGCCGAAGTTATACACACGGTGTTTCACTCACCTGAGACTAAAGCAAAGGTTTTTTGATTAGTCGCTCACTCTTGTCTGGCACGAGTGATTTCAATAAAGACGCATTTAAGCACGTCTAGAGGTTCTGCGGCGCGAATGAGGCAAATTGATTGACATAAATGATGCATATGTCTTTTCTATCATTTCACTGTAGCTCAGCATTGCGATGTAATGTTAACATTATAACTTTAACTTAACAGAAGCCGTAAAACTGTTTCTATTATGGTTTAACTTTGCAATCAATCCGTGGTTCAGGAGAAGCTGATATAAATTAGCCTCTACCCTATTAATCTATTGATTTAATTATTGCATGTTTTTTCGTTGTGCATGATCACAGTTCATATATGTGGGAAGCTATTAGAGTAAAAATATTGCATTAGGATACTTCACGAGTTAATACAAATTTTTTTCCTGAAAATGCAGTGATGAAGTTCATGTTCTCATGATTTTTTTTTTGATATGGTAGCGAGCAATAATGCACAGATGTGTTCTTTTTCTGTTTATTAGAGGTTAAATTCATATAAAAATCTGCCAAACTTTACATACTACTTCTTAATAGGATGTCTATTTCATAAATTGTATGAAAATTGTGGAAATAATAGTTCAGATCACTCAAAACACATATGGAAATAGAGGTGCCTTTATATGGGCAGTATTGGAGTCTGGTTAAAGTTTGGAACTGCACCCAAACAAAAGCAAATTTTTTTAGATATCAACCTAAAATTTGAAACACAACTTGTTCACATTTTTGGCGTTGATTTTCTTGCAGTTTTAGAGTCCAATTTTATATAAAATGTACATTGTACATTTTCATAAACTCAAGCTTATGTAACTTTTTTCTGTTTCACTGTCTTAATTTATTTCACTTCTAAACTTCAAACAATTAAACAATCTACCAAATGTCTTCTTTAAACAAGACCAACCGTACATCTATATTCCAAAGCATTCTTGAATTACAACCAGTGTTGGGTAATTTACGCTAAAAAAGTAATTAATTACCTCCAACAGTGTAATTAGATTACTGTCCTAATTACTCTCTCTAAAACGTATTTCATTACTTATTACTAATTACTTTCTAAATCCTCCCTAAAACCTTCAAATTATGCTTAAACTTACCAGACCATTTAAAAGGGAGAAGGTTACATAATGAACATAATTTTTAACACCAGACAATACATTTAGATGTTAAACCCACTATTGTGATTTGTTCTAGTTTATACCAGTGGTCATCGGGGCGCACTACTCTGCACATTTTGTATGTCACCCTCATTTATTTCACATCTTATTCAATCATCAGCTCGTTAGGAGAGAATCCATGAACTGAACTCAGTGTGTCAGATAAGAGAGACATACAAGAAGTCCTGAGGACTGAGTTAAGAACCACTGGTTTATACCAGTCCGATCTCATGGCGTTTCATATACATGTATTTTACAAGGTGGCTAATTCATACAAATTCGTTCGAGCAAGCTTGTACGATTTATACACCTCATAAAATGCATACAAATTACCATGGGATCAGATTTGTTTATGCAAAGAATTTAGCTCAATTACATCGGTATAATAACTGTAATTAAATTACATAGAGTAATCCCTTACTTTACTTTTTCAAAAGAAAAGTAATTCAATTACAGACAACAAACACACACAACACTGATAACAACTGATTACAGTATGAAGACTGAAATAGTATTTTCTTGAAACAAGGCAATCAAATTACTACAATTTTAAAAACGTAAATAAAAATTATATGTGTTAATTTATGCATTTCACTACTGGTTATTTGAAATATTCATATTTTAGAGTTTTTTCCACAGTAAAGTCATGGTACATATGGATACTTGGAATAGGGATTTTGAAGATCTCTCTAACCAGTCTTGGCAAACAAAAGGTTATTACATCAATTCTACAGTATGAAGATAAAAATGTGTTGCTACAGAAACATTCTGGATCTTCTAGATGCAGGAGAGTCCTAGGAATCTGTAAAATAAATATGTTCTTATATATATTTTTTTTTTAATATTTTCACATATTTTAAATATGAGGAAAGAACAAAATAATTAACTTGGTTAGGCTATTTATCTGACAAAAATTATTAGTATAGCAATACAAAAAGCTCACAGGCAAAAGCATATAACATAATCAGTTATTAATATTTCATTGTTTTTGCATGTGTTCATGATTTCTTTCTGGCATTGTGGGCAAAAATTATGTCTGCACAAGTTGGAAGTTTCATTGCTCCAAGCACAACTATGCTTACAAAATCTTTAACACATTTGTTTTAATAATATTTGAATAAAGGGTAAATATGTCAGTTTAGAAAATCCCTTTTGGCCAGTTCTGTGCAAAGAGAGAGTATAAGATCCATATGAAGAGTTCAGATGCAAAAGCCTCTAAATGCCATTTGAAATTTTCTTCTTTAATGATGATTTTTATCAAGCTTGTATATTTAAGTTCAGTAATTTCACTTAAATAACAATAAGTGAAATTACTGAACTTAAATATACAAGTTTGATAAAAATCATCTTTAAAGAAGAAAATTTCAAATGGCATTTAGAGGCTTTTGCATCTGAACTCTTCATATATACTCAGGAGACTCGTGTCAATTCACAGTTTCTTTAAGAAACAACATTGTTGCAAAATATTTGGAAAGAAGGTAAAATCCTATTTTGGGTCAAGTTTACTTTGCACGTAATTGTTAGGTCCTCAGATGAAAAAGAATAGAAATGTTTTTAAACTATCAAAATAATCATTAATACTTTCATAAAAAAAATGTTTTGGTATGTGTACCTCTGTTACTCATTCTCAAATCTAGGAACAGAGGAAGCTGAGCTTATCGTTGCAGTCTCTGTTCTCCCACTGCGAAGTCGCTGTATTGCGGGCTCCACAACCATAAGGTACAGCTGGGCACCATGGCAGTGACATGTGATTCCCAACAGGCTCTGAGTTCAACCAGTACCACTGTCCAGCGACAAAGCGCAGACCCACCCAGACACTTGTTTCTCCTCTTAGATTATTTCCAGCCTGTTGCAGTTGCTCGTTAGAGGTCAGACTGGCCAATTCAGTGTAGTGATCTCTGCAGTGCTCCATAGCTTCATCCCATGTCTTACTGTCTCTCTCCAAAATCACTGAATAGCAAAAGAATGGCAGCTCACTATTGCAATAATAATCAGCCCATCCTGTTCCATCAATTTCAACACAGTTTTGATTATTGTTTATACCACCAGGTTGACCTGACTTCCAGTTATTGTAGTTTGTTTGTAAGTCCCCATCAGACCAAACAAACTGGTGCATGTTTGTACGGTTCCTGTACATCCCAATCCAAGCATGGTTTCCATTTAACATTGTTCGGAGAAGGTTGTTTTCTTCAGTACTTGAGACGGTGGAAAGGTCTATGTAATTCTGCCTGCAATAAGACTGTGCTTCATTCCATGTCTTGCTTTCGCTCACATGGATATGCACTCTTGGGATTGTTGAGGATCCACCATGGATAATCAGAAGAAAAAACAGAAAAAGGTTTTCCATTTCTTCTTTGATGAATTGCTTGGAGAGGAATGTCTCTGAATAATTTCTAGTGGTTCTTGCATGGAGTGCACCAACCTTTCCACGTTTCCTTTGCTAATATCCACTTATCCTCCAGTACCTAGTTAAAATGTGAATTCATTCAAAACACATTCAAATGAACACAACTGCAGCATCCCTTCATCGTGAAAAAATACACCTCACATTTTCCCTCAGTTCATCTTTAACCATTTTTCTTTAGAGAAAACTTTTGAGAGAACACTTTAAGAAAAAACTTTTAAACAATTAAGAGAATGTTCTGTATTTTATCATTTTGCAAGTATTATGGGCAAGTTACTTTTGAATGTTCTCTGAACCATCTAAAAAAAGTAGTAACGTTTAGAAGATATTAAATAGCATCCAAAATGTTTTTTTTTTTTAAATGTTAATATGTAATTAAAGATGTTAATATGTTATTAAATGTCAGATAATGTTATTAAAGACAGATAACTTCTATTATCAAACAATGTATTTGTCACAGTCTTCGTCTTCACCTGTTTGTCCCGTCATCTGCACTACACCTCCCCGGATCCTTTTGTTTCCACTCCCGGACTCACTCCCTCATCAGCCACCTGTTCCTCGTCATCATCATCTGTTTCACCTGTTTTCACCCCATTATGTTTGATTCTTCTGTGTATTTAGTTGATTCTCATTCAGTCTGTCTTTGTCGATCGATGTTTAATGTTACGCTGTGTATCCTGTCTTCCTACCTGTATTTGTGAAAATAAACGTCATCTTCGTGTTAATATGGACTTCTTCCACTCCTTCTACCTGCACTCCTGCACTCCCACCACCACACCCCGTGACAGATCGATCGACCACACCAATAATGGCATGGGACTTCTCCTAACCCCGGCTCTCACCACCTTCAACCTGTTTCAGGACGGACGCTCTTCCGAGGAGTATGTCGTCAGGTTCCTGGAGCTCTCTGTTGGGGTAAGTTGGTCAGATGACGTCCTAAAGTCAGTCTTTTGGCTGGGTTTGGACGATCCTCTGTACCAGCAAGCCCCAGCAGCAGCGTTTCCAGGGACCTTCACCGGATACCTGAACCATGTGTTGTGGTTGAGTGGGTCAGCCTTCACCGTTGGTGAGGCTGAAGATGACAACACCCCTCAACCACACACACACCCCATCATCACCGCATCAGCCCTCATCGCCCATCAGTCAGAACCACACACACCCATCATCACCTCACCAGCCATCATCGTCCTCCCGTCTGAGCCCTCTTCACCGCTGGTTCCGCCCAGCTCCCCAGAGACTGAATGCTCTTCGCTGCTGGTTCCGTCCAGCTCTCCAGAGACAGAATGCTATTTACCGCTGGGTCCGTCCAGCTCTCCAGAGTCTGAATGCTCTTCACTGCTGGTTCCGTCCAGCCCTCCAGAGACTGAATGCTCTTCACCGCTGGTTCCGTCCAGCTCTCCAGAGACTGAATGCTCTTCACCGCTGGTTCCGTCCAGCCCTCCAGAGACTGAATGCTCTTCACCGCTGGTTCCGTCCAGCTCTCCAGAGTCTGAATGCTCTTCACCGCTGGTTCCGTCCAGCCCTCCAGAGACTGAATGCTCTTCACCGCTGGTTCCGTCCAGCTCTCCAGAGACTGAATGCTCTTTACCGCTGGGTCCGTCCAGCTCTCCAGAGTCTGAATGCTCTTCACTGCTGGTTCCGTCCAGTTCTTCAGAGTCTGAATGCTCTTCACCGCTGGTTCCGTCCAGCTCTCCAGAGACTGAATGCTCTTCACCGCTGGTTCCGTCCAGCTCTCCAGAGACTGAATGCTCTTCGCTGCTGGTTCCGTCCAGCTCTCCAGAGTCTGAATGCTCTTCACTGCTGGTTCCGTCCAGCTCTCCAGAGACTGAATGCTCTTTACCGCTGGGTTCGTCCAGCTCTCCAGAGTCTGAATGCTCTTCACTGCTGGTTCCGTCCAGTTCTTCAGAGTCTGAATGCTCTTCACCGCTGGTTCCGTCCAGCTCTCCAGAGACTGAATGCTCTTCACCGCTGGTTCCGTCCAGCTCTCCAGAGACTGAATGCTCTTTACCGCTGGGTCCGTCCAGCTCTCCAGAGTCTGAATGCTCTTCACTGCTGGTTCCGTCCAGCTCTCCAGAGACTGAATGCTCTTCACCGCTGGTTCCGTCCAGCTCTCCAGAGACTGAATGCTCTTTACCGCTGGGTCCGTCCAGCTCTCCAGAGTCTGAATGCTCTTCACTGCTGGTTCCGTCCAGTTCTTCAGAGTCTGAATGCTCTTCACCGCTGGTTCCGTCCAGCTCTCCAGAGACTGAATGCTCTTCACCGCTGGTTCCGTCCAGCTCTCCAGAGACTGAATGCTCTTCGCTGCTGGTTCCGTCCAGCTCTCCAGAGTCTGAATGCTCTTCACTGCTGGTTCCGTCCAGCTCTCCAGAGACTGAATGCTCTTTACCGCTGGGTTCGTCCAGCTCTCCAGAGTCTGAATGCTCTTCACTGCTGGTTCCGTCCAGTTCTTCAGAGTCTGAATGCTCTTCACCGCTGGTTCCGTCCAGCTCTCCAGAGACTGAATGCTCTTCACCGCTGGTTCCGTCCAGCTCTCCAGAGACTGAATGCTCTTTACCGCTGGGTCCGTCCAGCTCTCCAGAGTCTGAATGCTCTTCACTGCTGGTTCCGTCCAGCTCTCCAGAGACTGAATGCTCTTCACCGCTGGTTCCGTCCAGCTCTCCAGAGACTGAATGCTCTTTACCGCTGGGTCCGTCCAGCTCTCCAGAGTCTGAATGCTCTTCACTGCTGGTTCCGTCCAGTTCTTCAGAGTCTGAATGCTCTTCACTGCTGGTTCCGTCCAGCTCTCCAGAGACTGAATGCTCTTTACCGCTGGGTCCGTCCAGCTCTCCAGAGACTGAATGCCCTTCGCTGCTGGTTCCGTCCAGCTCTCCAGAGACTGAATGCTCTTTACCGCTGGGTCCGTCCAGCTCTCCAGAGTCTGAATGCTCTTCACCGCTGGTTCCGTCCAGTTCTTCAGAGTCTGAATGCTCTTCACTGCCGGTTCCGTCCAGCTCTCCAGAGTCTGAATGCTCTTCACTGCTGGTTCCGTCCAGTTCTTCAGAGACTGAATGCTCTTCACTGCTGGTTCCGTCCAGTTCTTCAGAGACTGAATGCCCTTCACTGCTGGTCCCGTCCAGCTCTCCAGAGTCTGAATGCTCTTCACTGCTGGTTCCGTCCAGTTCTTCAGAGACTGAATGCTCTTCACTGCTGGTTCCGTCCAGTTCTTCAGAGACTGAATGCCCTTTACTGCTGGTCCCGTCCAGCTCCCCAGAGACTGAATGCTCTTCACTGCTGGTTCCGTCCAGCTCTCCAGAGACTGAATGCTCTTCACTGCTGGTTCCGTCCAGCTCTCCAGAGACTGCATGCTCTTCACTGCTGGTTCCGTCCAGCTCTCCAGAGACTGAATGCTCTTCACCGCTGGTTCCGTCCAGCTCTCCAGAGACTGAATGCTCTTCACTGCTGGTTCCGTCCAGATCTCCAGAGACTGAATGCTCTTCACTGCTGGCCCCGTCCAGCTCTCCAGAAACTGAATGCTCTTCACTGCTGGTTCCGTCCAGCTCTCCAGAGACTGAATGCTCTTCACTGCTGGTTCCGTCCAGCTCTCCAGAGACTGAATGCTCTTCACTGCTGGTTCCGTCCAGCCCTCCAGAGACTGAACTCTCCGCCCCGCTGGTTCCGCCCAGCTTTCCCGAGCACGAGCTCTCCGCCCCGCTGGTTCCGTCCAGCTCTCCCGAGTGTGAACTCTCAGCCCCGCTGGTTCCGTCCAGCCTTCCCGAGCACGTACTCTCCGCCCCGCTGGTTCCGTCCAGCCATCCCGAACCTGAGCTCCCCTCACCACTGGTTCCAACCAGCCCCGTCCAGACCGTCCAGCCAGAGACCGTCCAGACCGTCCAACCAGAGACCGTCCAGACCGTCCAGCCAGAGACCGTCCAGACCGTCCAGCCAGAGACCGTCCAGACCGTCCAGCCAGAGACCGTCCAGACCGTCCAGCCAGCGACCGTCCAGACCGTCCAGCCAGAGACCGTCCAGACCGTCCAGCGAGAGACCGTCCAGACCGTCCAGCGAGAGACCGTCCAGACCGTCCAGCCAGAGACCGTCCAGACCGTCCAGCCCGAGACCGTCCAGACCGTCCAGCCCGAGACCGTCCAGTCCCCATCTGCCCTTCACCCGGGGACTCAACCCAAATATTTTTTGGGGGGGGGCCCAGTGTCCCAGCCACGGCCGCCCGAAGGGCTGTCTCCGCCGTGGCCGCCCAAAGGGACCTCACCGCCGTGGCCGCCTGAAGAGACCTCACCGCCATGGTCGCCCGAGAGGTCCTCACATCCTACTCCGCCCTGGCCACGCCCTCACCCTGCTCCACCCTGGCCACGCCCTCACCCTGCTCCGCCCTGGCCACGCCCTCACCCTCCTCCGCCCTGGCCCCGCCCTCATCCTACTCCGCCCTGGCCACGCCCTCATCCTGCTCCGCCCTGGCCACGCCCTCACCCTGCTCCGCCCTGGCCACGCCCTCACCCTGCTCCGCCCTGGCCACGCCCTCATCCTGCTCCGCCCTGGCCACGCCCTCACCCTGCTCCGCCCTGGCCACGCCCTCACCCTGCTCCGCCCTGGCCACGCCCTCATCCTGCTCCGCCCTGGCCACGCCCTCATCCTGATGTTACGGCGTGAGGTCACGCCTACCGGGAGGGGGGAGTGATGTCACAGTCTTCGTCTTCACCTGTTTGTCCCGTCATCTGCACTACACCTCCCCGGATCCTTTTGTTTCCACTCCCGGACTCACTCCCTCATCAGCCACCTGTTCCTCGTCATCATCATCTGTTTCACCTGTTTTCACCCCATTATGTTTGATTCTTCTGTGTATTTAGTTGATTCTCATTTAGTCTGTCTTTGTCGATCGATGTTTAATGTTACGCTGTGTATCCTGTCTTCCTACCTGTATTTGTGAAAATAAACGTCATCTTCGTGTTAAAATGGACTTCTTCCACTCCTTCTACCTGCACTCCTGCACTCCCACCACCACACCCCGTGACAGTATTAAGGTTCCACGGAAGAACATTTGTTTGAGACTTTGAGAGAGCTTTTCCAGAACATTAGCCAAATTTCTGACAACGTTCCCCTTAGCTGGGTAATGTCCCAGCCTGCTCAGGCTAGTCTTTTGGCTTGTTTTAAAGGGGTTTGAGGTCTTTTTCAGCTGATTATACAATAATACAATACCAATTTTATTTTTATAGCACATTTAAAACAACTGCCAAAAATGTTCTCTGAACCATCTAAAAAAAAGTAGTAATGTTTAGAAGATATTAAATAGCATCCAAAATGTTTTTAAAAAAATGTTAATATTTAATTAAAGATGTTAATATGTTATTAAATGTCAGATAATATTATTAAAGACAGATAACTTCTATTATCAAACAATGTATTAAGGTTACATGGAAGAACATTTGTTTGAGACTTTGAGAGAGCTTTTCCAGAACATTAGCCAAATTTCTGACAACGTTCCTCTTTAGCTGGGTAGTTAATGTCCCAGCCTGCTCAGGCTAGTCTTTTGGCTTGTTTTAAAGGGGTTTGGGGTCTTTTTCTGCTGATTATACAATAATACAATACCAATTTTATTTTTCACATTTAAAACAACTGCCAAAAAACTGCCATGTTGACCAAAGTGCTTGCTAGTAATACAACAAAAGCAATTACATATCAGCCCATTCTCACCCCCAATGCGTCACTTTACTGACGCCTTGGGAAGCATTTGGACATGCTTCAATATCTGACGCTTTAGGCGCCCTTTAGCGTCAGTTAGATGACGCCCTAGGATCGCGTGTACCCTACCCCCACCCCACACCTAAACCTAACCGCGTCCTCTAACTGACGCTTTCCTTTAGCGTCAGTTAGATGACGCCGTAGGATCGCGTCATGTAAGTGACGCTAAAGGGCGCCTAAAACGTCAAATATTGAAGCATGGTCAAAGGTGACGCCTTGGGGTGAGAATGCGTTGTACATACAGACCAAATGAAAACCTGTTCACTCAATCAGTTCTAAAAGCCGTACTAAAAAGATATGACTTTTTAAAAGAATCCACAGATGGGGAAGATTTAACATGCTTTGGAAGAGGGTTCCATAAGTGTAGGGCTGCCACAGAGAAATCCCTGTCTCCCTTTCATTTGAATCTAGTTTTAGGAACATGTAGAATCATCTGACTAGAAGATCTCATATTTCTAGTGTTTTGACAAGGTATCAAAAGGTCAACAATATATTTTAGGGCAATACCATGCAATGCTTTAAAAAAACATCAACAAAACTTTAACTCAATTCTGAATTTTACTGGCAGCCAGTATAAAGAAACCAAAATTAAGTCTCTCTCTCTTCTTTGTACGAGTCAAAAGTCTGATCTGGTGACATATGATGTGACCAGATCAGCTTTGCAACAGTTCGTATTCAAGAACTCAGCTTATTCAAAAGTCCAGGAGTGTTAGTGTTAGCACTCGGCTTGTCCATGCAGTCCATCATTGAGTGTAGAATGAATGTCTGTGTTGTTAACACTCAGCACGTTTAACAGTCCATCCATGAGTGTGTGACGTATGTGCATATGGGTAAGCATGTTAACACTCAGATTGTCCAAAAGTCCACCGAGTGTATACTGAGTGAGTGTGTGGGTTAGTGCGTTCCACATTCAGTATTCTGGTTCAACAACAGGCTGGTAGTCAAAGCACTGTAGTCATCCATGCACTTGCCGCTTGCATGGCATTAATACATTAATAAGTGTCTCCAGGTCCTTAAAGTAGAGAATTTGGTTTTAGCTTATAGAAATAAGTTCTGATTTGATTAAAACCAGCCTTAACAACACTGTTTATCTAAAACCAAAGCCGAATCCATGATAAAGCATACATTCTTGAAATGATCTTAAACATTTTTCGACAGCGTCCAACCTATTTATAATTTCCAACACACTCAGTCTTATTGGTATTAAGATGAAAAAATTGCTTGCCAACCAGGCTTTAATCTCACATAAACACTGTGTGAATCAAAAGATTGAGAGCCTTTCGGATCAAACATGCATTTCTGTTTAATCCCTTCACTAACTAGGCAGCAATTTAATGAACATTCAGGCACAACATAGCTAACTGGTTGCAGTGTATAAAGAGATGTCATATTAAGTCCATAAAGCATGGGGAAAGTAAAGATTCACATTACATTGCAGATTTACATTAAGTGTGATGTTTGGAAACTCATTTGAAAAAATGCAAATAAATATACATACAAGGACTATGAAATCTTCTTCTAGAATGTAAATCTTTAGTCACAACACACATGCTGTTTTTACAGGTTTAAATCAAGTGCAAAATTATTCTTAAAAAGATGCAAATAAATGCCAGAAGACAGGGCTGACATTCACTTGAGAAACTATTATTCAACATCCAGGATCCAACATTTACTGTATTAATTTGCCTCGATGAGAGGATTGCAAAGCACATATATTTACTGTACACCTTGATGTGGTAGGAACTCTGCAGTGGGTTTAGTATGTGTTTTAAGTGACAAAACCACAGGCTTATGTTACTTCTTGCAATTAGCACAGTGTACAGACTCAGCATTCCTTTGTTTTGAAAAGTGTGCATTAGTGTTATTTTAAGTCACTCTTGTACAAGATATCTTTTCATTATTTTTGCATAATGATTTGCATGCCATTTTATTACACACACATACACACACAAAATAAACATATAAACAAACAAACAAACAAACAAACTGACAAATAAATAAATCCCTGAGTAATGTTGAGAAATTACTGTTTTAGAAGAGGAAGTTGCTCAACTGCATTTGTGAGAAAATCTGCCTGGACACTTTTTTGAAAAATTTGAGCCGAGAGATCTCATAAAAAGCCAAGTGTATCACCATCATAACAGACGGATGTGCATTTGTATGCACCAGAATAGGTATTTGTTCAAAGGTTGCATGCAATTTGTAGGATGGTTTGTATTTATTTGTGAAATATTATCTTGGCTCATTTATTTATATTTGCAAAACACAATTCATATGTGTTACTCCACTGCATTTTCGCTCAAATTGACTTTTGAGCTTGCACTTGTTTGCAAAGCAAATCGAGTTTGTTTGTGAGTCTAGTTTTCCTTTGCAAAGCAGATCATGTTTGTTTGCAAAATGCTGTTTTCCAAAGATGCCTCCTGCCTGCCTGCCTGCAAAGTGGACATGTCTTTGTAAAATATCTTCTTACTAAACTGTCTGTACACTCACAAAGTTTACAATGCTTCTGTTTGCATGTAGGGTTACATTGCATTGTTACCTTGTTAGTGTGGGGATATTTTGTAGCCTGGCTGCGCCCTCCTATGCACTTCCGCTCAATTTCATTTCCCTTCAGTACTATGTCTGGGACTGCTAGGTTTCCAGAAATCAATGTTTTGTAGGACCAATCAGCGAATAGGGGGAGTGGCTGAGAACGATGACGTTGATGAAGCGCGTCAGTTTGAATTCAGTAATGGCAGCGGAGAAAGACGTGAGAAAAGCTATTCGGTCCGTTGTTGGAAAAGAAACTGACGAATATAAAGCCGGATTGTTGTCGTCTCACCTCTTGTTGCACAACGGAGGACCACGTGAAGGAGACAGAAAGGTTGGAAGTTTGTGCTGCGCAGCTCTATGTGTACGATGACCGTGACATTTTGGACGGTCGCTTTAGCCTGGTGTTCGGAAGCCCCGAGTCCTGGCAACTAAACTGTTGTTGAAGATCTGCTCAGGAGTCATGTCAGTAGCTCATATTCCCAACTGTAAATTTACTGATTCTTGTGATGAATAGAACATTTTGAGCCCCTTTGTGCACTCGTGCAGGAGGTTGATGTGTCAGTTTTACATGTTGTAAATCATACAATTTGATTTAGACACAGCTTCGACCGTTGAATGAATACATCACTGTCCTTTGTGTCAAATATACATTTCGAATTAATAATTGTTCCCAGATTAACAAAACCTGCAGCTCTCGTTGACTGAAATCCTATTGTAAACATAATCCTCTGATAATTCGGACTTGTTGTTTCCAGCTGTTTCGGCGCATGACATATGTCACAACCACACGTTAGTGATTGGCTTTGGCAGATCGTGAGTGACTCTGGGCAGATCCAATAGTTTTGAACTTTAATAATGTACCCGCCTACAAGGAAGTAAACGTTTCTCAATGGAGAGAGGCCAGACTCTCTGTACAAATGAAATGTACTAGAGTCTGGATGAACCTTTGTGGTATTAACTAGCGATTTTTATTTTTCATTATTCTATGCCCTATATACTAGAGTTATACGCTAAACAGTTTTTCGATAAAACGGTAACACTTTAGAATACGGTTCCTTCGTTAATGAATAACTACACAAGAACTAATGAGTAACACAATATTAACAATCTAGTAACTATTATTAACTAACAAGAAACTCTGATTAACGAACTAGTAAGTAATAGCGCACAGATGAAAGTGGTAGTTCACTATTAAGTAATCAATAACTACTATTTTTTTAATACTTCCCAGAGAACTACTGAAAAAGTTTATTAATAATCTAGTAACTACTATTAACTAAAAGAAACTCTATGAGCTATTACTTACTAATTATTTGGATCCGTATTATAAAGTGAAGATCATTGGAACTAACTAGTAATTACTCAAGTCTGTTACTCATCTGTGAGCTATTACTTACTAATTTGTTAATAAGAGTTTCTTTTAGTTAATAGTAGTTACTAGATTATTAATAAACTTTTTCAGTTCTCTGGGAAGTATTAAAAAAATAGTAGTTATTGATTACTTAATAGTGAACTACCACTTTCGTCTGTGCGCTATTACTTACTAGTTCGTTAATCAGAGTTTCTTGTTAGTTAATAATAGTTACTAGATTGTTAATATTGTGTTACTCATTAGTTCTTGTGTAGTTATTCATTAACGAAGGAACCGTATTCTAAAGTGTTACCGAATGTTATTGTGAACAATTCATCCGTGCATATGTTTCATTTTTTTAAAGAATGTTCTGACCTCTTAAAGTTTAATCAAAATTGAACTTCCAGTGAAAACTTCAGACTTCTCTCTGGTGACATATGCAGGTCTCCCTACTTAAACCCACCAAAATCACGTTCATATGCACCTTTTGGTGCAATGCCACAACTAAATCAACCAAACAACAACCGACGCATAGAACCAAGCTGACTTTTTTTGTGTCTGACATTTTTTTTTTCAATAATCCGTTACACTAAGATGTACTTCATAATACGGAAGAGAAGATCTCTCACTACTTCCATTTTATCATGACTGGGACAGGTACCAATCCTACCAGACATTGCAATCCTTTACAAATGATCTACATTATATTCTTTATCTAATTAACCCAATCCAATCTAATTCATATATGCTTCAATTAATAGATTATCTAATACTTTAAGGATTGTTCTCTTACGAGAGGTTCTCTCGTATTGCGTAAGCTAGCTTACGCTACGGGAAAGATTAATCTTTTCTGAGAAGTTGAAGCCAAAAAATTATCCTTTAATTTTGTATCCATTGTCAACGCAGTTCATCTGCAGCAGACCATGAGCGGGCTAGCTAGCAGCTCATTGGTTCGCTCAGGGAGAACTGCTACAGCCTTTGAGAACTCGGTTGAACTCGCAGCCAATGAGAAGCTGACACGCTCTCATTGCCTCCGAGAGAAATCGCTGTATTACCAACGGTCTCTGTCTGTATTGCGGTACTGCGGGCCACCTGTTGTCTACCTGTTCGATTCGTCCACCCCGATCCACTGTGAGTACAGTTCAGCTACCACTACCTATTTCCACAGTCAAATACACCTCTGCCACTATCACTTATCGGAATCGTTCTCTTCCAGTTCAAGCGTCGATCGATTCTGGCTCAGCGGGTAATTTCATCGCCTTATCCACACTCCACCGGCTCAATATCCGTCAAAGAACCATCCCGCACATCCTCCAAGTCCAGTCCATTCTGGGAAAACCCCTCAGTCGCGGGCGAATCGGACACCGCAGCCCAGACTTGGGGTTGGAGATTGGCTGGCTACACAGGGAAGTAATCTCGTTCCTGGTGCTGGAGGGCTCCACTGCCGAGATCATCCTGGAACGCCCCTGGTTAGAAGAACACTCGCCCATCGTTCAGTGGTCCACGGGGGAGATCCTGCAGTGGGGCAAAGGATGTTTCAACCACTGTTTACCCATCATTCCGAAGCCCTCTCACCCGTCTTCCACTCCGGTCGTGAAAGTACCTGTTTCCACCACCTCTGTAGAAAGCCCCCCCGTCGAACTCCAACCGCAAATCCCCACTCCCTACCAGGCGTTACAGGATGTCTTCGACAAACAACTGGCAACCATCCTACCACCACATCGGCCATGGGACTGTGCGATCGACCTGCTGCCTGGGGCGGTGTTACCGCGAGGTAAGATCTACCCTCTGTCCATCCCCGAGCAGAAGGCCATGGAGGAGTACATCCAAGAGGAGCTAGATCAAGGATACATCAGACCGCCCACGTCCCCTGCCGCTTCCAGCTTCTTCTTTGTTGGAAAAAAGGACGGAGGCTTGCGCCCGATTACCGTACCCTCAACCAGTCCACCATCAAGTTCCGATATCCCCTTCCTTTGGTCCCAGCAGCCCTGGAACAACTTTGTGGAGCCAAGATTTACACCAAACTCGACCTTCGCAGCGCCTACAATCTCATTCGAATCCGTGAAGAGGACGAATGGAAGACAGCCTTCATCACACCCGCAGGGCACTACGAGTATCTCGTGATGACCTTCAGCCTAGCCAACTCACCAGCAGTATTCCAAGGGTTCATGAACGAAATATTCCAGGATCTCCTTAACCAGTTCGTCATCATCTACATCGATGACATACTCATCTACTCACCCGACCTGTCTTCCCATATCCACCACGTCCAAACCGTTCTCCAACGTCTCAGAAACCACCAGTTATACCTGAAACTCGAAAAGAGCGAATTCCACCAGACGCCATACATATGAGTATTCCACGCCATCACTTACCTGCTAAGAAGCCTTTCCTCCGGTCCGTCTCCAGTCAGCTCCCGTTTCCAGTTCCTCTCCGGTCTCCTCGTTTCCAGCCAGCTCTCCAACTCCACCCGACCCTGCTAAGAGATAAGAGACATCAGACTGTTCCGCTTCCATTGAGTTATCTGCATCTTCATTACTCACCTGCCTGTGATCATTGACTATCCATTTCAATAAACTCCGTTTATACTTACCCATCTGTGTCCTTCTGGTTCGTGACACCTTCACATTTTAAGAGAGAGAACATTACTTGGATAACTAATAGCTTAAAGTGATGCACCATGGATGTTATTTACTATCATGGATGCTATTTTTATGAGGAAAATATCCCAAAGCGTCTTCCTTAACAGAACACTGAGAAGAATAGGTCTGCATTGAAGAGGACCCATTAAAAAAAAAATAATAATAAAAAAAACAGAGGACAGCAGGCCTACATTTGGTACAATTTGAGTGTGGCTTTGAACAAAAACACTAATTTTCATATTTTCAGAATTGTGTGCATATGTTTTATATGCACACAATTCTGTGAGCATATAACACAAACATAGGACAGCAGGCCTACATTTGATACAATTTGAGTGTGGCTTTGAACAAAAACACTAATTTTCATATTTTCAGAATTGTGTGCATATGTTTTACGTATTTATGTATTTGTTTCCTATTCAATTAGCTTTTAATTGTTTTGAATTAAATGTCTCCTATTAAACATGTTCAAATACAGGCAGGTGGTATGGCATAATAATTATTTTAAAGTTGAATTATGCTATATTTAATATGTTCTTGTTTTTTAATACACTGTAAAAAATATTGTTGATTTAACTTAAAAAATGAAGTAACCTGGTTGCCTTTAAATTTGCCTTAAAAGTTGCCTTAAAAGTTCATTGAAAAAATTGAGTTAATACAATGAAGGAGATTGATTTAACCACCGGAAACTCAAAATATTATGTTATATGAAATACATAAATTATTTAAGTTGATTTTACAAATGAAAAAATGTTGTGATTACAAATCATGAAAATATATTTTTTTACAGTGTAGCTGTGGAATTTTATTTTTAAAAATAAGCCTATATTATATTTCAGATGCAGATACAGATACTAAAACAAAGTGTGTTACAACAGCCTGTGATCTTCTCTGTATGTAATACAAGTCTTAAGTTATTAAGGGTTAGTCGCTGTATTTGCACACCTGTGAATATTCATGTGATATACGGTATATGCAAAATTCATTCGATACGATGTAATGTTGATTGTTGTTATTTTGCATGGATTAGTAGATTAATGAGATTTGCATTGTGTATTTCAATGTCATTTAAACTGTACATATATCTTAATGAAACATTGAAGTCTATATTATTATAGAGAAACATAAAAAATGCATATTAAATATAATAACATAAGTTTATCAAAAGCGTTGTTGTCAAACCTAATTTATTTAGTTTTGTCATTTACATAAAGTCTGTGTTTTCTTCCACAGTCTATTAGGAAAGGGACTAAAAATGAGCTCAGACATGTAAGAAGTTCTAGCACTCACCAGGGGGCGGAAGACACGGGGCTTTAATGAATGTTTACAATTGGATTAGGCTACCTCACATTCCATTGATATTGTTTGATGGTATGAAAATATTGATTGTAATTAGTCAGGAAATGCAGTTTGAATGGTGTTTGCCATTACATCAGACCATTTTTATTTTGCCATGATTATTCCACTTTAATGATCAGATATCAAAATCAAAATGATCACAAAAAAAATTAAATAGCAATAGCACATAGTCCTGTTTAATAACCTGATAAATGCTTTACGTGAGAGAAGTTTTAAGTTTTATGTTATGCTTTCCTTACTGTTTCATTTGACAGCCTGTTTATCCAGGTGTGCTATTAAGTTGGCTCAAAAAATGTAAGGCAGACCCTGAGTCTCAATGTCCTTACTATCCATCCTAAACAGTATGTGAGATTAGAATAAGTGTGTCCCAAAGCATAGTATGTTGAAAAGAGTGTGCCAGAAGGCCCCTGATGGTCTACTATTTCCAGTGAATTTTCGGCGTGTGGATCTGTGCTCACGAGCGCTGCATTCCAGTCCACTTTTTGGGGGCTTTTACACTGTGCTCGTTCAATATTTTGAAGCTGCAGTCTGAGCAAGTTTGCTGCCCCCGCAGCATTGGTCTGGTTTCACACCCAACTTGATTCTATCGAGCCCTGGTGCGTTTGCGTGCATATTACGTCATCACAAACGTGCACGTGGCACATGCTAGAACACAGAACGCAGGTCAGTATTGTGTTTTATTAGTTTTCTGCTATTATGATCAGTTGACTGAAAAATATACGTTTAGCTACTGTGCGTGAGTCCCATAAGGTGGCCTTCTGCTGCAGACAGTGGATTTCCGAACGTGTTGCCCTGATTCCACGTGCAATGCAAGAAGTAAATCATCAATACTATCATCACTTACAAGTGTTTTATTTAACTGAGTACATCACAATAAGCTAAAACGCATGCCCAGGTTACATTACTTCCTGAACAAGTGCACACCCGAGTCCGCGTTGCTTTCACTCGGGACCAACCAAACTCAGACCACCTCCTCCAGGTAGTCTCGGGTTCGGGACCCCAGTGTGCACCCAGGTCCGCATGACAGCGCTCATATTTTCATGCGAAAAATCGTGCCCCCTTTTGAACTAAACAGGCAGTGTGAAAGCCCTGTTAGACATGCACTTGCGAACTTCCCTAAGCACTTCCCCTTGAGGGAATCCCTGCCTCCATTTTGAAGTGTGTTCCACTTTGTGTAGTGGACAAGGAAAGTTTATATGGATAGACCCTCGCTCCCTCGATTTTGACAGAGGGATCGAGTCTACTTCATATGTAGGGTAGACTGAGTAACTAAGTTACAGTTGAGACACTTTTTGCTTTTTTTTTGTGCTTTTTTACCAAAAGTAGATACTGAAAAGAAGTGAATTTCCGCATGACATTTCATTAGCTTGTAGACTAAGATATGGGTATCAGTAATACCAACAAGAAGTTTGTAATTTCCACAATTATCTCATAAAAATAAGGTACTTTTTGTTTCAACTTTGTCTCAACAGTACCCATATGTGGTAACTTACAGTTGAGACAGTACCATGGTAGGCCTACAGTTGAGACACCCATTTTTAGTAATGTAAAGGTAACTAACCATTCATTGTAAATATAATAAAGAAATACAAAGAAAATAACAATTGGGCAGCATGTTTGTTTACAAGTTATTTAACAATATTTATTAATAATACTCAGTTTAAATATCACAAATATCAAATTTTATTTTCATTTGCCTCCTATGCTGGCTAATTAAGACGTTTAACCTGTTATCACAACACTCAGTAGCGGTTTTAGGCACGGGCGAACCGGGCAGTCGCCAGGGGCGGCATTTCTTCATGTCACATGGGGGGGCGGCACGAGCAGTTAAAAAAATCCTCTGTGCCGCGAAGGTTTTCTATTTTTTATCATTTCGATTCACTAAACAATTAAACAGTGTGTAAAGTGATAGAACTCTATCGCGGGCACTGTTGATACATGTGTGTCTCAACTGTCCCCCGCTGACCACTTCGCACATTTCTCTAGATTTTGAAATGACCTTGCATGACACAATACAACGAAATATGCCAGTCTTTAGGGCAAAGAACAACATTTGTGTTGATACCAGTTACGTTTAACAGTCACATAAGGATAATAGGCTATTCATTGTGGAGACTGCATGGTAAAGTAAATGTCATACCTTAGAAAAAAAAACTTTTGCTGTTATCTTCAGATCAAAGATGCATCCATTGTTCAAATTTCCCACGATCAAAGAGGACACTAATACGCATGTGCATAGCATACATCACAAATTGTGCTTGCTACGGACGCAAGTTATTTAAGGTGTCTCAACTGTACACGTCTCAACTGTACACAGTCTACCTCACATTCAGGCAGCTCCATATACCACAATGCAACACGATTGTGACGTCAACACATATTGTGTTTAATTTACCTCACCACAAACAACTCAGTGGGCTTGTTTGAGATGTGTCTTGCCTCACCTGAAATGTAGGTGAGAGTAGGTGGCTGCAGTGAGAGAAGGAGTGAAAAAAGTGCAGGCAAGACGGACAGTTTCCTTTAGAGAACGGTCACTTCGCATTGCTTAGCTAATACGCAGTGAGAAAACTCCTTTTCCTCGAAATATTGACGCTTTCATTTAAAACGCAGTGCAGCTACACAGTGAAACTCAGCAGTGTCTAGCTCGTTCATTGGCTGTGCTGCGGCAACTGCACATCTAATGGCCGAGCGCCTCTGAATATCGACTAATCGACTGAATTGGTGCCGAATACATCAGAGCGCGCTTAAATGGCCATGGCCTATAAATATCATTAATTTCAGCCAAAATACTAGATTTACTCAACTTCAACTCCTCACTGAAGCTTTTCACCGTCTTTTTAAAAAAGCGGTCCTGTTCACTCAGGCAGACCAGCACTCCTCCCCTCATGCGACAGGTCTTGTCTCATTCGGCAGATTGGATGACGAATACGACAGCCTTTCCATTGCTGAGTCTGAGGAAGAGTGGTCAGGCTCGCTCTCGAATGAGCCTCACCCGAGGAGCTGTCCAGGAGTCGGCTGGATGGTTGATTTCTGCCAGGGCGTCAGCAGGACCATCCGCCACAAACCAGCGCCCTTCTTCCCAGAAGTTAACGATGAACTTCCAAAGTCATTGGTCGTGCCATACTCCCCTCGCACGAGTGCTTCCACAACACTATCATCTGTTGACGGCACAGCGGGGAAGGAACATGAGAAACTCCTGCCGCTCATGGAAGCAGTTGCTGTTCACCTGTGTCCACGACTGCTGCTGGCTCGAGATCGGTGCACACTACAGCCCTCACTGGACACGCTTTCTCCGCTTCCAGTCAGGCTGCTTCAGCTCTACACACCACAGTGGTGTTACAAGTTTATCAGGCAAAACTTCTCCAGTAAATGGACAAGTCTGGCTTCCTGTTCAGCTTAGGTGGCTGGAGTTTTTCACAATGTAGTCAATGGGCCCGTTGCGCTGCATGCGCCCCTATAAACAAACGCTGTTTTTACAGCAAACCAAATAAAGCACAAAAAGAGTATATTTCAATGGTGGCAGAATGATTGCAGATTTCATGGTTAGTATGTGATTATGCCATCCATTGAACCTCAGTCGCTCTTCTTTTATCTTCTACATTTTACACTCTTGTAGATGTGTGAAGAGACCACGTTTCCACATCCCACGATCCATACTCCGTTTGCACGCAACTCATTCATGGTTATGCCTCTTCCTTGGTTGTGTCGACTCAACGCCTGCGATATGTTATGGCGCCGTTTGATTCATAAACAATATTTATATTTAATATTTATATTTAAACAATATGAATGTAAGCCAGAGGAGAACTGGCCCCCGACTGAGCCTGGGTTCTCCCAAGGTTTTTTCTCCATCCAATCTGATGGAGTTTTGGTTCCTTGCCACTGTCGCCTTGCTTTTGGCTTGCTTAGAGCTTGCTCAGTTGGGGTTATTTAGTGTTTAGCAATGTTGTTGATCTGTGTTGTGCTACTTTCATGTTATCACTGTGAAGCTGCTTTGATACAATCTGTATTGTGAAAAGCGCTATATAAATAAATGTGACTTGACTTGACTTGACTTGTGTACATGCTCATGATGATGTTTAACGAACAAGGCTGACACGTGAGATTTCTTCGGAAGTATTACGGGATGCTTAATGTCATGATACAAGGTTCATTGAGATAGCCGTTCTCCCATCCCGAGGACACCATTCTTGTCTAAGAAGGCATTTAACTGACACAAACTGTTACGCTTGTTCAGAGTACCTTCTTTCTGGAGCTTGATCTTTTTGATATCTTCAGCGAAGGCATCTTCTTGCACCAGCTTGACAATGGCTATTTCAGCTTCTTTTCTTTCATCGCTTTTTCGTCTTAGTTGCTTCATTCCTTCTTGGCTAAACTCTCTGTGATGCATCTCTTGAGCCTGGAAACATTGAATACACTTCCCTTATCTAAACTGTGCAAACATGGACTTTCCGAAACTACAGGTCAGTCATTTCTATTTCTCACACCGTTTCCTCTTTGTGTGGGAGATTCCTCTGCCACAGAAAGTCAGGTCCCTTTATCCAAACTCTTTCAGCTGAAAGGCACTCAGCCCTCCTGAGGCATGATCAGCAGGGTTGTTTTCATGGCGCCATTTCTCAGGGTATCTACTGGATTTAATGTGTTGAATTCGGTTGGCTACAAACGTGTGAAATCTCTTGGCATCGTTATTCACATAACCAAGGACCACCATCAAATCAGTCCAGTAACACTCTTGCAGGTTTTCAATTTCAAGTTCCCTTCTGATGACTGAAGTCACATCTGACGACCAGGGGCGGAGTGGGACCAAAAAATCTACCGGAAAATGAGATAAACTATTACATATTTTACGAATTGGCCAATTCGTATGAATTCGTACGAATGACCTACCCCTGACCCCGCCCCTAAATCTAACCATCACGTGGGTTTAGACAAATCGTACGAATTAGTACGAGTGAGGTCGTACGAATTAGTATGAATCAGACACTTTTTAATCATGCGTCGAATTCGTACGAATTGGTCGTGAGATAGTGTTGAAGGGGAACACTGGACTTCCGCCAATAAAGCAAAGAAAATAACGAAGAAAAAAAAGTTGTACGTATTTTTATGTGTGTAAATCACGTGCCCGCTCACGAGCGCTCACTCTTAACAGACACACTGTCCCCGGTGCTGCTCGCGTGTCACAGAATGTTCATAAAGCGCTCCCCGTTCACAGTAACCGGGTCGTCTCATTCAAATCAGCCAGCTGTTGCTGTCAGCGAGCCGCGCACATTGAATACTCATATGAGTCAGCTTGCTAAATAAACGCCTCACCTCCGGCGCCGCGCACTCACTACATTCCCTTTAGCCTTAGCACATAGTGGATGCATAACGCAAACCCAGTCAAACGTTTGACTGCAGTATCTTATGCGCTTTATAATCCGGTGCGCCCTATATATGAAAAATGTTGTAAATAGGTCATTCATTGAAGGGGCGTAATATAAATATTTATATTCGTCTGTATTACAGTTATGGACCGCGATTACGCTTTGTCTGCACGTTCTGCTGCTACAGCCAGCTCAGTAAAGCTTAAACGTACGGGTGAAAAATATGACCCAAGAAGGGTTTGGGACAGGAGAAGCATGACACAGGTAAACATTGGGGTTGCATTTAAAGCTTCTTTACAAGCTAAATCTACAGCTGTATGCTGTATATCCGTATATTTTGTGAAACGATGATGTCATGTCATGAGCTGAGCTGGTTGTCATTGACAACAACTCCCGTGAGCCCACGCTCTTTCCCGACATCATCAAAGTACGTCTTTTGTTATTATTTTAAATGAGTGACCCCTGGTGGGCAAAAATTGCATACTGTACATTTAAATCATCATTAGTTCATAGTAGTGTAATTAGTAATTCAGGTATTACATGATTATTCATGTACTGTTATTGTAAAGTGTTACCAATATATTTATATGCAAAAACACTATGATTTTGTAATTTAAAAAGCTTTACACTAAAGCTTACAAGTGTCAATGTACATCAAGTCCAATCCTGTGAATTTGAATTATTGAAATGCAGACTGAATGGGGAAATATAAACAGACTGAGTTTGCATTGGACTATTTTCAAATATGCAAGTTCAGACTATGCAAAGATTAAACCACACTTAAAGAAAACAAATTTCATTATAAAAGCAATTTCTCCCCCTCTTTTTATAAATGTTTTACACAAAATCACACAAAATCACATGAAGGGATACTATTTCTTCTGTAGCTGATTTTGGTTGTTTGTAAAATATCATTTGCTGTGAAAATGGCACAGAAAACAAATGTAGCTGTTGTTTGCATTGCTTTGGATCCATTTCTGCATGCAACGAAGTTCCACATGCACAATCCTCATTCAAATGAGAGAAATGCTGATTTGCCTATGTCGACATTTACATTTCTTATCATGAGCATGAGGTCACCAGTTATTCCACCTTAGATACACATTCAGTGCTAATCATCACAGAATGATGGGAAAACAAAAAACAACAAGAACAACAAAACATTTTTTATATGAAATATTTGTAGTTTGTTCACCTACAGTATATCACTTTTCACCATGCTATTATACCTAGTTTTTGCCATGACTTATTTTGTTCAGATTATTTTAACAAACTAAAATGTTATACTGCATATGTTCTTTCTTCAAACAAACAAAGCAGCTGCAGTACATGCAGTTGTATTAGAAATAAGTTGAATAATGTTGTAGTGGGATTTTGTATGATTTGCATGTTCCGTGTCAGCAGCCCAGTAAGGTTGATAAACAGTTCAGTGCTCAACCAACCTTAAAACAAACCAGCTCACTACAGCAGAGATAAATGTTACTCTCAATTGATTTTTCCTGTTTGTCCTTTATGGACTGACTACAGTAGAGTAGAGTACAGTAGTTGTAGAGTACACATGTCCACTCCAATGGCCAGGAATAATGCTTATGTACATACTGTACCAAGTACTATCTGTCCATCATCACTAATTAGAAGCAACACCGGAAGCTGGTAGAAGCAGCTGGAATCACATACTTAAATGCTTTAATGGTTTTTTTTTTGTTTTGTTTTTTTATTACTGTATCCTGGGCATCCTTTTTTTCTGTTAAGACAACTTAAATTGAGGCTTGTATCTGTAAATTTGACTTGCAAAGATGCTTTTAAAGTACTGTAGGTCACAGACCTGCCCAGCGCAACAGCACAGTATAATTTAGACCTGATAAAAGATACTGTCAGTAATAACAGATTACAGATAACAGACGGTGCATGGACCAAAGACTATGAGGAGATGTTTAAAAAAATAATCTGTAACACTTTACAGTACAGGTGCACTAATAAGCATTAATTCATGCTTAACAAATGCACAGATAATACTGAATTAATGTGTAACTAATGATAATTTAAGCTATTCATTAATGATTACCACATTAGGAACTAATTAATAGTCTGTAAGGTTAATGAATTAGTTCATACATGAATTGTTATTAATTAAATATGTAATTGTGGATTAATTCCATAATAACTAGTTTTTTTAACTAGTGTTAATTAATATGTTAATTACCAGAATGAGCCAAAGCCCTGTATTTTAACTTCCAGATAATATGACAGGTACACTAACATCCATTAATACATGATTAATTACTTCATTGTTACTGCAAATTCATGTGGAAATTACTACAATTACTAAATGACTAGTTAGTAATGATGTGCCTCAACAAGTAAAGTCATAACATAATGATACCTTTGCAAATCATTAGCTAATGATTAATTAAAGTAGACAACTGGAAGTTGAAGTGCATAGCTTTGACTAATTGTGGGAATTGACACGTTAATTTACACTATTAGTTAATAAAATATATTAAAGAATTAATACATAATAACACATTGAATTAATAGCAATTCATCTATTAATTAATCTATTAATCATATAGACCCCTTATTAGTTGCTGATGTAGTAATCATTAACTAGAAAAAAAAGTTTGATGACACAAACTTTAAGTTGGCTTGAGAAAGCCGGACCAGAGCGTTTGAAGAATTTTGAAGTTTGAATTAAGTTGGAAAAAGATGGAATTAGAAATAAAGAAAGAAAGAAAGATGGATAGATTAGTTAGAAAGATAGATTAGTTCGAAAGATAGATAGAAAGATAGATAGATAGATGTTATTGACAAGAAGCTAACATGATTAACATGTAGCTAGCATCATGCTAGCATAATTAGCATGTAGCTAGCATCATGCTAGCATGATTAACATGTAGCTAGCATCATAATAACATGATTAGCATGTTGCTAGCATCATGCTAGCATGTTTTTAGCAAGAAGCTAGCATGATTAACATGTAGCTAGCATTCATGCTAGCATGTTTTTAGCAAGAAGCTAGCATGATTAACATGTAGCTAGCATCATGCTAGCATGATTAACATGTTGCTAGCAAGAAGCTAGCATGATTAGCATGTAGCTAGCATCATGCTAGCATGATTAGCATGTTGCTAGCATCATGCTAGCATGTTTTTAGCAAGAAGCTAGCATGATTAGCATGTAGCTAACATCATGCTAGCATGATTACCATGTAGCTAGCATCATGCTAACATGATTAGCATGTTGCTAGCATCATGCTAGCATGTTTTTAGCAAGAAGCTAGCATGATTAGCATGTAGCTAGCATCATGCTAGCATGTTTTTAGCAAGAAGTTAGCATGATTAGCATGTAGCTAGCATCATGCTAGCATGATTAGCATGTAGCTAGCATCATGCTAGCATGATTACCATGTTGCTAGCAAGAAGCTAGCAATGATTAGCATGTAGCTATCATCATGCTAGCATGATTAGCATGTAGCTAGCATCATGCTAGCGTGTTTTAGCAAGAAGCTAGCATGATTAGCATGTAGTTAGCATCATGCTAGCATGATTAGCATGTTGTTAGCATCATGCTAGCATGTTTTTAGCAAGAAGCTAGCATGATTAGCATGTAGCTAGCATCATGCTAGCATGTTTTTAGCAAGAAGCTAGCATGATTAGCATGTAGCTAGCATCATGCTAGCATGATTAGCATGTTGCTAGCAAGAAGCTAGCATGATTAGCATGTAGCTATCATCATGTTCGCATGATTAGCATGTAGCTAGCATCATGCTAGCATGTTTTTTAGCAAGAAGCTAGCATGATTAGCATGTAGCTAGCATCATGCTAGCATGATTAGCATGTTGCTAGCATCATGCTAGCATGTTTTTAGCAAGAAGCTAGCATGATTAGCATGTAGCTAGCATCATGCTAGCATGATTAGCATGTAGCTAGCATCATGCTAGCATGATTAGCATGTAGCTAGCATCATAATAACATGATTAGCATGTTGCTAGCATCATGCTAGCATGTTTTTAACAAGAAGCTAGCATGATTAGCATGTAGCTAACATCATAATAACATGATTAGCATGTTGCTAGCATCATGCTAGCATGTTTTTAACAAGAAGCTAGCATGATTAGCATGTAGCTAGCATCATGCTAGCATGTTTTTAGCAAGAAGCTAACATGATTAGCATAAAGCTAACATGATTAACATGTTATTAGCATCAGAAAGAAAGAAAGAAAGAAAGAAAGAAAGAAAGAAAAAGATTTGCTTAAAAGAAAGAAAGAAAGAAAGATGGATTGTTAGAAAGAAAGAAAGAAAAGAAACAAAGAAAGAAAGTGAAAGAAAGAATTGTTAGAAAGAAAGATGCATATATTAGTTAGAAAGAAAGATGGATAGATTTGTTAGAAAGAAAGCTGGATAGATTGCTTAGGTAGAAAGAAAGAACGATAGATTAGTTAGAAAGAAAGATGGATAGATTTGTTAGAAAGAAGATGGATAGATTAGTTAGAAAGAAAGATGGATATATTTGTTAGAAAGAAAGATGGATAAATTTGTTAGAAAGAAAGATGGATAGATTTGTTAGAAAGAAAGAACGATAGATTTGTTAGAAAGAAAGATGGATAGATTAGTTAAGTAGAAAGAAAGATGGATAGATTAGTTAGAAAGAAAGATGGATAGATTAGTTAGAAAGAAAGATGGATAGATTAGTTAGAAAGAAAGATGGATAGATTTGCTAGAAAGAAAGATGGGTAGATTGTTAGAAAGAAAGATGGATAGATTAGTTAGAAAGAAAGATGGATAGATTTGTTAGAAAGAAAGATGGATAGATTTGCTAGAAAGAAAGATGGATAGATTTGCTAGAAAGAAAGATGGATAGATTTGTTAGAAAGAAAGATGGATAGATTAGTTAGAAAGAAAGATGGATAGATTAGTTAGAAAGAAAGATGGATAGATTAGTTAGAAAGAAAGATGGATAGATTTGTTAGAAAGAAAGATGGATAGATTAGTTAGAAAGAAAGATGGATAGATTTGTTAGAAAGAAAGATGGATAGATTTGTTAGAAAGAAAGATGGATAGATTAGTTAGGTAGAAAGAAAGATGGATAGATTAGTTAGAAAGAAAGATGGATAGATTTGTTAGAAAGAAAGATGGATAGATTTGTTAGAAAGAAAGATGGATAGATTAGTTAGAAAGAAAGATGGATAGATTAGTTAGAAAGAAAGATGGATAGATTAGTTAGAAAGAAAGATGGATAGATTTGTTAGAAAGAAAGATGGATAGATTTGTTAGAAAGAAAGATGGATAGATTTGTTAGAAAGAAAGATGGATAGATTTGTTAGAAAGAAAGATGGATAGATTTGTTAGAAAGAAAGATGGATAGATTTGTTAGAAAGAAAGATGGATAGATTTGTTAGAAAGAAAGATGGATAGATTTGTTAGAAAGAAAGATGGATAGATTTGTTAGAAAGAAAGATGGATAGATTTGTTAGAAAGAAAGATGGATAGATTAGTTAGGTAGAAAGAAAGAACGATAGATTAGTTAGAAAGAAAGAACGATAGATTTGTTAGAAAGAAAGAACGATAGATTAGTTAAAAAGAAAGATGGATAGATTAGTTAGAAAGAAAGATGGATAGATTTGTTAGAAAGAAAGATGGATAGATTTGTTAGAAAGAAACATGGATAGATTTGTTAGAAAGAAAGATGGATAGATTTGTTAGAAAGAAAGATGGATAGATTTGTTAGAAAGAAAGATGGATAGATTAGTTTGAAAGAAAGAACGATAGATTAGTTAAAAAGAAAGATGGATAGATTAGTTAGAAAGAAACATGGATAGATTTGTTAGAAAGAAAGATGGATAGATTTGTTAGAAAGAAAGATGGATAGATTAGTTAGGTAGAAAGAAAGATGGATAGATTAGTTAGAAAGAAAGATGGATAGATTAGTTAGGTAGAAAGAAAGATGGATAGATTAGTTAGAAAGAAAGATGGATAGATTTGTTAGAAAGAAAGATGGATAGATTAGTTAGAAAGAAAGATGGATAGATTAGTTAGAAAGAAAGATGGATAGATTTGTTAGAAAGAAAGATGGATAGATTTGTTAGAAAGAAAGATGGATAGATTAGTTAGATAGATAGATAGATAGATAGATAGATAGATAGATAGATAGATAGATAGATAGATAGATAGATAGATAGATAGATAGATAAGTTCATTAGTACATATAGAATGGTAGTTTAATTGAGTCTAGGGCTTCAGGGAATTTAGATTTGAGTTTTTGTTGTACGCTATTGGGCCACCGTAGTCTTGGCTCAATTTGACCATGCTGCAATGAAAGTCAATGGGATTTTTATGATTTTTAATATTAATTTTTAAGAAATCTGAAAGTCGAATCAGTCTAAAAAGATATAGCAACTCGAGTCAGAACAGTCTGAAGGTCTGACCCGAGTTTGGAGTTTGTAGAGTTAAAGCTCTAGGAGGAGTAGCAGTCAGAAAATTTTGGGTCAGAAAAATAAGAAGAATAATAATAAGTTTAAATAGGATTTCAGTAAGTTGGCTTTCTCAAGCCAACTTAATTAATGGTTTAGTTCTTCATGAGTTATACATTAACTCATGATTATCTGTGCATTAGTTAAGTATGAATTAATGCATATTATGTGCACCCGTATTGTGTTACCAAATAATCTGCTAGAAAAAAGGATGAGTAACAGATTTATTGAAGTCTTTTTCAATAATATTTGCTCTGAAGTGATAAAAAATATCACTTTCAGTGGTATTTACATATTAAATGCATAAATGTTGTTGATACTTTATTACGAATGTATCCTTACTATCTTAGATGTTACTTGACCAAGATGTTACTTTATCAAGATGTTACATGATCTCTTTATATAATTATTTAAATTGAGTTTAAACCAGTTTGAATTGCAATTTAAATTAAGTTTGTCTGTTCAACCAGGTTGACCACTGAGAGGAAGTAAACCCCCTTGTGGTACAAACCCGCTACTACTGTGTTTCATCCTGCTTTACTTATTGATAGTTCTTCTTTTGGGGTTAGGTTATTCTGATAACTAACATAATTTTCAAAATTCTCCTTTGGTTTACCATTATTTAGGGAAGCCTTTGCCTTTTATTTTCTAGATACATGAGTACTCAATTTGGTTTAGACAAAGAAAGCCTAAATTCACTTTAAGTTTCACTTGTTCTCCATCCTTTTTTGTATTTATACCTGTATGTAGAACTCTCTCTTGTGCTGTGGTGATTTGATAGTCATCCCTGGTTGGTTTCCATCGAGCTGGGTCGTCTGGCCAGCGTTAACGACGCTTACCGTGCATGAGTTTTCAGACTTTTCAGTCTCTTTCCATTGGTGCAACACGCAACATGACATCAGCAATTTGGCACTCCAAAGGGAAGTCAACCACGCTAGTCGACACACAAGGTAATTTTGTGAATTGCCCAAAGAACTTGACAAGCTGGCCAGAAACATCCCTACATTCACTCCGAACCCTGCAGGAGCGACGATATACACGCCTACCTGCAAGACATTGACTTTCACTTACAAACTGTTACCAATGTGACCGCATGGGACAGATTGTACCTGCTAAGAATTACGTCCAGTCGTGATGTGCCACAACTGGGACCAAAGTCCCAAAACACCGGGAAATGCTGATTTGGCTATCTGCCTCCTCAGTGAACCACACAAGACCTGCCCTAACCACCCATCGATCAGCACACCAGCCCCAACGATAGAACTTCTGGGAAACCTGATCAAAAAGGGGGTGGCCCGAAAACTCTACCTAGCAATCACTTTGGACAACGATTTGAGCCTTGAAGCCTTGATAGACACCGGCGCAGACATCACGTTAATGTCAGCTCAGCTCTTGTCTCTAATGTCACTCCAAGACTCAGTGCTAAAGCTAAGAGCCAAGATCGAACTCTTATATCTCAATCATGTGAGCTGAATGTGCAATCCTACAACCAGAACAACATCCGGCTCAAACAGGTAGCTCCCATTCACCAAACAATTTGTCCTATGAGTCTGGTACACCCCATGTACACATCACAAATTAACACTTACCCACTTCTGATTGGTCAAGATCTGCTAGATCGCTTTGAGTCTTTACTAGACTTCATACAACTGAAAGTTTGGGCTCAAGTGCAAGAACCTCTCCCCCTCCAGTCACACAGGTCACCAGAGCCAGACTGGCAGGTCACAGAGATCACGAGATCTCCCGCAGAGCCAGACTGTCAGGTCACAGAGTTCACGGGAACTCCCACAGCCAGCCATGAAGACAGCCTCAACACCAAATGGATGTTCGAATTTGCTAAACTGCACCTTCCAGCTTACTAAAGACTATGATAAGCCCATGAACACTATGAGAAAAACCACCTCTCATACCCCAACAATGACCCACGCACGCCATCTGCACCAACCGATAACCGGTGCCCCAGACAACTGCAGTTCACCAAGCACATGCTGCGTGCATGGGACAACATTGCACCAAGGCTTGTGGTGCCACAGTACAAAAGGGGGGTCATGCCAATGTATGCCCATGACTCACCATGTGCTGCACACCGCAGCACCAGAACACCGAAGCAAGTGGCATAGTGGCGTCCTCGAAGCGAAAAGACTGTCCTAGCCAACCAAGGATGACACTCGCTGAGATCTTTACTCCCTTTCTCTCTCCCTCTCCCCTTTGTCTTTTCCAGGATTCTGCTGTGGTTCTTCATCCTGTGCCTCCAGCCAACCAGAGGACAGCCGCAATCGGACATAATCTCACCAGGTCCAGCATCAGGCATCGTCCTGAGAGAACAACTGGTACTCCTGATCACCAATTGCAGGACCCACACCCAGAAAGTGTATGTTCGATTCAACCCCTGCAACGTCTACAAAGCACATTACCCCTAACCTGGCCCTAGCCAGATGAATGTCGTTCCGCTTAGCTCCGCCTAGCTTCACTCACATCCATCTGGAACCTCTTCCATTGAGAGTGATTTCTCCAACCAACTTTATGGCTTAGCCAATCAGGACGCAGGGCGGGAGTTTCATAGATGTGACGTAGTGGAGAAGCGATCGTGAGACTGTTTTGATTCAGACAACAATGGCGGCTCGCATCGAGGAAGCAAGTGTTAACATTGATGCTGCTATTTCATCCGTGTTGTCCAATCTACCTAATATTGTTTCATTAAAAGAACATCAGAGAACGTTTTTTTTTTACTGCGTCGCTCTCATCAGCGTCACAGGTTGGCTTCTCTGTGAGTGGTTGAAATAGCACGTCGATAAAGATGACAGACAAGTGGCTTATCCAATCATATGCAAGGATTTTTAATAAGGCCCAGCCTTCTGAAACGCCATTTCAATGGATCGTTCCAGATGGATGAGTGGAGCTAGGCGGAGCGAAATTCATCTGGCTAGGGCCAGGCTATATTACCCCAGCGCAGTAGCCCAATAGAGCTGGGCCGGTGTCCGATGGACAGAGGACTCCCTCGCTCATGCTGAGGCTGATGTTGAGCACATGCTCAACCAACTTGAGAAAAGGACTGTCACAAAAGCAGAGTTAGGTGGACACAACCGTCATTCCAAACAGTTCCTGGGAGCTTTGCTTGGAGCTGCGGCTGCCGTTGGAACTATGTTTAACATTGAACCTAGCCACCATGAAACGGCATGTGGCTGAAATTCAAACTGAGATTTCACAGCTAAAAGAGCAACTCACAACACAGAGTGCCTCCCTGCAGACCATCGGCAAGACATTGAAGAGAACTGTGGTAATTCTTAACACCCACAGTGTTCTGCTGAACCAGACAGTGAACTCCATGAAACAGCTGTTTACTGTTTTCCAGAATGACTTTGCTCAAACTCAGCTTTTCACAGCCCTGATGACAGACATGCTGTGGGAGGTGAACTCCTCCATCGACAACCTAGCCATGGGTAGAATTTCACCGTACCTGATACCCTTAAGCCTTGAGAAAACCGTGCTGGCTTCCGCCATCCCCACTCCAACTGACCCTCTACAACCTGGGTAGTACCATCCCACTCTACGTCGACCCCGAGCGGAGGGAAGTGGGTTTTCTCCTGAACCTACCCTTCATAGAGTCGAGCCAAATCTACTGACTCAAGGACATTGTCAATGTCGTGTTCTGGAAAAGCAACACTCACGTCAAGCTACAGTACGCGCTCCGGATATGGTACCCTACCACGACAGTGACACACAGCTGTACCTGGCCCCGAACCTACACATGTGCACCTGACCTTGACCAAAGACATTCACTATCTCTGCCCCAGCAAACCCTTCCTCAGAGACAACACTGATGGAATATGTGATCTGCAGCCTGTGATCGAAGACACACGCTGCCCTGCAAACCCTCAGCACCATGTGTATCCCCAAACAGCCCAGCACCTGACGAGGGTAACACGGTTAACAGTTTAAAATCCGGTATGCTCAAGCACACTCAATGGCCGCCGCACTCACCTCCAGCCAGAGCACCAGACAAAGACGTGAGAATAATGATGCGCCAGAGAGGCGATCACACATTAACGCCATGTCCGGTGGCAAACAGTTACAGTTGAGTAGGTTGGACTGGAGCTAAACTCTGCAGAAAGCAGAGTTAAAAACCATGTCATATTGTTCACCACAGTATTTATAAGCTTCCAGGTAATCTTCACCTGTAGTCAGACTGTAGCTAGCCAATTATTGTGTACATGAAACAGAGGTACAGTACTGAGAGACAGCGTCAAAAGTTTTTATTTGGTTCTGGATGCTACTGGGAGCCAGTGGTGTGACTTCATTGAAAACAAAAGTCAGACATATTATAGAATCTCAATAGTCATGTATTTTAACCAGAAATATATAATAAGTTAAAATAATAATTTAATCCAACTCAAATCATGTAGTATGTGTTTTTCATCACTATTAAGAGGTATCTGAGGAAGTAATTGGTCTATCAACACCAAATGTGTAGTTATGATCCAATGTTCATGCTAAAAAATGTAAATGTGGACAAATGTAAATAATAATTTCTCTCATTTGAATGAGGATTGAAGATTTGGTATTTCTTTGCATTAAATGGATGCACACAACTACATTTGTTTGCTGTTTTTATGAGTAATTTTCAGCTGTTTTACAAACAGTTTATCAGTCAGGGTAATGCCAGTTGGACAATGTAGATTGCACTATATAAGCATGAATTGCATGAGAGGATAATAGACGCTATACATACATTTATAATATACAAGCTGTACGTTTTTTTTAACATCACAACCGACATAACAAATTAAACAAATGAATAGTCAGATACGCAAATGATTGATTTGTCATCACACAGGTGCATGGCCTGATTTATTGTAAGTCATGTAAACAGCCACGGTTTACTTGCGTTGTCATTGTTACTGGTTTGCATAACTGAGAAAACTGGTTCAATAAGCTAATATTTGTGAGTTAGCTCACAGCTCACTGGTGTGCATGTAAACGTGCTAAATGATAACTGCAAATTCACCTTTCGCTGCCTAGAGTTCAGTTGTTTGTAATTGCACCTTTTGGCAGTCTGTAAAAAATATACCTATTATTTATTGTAAAAACAGCAATATTGTTTTGTTTTTCACGGCATTCACCCTGAAAACCAATGTTACCTCTGTTTTTGCCACTCAGTGGGCGTAACCGCCGTATATTTATTTTAATTACAGTTGAAAACGTTTTAAAAATGTATCAAATTTTACAGTTCATAAGAAATGTGTTTTGTTGCTCTTTTGTATGCTACATATTGTGCTTTGTTATTATTGTAGTAAATAGGATGTATTAATTTATTTTATATTAATACACCAAGATTAGTATGCTTAATTTCTGCATTGTGGCCCAGATTTTTTAATACATATGAAATTGTATTTATTTTGCCTGTTTATACTTATCAAGCTAAATTTAAACACTAAAGAGTAATAGAAGAAAGAAAGACTTCATGTTCGCATCATTTTAATACTGACTCACAACACTTTTAACGTGAAATATACAGAGATGAACAGAAAAAAATCTTCCTTATGGTGTGTCTTGACATTGTGGTACTTTTTTTTTGCTCAATTGTGTCGCTGTTATATACATTTTCTGGAATGTTTCATATTCGAATCATTTATTTAGTGGTTTCATCTATATCAGTCTGGTTTAGAACAGCTGCGTGTGTATGAACAAAAAAGGTGAAATTTATTTACTTTCATGCAAAATGTTTCACATACCCATAATAACACAGAAGACTTTAAAATATTTCCTTTATAAATGTTTTTTTTTTTTTTTTCAGGCTGCCTTCCCAACTTTTTAATTAAACAAAATAGATGATTATGCTGTATGATTTGCATGTCAGCAGCCCAGTGGGGTTATAAACTGTTCAGTGTTAATCCGCAAACCAGCAAACTGCAGCAAACCACAGCAGAGATGAAGATTACTCTCACTGGACTTTTCCTGTTTGTCCTTTATGGACTGGCAAGAGGTAGGATTGGAGTTAAAGTTCACATTTATGTGAGCACTCCAATGACCTGTACTTCTGCTCAGACATACTGCAAAGAGTTTTATCAAAATCTGTCAATAATCACTAACAATGAGGATCTTCAGATGCTTAAAGAGGCTGCTGGAGGAGCATACCCTATTAGTTGGGTCAACAGCCAGGAAAACTCATGCAAGTCACTGAAGCATGAGGACACCAAAACTTCAGCAATTGAATACTTATTTGAAAATCCTGAATTTTGTGCATTCGCTTATGATGTCCATTGGAATAAGACTTCATGTTCGCAAATTTTTTCTTTCTTCTGCTTTGAGAATTTCATTCTGGTGCAGGAGAATAAGACATGGGAGGAAGCTCTGGAGTTCTGCAGGACTCACTACACTGACCTGGCCTCTTTTCATTTTGATTGGCCAGAAAATCAGATTAAAAATGTGACCAATAACAGCCAGACTGAAAGTGTGTGGACAGGCCTGCGTTTTCTGAATGGAAACTGGTATTTCCTGAATGTGAGTAATATTCAGACCGACCTCCTTCTGCCATCATGCCCACTTGAGCCGTTCCGTTGTGGAGCCCGAAACACCAAGACAAAGCAATGGGAGAACAGGAACTGTGAGGAGAAGCTCAACTTTCTGTGTCTCAATAAATAAAGGCAAGTGACGACGAAACTTGATTATTGCCTTTACGTCATGTGTAGATTATGTTTGATTCTAAAGAATAATTACAAATAAAATATTATGTATCTTTTTCACTAAAATGTACAAATGTCTTTCTTAACAGATAACCAAGCACAGAAGCATTCCTCTGGAACAAAGAGGAAGTGGCTCTGATTATTTTAGACATTAAGACACATTTCTTTCAAAATTAGTCTAAAAAATACTTTTTAAATGTAAGAATATGTATGTTTGTTTTTCGCAGTCAGCTTTGATTAGATGATTCTAATAGAAAAGATTTGGTAATGGTAAAACTACTCTTTCGGTTTGTCTTTTAGGAGCTAAAATTCAATAGGGGAATAATGCACCCTGTAGGACTGAGGCAGAAAGCAAGCAAGAAAGAACGAACCCTTTGTAATTATGTCTTAAGGCTTGGTTATAATATTTAAATTGCAAAAATAAACGTTACAAACAACAAGCAAAGGGAAAAGATTATATATCTGTAATTTTCTTTTGTCAATTTTCTGTGGATTAGGTTCTCTGTGTTCTCTTCTCAGGTTTTTTTTTTTTTTTTTTTTTTTCCCATTCTGTTGCTGTTTACTGATCTTCATGGACCTTTTTTGTTCTAATAAACTCTGCATGCAGATCACACAACCTCTATTAGAATTTCCATTATTGATGTCATGTTCTGTATGGTTCACAGAACAAACACTAGCCATTGATAAATACATAGTTTTTGTTTTTTTTCCAACATGATATCAGCCTTTGATCTCACAGGTGTCTGATCCACTGCGAGAAGCGAGATCTGTCCGGCTTGCCTGCACTTTTTTCACTCCTCCTCTTACTGCAGCCGCCTACTCTTGACTACATTTTAGTCCAAGATTTGTTATTTTAGCACTTACAGTGCAATTGTCCCAAAGTAAAAGTTTTTATTTTTTTTTATTTTTTTTTATTTATTTATTATTTTTTTTATGGGATTTTGGTTAACCCTCTGGTTATCTATGGGGTCTTTTTAACCCACAAATGACTTTTGCTAAAAAAAAAAAAAAAAAGTTATCTTTGTCCAAATAGTATGACATTTGTTATGGCTCTCAACACTTTCAAGATTTACAAAAATAAATAAATAAATAAATAAATAAATAAATATTGAAATAATATCTGTTTTTATGTTAGTGTGGAAAAAATACTGACATTAGGTTGACAGAAATAAAGTGACACTTCCAACCATGCAAAAAGCATCCACAATGCATAATCATCATGCTCACCACACATGTGTGCACACACAAACACACACACACACACACACACACACGTATAGACAAATACATTTTTGAGACTACTGTATATTATCATTTGTAAAATAAAATCATCCAAAAGACAGAACCATCACAAAAATAAATTGGTGACACAGACACACTGAAAATGTACACACACAAACACATAAGCACACAGGAATACATTTGTAAGGCCATAAAAAATCTCATTTGTTATTGCTGTTTATGTTCATGTCATGTATTTTTACTTAATATGTAATATAACTGTTCATTTCTGTTAAGTTTTGTTCTGTTGTACAGTTAGTAACTGAAATGTTGATTAAAAAGTCTAGAATTATATTAGAAACAGATGATTTAAATAAATTATAAAATCTAAACATTTATCTTTGTCACCTTGTTCAGGTTTGATTCTAATCATAATGTAACATTATTGAAAAACCTTTCAGTACAATAAATGCTAAACTTTGACAATTATTATTATTATCATTATATAATTGTGATTTTACAGTTTTTACAATCACTGTGCTACTATTTTCAGAACCTTGATGTCATTTTTCAAAACTCTAGACACGAAACTCAAAACGGTTATCACTTGTAACACAGTTATCACTTGTAGCACACTTGTAATGTTCAATGTACACTCTTGTAACTTGTAATGTTCAAAACATTGCATTGTGCATTCACATCTTTAAAGAAATCTTGCACTTGCACAATCATTGGTTCAAAAACAAATTTACTGAGAAATACCATTGATACATGACTACAGATCACACACAAGCTACCGATAGTTTCATTGTTCGTACAATCATTAAATACTGTACAACAAAATGGGTGATACAGGTTTTGAACAGGTGATTTTTGTTGAATGAACAAATGATCTAAGTTTTATGTGTATTGTATCCAAGCAATTGAGAAAAGGGGAGTGTTGAAAAAGGTGCATTTTGATCATTGTTTGTGAGTTTTGTGTCTAGAGTTGTGAAAAATGACATCAAGGTTCGGAAAATAGTAAGTGATTGTAAAACACTGTATAATATTCAGATATGAATCCAACTGAATCCAACTTGTGAAAAGATGTCTTTCAGTTAGTCAAATAGCAAATTGATCTCTATAATAGCCATCTAGTGGTTATGATTTATCTTTTTATTATTTAAAAACTGCATTTTCCAATAAATGGGCAAAAAATCTTACATTAAACCATATAAAATGATCCATGTGATTTCAATGAATGAAAGTTAGAAATCGGAGTCTTTTATAAAGTGAATTTTAATTTTTTTTTTGTAAAAATCCTATTTAAATATTTATTCATTTATTTATAGAAATTTAAAAGAAATGTTCAGTAAAAATATTAAGGTTTTGTGGTGCAAAAATGTAGGGGTATAATATAGAGTTTGTACAGAGCTTTAAAACATTTTAAGTAAAACGTCCCATAAACGTCCACTCCTCTCTCTCCTCTCTCTCTCTCTCTCTCTCTCTCTCTCTCTCTCTCTCTCTCTCTCTCTCTCTCTCTCTCTCTCTCTCTCTCTTTCTCTCTCTCTCTCTCTCTCTCTCTCTCTCTCTCTCTCCCTCTCTCTCTCTGTCCCTCTCTCTCTCTCTCTCTCTCTCTCTCTCTATCTCTCTCTCTCTGTGTGTTCCTACCTACTTAATCATATTTTGTGGGCAAATTTATTCACAGGAGTCTGATAAAACCTCCTTTTGGGAAAGTCCTCTCTTGTAAAAACAGTATTGCAAAGATGAAATAGTTTTTGTATACGTTTTTATTTTAAATTGAACAGTTTATTGAACCATTATACAAAATATAAAAGAAAATCCCCAAAAAAATTGCATATGTATTTTATGTTTTTAATAATATTTGATGCATTAGGCTTGTATGAGAAATTTAAATGATAATAATATACAGCTCACTCATCTCAAACTGAACAAAAATAAGGAATTTGGTAATTACTTATATTAAGTATATATTAACTTATATTATGATTTTTTGCAAATAAATAATATATAGATAATTAAGTAAAAGTTGTTTCAACTGAAGTACTACTAACAATATACAATTATTCTTGTGTTTACTTTTAAAAAATTGTCAATATTTCACAGCAAAAAAAGATGGGACTTTTAAAGTCTTAAAATAATAATTGAATATAGAATTAACTATCAACCTGACAACAGAAGACATGTAGTAGATTGTGTACAACATTATTTCCAGCAAATTTTGTTGATAAGGCCATGCGAATACACATGTCAAATATGATACAGTTTTACAGGGTTAAAGGCCAGCTAACAATAAACAATACTTTTACTGGATTTATTCATGTAGATTATGTTTCTATTCATTTCTACATATGACACACCATAACATTTCAAGTTCTGTAAATTAACATCAGTTATTATGAAGGAATATGAATTATTTATAAATGAACATGAACTATGTTAAAAAATGCTGCAAACAACAGTTATTCATTGTTAAATGTTAACAAATGTTAACCAATTTAAGCTTACTGTAAAGTTACACACACAAAAAACTAAATACCATGGCAAATAGTTAACATAAAATAATGCATATCCAGTCTTTTTAAGCAAACATGTTAGGCTTAAAATCATTCAAATGAATAAACAATTAATATTCTTCTGGAAACCTGTGTGGAATTGAACTTCATCCTCTGCACTCCAAGTTTTCTGTTCAGAGGGACATTTAATCAAGCTTGAAAAATTATAATATGCTTAATTTTTAATATGCATTGTTTATACATTAAATAGAGAATAAACCCATTGAATCTGTAATCACTGCAAAATTTTATTTACTTGTACATGGTGAATGTAAATTTCTGTTACTCACTTTAACCTCTAGTAACAGATGAAGTTGAGCTTCTCGTCACAGTCCCTCATCTCGCACTGCCCAGTTCTTTTGGTGTAGGCTCCACAGCGGTACGGCTCTTTTGGGCATGAGGGCAGTGAGCCCTGGTATGGGATATGTGTGAAAGTCTTGCTCACCCAGTGCCATTCTCCTGCCAGGAAACGCAAGCCTGTCCATACACTGTCTGTTGTGGAATCTTTGATTGTGTCTTGCATAAGTTCCAACTGATTCTGTTCTGCTGAGCTGGCCAGGTCAGTATACACATGCCTGCAGTACGTAAGAGCATCTTCCCATGTCATATTCATCGTAATGAGGCTCAAATTATAGTTGTAATAGCAGAAGAAAGGCCGTTTATCTGTACAAAAACCAGCACACCATTCAAGCTGTGTAGCATATGCACAGTTATTATCATTACTTTTTATGTGAATGTTTAACTTAGTGAAGTAATATGATTGTCCATCAGACCACATCCAGATGTTTGGATTTTTGCTCCCTGTGTACAGACCAATCCAAGCTTCAGAGATGTTTCCTCCTGCCACTGCTACCAAAATCTGGTGTTCCTCCTCACTAGTGATGCTGGACATGTCTTTATAATATTTAGTACAGTGTGTAGAAGCATCATTCCAGGTCATTGGAGTGCTCACATAAATGTGCATTTTAACTCCAATCCTACCTGTTGCCAGTCCATAAAGGACAAACAGGAAAAGTCCAGTGAGAGTAATCTTCATCTCTGCTGTAGTGAGCTGGTTTGGTAAGGTTGGTTGAGCACTGAACAGTTTTATAAACCTCACTGCTGACATGGAACATGCAAATCATACCACATCATTGTTAACGTATAGGTACATCAGTCACAGTTTATAGTATTATTGTTTTTTGTATGGATTTGGAAACGATTTATGAGGTTTAGCCTGCAAAACTGTTTATGTACAGATATCCCATGCATTTATTTTGCATATAATAATACTGACTTTTTTTTAAAACTTGTTTTGATTAGTTAAAGTTTATATATATATATATATATAATTACATACTATACCTTGGTTACTCAAAAAACCAAAGTTAATTGATTGGGGTGCCATTTTGTCAAGCAAAAAAAACAAAACAAAAAAAAAACTAAAAAGTTTTTGAGGTGGGGCAATTCTTAGTATATACTTTTTACTCATTTCCTCTACTTCTGCAATTATCTTTAGTTGCAATCTTTTCCCAAATTCATCTGGAACGTTGAATTATCAATACAAATCAAATCTGAGAGAACATAAGCTGACTTTATAAATTGATGTTGATTTTCCTAAAATGTTTTTTAATCACCATGGTGATAGTGTTCCCTCCATTTATATTATAGTAATTATCTTCCTATTGATACAGCGATGCAACCATAAATCTTTTTTTTTTTCAAAGGAATAGTAATGTGTTACTATTAAAAGGGGACCTACTAAATCATTAACTATAGTCTATATTTCATGTCAAATAATTATTTTACTATTTTTCTGCTTCTGCTACACTTGTCATACCTTGTTTTATTTGGTTGAAATAATCCCTATATTTGTGACAGTATCTTGCAATTGAATCACACACAGATTTCAACATTCAGCATACAAAACACAACAATGGTAACAACAATGGTAGCTAAAGAGTAAATCTAAAGTAAATTATCTACAGTCTTAAAAATAAAGGGTCCAAAAGGGTTTCAGTGAACAGTTTTTAGTGTGAAGAATATTTTATAATCTGAAGAAAATGTTTCCACTATAAATAACATTTTGATCATTGACAAGGATCCATGGATGTTAAAGGTTCTTCATGGAATCATATGTGGATGCCAACTTTTATTTTCAATAACTTTTTATTTTTTATTCACTAACTAACTAAGCATTTGTCAGTAAATGTCAACATACTATTCCTATTTCTCTTTACTTAGGTTTTTTTTTAACTATAGCATTTGCAAGGTAATTTCCTTTGCATGGGGAAATTAATGGAAACATGCAAATGACTGCCATTTGTTTTCAACGTAATTGATGTTTTACATTAATTTAATTGCTGTTTACCTAACTCATGACACACAATCACCTGCACGTGACAAGAGTGCTTAAAATGTTATTGTTGTATTGGTTAAGTTAGATAGCAATACTTGTAATAACTGGCTTGACATTCATTTATTGAAAATTATGTGGTATAATTTAATATTTTATTTAATATTCACAGACTTTATGAACTGTGAGCAGTCACTGCAGTCAAAGATGTGGCTTTGACCACAGAATGAATGAAACCTTTATTGCCCCAAAGGGGAATTTGTTTTACACTCATGGGAACCATAATAAACATAACCACAAAAAACAGTGGAAACAGAGGAAATCATTGTAGATGAAACCCAAACTTTTCTTATTTAAAGGAATATCTAAAAGATATGATTAAAAGTAAATGAGTGTATCATAACCCCTATAGTGAAAAAAAATGAAGAGTTCAGATGCAAAAGCCTCTAAATGCCATTTGAAATTTTCTTCTTTAATGATGATTTTTATCAAACTTGTATATTTAAGTTCAGTAATTTCACTTAAAAAACAATTGCCATTTAAGTGAAATCACTGTACTTAAATATACAAGTTTGATAAAAATCATCATTAAAGAAGAAAATTTCAAATGGCATTTAGAGGCTTTTGCATCTGAACTCTTCAAATATATATATATATATATATATTAACATTGCATTTGAAATACATTTATTTTGTGCTATAAACAACAAATACCTGCAATTGTACTCAATATTAAACTGGTATACTTAGAGTCTGCTAAACTGGAAAACATTTTTGGGACTAAACTAATTGGGACTATAAACTAATTTTATACTTAATGCACTTGTGGAGAAGTAGTGCTGAAGTCCAACTAAATATTTACTAAAATGTTGATTGTGCTAAAGATCAACTGTTGCAAAGGTACACTTTAAATATCTTGCATTTACAGAGATCATACTGTCCTTATTAATAATGATATTAAAATACATTCTAGGCTTCATATTAATAAATGTACATTGTGCAGTAAAGAAATACAAGTGGTGTGTCAGTAAATATGTCAATTGGATTTGAAGCATAGAATGAAATAAATGTATTTGAATAGATTTTGTATAGATTTTATTTATTTATTTATTTTTTACTTGGGCCATTATTCTCTTTGATTATTATTATAGTTAATCAAAGTTATATAAAAAAATATAGTTATTTTGCTTTTGTCTCGAATGGTCTACGTAAATTGTTTTCTTATTAATATCCCAGTTTTCTTTGTTTTGTTTGATGTCTGTCTAACTTGAATACCAATAGCATCCTGTTTGCATTTTCACCATCCATTTATCCAAGCAAAGAAATTCACATAAACCTTGATGCTCTAACCATGAAAAAATTCAAATAAAAAGAAACACTTGTTGTTACTGTAGTTTTGAAAGCATTTATATTCTGTGTGCATAAAATTCACACGGAATATCAATCTGAAGATCCATTTAATGCTTATGAGGATCAATGTCCCTCTACTTTCTTTGGTTAATGAAAAACTGACAGGAAAGTGAACAAGGAGAGGTCGAATGGGATCAATCCATAGCTCACATTCATAAAACTTTTCATACCCCTTTATAACCAACTGTTCTGTGTATTTTCACCAAAGAAAATGCAGATCTTGTTAAAAAAAAAAATTTGGGTAAGGAAATTACTTTAATCACTTAAGATGTTTAAGCTGCATGTTTTGAATATTTAAAATAAATGGTAACATTATGTAAATGGCCATATATTTGTTTAGTGGATGACTGGGGAGAATCCAAAGGATGCAAAGTCAACTATAGCAGAAATGCAAAGAGGAAGGCATTTATAGGATGGATTATAAATATTATTTTATTATATAATACGTTTTTTACAAATCAGAAAATATGCCAAAACTGGTCATGTGTTGATGCAATTATCTGCCGTGTGTAAGAAAGTTAATAAATCATCTTTGCTGCTTAGTTTCAATAAATGCTCTTGAGGAGAATCTAATTCCAAAAGGTATATACAGTGTTTGTTCATTACACAATGAAAGGTTTATTCCCTTGTCTTGTGTGGATTTTTGTCATTTCCTGTCCTGTACCAACAGGTTAGAGACAGGATAAAAAACAACAATATTTAATCACGTAAATCAATTAACCATCTTACAGTAAAAGCAGTAACTCTGCTTGGATTATACTCAGTGAATTTAGATTGATACCTTTTTTTTGTAGCCAAAGCCATGGCCCCGTTTCAGATCAGACAAAGATCAGTCAGTTAGGGTAACGCCTTGGGGGTGAGAATGGGCTCTTTTAAAACATTTAAAATACAAATTGCCCTCTGAATGTCAATGATTTCTTTTTTTCAACTGAAACACTGTGCTTTACAAATAGCTTATTATCACTTATGACACAGGCTCAGATAACAGCTTTTAGATGACATCGAATGAGAGAGAGACTCTGAGGCATTCAGGGCTGGTACACTGCTCTCTCATAAATGTCTAACATCAAACTTTATCTACCATCTTTTAACTCTATCCCAGCTTAATGCATCTTTGCCAGAAATTACATGTTTCCAAATAAACATAATTTTATAGTTGTCTTTTGCAAACAGATCAGGGAATTTGGACATTACAAATTTCCACTCAGATTGAGTCTCTGTCGCACTGACAGTTTCAGCCACAGCACACATCAGATTCAAATAAGCGAACTGTTTCTTTCCTAGTTTTGTGTCATGGTCAAAACACTAACAAAACATACTGTTTGTTTTATCAGATTTCTACATTTTACATTTAGCCATGCACTGTTAATCCAGTACTCCAGTGCTTCTGCTTATTTGAGCTTAAATAAAACAAATGATTCTAGTTCTCAATAACGTTTCATATTTCATCTCAATTTTAGTTGTCAAGTTCTCAATTACCAGTTTGATATCTAACTTCAACGTGTTTCTAGGAGTTTATCAGGAGTCATGGGAGAAAGTCATGTGGTCAGATGAGTCCAAAATTGAACTTTTTGGTCATAATTCCACTAACAGTGTTTGGAGGAAGAAGAATGATGAGTACCATCCCAAGAACACCGTCCCTACTGTGAAGCATGGGGGTGGTAGCATCATGTTTTGGGGGTGTTTTTCTGCACATGGGACAGTGCACTCTATCAAGGAGAGGATGACCGGGGTCATGTATTGCGAGATTTTGGGGAACAATCTCCTTCCCTCAGTAAGAGCATTGAAGATGGGTCGAGGCTGGGTCTTCCAACATGACAATGACACGAAGCACACATCCAGGATGACCAAGCTAATTTGATTCTTTAGGGTCTTATTTGTTTTAAAAATTCTCATTAGTATTCTAAGAAAACACTAATTTTACCTGGTCAAAAACAGCTCTGTTTCATGTGTGTTTCAATGTTTAACAGTCGACCGTTAACTATAGATGGAATAAATGACCCAGAGTCACTGGAACCCATAACACCAAACCATCTTATCCTAATGAAATCCAAGATTGCTCTTCCTCCTCCTGGCAACTTTCGGAAAGAAGACATGTATGCTACAAAAAGGTGGCGTAGAGTCCAGTACTTAATTGAACAATTCTGGAGTCGTTGGAAAAGGGAGTATCTCCTGAATATCTCCACACGTCAGAAGTGGCACGTACCTCGACGTAATCTCAAAGTTAATGACATAGTCATCATCAAAGAGGACATGCTGCCAAGGAACCAGTGGCAGTTAGGTAGAGTAGTTGAGGTCATTCAAGGAAGTGACGGTTTAGTCCGACGAGTTAAAGTCCAAACAGGAGAACGAAAACTAAAGACTAAGTTAGGGCATCACTCTAAACCTTCAATCATTGAGCGACCAATTCAAAAATTGGTGGTTCTACTTGAGAACGAGTGATTCATTGATAAAGGTGACTCATGTATTAGACAATTAGGTTAAAGATAAGGTTTAAAGTTATTTTGTATTTTTGATGTGTGTTGAAAAAGGGTAATTTGAAGCTTGAAATCATGTGTGATATTTTGTTGTTGGTTGTGTTAATTTATCAACATGATTGGTGGGAGTGTAACGGCCTTCCCCTTTAATTTGTTTTGCTTGCCGTCACCACTAGATGGTGAAATATACATACCGGATATAATGGAAAGGAAACTGAGCTAGAGTATTTCATGTTTGTTCTCGAGCTAATAAGTAGACAAACTCGAGAAACTATTTCAAGCTTAAGTTTTAGTATCCCTTCGGCAAGCAGAGCGAGGTATGTTGAAATTGTTTTGTATGTATTTTTTGGTATGATTTGTTGATTTATTTGAACAATGTTAAACGTTTGTTGAATGTTTGTTTATGGTTTCTATTTTTTTTTTGTAGTTTTACGGTGCCATCGTGCTGTGGTGCGATTGTTATGGTGCAATGAAGTCAATGTGTAAACAGTGTTGTGATTCATAACACTTGCAACAAAGAAATGAGACAACGAATACTTCAGCAATGAAGTTTTATTATTTGCATCTTAGAATAATAAATCGAAGACACCCGTCAAAAACTCTCTGCCTATTTTCTGAAAAGCTGAAGGGCCGCTACACATGCCTTTAAATGATAATGAGCTTCTATGAGAATCAAATTAACTTGAATGAAAATGGCATTATATGACCAAGGCACTAGTATCTAAAGAATAAGCACTAATGAATATGTACTATGGAATACTAGTATCTAAAAAAATAAGTACTAGTAGCATGAAAATAGAGACTAGTAGGTTTAAATGATTAAATGTTAAAACGGCTTGCCATAGGCCTTTGCAACGCTGGACCGGCTGCAGGCGCCGTCTCCTGGCGAGACACGGGAGTTCATTCAGCTCTCAACTCAGTGCATTTTTCAGTGCGTATTATCTGTGATAGCAATTTTAAAACACTGCTACATTTGCTTCAACTGTTTTCAGTATTCCACGAAGCCTTGATATACCCACCACTAGTATTCTCTAGCGTACATCGGTTGTAGGTTACTACATGCTACCACTCGGTTCTGTCATCAGCAGACATGAACTATCCTTCCATTGTTATGCTGATGACTTGCAACTTTATATCAAGATTGCCTCAAGCCCCTCCATAGCCATGTCACGACTCACCACATGTCCTGAGGAGATAAAGGCATGGATGAAATGCAGCTTCCTCCAGCTGAACCCTAGTAAAACAGGGTTCATCTTCAACGATCATCAGGTCATCACTTTCTCCTCCTCAGTCATAAACCTAGGGGTTTGACCCGCAACTGATTTTCAATGATCACAACACATTTGTAAAACCTCCTTCCACCATTTTCTAAACATCTCCCAGCTCCGTCCACTTCTAACTCTTCCAGATGAAAAACTTGTTCATGCCTTTATTTCCACCAGGCTGGACTACTGTAACGGACTTTTCATTGGGATGTCTGGCAAAAATATCCAGAAGCTTCAATACATCTAGAATAGCACTGCCTAATGAGCACAGAGTCCTAATGAGAGTCTGAAAATTTGATCACATACCCAGATAGCACAAGGCTGTTTGATCTCCTATTTACATCTGGAAGACGTATTTTAAAGAGTGTTTGCTCATCTGCAAGACGTCTATAGGACGTTTCCTGCAGATATCAAATAGACGTTTAGAAGATGTCTCTAAGATGTAATAATTTAGAATGCACGTTAAACTGACATCTTATAAACGTCTATTTGACATCTGACAAACGTCCTAGACGTCTTGCAGATGAGCAAACAACCTTAAAAATACGTCTTCCAGATGTAAATAGGACATCAAACAGCCTTGTGCTATACGTATTTGCACTGGCTCCCTGTTTCATTCCAGATCGACCACAAAATCATCATGCTTACACAAAAATGTATCACTGAACATGCACCACCATATCTACAAGAGCTCATCACCTTGAAACCCTCCACCAGCACCCTCAGATCAACAGGACGCTTTCTTCTTCAGGTCCCTACCAACAGGCTTCGTACCATGGGGGACCGAGCTTTTTTGTCAGCCGCACCACGGCTCTAGCTCCCGAGTGAGCTGAGAGCAGTACAGAGCCTGGACACTTTCAAAGCAGAACTGAAGACTTTTTTATTCAGAAAGGCGTTTTTGTGCTGATTGTTTTATTATTATTAAATTTAGTTACTGTTCTCCTATGTAGCACTTTGAGATTCTTCAGAATGAAAAGTGTTATAAATAGAATAAAATATATTATTATTATTATTAATAGGGTGACCATGTTTTGATTACAAAAAAACAAAACAAAAAACAGGACACTCAGCCCGGCAAACAGATAGGCCCTATACTCGAAGTTTACTCAACAGTGCCTTATTAATTTCAATAGCCTACATTTAAAGTAGCCTAGGCTATGCCTCCTCTATATGGATAGAAAATTGTCCAATTACAAGACACAAATTCAGATTGGCTTCTCAGAGGTTACTCGACATGTTTTATTATCCTATGTCAGGTTTCAAAAATAACAAATGAAATTATGATCGAAATAATGTCTCTTCTGTATCAGAAAAATAAACATATAAATAATAAATAAATACGTCCAAATTGAACAAAAATAGCTCTCACAAACTAAAAAAAAACGAACTAACAAAATATATTTATATCTTTAGTTTTCTTCCTCTTTATCCTGTTTTTCTTCCTCATCCTCTGGCTATATTTTGCTGTGGAGCTGATCTTTCCCAGCAGTTTTTTTTGTTTGTTTTTTAAACAGGACATTTTCACTACTTTATAAAAAAACAGCCAGGACGGCCAGGACAGAACGTGAAAACGCATGTCCTGGGAAAACAGGACTGTTGGTCAGTGTCACTCTAGTTGTACACTCGCTGTTGCGGTGCATTGAGGTATTGAGTGCACTCAATAACGTCCACGGACACCACTACAAATGGCTGTTCCCTCATAGTGCCATATTTAATGGTATAGGGGGCGATTTCGGACACAGGTTTCGAGGTGGACCTGTTTTAACACCACAGAGGACAATGCAACAACCGTATGCAGCAGCCATCAACCATCAGCGGACCGATGTGGGGTCCTGACATCATTCGTGCGCGGTCTGATGACGTCTGTGTGTGTGTGTGTGTTTCAACAGCTGATTGAAAGAGGTCGCAGTTTTCCAACCAGCTCTCAACACTAATCTGTTAAATATATATATATATATATTTCAGCGTCTGGTGTGATATATTTATTTTTCTACACCAAGACATTTTCGGAATGACTTAATTTGGTGAGTGTCGGTGGTTGTTGTCACCTTTGAGTAAGGACAGGAAAGTAATATTTGTTTTTGCCATGTCAGTGCTCTGGCATTTGAGAGAATCTGCTTTGTTTCGATTCCTGAGTTAGCCACTTAGCTGATGATATTGTCGATGACGATAGAAATCAATTTAATATTTAACCTATTAACAGTGTGTGCTATTATTTCAGTTTGGTTTTCTTATTGTGTCGTGCTACTAGATGTTTTAATTTATTGCTATTCTTTGTAGTAACGTTAGCAAAGCTAGCTAGCAGAGTAGTTAGCAGATAGCTTTACAATGACAGCTCAGAGAGAACCCTTATGATGTTGTTTGTCGAATGACAGGGCATACGTTGCTGTTTCTTTCTAGATTCTGTCTAGCTCAATAACTCAATAAATACATATTTGTAATAGTTGTGTAAACAATGTCTTTAAACAAAAAAGAACTAAGAAAAATAAAATAGTATTAGCAGTTGGAATGTCCCATCATATAAGCGGAGCTGGCGTTTTAGGCGTGCTATTGACAAAGGCTACTAGTTTAATTTAAACAACCTAATGTCAGTTTTTTTGTTTGTTTGTTTTTTGTTGTTTTTTTTTTGTTTTTTTGCTTCTAAAAATACAACATTTACAGATGGTTACAATACATGGAATTCTGAAACGAACTAATGTATATTATACTACAGAATATTACAACCTAAAAGTATTACAAGCAATTTATTTTTTACTTTAGTTCTTTAAAGAATTATATCTTTCTTGAAAATAAAATATTTTCTTTAAAACTTTTATAATTGTAAAAATTTATAACTAACATATAGCAAGGAACAGTAGTAAAATCATTATAAACTTACTGTACATTGTGCCAACAATACTTTTTTTAAACTGAGGTTTGGGGATAAATTCCCTTTAACAAAATTAGTTTGAGGGTAATTGTTTTGTCAAAGTGGTGACAAAAGTAGCAATTAGGTGAATACTGTCATTAACTTTATTTTATTTTAATAATAAGCAAGCTACTACACATGAAAAGATTTGGTCAATTAATAGATTAGAGTTGTCAAAATTAGGAAAGCGTCATAAAGGATCTTTGGAGCCAGGCATGACTAATAATTTGAGAATCAGGAATTGCACTGAAATTAATAGCATTCTCTCGTCTACAGTTACACCTCTTTTTGCTTACCTTACCTTTCCTGTGGTTCAATACAGTCCAACCATGGATAAGATTTTGGAGGCGCTGGTGAGCTCCTCCCATCCTCTGACTGTCAAACGGGCTATTGTGAAAAAAGTGATAGAAGCTGCAGAAAAGGAGGTGACAGAGGAGCAGTGCCAGGCCTTGTACCATCTCACCACCCGCTTTATTCTCCTGGGTGAGGATGCTTTTCAGCGACAGGTTGGCCTCCAAGTGCAAGAAGCATATGCACGCTACCATCGTGATGAGTTTGCCCGCTTCTTCAGCAAGGAATACGTGCTCGGTCTTCTTCAGCAGGGCTACAGCTCTTTGGACAGCAGAGACCCTGCCATCTTGGACTTCATTCACGGTTCTCTCCGACTGCTCATCAGCTGCCCGGCTGTGTTAGAGTTGGCACCGCTGCTACAGACGGAGGTCCTACGCATCATCTGTGAACGGCCAGAACCAGCAACCTGTGCCAAACTGGCCACCATACTGACGGACTTCCCTCAGTGTGTCCCACGTGAGAAGGCAGGAGTTCTTTTCTGTCAGCAGCTTGTGCGCACTTTTGCGTACTTCAACTGTCCTGCCACTGAAGAGCGGGAGTTGCGGGAGTATGTGACCCAAGTGACCAGGGTTAGTGCTTTGCTGCAGGGCATCTGGAAGGCTGATCCGGCCACGCTGCTACCGTCGCTGCAGGAAGTGTTTGCCATCATTTCATCCACAGGTTAATAAGCGCTGATTCCTCTCATGATAATATGTTAGGTTAAGGGAATAGATCATCCAAAAATGAAAATTCTGTTATTAGTAGGTATTTACTCACCCTCATGCCATTCCAACCTTATATGTCTTTTATTTCTTGTGGTGGAAAATAAAAGAAGAAAAAAAAGATTGCTCTTTTACATGCAATTAATGAATATGGATATGGAGCTTTAAAGAGTAGGCTATGCAAAAGCACCATGGAAATAGTTGTAAAGACATGCATGTGAGTAAATGATGACACAATTTTTCATTTTTGGGTGAAATCATTTTTGCAAGAATATAAGATGTGTCAAGTTAAAATGTGGGTCCCACTTTATATTAAGTGGCTTTAAGTACTATGTACATCGAAAAATAAGTACAATGTACTCATTGTGTTCAGGTTGTATTGTACAACTCTTTCTGCTATTGAGGTCTGATACAGGTAAGGTTAGGGTCAGGTGTGTGTGGTAGGGGTCGGTTTAAGGGTAGGTTAAGGTGTAAGGGAAGGGCCAACAGTGTAATTACAATGTAATTACATTAATTACATGCAGGTATTTTCAAAATATAAGTACAATGTGAAAACATATATGTACACAATTTCAATGTAAGTGCATCATACTTACAGCCACTTTTCTGCATTTAATTTTTCAGGCTTTTCTAAACCAGAATTTTTTTTTTTTTAATAAAAATGTCCAATTAAAATAAGTATTTTTAATATAAAAATGCACTTACATTAAAAGATGAAATAACTGCATGTCATGTGACCATTAATCAACATCAGAGAACCATAAACATGTGAATGTCTTGGTAAATTATCAAAATATTAAATCCTAGGGGTTACTAGTAAAGATGTTAGTAAAGATGACATCAGTCAACCCAATAGGTAATCTTCTTAATCAAGAAATATAAAAAAATATATATATAATAAATATAAAAATGAGAAGAGATGGCTCTGTGGCACATCAGACTACAGTACATAATATTGACATTTCACATCACTGGTAAATCTGAAGCACACTAAGCATTTTTTGGTCTTAGCAAATTTGTTTTAAATCAGAGTACTTATTATTATTATTATGAAAAAAAGTTGATTACTTTTCAATATCATACCGAGTATTTTTAAGTTGGAATTTGCAAGTACTCATTTACTATTCTTGCTGGGGTTTCTTACTGAAATATGTTATAGTTTTTGGGCATGCATTTCGGGACAATGAGGGGTGTTTAAAAAAAAAAGAAGCAAAATTAGGCTATTCAAATCTAGTCAGAGGTAGCTTTCCATAACTGCAAAATGGCCTTGAAAAACCTATTTTTGGTGTAATTATTTTTTAGAAACCTAAGTGGATATACCTTAGTGAAAAATACATTTTAAAAAATGTATGACGTGACCATTAAAAAATCCTAAAAGTGGTATATACATCAAAATATGAAATCATATACAATGCCTCCTCATGACTGTTTAATATGTTTGTTATCATTTCAGATCCTTCATTTGAACCTTCCATTGCTCTAGCAAGCCTGGTCCAGCACATTCCTCTGCAAATGATCACAGTCCTCATCAAAAGCCTCACCACTGACCAGAATGTTAAAGATGCCAGTATGACACAAGCGCTCTGCAGGTCAGACTCTGTGTGTGTGCTGTGTAAAGCTTGTGCATTGTGCTTTTGTGTCTGTTTCAAAGCCCTTAATCCAACTGCCATCATGTTGTTTTCTCTACTACTTTTACTCTTAAAGTATGTGGTAATTTGCATTTATGCAAGTCATTTGGGAAGAGTGGAGTGTTCATTATGTCTAAACTGATTTTAAATGACTAGTGGTTTTGTTGTTGTTGTTTTTCAAGGGTTGAATCAATGCTGCCAGTTTCTTTTCTGTGCTGCTGCTGTTACAGTTATATAAGGTTTTTATTTTGCCTGTCCTTACCCTCTTTTTTTCTCTCCATCTTTTTTTTAGGATGATTGACTGGTTGTCCTGGCCTCTAGCCAATCATGTGGACACTTGGGTCATTGCTTTATTAAAGGGACTCGCTGCTGTTCAAAAGTTCACCATTCTCATAGATGTCACACTGTTCAAAATCGAACAGGTTTGTGTATTTACTCATAAAATAGCTTTTAAAGTCCCGTTTTTTTTTTTAAGAACAACACCAGCATTAGAGTACCTGCCAAAAGTAAAGAATATGAAAAATAATTTTTATATGGTATTAGGAGATTAATTAAATTCAAATTGAATTCAGTTGTTTTAGGACCTTTTACGATTAACCATTCTTTGATGCTTAAGAATCGGTTAGTGAGATCTGTTTGGAGAGACTTTTCTTTTTGTTTATGTGTATGAATGTGTGTTTGTTTGTTTGCAGGTCTTTAATCGTCTCTGGTATCCCATTGTGAGACAGGGAGCGCTGGTGGTTCTTTCACACATGCTGCTTAGTTTCCAGCACTCTCCTGAAGCCTTCCACTTAGTAAGGCCACAATAAACTACAACTCACCTAAACATTGATTGCTTCACCTTTTCCACCTCAAAAAAAATCTAGCTTTAAGAAACCTATGTGTTAAAAAGTTAAAGAGTTAAAGAGTTTTTCCCATTTATAATGGGAATTACTAGTTCCCATTATGTTTTATTATTATTAAAACCTAATTAAAGCTTCATTGATTACTTTTATTCTTCAAGAACATTATAAAAGTTATTAGTAATAACATTAGTTATTGTATTATGTATTAAAATCTCTTATTTTATTTGTTTTAATTTCTGTTAATGTTGTATCAAATGAGTTGGAGCATTCTAAATGTTTGTAGTGCTTTTAAAGAGCTGTTGTTTTAGTATATGTTTAGCATTTTATTATCATTTCAATGTGATGAATTATATCACCCCTGTCATTTATACCAGGTGGTCCCTCATATAGTCCCGCTTGTGAAGTCTTTGAAGAGTGATGGCCTTTCCAACAGTAAAATCTTCCTGCTGCAGTTTGCAGAACTCGTCCACTGCATGATGTACCAATATTCTGGCTTTCCAGACCTCTATGACAGCATTCTTGAATCCATAAAAGTAAGATAAAGATGGGTTTAATCTCTCATGAACTAACTTAATTTTGTGAAACAAAGGACATGTTACACGTATGAGTGCTTTAATGATTTAACAATTTGTGCTTGTGTATAATATCTAATTTTATACTCTTTGGTTCGATAAGGTTTTTTTATGTTTTTGAAAATCTTTTTGAATTATCTTATTATGCTCACCAAGGCTGCATTTGTTTGATGAAAAATTCAATAAATACATATATTGTGAAATATTACTACAATTTTATGTAACTGTTTTAATATATTTTTTTTAAAATATAATTCATTCCTGTAATGGCAAAGCTGAATTTTTAGTATCATTACTCTGAAGCATGATCCTTCAGAAATCATTCTAATATGCTGATTTGATGCTCAAGAAACATTTTTTATTATTATTATTATTGTTTTAAAACGGTTGTGCCGTTTTTGTTGAAACTGAGATACACTGATTTTTTTTTAGGATTCTTTAATTAATAGAAAGCTAGCTTGAAAGAATAGTACTTATTTAAAATAGAAATCTTTTGTAACATTATTAATGTCTTTTGATCAATTGAATGCTTCCTTTCTGAATAAATGAATTAATTTCTTTAATAATCTTACTGAATGCAAACTTTTGAGAATTACTTTATACTTCTTATGTCCACCTCTGTTTGTGCTGTAGGACCTGCCAAAACCTAGTGAGGAGAAGATAAAATTTGTTCTGAACCAAAGTGCCTGGACCTCACAGTCAAATTCATTTGCCTCAGGCCTGCTCAAGATCACCGGCAAATCAGAAACGGGGAAGACAGGACTTGTAAATCTGGGCAACACTTGCTACATGAACAGCATCATCCAAATTTTATTTATGGCTACAGAGTAAGTTCAAAATATATTACATATTATCTGATCTCTGTATCAACCTTTCTATTGTAATGAATCCAACTGTAATTAATATTCTCTCTGCAATTACCAGTACATGTAATTGCATGTTTCTATTGATTGCTTGTTAAAACAAGCAGCGTGTAATGCATAATAAAATAATCATAAAGCATTTTAATATTTATAGTACTTTTTTTTTTTTCAAATGCAAGATATTTCTCAGCTCTTATAGTCTGTCCGTTAAAGTTTCAGGCGACATGTTATGTCTCTGCATTTGAATGGCAGCAACAGCCTCATGAAAAAGCTCCAGCTTCTATTTGCCTTCTTGGCTCACACACAGGTTTGTTTTCTGTCTGTCTGTTTCAGAATGTTGCAGTGTGTGTGTGTGTGTGTGTGCTTTCTGTTTCTTAAATGAGAGTATTAAGAATACCAGTTAGTGATTATGTATCATTTTATTTGCCCACCAGAGAGCAGCATATTCGCCAAGGAGTTTTTTGGAGGTTTCTCGGCCGCCATGGTTTACAGGCGGATCCCAGCAAGACTGCTCTGAGTATTTGCGCTTTCTTTTGGACAGGTAAACTCAGAAAATGGCAACAGAACCCTTTTCCATAACTAAAAGAAATATATAGCTATTCCTCCAAATGTTATATTACTCTAGGCATACAGTTTTGTGGTTAATGCCAATGCTTAATGCAGGGCTGAGGAGATTTGGAAACTTTTGTCAAAACAAAGAAAGGGTTGTTTAACATTCATTCAATTTGTCATTAATACTGCTTTATTTTGTCATATGATTCCTAAAGAATGACCAAAACAAGCTGAACTTTTGCAAGAGACCCTTCAGTACATGTACGCATACACTGATTTATACTTCTGCGTCAGACCTACGCCGAAGCCTCTACGCTGTAGGCTACGCATTGGTTTTCATTTATATGGTTTTATGCGTCATTGCCCACGTTGACGCGCAATTACACATGCAGAGGGAGCATGTGAAACCCGAGAGATGGGTTCTAACAGACCAATGACAGCGCTTGCGTCCGTGTAGATTTTGATGCATTGTTACATTTTTGGAGAGGTCCACGTCAGGGTACGCCGTAGGGTGTGCTTGCTACACACAGCCTATGATGTATAAATTGGGCTTTAATAGACACAAACACAATTGTACTGTAATTGTTTCTCATGGGGGAAAATCTGTGAATTCATTGACATTCAAAATTCCTGCCACCAGCTGCATAAAAATCCACATGCGACTCTACATCTGAAAAAACAGTTTACCAGAAACTCTTTTTTTGACCACTGCCAAACACTGTACTGTGCATGCATTTTAAAGGGCCCATATTATGCTATTTTAAAGTTTCCTAATGTTGTTGTGGAGTCTCAAACATCATGTTCACATGCATCAAAGGTAAAAACACTGTTTAATTCCCTCATAATATACATTTGCACATCATCACATTTTCAATGATTCTCAAACGACTCGTCAGTCGTCAAATTAATCAATCTGGCTAAACCCCGCCTTTCCGCAAGCTATTCTGTTTTGATTGGCCAGACAGCTCAGTCGGTTGTGATTGGCCTACCGTGTAATCAAAAACGGCGATTACCATAACAACGTCAGCTATGCTCTTCCTGAGGTTTCCTACACTGTAACTAAACACAGTAACAAACAATGAGGTCGATTTGACCAAATCAATGCGAGTGCGAGTGATGAGGAAGCACTGGAAGAACTAGTTATTCAACCCGAACCTCCATCGCAAGGACAACTCGATCAGAACGTTGCTCAGTGATACACTACTGGTACTCAGTTTGAGGTACATTATAAGATGCAACTGGAATTCCTCACCATCAGCATTAACAACTGCATGTTTATCAACAAACTGATTATTTTACTTGTACTAATGTATTTACAGAGTATTTTTTCTAATATATTGTGGTGAACACGTGGAAACTGTATCAATAAGTAGTAGTAAGTAAGTAAATAGAGTAAATCATCTGCTGTAACATAAACGTTGGTAAAACAAATATTTCCCCAAAGTAGTGAGAACGACAGACAATCTGCATTAATAGACACCGTTTTAGGTAATAGTGTCCCACAGCTGATCAACGGAAGTATTTCAGTAAACCAGTAATAATGTGCGTTAGCTAGTTAGCAGGAGACCTACAGTACACAATATAAAACTCATAACTAAGTTTTTTGAACTCTATCTTTCAAGAGCAAGCGATTTGCAAATCCTGCATTTAACGAGATTTGAGAAGCAGTCGTCAGTAAAATAAAGGGAACACAACCGATTCGAGGTTCAAGTTTTTCCTAGAGTCTGCGCGTGTAATACATGGGCGGGCAATATACTAATGTTTCGTCTTGATGTCACAACAAAACGGCTTATGACTCATGATTCATTTAATTGACACAGAGTTGACTCTTACATTTGAAAGACAATAACTTTAGATAAGGTGCACTTTCAGATTCGCGTAAATCCACCAGTACCACTGGAATTAAAAACATTATTACAAGATTACCATTTTGAATCGAGCTAAGGCAAGCAGATAGTTTGTATTTTGGATCATGTTTAACCCAAAAAAAGCTACAGACGACCTTCATCATTTTGCGGCGTAAACAATTTACACCATAGTGTATTTTTTCTTGTTAGTAAATAGTATAAATGTCATGTTGATTGAATATTAAATTAAATATTAATTTCTTAATTGTCCAAGCAATAACAGACATTTTGTTTACATGTTGCTGAGAATCGCATCACCAGTAGTTAGGATCACAGAACTTGCTTTCCCACCTTAAATCATCATTCGAACGTTTTATTTCTGAGAAGCCATGCTGATTTATTTTTTGCAGACGTCCCCATTAGAAACATTGCTCTCCGAATAGGACTATATATCATTGAAACAAAATGTATGCATAGGCCTATTGTTTTCTAATATTGTGTATGTTATCATATAAATATGATTTAATCTGTTAACTACACATAAATATGAGATTAATCATTTGAATTGATTGACAACCCCCAAAAAATATTTAATATACATATTTAATAATGACAATAATGTGTTTCCTTATTTACAACAGCAGGGGGACATCATGTATTTCATAGTTTCCATAAAGTTTTGTTCCGTCTTCCTGTGTCATATTAAGGTTGCATGAGGAAGAGAAGACTCTCTCAGCCCTCCAGCTGACCAGCCCAAAACCTGAACCAGGAACCACTTCTGCTGAAACTCTCCACAGTGCTGTAAGTCAACCAGTCGCTGATGCGCCATCACACGCAGATCCCGTTGTAGCCGAGGGAGATGGTCGCACTCTAGTGGAGCGTATGTTTGGTGGTAGACTCTCTACAGCCATCTGTTGCATGCAGTGCCACAGCCTGTCAGAAAAAGAGGAGCCTTTTACAGACCTCTCTCTTGCCTTCTGCCCCTCGATGTCACATGCACATGGTCCCACTGATGAGCACAAAAGCTCCTCCGCTGTGGGACCCTGCCAAGGGTCGGTAAATGGAGGCAGTGAATCCTCAGAAGGCTCGGTAAAAGAAGGTTCAGGAACCAAGATGGAGATGCCCGTTGTGGAGCCCTCGCTGTCTGTGACCGATTTAGTGGACTATTTCCTGGCTCCAGAAATCCTGGAGAACGAGAATTGCTACTTCTGTGAACGCTGCGCCTCTCTACAGAGGGCCGAGAAGGTCATGCGGGTGGTGGCGGCACCCGAGTACCTCATTCTGACTCTGCTGCGCTTCTCGTACGATGCCACCTGCCACGTGCGTCGCAAGATCCTGGACAACGTGGGCATTCCGCTGCACATGTGCCTGCCTCTACGCCAACACAGTAGCCCTGCTTCATCACCTTCCTCAACTGCAGTTGCTTCCTCATCTGACTCCCCTGAGAGTGGCGAGAATCTAGCTAAAAAGCTCAAGCCTTCTCAGAAAGAGGAGGGGATGACGGAAAGCAGAACAAAAAGCAAGAAAAACGATGCGGAAATGCTGTCAGTGCCGTATGTTTTGAGTTCTGTTGTAATGCATTCTGGAATGTCCTCTGAGAGTGGTCACTACTACTCGTATGGAAGGAATGTGAGTAGCACAGATGGTTATGTTGCTCTCCCATGTCCTAAGACCATGGAAAACCCCAGCCCATCAGAGAGCTCGACAGCCACACAAGACAACACGGGGTGCACTGACCAGAAGTCAACCGACTGGTTCTTGTTTAATGACAGCCGAGTGACTTTTACAAACTTTCAATCGTTGCAGAACGTCACCTGTCGCTTCCCTAAGGACACAGCCTATGTCTTGATCTATAGGAAACAAGAGGTCAGTGGACAACCAAGCAATTCAGGGCCGGTCGTAAATGGCTCGAAACTGAGTGGAGAGCCACCCCTGCAGAAAGAGCTGATGGATGCCATAACCAAAGACAACAAACTCTTCCTACAGGTGAGAATATTGTAAAATTATCAGTGGTGCTTTTGGAAAAGCATAAAACAGGTGTACATATACACTACCATTCATAAGTTTGGGGTCTTTTATGCTCACCAAGGCATTATTAGGACAAAAATACATTAAAATACTAACATTGGAAAACGATTATTACAATTAATAAAAAGCTGTTTTCTGTTTTAATCTGTTTTAAAATGCAATGCAAAACAAATTTGCAATGATTGAAAAGATGTATTTTCAGCATCATTACTCCATTCTTCAGTGTCGCATGGTCTTTCAGAAATCATTCTAATAAGCCTATTAGCTGCTCAAGAAATGTGCTGTTTAATCTTTCTGCTTAATACAACATTTTTTTGATGCATAGAAAGTTTAAAAGAACAGCATTTACTCGAAATATTTTTTTGTAACAGAATCAAAGTCTATCAAAATCTGTCATTTTGATCAATTCAGTGCATCCTTGCTGAATAAAAGTATTAATTTATGTAAAAAAAAAAAACTCAACCTTTTGAACTGTAATGATTTTTTTTTTCTAAAAACTTGCATTAATGCTCATTTGTTTTGTCTGGTTCTATCAATTTATTTAAAGAACATTTTTGAATATGACATTAAGATAGACTAATGTGTTGGTGAAAGGAAAATGTTATTACTTAATTTACATGTTTAGAGTCATTCATTTTAAATTGAATTTTAGAAAGTGTTTTTTAAAAATTGTATGAAACATTTTCCTTAATCTTGGACACTCTTATTTGACATGAATTAGAGTTTAACATGGAGCATGGATTTAACCTTTCGTTCCTTTCACTTCAGGAACAGGAGCTGAATGCCAGAGCTCGGGCTCTCCAAGCAACCTCTGCTTCTTGTTCATTCCGACCCAATGGGTCTGATGACAACGAACCCCCTGGCAGCTGTGGACCCTCGGGTGGGGGTGGAGGAGGGGGTTTCAATACCATCAGCAGACTCGTCTTTTAAGAGTCACTCACAGACATACCCTCAGAGCACTGGACAGTCCCACTGACAACACCAGTCCTAATTGTCCTAATTGCCCACAGTCTGGATAAATGTGCCACCTCAAAACAGATGTGTCTTAATTTTTCTGGTTTGCATGTTTTTTCCCTTTACATCGACATTTGAAGTGAAATTAAGCACTTTTCAGTACTATAGGTCAGCAATGGGCATGCAATAAATCTGTACAATACAGTAATAATTTTGGTCTCCTCCTGGAATCTTAATCGTTTCATTTTCTACAAAGAAATCATTAGGCAGAGAATGGTTTTAAAAATGAAAGCAAATATTTTTGGACCAGAATATACAATGAACTACTTGCATGAATATTTTTGACTGGAGGTTTTTCAACTTCTGGTTTTAGGATTACAGTTATAACGCTGTTGTCAATTATTTAATTACAACTAAGTTATTTTATTCATTCAGGGAAATTTTTTTTGATTCTTTTTAAATGTTTAAGCTTTTTTGAAAATTGTATGTGCCTTTCAATACTTCAGATTTTACAGATTTCTTCGACTGAGTATACAAAAAAAAACCTTGCTCTTGCTGTACAGTGTTATGTAATGATAATGTTTTTGCTCTATAGTAAAGACTCATCATTGAACATGGTCTTAATTTTGTTATCTAAAATACACACATGATTAAAATGTATCACTATCACATTCTCTGTCTTACTGGTTAAAATATTGAAGAAGACAAGACGATTGTACATCTCTGAGTTTCAGCATGCAAGAAAGATCAGCATTATATCAAAAAAAGCTGAAATTAAGAAAGTACAAGAAGAAAGACTCTTACCCACAATAGCTGACACCAGCATTATTATCATTAACTAAAACCATTAAAAATGAAGATTGATATTTACTAAAATAAAATAAAAATATAAAATATAGCTGCGGACACCGATGGATTCCCCATGGCGGTGGCACTGGCACCGCCATCCTTTAGTTACACTTATAGCTATATATGAAGAGTTCAGATGCAAAAGCCTCTAAATGCCATTTTAAATTTTCTTCTTTAATGATGATTTTTATCAAACTTGTATATTTAAGTTCAGTAATTTCACTTAAATAACAATTAATAGGTAATCTTCATTGCCATTTAAGTGAAATCACTGAACTTAAATATACAAGCTTGACAAAAATGATCATTCTAGAAGAAAATTTCAAATGGCACTTAGAGGCTTTTGCATCTGAACTCTTCATATATATATATATATATATATATATATATATATACTGTATACTCACCTGTTCAATTTCTCATTAATGCAATTATCTAATCAACCAATCACATGGCAGTGGCTTCAATGCATTTAGGGGTGTGGCCCTGGTCAAGACAATCTCTGAGCGTGGCATGGTTGTTGGTGCCAGAGCGGGCCGGTCTGAGTATTTCACAATCTGGTCAGTTACTGGGATTTTCACGCACAACCATTTCTAGGGTTTACAAAGAATGGTGTGAAAAGGAAAAATCATCCTGTATGCAGTCCTGTGGGCGAAAAGGCCGTGTTGATGCTAGAGGTCAGAGGAGAATGGGCCGACTGATTCAAGCTGATAGAAAAGCACCTTTCTTTCCCATTCTGACATTCAGTTTGGAGTTCAGGAGATTGCCTTGACCAGGACCACACCCCTGTCAAGGGTGTTGAAGTACAACTCACGTAAAGAATTCCACAAATGAGTGCAATTGCAGATTTCAAACAGAGATGCCGACAAATAGACAAAAACACTGGATTGATTTAAATCATTATATGACTGCCAACACACATTTCAGTACAATCAACTTGAAAAAGTGCATGTTTAAGCGAATCTGTCATTGCACTCTTTTATTGTCGTGTTTTCCGTGAAGAATAATAGACAATTGAAATCGCAATTCAAGCAACCCGATATTGAGCTAATTTTAAAATGACACTAAAAAGTATGCTGCTTAACGTTCCATGGCGAGGAGCTAGCAGAACAAAGCGAATGTTTTTTAGTTAATTTCTACTTCAGTAGAAATTCATTTGAGCGATCTAGAGCCAATAATGTCCATGCGGATGTCTGTACTTTACTTTCACTTTTATATTACCGAAGCCTTTGTTGGTGTCACACAGTCATCTATTAACCAGTGGGAAAATATCCTCACAGCCACATACATACCTAATATATTTATATATAAACACAATAGGCATACCTGATAAAAAAGTTGTATGCACTATGTAGATATCATTTTGGACACAAGAGGGCTGTATAGCCCTGTATGATTTTTATTGTTTAACCAAATAGCACTAAATAGCCTGTTTAAAACTTTTTCATACTTCTTGAATTGAAAAAAAGGGGTTTAGTTCAAATATTTTGGTGTATAATTACATTTTTAGAAGATATAAGATGTTTCCTGAATATTTTTAAAACCTTTGAGATATTCAATATCTGTTTACAATTTAGCATATTTAATGTATTTTCATCATGTTGAAAATGTTTGGTTGGAATAAAATAAACCACTTAAGAGAAGTGTGCAAAAATGTAGAAGCTAATTTTGCAAAACATTTACATTCAGTTTATGGACCAAATTTATTGACCAAGTTAATTTAATTAATAATCTATTTATATAAAACTATTGTCAATGCACTGGGTTTTAATTGGTTAAATGCCTTTACTGTAATAATACAAATTATTTAAAAAATACCAGACACACTTCCAGCTGCCAGTTGGTGGCGCTATAACTTTGACTCACAATAGTCACATCCATCTGATCGGCCTCTTACAACGAAAACTACTGAAGTTTCATCAAGATCAGTTAATGTATGCAGAAGTAATAACACTTCGTGTTTCCTCGCCATGACCAAACTGTTCAAGATATCAAAAATCCCCTGGTAATTTTGCATCCTCAATGTCTTGACTTCATGCTGACCGAGTTTGTTGGATCCAATCTCTAGGAGGAGTATATTAAATTCCAAAGCATGTGTTTTTCAAACAACCCATAATGAACAGCCGAATTTCTGTTGGGCTTGCGTAAAACTTGACCAAGTTTTTCGGCCCGATGAGATCTATACTAAGTTTTAAATTATTTCATGGAGGAGTGTTTGATCTATGGACCAAGTTTTCAGGACCCTGTTCAAAGGGGCGCTGTTGAGCCACTCTGCCACACCTGGGTACCAGCTTCAGAACGTGCTGATGACGTATGATTGCTTGAGAAGGGTTGCGCCTGTGACGTCACCCATAGACTCTCTGAAGAACGGGTCTGAGGCTGTTTATGGGGGGTATGGGCGGCGCCATACTGGAAAATCTGGGAAGTAAAATACAAATGTTCAGAAAGGATACAGAGGTGGTATGATGTGTTGTGCTGTCAATCAAAGTTAACCTCCCTTATTTGTCATACATTTTATATCTAAATATGATCTAAACTAAGGAGTTAGAAAAAATATCACCCCCCTCAAAGTTGTCAGGCATGCGGAACATATTGAAGATTACAATAAAAGTCCATGGGACCAAACTGTAAACATATGAATTTATGCTGTGAAAACGGATATTTTAACATGACATCTATGGATATGCTCCCTTTTGGGACCGGCCTCTAGCGGATTTCAGATGTATTGCAGTTTTTCGCACTTCCGGATAGGCTTCAGCTTTCAGATTAGAATGTTGCCGCTTGGTTGCACAGCGATTATTTTTTGGTTCTGATATGTACTTTTTTTGTATATTTAGATGACTTCTATAATTGGTTGTTGTTATCATCAGGATCCATGTGAAGAGAGTTTCAACCAGTATAACAAAAGTGTTTATGAAAAACAATGCCTAACCTATCTTTAAGGATGTGGTAAAGCACTCTTTCTGTAGATGAACATTTCTTAAATGGAGAACTAATACATGTAGAAAAGTCGGCCTTGTGGTTTTCAGTTGTGGGCACCTTTAGTTCTTCAGTCTCCCCCAGAGCCATAATAGCTTTATAACGTGTGTTGCTCCACTCACACAGTCTCTAAGACCATTGGTAAAATCAATGACTCTCAATTATTCAACAACTGACATACACATTTCATCGCTACAGTTTAGGCCACTCCCACTAACAATGTATTATGTGACATCGAAATTTGTGGGATGGTACATTTGGTTACATAGCCTACACATTGCTAAAATAATTAAAATAGCTTGTAATGTTGTTGTTATAATATTGTAATAACAATTTGAATGGCCACTTGCATCATCTTTGGGTTTTTATATAAAAGGAAGAAAACAACCAAGATGTTGATTATGAATTATAACTTATACCCATGAACCTAATTTAAATGGTCAAACATCACTGTGAGTTGCATATTGTTTGTCAGTATAAAGTGAATTCACCACTTCGTTGTTTGGCTTTTTTTTTTTTTTTTTTTTGCTATGTGATGAGTAATTTTAATGACAGACTTAATATAAATTGTTGTAATTAGATCTGGTGAGACAATTTCTGATAAAAATAATATAATGGCTTATTATATTAATATAATGGCTTTTTCAACTTTAAGGGAGTTTTTTTCTGAGACAACAATAGACATGATCAATTTGCAAGAGCTCAAAACTCTAAAACTTTCACAAACACAATTTAATAAATCAAATGATATCTGCCCTATTTTCTGTCTCCATATTCCTTTTTGGATTGATTTCTAATGTTTTAAATATCTACATTAAAATTAGTAGGCTAGTTGTTACTTTTAACAATAAACAAAATCCTTCATTAATTCTATTCCTATAATAATTGTGTATTTGTGCATTGTGTTTATCACGGTAAAGCTGATTTGAAACAATCGTATAAAGCATAAATACAATTTGCCTGTACTGGATCGAATGTCAGTCCAAATTTTCACTTTAATCCACAACATGAAATCACATGATTAAAGATTATAGGATAAACTGACTAGGCTACTGAGCTGTAGCTGAGTAGGCACAATTAAGCTTCAGAGATAACTGAGAAAGGCGTTTAGAGTTTCAATAACATTCCAAAGATACCAATCCCACAAGAATGTTCTTTTACTGAACTGTTCACTTTTCCTCATTATCGCAAGTAATTGATCAGTAATATAAACTTGAGTAAGCCTCGCTTACGCTTTTATATATCAATTGGTTATAAAAGTAAGCGGTATAACCGCCTGACAAACCTAATACTAGTACTAGTAGCCTACGTGTGTGACGTTCAAGACGCTTTGTGCACCACTTTTATTGGAAGCGCGATTCGGTTCTTTCGAACAGATCATTTAAAGAGTCGGTTCAAAAACAAATTCAGTTCTTTTACGCCCTCGCACGTCATCATGTGTTGAATATTACGTCTAATATTGACAAATATAGACAGGCATTTTTTTCGATAGGACTTTATTCATATCGGTGCTTCTCACAGCCTGAAAATACGTAATTTAGCATTACATAAAAAATTGGGAGGAAAAGTAGCCTACACATACGGTTCAATTTTTTTTTTTTTTTTTTTTTTTTTTACAGTCTATGGCAGGGGTCTCAAACTCAAATTAACTGGGGGCCGCTGGAGATAGAGTCTGGGTCAGGCCGGGCCGCATCAAGTATCCCCCCCCCCAAAAAAAAATGTATTTAATAGGGCTGTGCAAAAGTTAATTGCGATTAATCGCATCCAAAATAAAAGTCTGTGTTTACATAGTATATTTGTGTGTGCTGTATATAATTATTTTGTATATATAAATACACACACATGCATGTATATGTTTAAGAAAATGTGTTATTCCTATATAAAATATTTATATTTATATAATATAGATTATGTATTTATATATATATATACAGAATTTAAGCGCAAATAATTCTTAAATATATACATGCATGCATAGGTATTTATATATACAAAATAATTATATACAGCACACTCAAATATATTATGTAAAACAGACTTTTATTTTGGATGCGATTAATCGCAATTAACTTTTGCACAGCCCTAGTATTTAAGTATTCCAAAAATGGAGCACAACTGATCCAATCTTCTCAATCTTTATTTTTAATGTTTCCTCTGAACTGTTCCTCTGAATTTGAACATTCCTTTCTGTACATGATTGGTTCTTCATGAGCTGTCCTTCGGACAGTTGGAGTTAATTTTACAAACTTTCTTTGTCTTTTTCTTATACACAACATCTTTGTTGTGATGATAGTCATATTTGCTTTTTATTTTCTTTATACAACACTATTATATTGAATTTTTTCCCCCAAAAGGCACATTTCCTTTTATTATACTTAGAAAAACAATTACTGCTTTTGAAATACAAATAATTCTTTCTACACATGTATAGTGTCTCAGGCAAATTACTGACTTTGCACATATCAAAGCAAACCTTCTTATCAACCTGTTGGACCAAGTTCATTACATGAACTAGTTCAAAGTTCAATTCACAAATTTTAAAATGAACTAGTTCTTTTTTTCCATATGTTGCTGCGAGCTTCTTTTTTATTATTAAGCAATTATTATTGCCACAGCCCATATACAACCACAGATAACAATCATTTTGTCGACGGGCAGAGTTTGCACAGACATGTAAGATTTTCCCATCCTCGCAGACCTCATAAAACCCTTTTTTAAATGATCTTTCGACGCCTCCTCGCTCCTCGGTTCACAAACACTTGAATGAACGAGTTCACTGTAACGTTCATCAGGCAGTAATACAGTAGGTTACGTTCAGTTCACGTTCGCCCAAAATATGAACGAGTTTATGAACTATCGTCATTGAACGCGTTCAGACACAACACATATTACAAGCTCAAAATGATTATTCTCACATTCATTGTTTTAGAGCAGGGTATCCAACACGTCGCTCGCGAGCTATCAGTAGCTGTGGCCTGATTTGGTGGTGGTAGCTCGCCTTATGCCTGTTCACATATCACGCTCACATATTTTGCACGCTCAAGTAGGTTTCAAATAGGCGCGCATCAAGCGCCGAGCGCGCTCATAATTGAAGCGACGCGCTCATTTTTTTCCAGGCGCAGTACTTCGTGGTTGTCTATGACAACTATTGACAACAAACCTACGGTAAGCTGTCACGAGACTACATATGGTAGCCCATAAGGGATAAAAACAATAATAATAAAAAAAACGCGGCAAACGCAACGGCTGGCCGCACTAACATTAAACTTTAATATCAAGTAGGGGGCCACAAAATATCATCCCGCGGGCCGCAAATGGCCCGCGGGCCGCGAGTTTGAGACCTCTGGTCTATGGGTTCAATGAGTCAGTTAACTTACTCCTTTTCTACCATATAGCCCGATATAGCCTTCTGAAATTATAAGAAAAGAGTTGATACTTGTTTGAATAGCCAATTAGTTGCTAACTCCAATTAAGTCCGAAATGGTTTTAAAAATTCCAAAAAGAACAACTCCATTATCTTATCAGAGTCTTATTTAATCGGAACTCAAGTTTTATTTGGGACATGCGTTAGAGATTTGTTTTCAACGACTCTTTGTAACCCGAGCCACCTTCTCCTTCTGACGGGGCAACACTCAAGACTACATTTCCCATGATGTAATGTTCTTTATTCTCTGTCTTGACCGACTTCTCCCTGCCTCCATAGGCCAGAGGAGGCTGAGTTTAGGGAAAGTATCGACGTTTATGCTTGTCAATCAGCAAGGAGCTGTTGGGAGTGAAACTGGAGGGAAGGTCGACGATCGGGGAGGATTTCTACTTTAAAAAAAGCACATCAGTGCGAATGCGACCATAATGTTTTGGAAAAACAAGGAAAAACTGTATATATTTTCAAGGAAACTGTTTTGTTTTACTTTGAAATAAGGTAATCAAGCAAAGCTTTCACTACGCCGAACTTGGCGACTATCACTCGCTGCCTCGTTGCATTCAGCTCGGAAAAAAGAAAACAGCGGATTATTTATACCGTGAAAGTGTGTAAACTAATAGGAGACTAAGCTACTGACGGATATTGCTGTTTAAATACAGTGCTTGATTTATTACTCTCGCCAGAGCAGAGGACTTCATCCAGAAGAGTTTGTAAGAGCCGACCGTGTCGCTGTCGGGAAGCTCTTCTCGTGTGGACGTGCTGGAGAAGACGGTACCAGGAGAGACGGTATTTATGTTTGTTTAATACATTACACGTACTAAAAACACTTAGGCGAATCTTCAACTTCATATTTTGGGACTTTGCTTTGATATGTTGCAGGTTGAAACACGAAACCCAAAGCGCGTATTTTCCTGGACGATTATAAGAAAATGAGCGGAGGAGATGTGGTGTGCTCGGGGTGGCTCAGAAAGTCTCCACCTGAAAAAAAGTTACGGCGTTATGTAAGTAATGTTTTAATCTTATTCAAATGCACTGACGGTGTTGTAACCGCAGGACTGTTGTGGCAAGATTCATGCAAATTTTTGGTACGCTTTCCAACAACCGCAGGTCAATCAGTGCTCGCGGTCTGTTGGTTAAGGCTTTTTCTTTCTAAAATTCAGAGGACCCGAGAAGTTTAAAACTTGTTTGGTTTCTCAAAAATAACTTGTGTGTGAACGTTGTTTGTGTTCACAGTTGTTTGTTTATTTCTCGAACATGTGTAAAATCCTAATTTATGGCGTCGGTGCTAGGACACACCTACCGGTGTGTTAGGAGAGAACTTTAGTTTTGTTTACTTACTTATTTTCTAAATAAATGATTTACACACAAATAAAGAGCATGTTTGAGAAATATGATAGTATAGCCTACAATGTTACTCTCACATGCTAGCCTTGCTAGAATTTTTTTTTCTACTTAAGAGAGGGTCATCCCCTCATGGGTGGCGCCATGTTAATATCACGTGACAAAATGTACATAGGTAAGAATAACAATACAAATATCTTGGTTGACTACATATCTAAATTCGTGTGTTCTTACCATAAAAGTAGATGCAATTCCTAGTGTGAGCAGAACCCATGATGGTCACAGCATTTGCACTTCAAAATGCCTCTGTCCAAAGCAGCCATTGCTGACTTAGTATATAATGTATAGCAATAAACTTCATGCATCCACGCCAGTAGTTAGCAGTCATAAGTCCAAAGCCTCTGCTACTACAGTTGGGAATGAATGAGAACCAGATAAGCATAAACCTAATGTTTATTGTTTTAATGGAATGTGGCTTGACCTGCATACACCACTGTTATGTCCAAATCTAAACACGTTTATGTTGTATGTACTCATGCAAAAATTGTTTGCTTCATTCTTTTATGCTGCAGACTCTGTAAATAATGTGTGTGGTTTGCTTAAATTCTTTGCAGAATGGATCTTTTAAAATCAAATGACAACATTTAAGTGCGTTTCAAGACAAAAGCTATTGTTATATTGTTGACATGCATCAAGGTTGTACAAAACAGTGCTGATTCAGATAGACTGATAGACTCATAATTTAGATTGATTTTAATGCTAAATATTCATTTTTAATTTTAATTGTTTTTTAACTGCTTTCACCAGGCAATGACCATCACACGAAATACTGTCTCCTTGATCTTGTGTTTTCCAAATGTTTTCTTTAGTTTCATATTAAATACATTGTCATATTTCATTTTCAAGGATGTTTTTGGAATATTTATTTTTCACTAAATCACATGAAAAGACGACTTTGTTTGCTGCTACTTCAGTTGCTAAGACAACTGAACTTAACTCTCCTTTCTGTCTTCTCTGGATGAGTCAATGCATTTAGTCATTCACACATTGCATGTGTACCATGGGGTCTTCCCTTCCTCTTAGTGGTAATATACACCAATAATCTGTAATGAAATCACTCACTTACAGCTCTGCCCGCTATCGAGCTCCAACCAAACATGTTAGAAATCACCTCCAGGCTCATGTGATGCTTTTTTATTGGATTCCTTTAATCTAGTGGAGGTCTGCAAGGAACATTGCTTTTAAATTCATGTCTTACCTCATTTTACAATCAGCAACACAGTTTAGTCTCAAAAAGCCAAGGCATTTGCAAAAGTGGGATATTTGGCATGCTTTGCCTTCCCAGTGTTAAAAGGAACTTCTACTTCTAACAACCAATGCATAATAACAACTTGTTGTTATTGCATATAAGCAATAACAACTAATCCTTGTAGCTAATGCATTAAAGTGCAAAGGCTTGAGAGACAGGGTGTGATTTCACATGTTTTGTGCTTTCAGAGTAAACGGTAGTCTGTTGAATGTGATGAACAATGTTTCATGCCTCCAAATCGAATTAAAATGATTTCTGTGCTCATCCACACAATGCTATAATAAGATTAGATCCAAGCAAGAACAAGTGCTTTGTTTTACCACAGCATGTTCTCAGAACAGAAGTCATTTTTAGATTTCATTTTGTTTGAGGGGGATTTATGCAAAGTGATGCTGGACTAAAGCCTTTGCCATAGTTTGCATCATATAACTTATTTATTTTTTGTTTTGTTTTGTTTTTTAAGAGTAAGATAACAGAAACTACACTCTTTCCTGTTGCAGTCGTTTTGCAGTGCTGTCCTCAATATTAGTCTTGTTTTCTGGTGCATGAAGGTGGAGTGGTCTCAAAGTATCACATGTGGCGCTTTGAAAGTGGCTGATTTGGACCAGACTGTTTTTATTGGAGCTGAGTGGCTAATAACTAAAATGCTTCTCTCCAAGAGGAGCCTCATGCCAGGTGAAGGCCTATAGACTGTATGTGTGTTTGACCAGTTATATTTTTATCAACATAAGTTCTAATTTAAGATGCATATCGAAAAGTTTTGTGCTTTGATTGCATTGGACGGTGCTGGGAGCCTGTAGGCTATTTTTTTTATTTATTTTCATTTTTTATGTCACTTGTAGACATCCTACAAAAATGTAGACTACCTACCATTCAAGTTTGGGGTCTAATAGTCTTTTGAACTTTCTATTTGTGAAACAATCCTGAAAAAGTTTTCGCAAAAAAATAAAGTAGCACACCTTTATTCCAGATTTGATAATAATACGAAATGTTTCTTGAGCACCAAATAGCATATTCGAATAATTTCTGAAGAATCATGTGACCCTGAAGACTGGAGCAATGATGCTAAAAATTCAGCTTTGCCACAATAAGAATATATTACATTTTAAAATAAATTCAAATAGAAAGTTCTAAATCTATTATTGATTTCAAATTTTCTATTTGAATTTATTTTAAAATGTTCAGAATATTAATGTTTTTACAGTATTTTTGATTAAATAAATAAATAAATAAATAAATTCAGCCTTGGTGCACATAAGATGGTTAAAAAAACCTTGGCTATCAAAACTTTGAGTGAGTGTCTTTCAAAATCCATTGTTTATGAACTCTCATTCTGTGCGGTCTTATGTCTAAATTAAATTGAGTCTTTGAAGATTATTTTTAGGTAGCTCATATCATGATTGAAACACTACTGAAACAGCAGAAAGACATGAAACCCGCAGCCTCAAAACAGAATACACTAAAAAGATGGCTATTATTTGCATTAGAACCAGCTGGAAATTTGAATGCTTTGGACATGTTCTGGAATCATAGAGATTGCACAATAGCACTTTGTTTCATTGTCTGAAGGTTGTCTAGCTTCTTCCAATTATTTTTTGCATTTTCTATTCTAAATCATATCTTTGTTAAGACTAAATGAAAACAATTGATCAGCTGACTTATCTGAGAAGTTCATTGCACATGCTCTGGATCCTCTAGCGCTGTGAAGCTTTTAGTGGCATAGGGTCAAAAGTCTGATATGTTTTTGACGGTTTGGCTGCAGTTCAAGAGCAGAGGAAATCATTTGACTCGACTGTTTGCAGGGAATGCTCTTTATGACTCAAAGTGCACAGTGCTTTATTGAGGGTCTTCTCAGACAGGTAACTAGCTAGAATAGCAGTAGTATATTATAGTTATAGTATAAGTGCCTACACAAGTGCCTTTTTTCTTTAAGCCCGGTCCATGTGGGTCATCTGACTGGTGGCATGAGAATTTTATAAGCTATTAATCCCACATTAGCCACACAGCATTGCTCAAACTGGACTCTTACGTCTGTTGAAAATGTCCATGCGGGCTCATTTTTTAGTGTCTTAGCATTTTCCATTAGGCCTCATCCTCTCTTCTTTGTTAACTTCTTCTTTCGCACCCTTCTCATAATGCTTGAAGAGACTAATTGTGAAACCACCAAATGAAGTTAGGAACACATGTCCGATATGGTAGAGTAATGTGGGAACTCACATTGAAGTCTGAAGTATTAATAATACTCACTTCTGCTATTGAGACCATGTCATCTCATCGTTCATGTGATTTTTCTCTAAGCTCATCTGGAATGTTGCCTATTTGCTTATAGGGCTGTGGCATTAATCCAAGTTAAGTTTTGATTTTGGCTTACTTCGATTATGTAAATGTGATTAATCGAGATGGAACAATTATTGTGGCCTAATTAAATGGTAAAATGCACGATAAAGTATGTCAAAATCCGGGGCTTGGCGAGTCTCCACATAAACCCAATCTGTTGTTTGTACTAAAAGTTGATTGTACTGAAATGTGTGTTGGCAGTGCCTGTACACGACCATCATATAATGATAAAAATCTATTCAGTGTTTTTGTTTTAATCTTGTGTGTTTTCCACTTTCTGAAATTGAGCCATTCGATTTTGTGAAGTCACACGGTCAGACGCCCCTCCCACGATTGTTGATTGACAGCAGCGTTTCGAAACATCCCCGTCCTGAGCGAGCAGTCATCATAGTCTGTCATTGTTGATACGCTGGAGCAGAATAGCGTCTTATCGATTGTGGTGATCTGTTCTTGGGCGTAATAACGAACACGGCAGTTATTTTGATGCTCCTAAATCCGAAGGAAATCCGAAATCCGCTAAGGACGTAGTGGCTGAGTTTTGTTTTCAAAGGGAATATTCCCTATGATCAATGTCAATGCTTATGTTTACGCAAATCTTTTCTCGTCAGACTGCTTTATAAATTAGCATAAAGCTGGCATGCTTAGAGGCTGCTCCTAAAAAAAAAAGAATTGATACCAACTATTCATGTTTCTGCTGAACCTCCAGAAGAAGTGAGTGTAAAATTGTATTAACCTTTATAATAATTTTGCAAATTGTTTGGACACTTCACTATGAATGCGGCTAAGGTGTAGGTGCACTCAGGGTACATTACGGCATGTTTTCTATGTACGATGTTCTCAATATAATTCATAATCCCACGTTTATTATGAACAACGCGTTATGGTTACTGTCAAGTCAAGTCACATTTATTTATATAGCGCTTTTCACAATACAGATTGTATCAAAGCAGCTTCACAGTGATAACATGAAAGTAGCACAACACAGATCAACAACATTGCTAAACACTAAATAACCCCAACTGAGCAAGCTCAAAGCAAGCCAAAAGCAAGGCGACAGTGGCAAGGAACCAAACTCCATCAGATTGGATGGAGAAAAAACCTTGGGAGAACCCAGGCTCAGTCGGGGGCCAGTTCTCCTCTGGCTTACATTCATATTGTTTAAATATAAATATTAAATATAAATATTGTTTATGAATCAAACGGCGCCATAACATATCGCAGGCGTTGAGTCGTCTCATCACAGGCGTTGAGTCGTCTCATCACAGGCGTTGGGGCATCCGAAATCCCCGTGAGAGGCTGGACACAAAACTGGACCTGACGAACGCCATTTTTCTCGGGACAGGCGTCCCGAGATAACAGCAGAAAGGCAGATGGGAAATAATTAGCATAGCTGATGTTCATAATGATTTCCGTTATAACTCACAAACTCTCCGTAACCCGAACTCTCCGCAACCCAACCATACGCGCCGACCATACACGCCGACCCGTTTGTCTAAAAGGCTGTCGAGCCCCACTGGTGCGTTAAGCAGTTTCAGTGGCAAACGGTTCCGTATGGCATAACAGAGGACTAGAAGGTAAGCATTATGTGAATGCATGACTAAAGAGATGCGTCTTTAATCTAGTTTTGAACTGTGTCAGCGAGTCAGAGGCTCGGACCGTATCGGGAAGGCCATTCCAGAGTTTTGGAGCTAAATGCGAGAACGCCCTCCCTCCTTTACTGGACTTCGATATCCTAGGAATGACCAGAAGCCTTGAATTTAGTGATCTTAAGGAACGCAGTGGATTGCAGGGCGAAAGAAGGTCCGTTAAGTACATAGGTGCTAAACCATTTAGGGCTTTATAGGTCAGTAGTAGTATTTTGTAGTTGATGCGGAACTTAATAGGTAACCAGTGTAGAGATGATAAAATCGGTGTTATATGATCATATTTTCTTGACCTAGTAAGAACTCTAGCAGCTGCATTTTGTACTAACTGTAGCTTGTTTATTGAGGATGCAGGACAACCGGCTAATAAAGCATTACAGTAATCTAGTCTCGAGGTCATGAATGCGTGAACTAATTTTTCTGCATCAGAAATAGATAGCATGTTACGTAGCTTAGCAATGTTTCTAAGGTGGAAAAAGGCTGTTCTTGTAACATATGAAATATGATTTTCGAACGACAACTGTGTACTGTGTTATTACAAACTGACTACATATACATCAGTAAATTCCTAGCGTTCGTACATCTCTCTAACGTTACCCTGCCAGTACACAAAGATAGATCAAAGTGACATGTTAACCAACCCTTCAGAAACGTCCTGTTCGAGCCAAGCGTGCCGCACAAGCCCTCAAAATTGAAGCCAAAACGTCTCGATCACCCCCCAGTGGCCGGTCCTAGAATAGTTCATAAACCCCGCCTCCCCATGTTATTCAACAAATTAAATTAGATTGTTATAAACAATTAAATTACACTTCACATATCCCTTTTCCTGTCATTTACTGTATTTTCTATCACTTTGATTTAGTTTCATGTTTGTTTTTAAAATAAGGTTGCTTTTAGTAAGTTATTTGATGCTATAAAAACGGTGCTGTGACATCATGATTGACAGCTCTTGTGGAAAAGAGCGAAGGGGCGTCGTCCATCTTTTTTTACAGTCTATGGTTCGATCCTTAATTGTCAAAATTCTTCAGGCCGCCATCTTGTTCCAGCCAGGTGCAACTCCGGTTCAAACTTGATACGGTTGCACAGTTGTGTCCTCAGAGATTCCTGCTGTCATTCTTTCTCCAAAATATACCCTCAACTGTTGTCAACGCAACGCTCCATGTGCGTTGTCAAAACGCCCGCAGAACATAGGGGCGGAGTGAGCAAAGCTCATTATCATTTAAAGGCATATGCACTTAAACGGTGTGCTGAAAACAGAGCTGTTTGTGACCAGGTAAAATTAGTGTTATCTTACAATACTATAGAGAATTTTTGACTGTCACCGTCCCACAGGTGGGACGTTTGCCACTATATTTTTAAAACAATAATATCTTAGTAAATACCTTAAATATTATTGACAAACTATATATCATTTGAAAGCTTACAATCTCTAGTTTCCATATTTGGTGACTGATTTTCAAAATATATTACAGAGGAGCCATAATTTATCAATATAAAACAAGAATATTTTCATACTCATAAGGCGTGTTCAGACCTTTATTTTAAAATAGCAGTAAACATGAAAAATCATGAAAAAATGGTAGATACCTCAGTTTGTTTTCATGCCAAAAGTTCAAAAGATAGAATCCATTCAATTATTTTGGAAAAAAAGGTTTGAAAAGTTTCAAATATCAAGAAAAAAATAATAAATTCACCATTTGTGACGTGGCAGCTAGCTATGACTTACATGCGTGTTCTTTGTATGTGTTTCTTAGAGGTTCAATTCATATCAAAATCTGCCAAACTTCCCATGCTACTTCTGAATAGGATCTCTACTTCAGAAATTGTATGAAAATTGTGAAAATAATGGTTCATATCACTCAAAACAGGAATGGAAATGCAGGCGCCCTTATATGGGCAGTAATGGAGTCTGATTGTGCCCTAGTGAAAAAGTTTGGTACTGCGCTCAAACAAAATCTTACTGAAAGCTCATTTTTTGAGATATCAACCTAAAATTTGAAACGCAACTTGTTCAGATTTTTGGCTTTGATCTTTCTGCCATTTTAGAGTAGCCCAGGTTTTGAAAATATATATTTTATGTAAAATATGAATAATTAATATTTTTACATTGTACATTTCCATAAACTCAAACTTCTATAACTGTTTTTCTGTTTCACTTTCTTAATTTATTTCACTTCTACAAAAATCTGCCAAATGTCTTCTTTAAAACAAGACCAATCATATGTCTATATTCCAAAGCATTCTTGAATTACAACCATTTAAGTTCGAAATGTGCATTTTCATGTCTATTCAAAAAAGGGGGGGGGTGACAGTTAACAGGTTAAAGTATATTACAAACTTTTCATTTAGACCATATAGAATCAAATTAACTTGAATGAAAATGGCATTATATGACCCCTTTAAGCAAACATAAACAGAATCTGAATCAGTATACTGGATCCATGCATTACTATTAAAGTCAAACATTTAGGACTTATTTCTTACATTAGTTAGCTTATTCTGCTGTGGTATAAAAATTGGTATCAAATTTAGATATCAAATCAAACTTTTTTACAGCAAATATATACTTGATATATATTGCTATCGATAAATAAATCCCTCATTTGGCCATATGACCCAATCATAATAATGTTAAATTATCGTGATTACGAAATTAACCCAAAGATATCCAATTAAATAATCCAGTATTCACTGATATGAATATGTCCTGTTTCAATAGGAAATGACCACAAATGACAGACAACTTCTAAGACCGTGGTATTGATTGAAATGAAAACAATGTGCATGTCTGTGTTTACTGTTGCTTTTTTCAGTCCTGCTTTGCGGTAGCTTATTTCTGAGATTGTGAAATTGTTTATGGTTGCTAGTACACTGCAGCTTTCCACAGTGCAATAAGCGTCAAGGAAGATTGAGAGGTTGGAGCAAAACAGGGAACGAGAGCCAGAGGGGAAAATGCAGAAATCTAGTGACTTACAGTGCAGCTCAACCTATCTAATCAAGAACCCACTCCACCCTTTTGCTTTAATGCAACTCAGCAAGCCACTAGGTGCTCCAAGCATTTACAAGGCAAGCCATTACCCATGCAATGCAGTGGCTGTTCTCGCTCACGGCCTTTAAACATGCAGTTGCATTTTAAAAGCTTGCTGCACTGAATTCAGTGGAGTGCACAGAGGAACAAAAGAGTTATTTCTTTTAGTCAGGATTCATTAAATCTGCTTAGTTGGGGGAAACATAATCATGCCACTTTTTGCAGAAACAAACAGTGTTTGTGGCTGGGGTTACCGGCTTAGCTAGGTGCTGGTGCAGACATTTTTTTGCTCATTTGTTCTCTCTCACTCACTCTCTCTTTGCCAGTCTCCCTTCCACCCCGACTGGTCATTTGTGTCCAGAGTAGTTCTGTCAGGGCTGAGAGGGGCCCTGATAATGGATTGCCTCTGCTATCAATTATTAACTGTAACAAATAAGAAAAAACCTTTTGCAATATTAATGTGCTCCACTCCTACCCAATATAGCTTTTCAAAAGTGATGGACTGAAATGAAAATTCTTGGCTGATACTGAAAATACTGGACACACTGGGCTGAAAACCAAATCTGAAAATACTCTTTTGGAATTAGCCTTTCTTTTAAATGCCTTGCAGTAAAGAGATGATTAAGATTATGAACACTATTATGATGTGTGGAAGAAGCAGAATAGAATTATACTAATATTTAACTATTTTTATTATATTTAGCAACAGAAGCTTCTCTGCCCTGTCACATGAGAGATGATTCCGCTTCTGGTGAATTGGATGTTATGTTAAAGGAGTAGTTCACTTTTGAAAAAACTTTTGCTGATAATTTACTCACCCCCATGTCATCCAAGATGTCCATGTCTTTCTTTCTTCAGTCGAAAAGAAATTAAGGTTTTTGATGAAAACATTCCAGGATTTTTCTCCATACAATGGACATCAGTGGGAACCAGACGATTTAAGTTCCAAAAGAAACTTTAAATACAAACTGCAAACTTGTTCAAAGGGCTTTAAATGATTCCAGACGATGAATAAGGGTCTTATCAAGCGAAACGATCGCTCATTTTATAAATAAATAACAAGTTTTATAAGCTCAAACGCTCGCTTTGCTCTGTTCTGTGGTGCACGTTCGTGACTCTCCTGTTCGAGCTCGTTCATCAAAAATGAACAAATCTTTTTCCAAGTCATTTGGTTCATTTGGCGAAAGAAACGAACGAATTGATTCGGAAAAAGATTTGTTCATTTTGTTGAACGAGTTCGAACAGGAGAGTCACGAACGTGCACCACAGAACAGAGCAAGGCGAGCGTTTGATCTTATAAAACTTAAACTTTGTTATTTAAAAAAAAAAATGAGCGATCGTTTCGCTTGATAAGACCCTTATTCGTCGTCTGGAATCGTTTAAAGCCATTTGAACAAGTTTGCAGTTTTTACTGAAAGTTTCTTTTGGAACTTGAACCCTCTGGTTCCCACTGATGTCCATTATATGGAGACAAATCCTGGAACGTTTTCATTAAAAACCTTAATTTCTTTTCGATTGAAGAAAGAAAGACATGGACATCTTGGATGACATGGGGGTGAGTAAATTATCAGCAAAAGTTTTTTTGAAAAGTGAACTAATCGCTTCATAGCAAGCAAACATTATTTATTATTATTGTTAACAACCAAGAGGGTGATGGGTGTATGTTAGGTTTAGAGAATGTTAGAAAAACTTTTTATCAAGCTATATTTAAATTATTTAGTTAAAGAAGAAATGCCAAAAGGCCTGTGATGACCTTTTATTAGTCCTTCCATTCCATATCACTAGGGGGGAAAGAAACATGCCGCAAGTCATTGTCATCAATATCTATTTGTTTATTCAGGTATATTCCATTTTATGCATGTTTTTGTTTAAATGAAATTGAATCTTTTTCCACATTAACACAGCTTTTTCTCTCTCAAAGATTCTGTTGTTGGCTATTTTCTGTTGACATTTTAGGCTGAAAAGGGCATTTATGTGGCTTAGTCTTCCCTAGTGTGTCCAAATCCCTAGGCCTAGTTGGACTGTCTCGGTCCAAGCAAACTTAGTTGCTTTTTCTACACTCCAGGTAATGAGCAATTTCAAAAAAGAAAAATAAGGGCTTATGTAAATATTGATTTAGTGAAGTGCATTTCAGTTATTTCAAGCAAGCGCATCTTTTAGTAATAATGGCTGTGATTATTGTCTGAATGTTTTTAGGGTGGACATAATTGTTTTTTTTTTTCATTAAATGGCCAGAGAATGAATAGGTTTGTCTGCACATTTTGAAACAGCTGTTGAGTGTCTAAAATGATTAATGGTTACCGCTCGGTTAACCTCTAACCAACGCACAAAAACACTCCATGTCTGGTTACTATTGAATGTCCTATTTGTGTGGAAAACACACCATGCAAGTTTGTTTTTTGGTATATTGCTTTATATAGCATTATTAAAAGGATATTTCACCCAAAAATGAAAATTGTCATCATTTACTCACCCTCATGTTGTTCCAAACTTGTATAAGTTTCTGTCTTCTGTTGAATACAAAAGAAGATATTTCGAAGAATGTCAGTAACCAACAGTTGATGGGGCCCCATTGACTTCCATAGTATTCTTTTTTTTCTCTCTCTCCATACTATGGGAGTCAGTGGGGCCTTGGGCCTGTTTTGTTGCTGCTTCAAAATATCATCTTTTGGGTATAGCAGAAGAAAGAAGCTCCTACAGGTTTGAAACAACTTGAGGGTTAACAAATGATGACAGAACTCAACTCTAGATTTAACCTATTCAAGAACGCAGCAACAGAAATAATGTTTAAAGACCTCATGTTAAATAGCTGATATGATGCTGACATTTTGGAATGCGTCCGACCGTGTTCCCGCATTTAACGTGATCTGTGCAGTTTTTGGCAGACGATCTCTAATGCCTTAGGTGTTTGCAAGTTCTCACAAAAACATTACATTAGCATTGGATAAGCATTTGTTGCTTGGTTGATTTGATTTTATTGGCAGATGGTGTGTGTTTTAGGATTCCAGTGGTGAGGGAAGAGGCCTCAGCTGTCATAACTCATTCACACAGTCTGCTCTCTAGAGGGCCTCCAAAGGCAGTCTCTGTCTGGGAGCAGGGAAGGGGACGTGCTCCTTTAAAACACACACACACCTAAACATAGTCTATCCCTTCAATCTACGACCTTTCTATTTTTGCTAGGAAAGCTCAAGAGTTTATTATTCACCAGGGCTCCATCAGTTTGATCCAGAGCACAGAACTTTATATACAGTCTATTTACATTCCTTACTGGTGGGAAAGTATTTCGGAAACAAAGTTCCATTTGACTTTTCCTGTTGTTGTTACTGTAATAAACCACTTTCATGGTAAGGCTGCATGAGTTTAATATTGTATTGACTTGAATATTGTCACCAGAGGTAATATTTTCAGTGAATAAACTGCAACTGCAGTCTACAATCTTTGTCAGCCAGTCACACTACACCTCGAGCACACGTCAAAGTGATGTCACACACCACAATATCTTGTTTATAAACGTAAATTCAACATATATTAAACAAAAATAAATCCAAAAAGGAAAAATATACAATTTACTCTATTTCACTGCAAAAATATGCATTCTTTTAATTCAGGCAAAGTGTAGTGTGACCACCCCTTAAGCTAGGAATGTTCCTGTTTGTTGCTATTTCATGAATATAAATTAAGATTTCGCCTAAATGACAAACTCCACTTCAACCTCTTAGCACTATAGAAAACAGTATATTTAAATAATATACATAAAAAAATAATAATAAAAAAACAGTCATAATTGGACACATAATTGGATATATATATAATTATTAAGACTCTATTAGACTCAACTCTACAACAATTAACAGTTATTAAGACTATATATATATATATATACTGTATATGCGCAACAGTTGGTTCCAGTCCTTGAATCTGATTGGATGAGAGGCCCTTCAAGACTACAGATATTCTACCTGTATCAGCACTTGACGAGACAGTTTACACTTCACACCCACACCATTTTTTTTTAAATGCTACTGTTGTTATGTCACAGATTATGTAGTTGTAAGATTTTTTATTTTTTTTCTAGAATTTAGTTGTCATTATTTATTTATATTATATTTTTTAATTTTTTTGTGGTGGGAGAATAGAACATAGTAGCAGCGTATTCATAAATTTGACCTACTGGCCTGACTTTTTGTCTAATGATGTGCATGTACAGTGTTTAATAGATCTAGTCTGATCGCATCCTGGCACCTATGTGTCTTGGTTACTTTTTTTTTTAAAGAAGGGCTTTTATTTCACTATTTTCCAGAGGACCACTACAGACCACTCCTGGTCTTATCTGTAGTGTTCAGTCATTGAGCATGACGAGCTTAGCTAATTATAACCTGCTGAAGTGCTCAGTGGGCCTTTTCTTATCGATGCCTTCTAAATCTGATTCACAACACGCTTTTATTCTAAGTTGCTTGTGTCATTGTCTGCATATGTCTAGACTATTGTTGTTTTGTCAACTGATCCCGAATTAGCCTTTAGCCTGAGCGCTGAACTACAGAAATATGGACAGCAATGGGAGGCTTACAGGAAAAGGCAGTTTGTAAACAGATGTGAGCTTTTATTTACTAGGGATATTTGTTCAGTCTTGTTCTTTCCCATGCAGAGATTAGATAAGATGAAAATGGAAGTCTCACACTTTCATTTTCTCAGGTTTTTTTGTCCTCTGGTTTCCATTTAACTTAGTATGTGTTGAGGTTTTCTATGCTCCTTCTGTACTTTCGCAATTCCCTGCATGAGGTTATGAAGTTATTTGATTAAATTGAATGCAGTTGGCCCTGATTACAAGCCGTATTGATTGGATTCGGTCTCTCTGAAGAAGGTGCTATGAATTTGTTAGCCATTCAATTTAGACTGTGTACTTGCATATTTTACTTCAGTGCATTACTTACTGAATGAATATAATGCTTTGCACAAAACCCATTTTTTATATTTTATTTGATATTTAATTTTTTTTTTTCAGAAAAAAAACCCCAGCTTGACCAATATTGTTAGGTGTAATTCCTTGATTTTAAGGAGCATTTCACCCATTTCAACATAAAATGTACAATATTTTTTTAATTTGGTGCCCTCTTGATGAGAAAAGACAAAAAATAACTTATCTGCGCATTTGGATGTAAGACAACAACTCCCACAATGCACCACATTGCACTACATTGCACAGCTCCGCAAGCCACTCCCACTAATCCAGAACAGCACAAACCTCAGAGAAATGCAAACCACTCTTTCGTCTACAAGGCTAACGTTAGCTGCCACCAGAGTTTGTAATTCATTTCACAAAAAATTTTTAGTTGGTTGGCTGTGGCGAGTAGGACGATTGAGGGCGAGGGACGTAAAAGGACGGCACGAGACCGGTGACGTGAGTGCTAATGAAAGATAGGGGTGGGAATCTCTAGGCACCTCACGATTCGATTCGATTACGATTCAGAGGGCTTGCGATTCGATGCTAAATCAATTATCTGAATCTTTTTTTTTGTGTGTGTGTGTGTGACTATAAATACTTTGCTTTACAAGTTCAAAGTAATGACCCATGAAGAATTAATGTACAATATATTTTATTAACATTGCAAAGAACCAACAGGAAAATAAATGTGTGCCTGAACTAGCAGCATACTTATATATTTTATATTTTCCGAAATATTTTAGTTTTATTCTACAAAGCTTACACCTAGTGTGGCTCTTTTCCAGCTTTCTTTCTTCTGTTGAAAATAAAATTTATTTTGAATAATGTGGTAACCGAACAGTTGCTGTTTGGTTACCCACATTCAAAAAAAAAAAAATCTTTTGTGTTCAGCACAAGAAAGAAATTAATACAGGTTTGGAACAACATTAGAGTGAGTAAATAATAACAGATTTTTTTTTTTTTTGTGAACTTTTCCCTTTCAAGGACGAGCGGCAGTGCTATTTGAGCCCGTTCTCATCCCAAAGCGCCATATAGGACGCTTTTGCAAAAGCGTAAATATCCAACGCACATGGCACCCTTTAACGTGAAATGGGACACAGATATATTTGGGCAGAAGGCGCCCCCTAGTGGTCTAACCCTTACCCTACACCTTACCTAAACTTAACCCTAACCGAAGCGTCTAATTAGACGTTAAAGGGTGCCATGTGCGTTGGATATTTACGCTTTTGCAAAAGCGTCCTATATGGCGCTTTAGGATGAGAACGCGTTGGCTATTTACTCCTGTCGCTTTTAGACCACCACGCGACGCATTTAATAGACGCATATTACACCAGATTTTCTCTCAGATGTTTGCTTTCACTTTAGAAGACATAGCCAATTCTTTTTATGTAAACATTGTGAGTATTTAACAGTATTAGCATTATAAGACTCGAAAGATAACTTAGTCCAGTATTCAGGCGCTGTTTGACAGGCTTGTGCCTGTGAGCGTCGGTGGTATGCGTTCAGGAAAGCACACGTTAGAACAGCGCATCAGCACGTGAATTAAATGTTTAACCGACAAGGCTTATGCAAAAAATGAACTTTTGTGAATTGCAGTGTCCCGTACCTATTCCTTAACGTGTGATGTGTAGGCTTACATCGCGTTGTACAGTTGAGACAGAGTCGCCAGAACTGAACTAATAGAATGCACTGTTACACGATACTATGATATTTATTCAAAAGCAGATCGTGGAGACATTTAATTAGTCCACGGTCAAAAATCATGATATCGCACACCCCTCCACACGTCAGCTTTTAACGAGGAGGGTGTTTGGATTCGGCGCTCAGTCATCGTGTCTGTCTCTGTTATGTGCACGCCACTGAACTTCTGAGTTCCGTCTTTCGCGGAATATATAAATTATTATTTTTTTTTTTGAAAGTCGATTTTTGACATTTGTGAATCGATTCAGAATCGTCCACGTCCGCATTGCAATGCATCTAAGAATTGATTTTTCCCCCCACCCCTAATGAAAGACACCTGTGAGACGCGCCGGTCTCGCATCTCTCGCGGAGGAGCGGAAGCATAAAAGGAGGAGCGACGACGGCAGATTGGGAGAGGAACAGGCCTGATTTTGTTGTGTTTTGTTTCTGTTGTGTGTGGACAGCAGTCGTCAATGAGGGGCTGCTGGGTTATAGTTTTTTATTTGTTCATTTTACTATTAAAATGTTTAAATGTTCGCTGGTTCCTGGCTCCTCCTTCCCACAACTACGAACCCTGTTACATTGGCAAACTCATTAGTGAATTATTCCTTGTTTGTATTTCTTTCTATATGCTGAATTACTGCATGATACCGGGATGTTCAGTCAAGCGAAACTAGGATGGTTCACATTACAACACAAACGTTTGTGTGCTCGTCTGATTCAGAGATTTCGTCCAGGAGAAATTGCCATCGTTGAAATTCTCTGCAGCAGACAGACTCTATCTGTTTCCATAGCGCACAGCGAGAGCACATGCACCAGCAGTCCACCCAGCTCGAGCCAGTCCAGGCTCCTCGTCCACAACAGGCAGCCGCCTCTTGTTCCTCCATCAGCCTCAGCTGCTCTACACTATGCTGCGGCACGTAAAGATAGCTACGAACATCGGATTTGAGCAGCAGAACTTCAAAATCCTCTTCTTCCAAATAATGTTTAGTTTCTTCCGTCATTGACATAACTTCCTATCTCCACAGCGCTTGTTAGCTTAGCTTTCAAACACGATGGCTGATATTTATTCAGTATCTGCAAGTGAAGTCCCACCCACTGATCTAGGCCTGTAGGGTGAGTGGGTCCCACACCCTTGAATAATAATGAGCTAATGTTTGTAGTCTCTACACTTTTCATGTGACTTCCTGCTTATATAATAAGGTAAGTAAAACACTTAAATCCTTATTTCTCCCATCTCAGGGGAAAATAAGGGAATTAACTATGATCATTCAAAAATATGACTGGGTTTCTAAAGATACAAAGCTTAATGCACGTAGGAGAAGTGTCCCTTTAAGATATGTTTAACCTAAAACAATGTTTTAAACCATAACAAAGATGCCCTTTTGACATAAATAACATTCAGAAAAAGGCCCAGATGAAATGCAAGATCAATGTGTGGCCATTTCTACCAACAGATATTAACACGATAATATAACTTCATAATGCACAAAACTAGCATAGTATATTTATATTTTTTGACACACATTGTTGAAGCTGATTAATTGGTTTCAGAAGCACTGAGTTGATGGTTGGAGGGTGATTTAAAAGCATTGATTCTTAAAGTACCTGTTAAAGTTAAAATTAAGATGTGTTCTGAGTTTGTCACACCACAGAAAAAATGTGTTATTATCCACATAGCCAAATCTGAATGATGAAAAAAGCCGGCAAGTACATACAATATGCTATTAAAATCTTGATAAAATGAGCAGTAGTCTCAAACGCTGGGGGCGTTTCCGCTGGCTGCGCTGAAACCACACCCACTCGCAGGACGGGAGGATCAAGGCCGGGGCGGGAGATAAGGCTCGTTTGAGATGCATCTTGCCTCGCCCGAAATGTTGTTGAGAGTAGGCGGCTGCAGTGAGGAGAGGAGTGATAAATGTGTAGGCAAGACGGACAGATCTCGCTTCTCGCAGTGGAGACACCTGTGAAATCAAAGGCAGATAGCGAATAAACTGGATGTAATTTCTTTGTAAGTTCTGTTGCTTTCATATGAAAATAAATATAATGAACAAGACACCAAAAGTACTTTTTAATTCAAGTATGTGTTTACAAGTATGTGTGACAAATGTATTTTTTTTTTTTCATAGTTTTTTTTTTTATCATCCCATAGAGGTCGCACTGTTAGAAAGTTTGGGAATATTCACACATAACGTATACGCATAAAACGTAATATCAAAGTTTTAAAATGAAACATTTTAAAAGAAAGCAATACATCAAGGTTGTTTAAACCAATGAGCTTTAAGCTGTGTTGTCATCAAGTTCAAGTCGTTTCCCATCGGGTTTTTGATCAGCACAAATTGCAGAAGCTGACACGTGCGCCTTGCGGTCGCGAGAGTTTCTTGACACACGTAAGCATGACATCAGAGAAAGTTGGACCACTCTTGGACACATTTCTAACCAGCATACATCTTGCGGTGATCACCGGTGATCGGTTCTGTGTAGATTTTGCTCCTCTCAAACAAGCCTATAGTCGATTCGGCCCCATTCACCAGTAACAGCAGATTATCAGTGAATCTCCAACGAAATCTATAAAACTATCTCGTGTAAAATGACTACAGAAGACTACAAGCTGAAAAAACAGCTCATTTGGATATTGGGGTACTTGTGATGTCACATGGACCAACGTATTTGCATATGCCTGCCTTTAGAGAGCAAGACATTTGACAATTATTTTTACACCATTGCACCATAGGCCCAACCTACTGCAGTTCAGTCACTTAACTGTGAGAGTCACGTCAAAAGCAAATAGAACTCATTATAATCACTGACTCTGTCTACACTGGATACCGAATTCAGATGTCTCAGTTTGAACAGCTCGTTTGCGTCTCTGTACAGACTGCAGAAGGATCCCAGCGTCAGGAACAAGTGGATGGTTTTGTTTATAGGTTTGTTCAGAGAAATTGACTGCAAACTCTCTATTACACTTTGCCTTCAAATACTCTTTTGTTGACAGATGAAGCAGACAAGCTTCAAATGAGCCATCTCTTAAAATTGGATCGTTTTTATTTTACTTTCGGTCGTCACATTAATACATGCATTTAAATAGGATAATATTTAGAGCTTTGAAGTGCCGATAAAAGTGTGAAGCAAAGGACTTTAATTTCACTCTCAAAAGCTTGTACGAACCCTGAAATGAATAATGTGAAAAACATTCAAACATTTTGCTAAATATAATAGTTACAGTTAGCTTTTCTACATTCAATCCATGGTGAATGTTGGTGATTTGTGGACTGAAAATCCTTCTATGATTTGTTTGTTTATGGTTTTTTTGCATCAGCGCAGTTTTATCTGAGATCTATCATTGATTATTTTATTTTAGAATTCTTTGCAGAATTTGAATGCTTCGCACCAGATCTTGCAGGTACGTGAATTCTTTCTCACTTGATCTCCCTGTGCTTTCACGTTATTGAGATCGGCCCGTGATTTATCGAGATCGGCCCGTGATCCGAGCTGAAAAAATGGTCGGCGCTGTGCAGCTTGGATGAGAAGCTCAGTTTCGTACCAATTTCATTTAGTTTGTTTTTTGATGTGGTTTTCATAGGCAACAGAAATGGCAGCTGTTATCAGTTTGGCAAAGTGGTGTCTCTAACAATATTGACTCTGACCGGCAAGAAAAAAAGTTAGCAGTCTGGAGCCCTGAATAATCTTGAATGCCTAGTTTATTAGTCGACCATTCTGCCCATCTCTATTTACAGAATTAAATTAGCAGCTAATGAAAAAAGCTTTAGAGTGGAAGTGGGGGATTTCAGGAACAGACATTTTGTTTTTGAAGTTGCCAAATCTTGTGATGCAGGCTTCTTGGGTGAGCCCTGTTTAAGAATAGATTTGAGCATTTTTGTTTTTAGAAGGTGCTATTTTAAGGCTTCAGTTCTTCCCCAGAAACATAGACTGACAACCAGAGATGGTGCCTTTGGTTTGTTCAAAGAATGTTTACCATAAATAAATAAATAACTGAGTGCCAGAGTTTTTGGATTTTTATGCAGATAAGATCATCTAAATAGCACTGCTATGCTAAATTATTAGGTATAATTTATGAATGGTAATATTTAATAATATTTATAATAAACAATAACAGCGATAATAATTATTACATGTTAATAATATTAAAATAAATACAAGTTAATATTTAATTAATTTGTAAATAATAATAATAATATTAATAATAATAAAGTATTGCTATTAAATAATTAAACATAAAAAAGTATAACTATTAATATTTAATGACATTAAATAATAACAATTATTAAATTATAAAATTGTATAAATAAATAATATATTATGTATTTTGAATATGTATTAAACAATAATGGTATTTTAGTTGTAGCAATAATAATAATAATTATTGTTGTTATTTAAAGGTTGCAGATTAGAACTCATATTGAGGAACTGCATGAGCTGAGGGGCGTGTTAAACTTTAATAATACACTGTATCCTAGTGTCCCATGCTGCACAGGAATGCAAGTTTGTCAAGCTCCTCATCGTTCTCTCTCTCTCCCTCTCTCTCTCTCTCTCTCTTATTTTTTTCTTCAGCTGCTCTTCTGTTCTTAACGTGTCGTTTGGTTGCGTTCTGAGGTGCCTGACAGCAGCATGGTGACCATTTCCTGTGCTACACTGCTGATGGTTCCCAGATGGCTGTAGAGAGCACTTTCTTTCTCTTTTCTTTATTTGGAATAAAGCCTAGTTATAGGCTTGAATACATTAAGAGGAGGTGTTGGAGAGAGAGCGAATGAGTAGGCTGCAGGACCTGCGCTGGAAAACAGAGCCGCGTGGGATTGAAGAATCAGTTTCGGCTATTGTAGTGACACTCCAGAAAGACTAACATAATCCAAATTTACTCTCATAGACATGTTATAATGTGTGCGATCTGAGTATTACATCAGCTGCATCAACAGTGCCATGGCAAAAGGATTTATATTTTACTCAATTTGAGTAGATTTAATTGAATCTGATTAGCATAGAACGTGCCACCGGGGGTTAACGTACCGTCTGCTCTGTTGCAGTCGCACACAGGCCAGCATGAACGAATCACAGTTCACCGATCGTGTGACGATGGCGAAGGATTCGTTGCAGCACGGCCGCTCCCTTTACACAGAGTATGAGTGATCGCAAATCCAATAGTCAAGCTCAATAGTCGAGCTCCTTGAGACCTAAAACGTTGGTGCTTGAAAAATATCAGAGAGACATTGTAACAAAATCTATATTAATCCTTTAACCCAAGTCTTCGAAGAGACTCAATCAAGCAGATTTAATGGAGGCTTTTATTCACTTCACATAAAAATGAACACAAATAGAGCAGCCACAATATTTGTGGTAAACAAAGCTCAATTTACTTTCTTGATGCGCAAGCACAAACCTCATTACGGGTGGTGAGTAAATGATAACAGAGTTTCCACTTATGAAGTAACTCTTTAACAAATTGAAACTTATTGTGAACCGTCCGTTACCTATTTTTAAAAATGATTTGGACTGAGTTATGAGGAGTTTGAAGCATCAGGAGGTGGATGAGGGGCTCCTGGTTTTTGATCTGGCTGTGAATCTAATGGCCTAAATTCTTCCCAGGTTCTCCCTGTTCCTACTCAGGATCTCAGTGGGCTACTAGTGTGTAGGAGGGGTCAGGCTGGAGACAAGCTGTGAAATGCCGCCGCCGCCCCGTGTAATTTCTCAGGTTACCGTGAGTCTGCTGTGGCCTGGCTCACATTGGACTGCCCTTCCCCCTCACTGCGTGTGCGTGTGCGTGTGTGTGTGTGCGGAGGGAGAGAGCTCTCAGCGTCCAGTGTCCTGTGAGAGTGCTCTTTTCTCCTGATTGCATTAGATGGGCTGCTCAATGTGGCTTGATATCTTCAGCCTGCCATTATGCCAACAGAGATGTAGAATACAGTACAGTGTAAGTCCAAAAGACCTCCAGTATAGACCATGCAGTGCACAGACTCGTTTCTGAAGTGAATGCTCTCCACTCGCAGTGCTGATTCGGTGTGTGTTGTTTCCGGTCTTCATTTGACTTCTGATTTACTTGTTCCATAACCTTCATCGTCCTTTTCCCCAAGAACTTTGGATTAAGTTTCATACCGCTAAATTTGCTCTGCTCTCAAGGTCAGTATGGGTTCCTTTCATTTCCTCATTGCATGTTTTGTTGATCTTACGGTTCTTGGAGAAAGACACCTGGCTTACACTGTCGTTAAGTTGCTCCAGAGTTTCTTCTGAAGTCTCTATATGAGCAGGTGCTGGTAGCCTGCAGGTGTTTTAAGTGTAAATGCTGAGAGGGCACGCTTGACTTTGGAACCTGAACCCTTCACTTGGTCATCATATTATCTGGTTGATGAATAGCATTTAATTATTTTTCATCAAATTTAAATTCACTCCTGTAGATCTGTCTGAAAGCTTTTCGGGTACGTTTTTACAGCTTTATTTGAAAGTGAGTGATTTGTAGGTTGATTTCTCTAAAATATGTAGACACTTGTTTGCTTGAGAGACTAAAACTGCACAAGTGTCCCAACCAATGAGTTTGGGGCATGACTGTCTGTTGACCAACCAATGGAAACATGTAGGGAATGTTCAATGACGCTAGATGAAATTACAGTTCTTTAAATTATTAATTCTGAGTTTTGTGTCCTTTTTTTAAGTTGGCATGAAATTGAAGCATTTACCAATGTCCTTATTGTGAATGATTTATTGTGAATCATTTTGTAATTGTTGTTTGATCCTGTAATTTTTAATTAAAATAACTTAACTCGATTGATCTGGTGAAACAATTTCTCTCAGTTGGATTGCTGGACTTCTCCAATCATTCAGTCTGCTTAAAACCCGGACCGTTCTTAGAATTTACTGCAAGCTCACATTCAGATCTGCCTTCATCCAATCAACAACCGATGGCAGCCCTACATTTTATTAAATTATTAATTATTTTTACTCGGATGCACATCACAATACAAAATAAAATATCAGTTAGTTACTTATATCATGTTGCAACATGAAAAACAACAACAACAAAAAAAAAACTTGCAGCATTCTTTTGTGTTTGATTTTCAGGCCTCCTATGGTCATGTAAAATGTGAAAAATTTAAAAGAGCGGTTTTTAGGGCTAGGAAAATTTAGGATTTTGAATAATACTTGAAACTGAAAGTCATAAATTTGTTTCATACAAGTCATTTTAGTTATCTCTACATTTGTCTTTGGAAAGTTGCTCTTTGTGAGTGCAGATGCAGAACAGGAAAGTAAATATCAGTCTTGGAAATATCATGGACATCCATTTTCAAAAGGTTGTATGCATATTTCCAGCCCTTTCCAGCTGTTATGTTTGCCTTTGGTGTTCTAGCTACACAAACTGAAAAATTCAGAAGGTCCTATGAGAGTCATGATGATTTACCTGCCACTAGATTTGTGGAGGTTACTGTCCATTTTGGGCCCCTTTGACACTGAGACCCTGTTTACACCTGGTATTAAAATGCGATCTGTATCCAGATAAGTTATCCGGATAATAAAAAACGCATGTTAATGCAAGGTGTAAACGCGTTGTGATCGGATCGTGATCGGATCTGCCTGACCACATCTGGAGGTAGTCTGGCTCGCATTGTGTCCGGATCTTTACTAGGTGTAAACGCAATCTGGTTGTTGAAACCACATATGTATATTTTACTCCTCCCAAAAATGCTAAAAAATAAACGAGTGAGAGCGTGTTATATAGGCTATATGTCATGTTATAGCCTAGTCAGATGCGACACGCGACACGCATCACCGCAGATGAGCAGCTGAGCGTCTATTCAACGTGCAAACATCGCAAATAAAAGTGAAAGTAAGTCACAGACGCAGTTAACACATCTTCAAGTAAAGAAACGAAATTATCTTACCAGGCCTGTTGCCACTCTCTCTTATTGATGTCTCTGATTTGGAAATTAGCTGATGATCAATAAAATGCCGCTCAGATCTGTTGCTTTTGGTGGCGTGCAATCCAATAAATCTGCATATAACGCAGGAGGTGAAGATCGGATTTATATCCGTTTTGCAAAAACACATTTATGTGGCCAGGTGTAAATGGAATCAGTACTTATTATCCGGATAACTTATCTGGATACAGATCGCATTTTAATACCAGGTGTAAACGGGGTCTGAGTGTTTGGTACTAAAAAAGAGGGAATTGTTTGGGCAGGCTGTCGGACAGACCTAAGCAGTTCTCCAGTCATGTGAACAGAGGCTGGCCATGCCAGAAGAATGTGTTGAATGTGAATGACGCAGCTTTGACGAAGACATGTGACTTTGAGAGCGATAGATGGAAAGGAAAGTTGACTCATGCAGGCAAAGTGCAACCCCGCTGACCTTTTTATGCTAGCGTAGCTATCACCCCCTTGCATCAAAGAGCAGGGATGGAGGGAACTGAAGAAGAGAGGGGCAGTGAATGAGCCTTCCCTTTTTTCTTATCTGAGTTTGTTGATGTCATTCCCCTTTGTTTCTCTCCATCTTGGTCAGATGACTAGCCCATGCCTTACCACTTGGTGTTCCACAGCTAGTGCTTAGACGTAATCTATAACCTTTGAAATGCCTTTTGGATGGCCTTGTAAAGGGTACACACACTCATAAAGATGCTTGCAAACTTCTGTGCCTTTGTTTTTAAATGCCAACGTTGTTATACGTTTTACTTGCAAGTAGTCAGGCATGACTGTTTATTTCAGACTGATTTATTGGGAAATATAATGAAATTATCGACTAACAACAGTGCTTATTTGGCCACTTGACAATCGATTGTATTGTATCGTATATAAACATTGGGAATGCACCAGGGGGGGTGGAGGTGGGTGAGAAAAAAAACAAAAAAAAAAAACATTGGGAATGCTGCATATTGCAAAAACAATCATGCAGAGTGAATCATCTCAAATTGTTGAGGAAAGGCTGGATTAATCTTGCCTTTTATACAGTCATCTGTATTCTGTATTTTGAAACCTCTACATTCGCGACTTCAGAACCAAAGAAAACACTGCAAAACAGAGAGCCTCATTGCTTGTATTGAAATGCATTTATTTATTAATTTATTGATAGTTGTTTCATTGCAGTGACCATGTGTATGACTGTTTGAAAAAAAAGTTATCAAATTGGTGATATTTGAAAGAAATGTTGGCCTATTTTAAGAATAATAATTTTAATTGATTTTTGATATCATGAGATATTTTAAATTACATTAAACCAGCATTTTTGTTTTTATTCAGTTAGGATGGTGACAAAAGAGGGAGAAGGGGAACAGAATTTTATCTCAAGTCACCAGAAGACCAACTGGACAAATCGACTTTGGCATAGCCTAACACACACACACACACACACACACACACACACACACACACACACACACACACACACACACACACACACACATATATATATATATATATATATATATATATATATAAAATTATATTTTATTTATTATTATTATATATTACGTGATTTTCTATATATATATATATATATATATATATATATACTCACCTTCTATATATAATCACTTACCCCTACAAATTCTCTGTAATCTACTCCAACATACGTTAAATTATTTTTATTTTATATTTTTTGTCCAAAAATGTTAGTAGAAAGAGAATTATATCCACTAACTGAAGTGAAATGTCATTGTATCTAACAGAAACCTGATTGAAACTTTACATTGGGCTAATAGCTATTGATCAGTGCCCTCTGGTTTCTGCTTTGACAAGCACAGTATAGTGCAACAGTCAGAGCTTAGTTGTCCTTTATAAGTAGAGATCGACCGGTCTTGATTTCATTTTGTAATTACTGATACCGATTATTAGCATGTTTATGTGCCAATAACCGATATACATAACTGATATTTATTTATTAGCATATTTCTGTTTTTGAGAATTATAACAGCACTGACTTGAACAAACTCTTTTAAAATACTGTAATTTCTGCAATTTCACTCCTTCCTTGCATACTATAGACGTTATGTAGCCCCACCCCTTTTCAGCGTTGCGCTCGTTGTCTTTTGACTTCCGGTCTGTATTTTCATAGCGATCTTGCATAGGTATGAATGAACTGCTCGTAAAAAAATTCGACATTTGTTAAGACATCTGCTTTACAATGCTTATGATAAACATTACAATGCTCATGATAACTTTTGTTAACTCTACAATAAGTAAATTCACTTCACCAGCTAATTACTCCTCGACAGCGATGCCATAGAAATATACAGAGCGACAGCAAAAACGGAAGTTCAAAGACAATATTCTAAAGATGACAGCGCCCATGTTTCTCTGGTGCATAAGGTCTATACAGAACAAAAACACGCTTCTAAATCAATAGTCTGAAAGAGTGCATATAGTGGACTCATTGTCACCAAAGTATATTTTTTGATTAAAATCTTTGAAACTGGTAACAAATATATAGCATGAAAAAATACTTCTAACAAACAAAAAAAAAACATAAAATATTCTAAAAAAAACAAAAAAAAAAACTACTTTAGTGTAGTTTAATAATCCAAGTTGCATTCTGACTAACTTGTGTTCATGCGCTCAACAGATGTTGTCAGATGTCTGTGATTGGATCAAAGCTTAACACTTGCCAAAGCGCTGTAAATATAAACCTTTGATGCTCTTAACAGAGCACTTACACACACGCACGGGAGCATTTTAAAGCAGCCAGCTATTAGTGGAACTGCCGAACGGTGGGCATCGTCACATTAAATGGTCAAATAAATCTTTGGTGGGACAAAGATTCATTTTGTCGGCCACTAAATTATTTTCAATTGAGGAAAAATCCTAACTATATTGTTCAAAAACATAAAAATATATTGTATCACATATAAGATTAAGTTATTTTTACAATATTATTTTTTGATATATTGTTTAAATATATTTTTTTTCATCACTGACAGACTCAAATATTCTCTAATCACGAACAACTCATTCTTATATCACTTGATTAGATTAGCCACCATTCCCACTTCCGCCTCCATTGCCATATGCTCATTAGGAGATCACAGTTATGCACCTGTAACTAGTGATTTGCAGGCATGTTTTCTTCCAGTCTGCTCCTGAACACGATGTTCTCCTGTAGGGGGTCACTGCTTCTAATGGGCTGAAATCATGTCTCGTACACACACCTCTCACCCCTCACCACCTGCTTGGACTTTAACAAGACTGTAATTTATGTGTGTGCACAGCCGCACAAAAAGTGTTTTGGACAAAGTTTTTTTTCATGTCCATCGATTTATATATATGATTTAGGAATGATTACATTTGTTTAAATTATTTAATGTCTGATGATTATAATTTGGGCTGTTTATAAAACAACCCAATTTGGAGCATTTTGACTTTTGGTTTGTCCCATTTTCACCCAGTGCTGGGTTTTCGGGTTGGTTTCAATATTTGATTCATTATTTAACTCAGCTATTGTTTAAAAATTACAATACTGCTGGGGTAAAATGAACACATATCCCAGAAATGGGCACACAAGTATAGGGAAAATATACACGTGTAGGCTGTGTGTGAGAGAGTGCAGAATAGAATGATAACTTACTTAACAGTTATAGTTAAGTTAAGTTAAGTTAATGTATACTCTTTACTTAAAAATCATACTGCAGTGCTGAAATAATGTTGTCTAAACTGCATAGATGGTTGTAGGCTCTCTTTACGTAGGATGTCTTGATGGCACAGTTCATTAAAGCATGTCTCCAATATGTTCAAAAATCATTCAGATCCAGTTCTGCTGTGCAGATGTGGATGAAAAATCTAGTAGAAATATCTAGTCACAAGTCATCTGTCTCGTGACCCACACCTCTCACAGTCATTTGGGACATGCTCAAGGTTAAAAGTCAAAATGACTTGCCGCATGTCATGCATTGTATTTAACACTTAAGAAGTCTTCCTTTGGCCCAGAGTTATATGGCAGTCATAAATAACTAAATGGAAAAAACACCAGAGCTGGTGTTTTGGGACTTATCTAATCAGTGCCAGAGAAATGTGTGAAGGATGCCCTGGGATGCGGCCTCTTTTTCCTTATCTCCGCTATGCCATAGCTCCATTTCCTGTACCTCTGTCTTTAGGTATATTGGGACAATTAGATTTGGCACAAATAAATTTTAGCCTGTGCACTAAATGTGATTTTCCTGTGGTTAGCTTTGGGCTGAGATTGGATTATGTCGGATGATTAGGATGACATTATATGTTATCACAAGAGGCTAATGGAGTGAAGCGAGAAAGACTGAAAGTGTGTAACACTCGATTGCTCACTCTCAACTTATATGAATTCTGCTTGCATTCTGATCTTACATACAGTAACTCTATAGTTATCAGACGTATCTTATTATATCTGGATACTAGATTCTGTTAGTACTTAATTTGCAAAAGGTATTACTAACCATTCAGTATTTTCTATTGGGGATTTCTTTTTTTTATTGTTTTTTTATTTGATTTTCATTACTCCAGTCTTCAGTGTCACATGCTCCTTCAGAAATCACTCTAATATGGTTTGATTTGATGCTTAAGAAATATTTTTTCTTACGCTCTAAACAATGCCAGGTTTCAACCCAAATATGGGTCCAATATGGACACAACCAAATTTGGGTTAAAAATGTAATTAAAAAATGTAGTTGAAGTTGGGTTTACATTTTAAATGACATTTTTAAACCAACATTTGCGTTTGTCCATATTTTACCCAATTTTGTGTTAAAACAACCCAGCATTGTTTAGAGTGTATGATCCATGATGAAAACAGTTGTGCTGCTTAATTTTTTTCTGGGTTCCTTCATAAATTTGTTCAAATAAATGTTTTGTAACTGTAGTAGTCTTTACTGTCATGTTTGATTCATTTAATGTGTCACTGCTGAATAAAAGTGTTAAATTGTTAAAACAAATCTTACTGAGCGTAGTATATTATTTATTATTGATTTATTATATTTATCATAATGTATTATCTTATAATAATATACAGAGATACAGAGCAAAGAGTCTCGACAGGCATCACTGGGGTGACTGCAACCTTTCTTCTTCACTTTGTAGAAAAGGGTGTTGTTGTCCTCTAAGGGAAGGTGGAGTGTAGGAAAAAGAAGAGAGAGAGAGAGAGAGAGAGAAAGGGGGGAGAAGGAGGCCTCTCGTTATTTTCAGTCTATTGTGTCTACTTCCTGTTGGTCAGGGGTTATTGGAGTAGGGAGTTGCAGACTAGCTATGGAGCAAAAGTGAGACAGAACTTCCATATATTCAGAACATCAACACTGCCAAGGCAAGATCAGTTTGCCAAACACTTGGGAGTACCAACAATCAACCTCAACAGGTAAATACAAGGCTAGCTGTTTGAATGATGCTGCATCATGCTTCAGAATCTTTCCAGTTTTGTGTGCCAAGTGTTCCCGGGCTTCCAGTTCGGTATCCTGTTTTGGAAGAGCCATAGTATTTATATTGAACTTTTCCTCCAGCGTTGCTCGTAGAGGACTCTCACTTGTTCTACAGTCCATTTATGAGCGTTGTGGTTTTGTGTGTGCATTAGAGTGCTCATCAATGTGTTTACTGGCTTTGCAGTCTCGTGACCAGAAGTGGAAGAGATCGGAAGAGGTTGGAATTGTTTTTGAAATGTCTCTTATGTAACTTGTGGGCTTCCTGAGAGCAGCCATATTTGAGCCCGGTTAATGGAGAGAGGGAACCTCTATACCATTAGCCAATATGCCATGGCCAAATCACATTAATGCTGGACTGCAGCTCTGGAGGGAAAAATGCTAATCAAAAACTGTGTCGCTCCTAGTCCTGCATCATATTGTGTGTTTTGCTATTAAATCTAGCTTTAAGTCTTAATTTGATGACTTGATTTGTTTTGATTAGCCTAGTTAAGTTGTGACTGTATTTTCTACTTAATTCTTAGTAGGGCTACTGAATGTAAACAGCTCAACTTTGAATGGTGTGCAACTTTTTAATTGATTTTTTTTGTTTTGTTTTTTTAAATATTTATTAGTAGTAGTTGTAGAAGCTTAAATATGCCTATAATTAGAATTAATATTCAAAATAATTAAAATAAATGTAAACATTATATTTTTAAAACATATAAAAATATTAAATACTAATATTTGAAAATATTATATGATTTATTTTTAGAAACAGGTAAAACATCGGATGTGAAAAAACACTGACATGGTTAAAACAAAAATCCTTTAATATGCTGCGCTAAATCATTAAAGCATTAGTTTAACCTTGTAAGTACCTTACTTTGTTTCATCATCTGTTAAAAATAAGTATATATTCCAAATTAAAACAATGACATTTAAGTATTTCTCAGTTAATTAAACATTGCTTTATAGATTTTCTTAAAAGTAACTATTTAAAGGGTTAGTCCACCCAAAAATGAAAATTCTGTCAGTATTTACTCACCCTCAATTTGTTCCAAACCTCTATGTGTTTATTTGTTCTGCACAAAGGAAGATATTTGGAAGAATGTTTTAATCAAACAGATCTCATTCATCATTGACTACCATAGTATGTATTTTTCCTACTATGGTAGTCAATGGGGAATGAGATCTGTTTGATTAAAACATTCTTCCAAATATCTTCCTTTGTCTTCAGCAGAAAAAATAAACACATGGAGGTTTGGAACAACATGAGGGTGAGTAAATACTGACAGAATTTTCATTTTTGGGTGAACTAACCCTTTAAGGCAAGTAGAAATATAGGTTCATGTGTTCATAAAAAAAATAAAAAAATGTTCTGCTATAGCTTTGTTTTGAACTATTTTCATTGAAAAAAAAAAATTCTAAAATGTGTGACTTGTGATATTGACTTTATACAACAGTTCAACAAACATTTGCAATTGTGATGATATTTGGGAACATGAGTTTGTGTGATGTTGCTTTAACTATACAATATGTTATAAATATAATTTTTACCGCAGTATGTTTCTGTGAGTTTTGTTGTGTGTGCTGTTGAACACATTTGTTATGATTTCTCCATGAGTCTCACTCAAACATTGACAAGCTGCCTGAGCATAAACTGTTGTGAACTTGATATCAACATATCCACTGTCAATCAATATTATCAATATTTTTTGGTGATGGAAGTTTCTGGGCTTTTCTGGTCATTTTTCTTTTCTTTTTGGCAAGTAAAATTCTCTTTCACTTGTCCGCCCCTTCAAAAAATCCTGTTGAGCTCTGTATTAATATTGTATATAATAACATACAATGTAATATCATAAGTCAGGTCACAGAGAAATGTCTTGTTGCTAGTCCTTCTGGCTTAAAAGCTGTTATTGCACAATATCTAGAGATAGATTGTGATTTAAACACGAGCATGTTCCATTTTCAACCGCATGTTAACCATTTATTGTTTTTGCAACTTATGTGTAACAAGCTAAGGATACCCTATTTAATTTGGAGACTTTAAGAAAGCCCCCCTTTCCCCACCAACACAAACCAGTCTAAACTTAGTCGTGACCAACCATGTACCAAACGAGTGACAATGGAGGAAAAACAGGATGTCTTTTTCTCAAAGTGTGTGTTAGGAACAGATGACCAGGAAGATGAAAATTGCCAGCGAAGTGGAAACTTCCACTTCTGTGTGCTTTTGCTCAGTTGAGACCGGTTGCTCATCTGTTGTCCCACAGCCAAGTGTGATGGTAAACTGTAAATGATTAAGTCTCTCTCTCCTTCTGCTTACGTTTTTGCCCTGTTCTGCACTCTGTTTAGCTCTTTAGTTAATGTTTGAATCCCATCTAAGTGCAGCTTTTAAAAGTCCAGCCACTGCATCTGCACTGGCTCTCATCTCGCATTTCTTCTGCTGAAGGAGATAAAGAAACTAAACCAACTGTAGAGAGGAAATGAAACCAGGCCATTCCCCTGGGATTGCTGTTAAAGGCTATCGATCTTTCTCCCTCTCCCCCTCTCTTTCTCTCTCTGCCCAAATGATTGATATGGAATGACCTCGACTTGAAAACATGCTGCCGTTCTTGTCCTGTGTATCTGCCACATTGGCGGTAATTTGGAAAGGGAGCAGTGTGGAATAAGAGACAGAAGCTAGACTCAGCTATTTAGTGAAATATTCAAGGACTGCCACAGACGGGATGGTTTTTAAACACTATGGATGGTGGGTCTCCTAGTTAAACTGTACTAGATTGCTTTGAAGGTATAATGTTGATGGAAACAGCTGGAATTAGGACCATGTGCACTTTTGTGTGGAGTGAGAGTTGTGGGACTCTCTAGCACCATGTTTTCATCTTGCATACTTTTTTCACTGGATCAATAGGTGAAGTTTCACAAAACCGGATTTTCCCAGAGAACGCTTAAGGTGAGAGAAATGTTATTGCGTAGCTTTATTACGGAGTCAAGTTTTTGATTCTGATTGTGTCAGCTGTAGTTTGTGGTATGTACATCAGTTTTTTTTTTCATTTTGACTGTTTTGTTTTGACTGGTGTTAATTTCTAGCCTTGAACATGTTATTTATTCAGCTGGTCCTGCTGCATTGGATGTTCCCTGCATTACATGATCTTCTGCTGTTGTTGTTGTTGTTGTTGTTGTTGTTTCTCATGGGCTGCATTCCCAGTCAGTGTTTGTTATTGTCAATGATATTGACTCTTAAATTGTCCCGAACACCTTTCAGTTGCAGCTCGAATACACTGCCTGAATGAACAAGCAACCAAAGTGAATCCCCTTTATTGCAATAAAGTGTGTAACTATAATGACAGTGAGAGTGAGTGAAAGAAGTAAATATCAAAGATGGTGACTTCATTAAAGGCCTGTTCAAACTAAAATCTTTTTAAGTCAAGTTCACACTACAGGATTTTAAGCCCAATTTAAACCCGATTTGCAAATCATTGGGCTCGCCGACAGGTCAGGGTGTTATCGCGGGGGATTAGCGGGCGATGAACGCTCGCCAATCTGTTAGTCTGAAAGAGCCAACAACGCAGCGAAGACGCTCGCAGACGCGTTGCCGAGCCCAGAAAAATATCTAGCATGCTACTGTAGATATCCAGAACCGTCTCGCGACTCAACCTCAAGGCCAATTTATACTTCTGCGTAGGGTGCGCGCAGTAGGTACGGCGTAGCATACGCACAGACGCGTCCCATACCGCGTACCCTTCCGAGTTGCCTGACGCGCACCTCTTCAAAAATGTAACTACACGTCGCGACGACGCGGACCGCAAAATCGGTGATTGGTCGGCTTGGTAGCATCGCATTTCCTCCTACGCATTTCCGCACGTACCTTCTCACGCATTTCCACACGTACTATCTCCTCCGACGTCTTCTCTCATTTCTGCCTTTCAGTTTTAGTAATTTCACTAAAGTGAACTGTTTTTCCACCCCAATAAGCTCCAACTCCAACATGATCCACTCTCTTTCAATCGCTATTGCTTGTAGTAACCTAGCCGCGAGGAATCTAAACACAGTGGAACATTAAAACTCTCCGTCGCTAACTAGCGTTTCGGAGCAGTACTGCAGAGCAACCAAGACCTGAACGCAGAAATGCTCATAACGGCGTCGCCTACGTGCGTAGCCAACGCCGCACATTACGGCGTACCCTCGACGCAGAAGTATAAATTGGCCTTCAGTGATGTCATGAGCTACAGCCAATCATAGCAAGGCATGGGTTGAGGTAACCGGTTAAATCTTATGTTTTCTTTTTTTTGCATTTTTTTCTCTGAGCAAATCATTGCGCAAACAGAATGCAGCACTAGTTTCTGTCTGATATCCGTAATTCGCGTGTTGTGTTCTTCTCTTCTTCGCTGGGTATTGGCGCACGTGCTGTTTCGTGTCATTTCTGGTTAGTTTTATTGCGTGATTTTTCGTGACAAAACATGGTTTGTAGACAAGATAGAATCATTGGGTGACAGAGTTGTTGTCAACTCGTTATTTATTTGATTATTTTCAGGATTTAGACCGCCTACCATAGTACTGAAACAGCTGATTTGCAGAGTCACAAATGATTTGCTCTTATCATCCGATTGTGGTTGTATCTCTATGAAGTACGTGTAGTAGTGTACTTCCTCCTGTTGTTGATCAATCATGTTGTGTGGTGTGTGAACAGCTAAACAACTTGAACACTCCTGATTTCACTGAGAGCAAGTCATGTAGTGTGAACCGCACAGTCCGGCCCGACGTTTTAAAATCATGTAGTGTGAACAAGGCTTTAGCCAAATACTAAATCTGCCACCCAGTCTTTTGCCACTCAGTGAGAGTGACCGCAATATCTTCCAGCTTCTGTGACATCATGTGCTTACCCTCTAAAGCAGGGATGGGCAAACTCAGCCCTGGAGGACCAATGTCCTGCAGATTTTTGCTCCAAACACACTGTTTTTTAATCATCTAAAATGTGCTGTGGCTTGCATTCTAAAGTGACTCATATAATGGTATTAACATCAAATAAGCAAAAAGTAGACACTTAAAGGTTTTATAGACCTATTTTTCATGTCTGTGCTAGATAATCAAAAGAGCTTTTCTTAACCAGTTAGAATTATGCTAACCAAAAACAAAGAAAGGAAAATGATTCATTGCACTGTGTGTTCTGTCGTGGCTTTGTTTGGACCTATTTTCGTTGGTGAAATAGAGCAAGAACACTAAACATTATGTCTAAAATGTAAGTCACTTATATTAAAGTCACTAATATTAAAGACAGACACCATGAAATAAAAATCGACAATTCTTATTTTTTTAAGGAATAATGCATTATTTATTATTTAAATTATTTATATGCACATAAATGAATGTTCCCTCGTAGAATAATCCTCCCTAATGCAGCAGCATCTGTTCTCTTAAGACATGTTTACTAGCGGTGTGAATCTTTTGGAATCTCACAATTTGTTCCAAAACGATTCTTGGGGTCATGATTCAGATTTTGAATCGATTTTTTTGATTTTATGCAGAAACAGGTGATCTGACACAGTGGCTCACAACCTTTTGTCCTTGAAACCCCCTTCCTTACATATAAGAAAATATGTGCCCCAATTGATTGATATGAAATGCAGCTCACGTGTCATTTAAACTTTTAATTAAAGTTTTGTTAAATTATTATTATTATTCAATCTCATTTTACTTCAATCAATTTATAATATCTTACATTTAACGTTTTTATTCATTTTGTGTAGGATATAAGGAATCTTGTTATATTTTTTGTTTAATCCCCTGTACAGGTTTGCCATGTCTGCTTTGCTTATTGTTTTGCATTTTAAGAGCTTGTTTTGCTTTTTTTTTTTGTGATATCTTGCAACCCTTCACCTAGAGCTTTAATGAAGAGAGGGAAGAGTTCATAAGAGAGTAGAAGGAGAGCAACAGTATGCAAACTTAGCAGCTACTGTTAGTGCCAATCGGTTAATTTTAAATTATGCACATCTTGTAACAGTGTTATTTTACTGTAGCCTGGTGAAGACTGAGACACTGCTAGCTCTCTTGCCTCTTTTATTCTTCTCTCACAGCCTTAGCACACGTTTTGCATCAGAAATGGTCTTATTATTGGGATCATAAACTGTAAAAAAGATGGACGACACACTTTCACTCTCTTCTGTAGAACACTGGTGCAACACTGCTCTTGCAGTGAACTGCGGTTATTATGAATGTAGAATGCAGAAATGTAGAAAATTGAGTTTTTGAAATGTGTGAATCAGTTTGAATCAGAAGATAGAATAGCAATTCAAATGTGAATACTTTTCCCCCTGACTCCTAATGTTTATCGGTGTGAGGGTGGGACAACCTGTCTCTCACATGTTGAAAACAATGATCCAAGATCCAATCAATTCCCAAAAAGAAAATCAAATCCTATTCCCATCGTTGATTTAATCAGAATTGAACTTGTGTTGATAGCTGTACCTGATGTTATGTTCAAGTGTGTATTCATTTTTTGTACAATTTCAAATTAAGTTTTACCTTCAAATTAAGTTGTACCTTCTGGACTGGATTGAACTTATAGTTTTAGGGGTTGTTAATAGGCTTGATTTAAAAGTGTTTGTGGGTTAAAAACTAGCATGTTAGCTCTTTGGATGACCTTACTAAGGGCTTGCCTTCATTTAAAAAAAAAAAAAAAACATGATTGAGAATGGGTGTTCTGTGAAGGCAGGACTGCACAGCTGCCTGAATCATTCCCAAGGTTATTTGAATCAAGGTTGGGACAACAGGCCCATCCCTTCTTACATACTGACTATCTTTTTTAACTTTCTCTGTTTCTCTTTCTCTCACATAATGTCCTGACACAGAGGGGGATTTCAGATTTCCTCCCAGATCTCCCACAATACTTTGAGCTTGCTGCTTTTAGAGTCCAGGTCATAGAGCATGAAGACAAGGGAGACTGAGGAATTTATCCAAGAACACAGTGTTTTATTCCAACCTCTCTTCTGCTGTACCTTATACTTTCATGTCTTCCAGACCACAAATACTGAAAGTGGATTGCAGAATAAAGCATTCCAGAACAAAGGAGTCCAAACTTCATGTTAGGTTATAGCTCGCTTCTTTTTTTGTTTTTGCAAAGCATATTGTTTCTGATGTTCTGCAGAAAAAAATGTAAGCAGATGTTTTTTTTTTTTGCACTATTTTGTCAGGTGTTGATAGAAAACGACCCATGCTTTTGCTCAACTGTGTGAAAAAAGTAGGCGAGAAAAGGCATTAAAGTTTGAGGTTAGACTTTCTATCTCGTTATTCACATAAATGTTCTGTTAGCTACTCGTGTGACCTGACATGAGGATCTTGCTTGTCACTAGTTGACTTCACTCTGTCCTGCTTGTTTTTTCTGTTGAGGTTGGATTTGGCCATACTAGCGGTGGCGTGTGGTGTCAGTATAGTTCATATGAAGGTTAAGTTTGCAGGTAGAGAAAACACTAGCCATGTTTCCATTCACTTTTCAATCGAATTATCTGAAGTTCTGTAAAAAAACACATGCGGGTGTATTCTGGTGAAAGTGTGTTTCCATAAAAACCTGTACGTAATGACGTCACATGCTGTTTTGCGATCAAATTGGTATTGAGAATAAGGAGTCACGTGTCTATTTGGGCAGGGTCTGAGCCATTCGGCCATGATGGTAGGTGACGCTATCGGTTACCAGGGTTTTTATCGGTTTTTAACGCAGCAGTTACTTCCAGGCATGGTAAAACAGTGCGGTATTGCGAGAATCTCCTCTACTACCGAGCTAAAAACACACGTAATCAATACTGTTTTGTCGTGGGAATTCTACCAACATGGCGGAAAGGGGAGGGGCACTGTAAAATGACGTCAACTCCTCATTCTCAATATCGAATTGATTTGAGACATTTTAAGGTGTTTCCATTCATTTTCGCACTGAATCGAACAACATTCAAGCAAACTTTTGCGAACAAAGTTTTGTTCGCGCCGATCGCGCCATCTACCAACAAATGATCAATGTTTCACAAGTTGTAGCCTAATAATGCTTATGTGCCAGCTGATAGCGACATATTTATGGGATAATGTATAGGCGAGGCGGTTGTTAGCCTGAAGGGGTTCGCTATAACAACCGCCTCGCATTATCAATCAACCAAATAAATCAACCAAATAAATAAATAATTTGACACAAAATATTGGCTTAAAAACGAGTTTATTGATTTAAAAACGAGTATTGCTTCTGCTAAAGAAAATAGTCTGTTCCGTCACTGAACTGCATCCATGGCAACGGTGTGTTAGTTAGCAGCGCTGCAGTCTGTTAACAAGAAATAACAGACCACATTCTACATTAGAATTCAAACAAGCCACGTAATAACAAGGAAACCTAACCTAAGAAAACAACGACGCTATAAACATTGCTATGATGATGCCGATGCACGTAAATGCCTGACGACAGCAGAGGCGACTGTGGTGTGGGAACGACAGCGCTCCATCAGTTCTGGGAGATCCTGGTTCTGAGACACTTCACGGAAACCCTTTGGTTGAAGCATTTTTTTTTACTTTGTCCACTTACATCTGTCTTTGTTGACATCCGCCATGTGTGCACAAACAGAGCGGGACTGGCCGGAAATTAACTCGTCTTCTGGCGTGTTGCAACCATATAAGGGCCTAAAACTTAATCGCAATTCATTATTTATTTGGCAAATAACGTTTCCATCAGCTTTTATCGTATTAGCCGTATATCGATCATGATAAAATCCGATGAGACCGAACGTATTTCATTTGAGTCGATATTCATTAAATTTAATCGAATTTTACTGTTTCCATAAAGTATTTTTCATTCAATCACTTAATTCGGATAAAAACGTGTCGATGGAAACATGGCTAATGACAAAGGTGATAACATTCAAGTAAACCGGCATCAGGCCAGTGAGACGCACATGTAAAATAAGAGTTTGGGATTTCGCAAACGACGAAATATGTCTGCGCACCTTTCTTATTAGTCACAGGTGACCATGCTGCCATATTGACTGTGCCCATATGGTTTCTAACATCTTCTGTCCTGATTGCTTTTAAAATAAAAGGTTCAAGACAGTGGCAATGAATATATTTCTGCACACTTAAGATAATTATGGAAATTTGCATAAAAAAGGAGATGCACTTTTCTTTTTCCATTTAGTTGACCATTGATTTTTTTTTTTTTAATTGGAACAATTGTAGGATTAATGTGGAGATTTCTAAAACATGAGACACCCTTATTGCTTCACCAATGAAAAGTTATGTAGCATGTGACCCTATAATATGGCAGGTGCTTTATAAATCTCTCTAAAGCTGTTTCTCTAAATGGTCTGCTCTTTTTGTGCAGCTAAGAGAATCACTGTGTGATATAGCTTCATTTCGGTGGGTCACTCTCGCATTCGATTAGATTACATAGGCCTGGAAAACATTAGATTCTAATGGGCTGGTGAGCTGCTCAGGGGGCAGAGCTTGAGTGCTTCAGAATGCTATGCTTTGAAATATATTACTGGAATAAAGCACCCTCCTTTAATTCAATGGATGCAAATATTTTAAGTTGTTGTGGTTTGTCAAGTATAGGCATTTCATTCTTGATAACACACGCCATTTTTTTGTACAAAAAGATTACTTAGGAATGCTTCACCCCAAAATGCAATTCTGTCCGTTGACTCACCTTCATGTTATTCTAAACCTGTATAACTTTTTCCATGGAACACAAAGATTATTTTTTGAAGGAAATACTGGCACTTTTGCATATTATGAAAGTGAAAAGTTTTTCCATATGACTAAGGCATTATATTCCAAGTCTTTTAAACCATGCAATGTATTTGGTATGCTGATAATGCTGATAATCTCCACCCATAGTTTCTGCTAGAAAAAAAATGGGGATTATATTTAATCATTTTAATATTTGATCATTTTAATCGGACAATTTGACCGGAGAGGTTTAATTTGGTCAGACATTTAATTTTTTCCCTGGCCAATGTCCTGTGACTACCGGACAACGGAAACCCTGCCTCCAACAACGCTGAAATTGACTATAAATCTTATTGATTATAAAAATGTCATGTTGACCGTGTTTTGCCAAACTTCACTGGTTTTTGCATGTCTTGAAACCAAATGCCATAGTCATAACCACATCAGTAAGTTTTTCAGTGAATTACAACTTTGAGTAACACATTTTGATCTTTTCCTCGCACAAAGCAACTATATAGCTTCAGAGGTGTGGTATATTTAATAAAGATGCCATAAAGACTGGTTTTATAGTGCTTTATAATTTAAGAGCAAAAAAGGTACTGTACCATGAAATGAACTGTACTTTTTAAATATAAACAATTAATATTAATTATACCTTTATTATTCGTGTTAATTAGGGTCATGAGTACATGATGACACAATTTTTAGTCAACTAATAGTGTAAAACTGTCAACCGATAGATGACATTCAAATGTGTGTTTGTGTTTATGCGCACACCCCTTTCTCCGCGTCTGCCTCCAGTCCACCCTAGCCTCTCCGATTTAGTGGTTGTGGTTTTAAGGCATTCTGGGAGGGCCTGATTAGCCATATACAGGAAGTTAGAGGTGGGAGAGGTCCCTTCAGAGTTCCATGTAAAAGACTGTTACTTTTGATAAAGACTCACTCGTGCTACACATAACAGACACATCAATTTCAGCTCTGCCCTAACTGCCGTTGAAAACTGGGTTTGAAAGGTAAGCTCACTGCCTGTTAATTGTTTTAAGGTCTGAGTTGACCAAGGAAGAGTTTTTTTAGGGCTACGGTTTTGCATATTTAGTGCCATGCAGTCTTGCTTTTGGTGGCTTGCTTGTGTAAAAGCCCTGCAATGTTGCCATGCTGCATTAAGAACAACCTGGTTGATGTATGAACATGACACAATAATTTCTTCAGCTTATTGAAAGCTCGGTGGATTAGACAGAACAAAATATCTAGCAAAGTACTTGGACAGAAGGAATCGGAAAATATGTCACCTCTTTATTTAAAGTTTATAAAAAATTAAGGAGTCCTGGTGTGAAAAAGAAAAAACAAAACACTAACAGAATCATCCCACAGTTTCACTGGCTTGAGAGCTAAACAATGATGTAACTGACTATGTTACTGCATATACACACTAAAACTGCTGCATCAAGTGAACATTCCAAATAATTTAAGCCTGCTTGTAAACTAATACAATTCAAGCGGTGAATGAACATATATAGCAATTGTAAGTCACTTTGGATAAAAACATCAGCTAAATGAATAAATGTATGTAGATGATTATTAGGAATACCAGTTCAGTTTTTCATTAATGCAATTATCTAAACAACCAATCACATGGCAGTTGCTTCAATGCATTTTGGGGTGTTGTCCTGGTCAAGACAATCTCCTGAACTCCAAACTAAATGTCAGAATGGGAGAGAAAGGTGATTTAAGCTATTATGAGCGTGGCATGGTTGTTGGTGCCAGATGGGCCGGTTTTAGTATTTCACAATCTGCTCAGTTTCGGGGATTTTCACGCACAACCATTTCTAGGGTTTACAAAGAATGGTGTGAAAAGGGAAAAGCAAACAGTATGCGGCAATCTTGTGGGCGAAAATGCCTTGTTGATGCTAGAGGTCTGAGGAGAATGGGCCGACTGATTCAGGCTGATAGAAGAGCAACTTTGACTGAAATAACCACTCGTCACAACCGAGGTATGCAGCAAAGCATTTGTGAAACCATAACACACACAACCTTGAGGCGTATGTGCTACAACAGCAGAAGACCCCACCGGGTACCACTTATCTTCACTACAAATAGGAAAGAGAGGCTACAATTTTCAAGAGCTCACCAAAAATTGATCAGTTGAAGACTGGAAAAATGTTGCCTGGTCTGATGAGTCTTGATTTCTGTTGAGACATTCAGATGGTAGACTCAGAATTGGAAGACTCATGCCTTGTTACTACTGTGCAGGCTGGTGGTGGTGGTGTAATGGTGTGGGGGATATTTTCTTGGCACACTTTAGGCCCCTTAGTGCCATTTGGGCATCATTTAAATGCCACAGCCATTTATGGCCACCATGTACCCATCCTCTTATGGCTACTTCCAGCATGATAATGCAGCAAGTCACAAAGCTTGAATCATTTCCAATTGGTTCCTTGAACATTACAACGTTTTCACTGTACTAAAATGGCCTCCACAGTCAACCTAATAGAGCGTCTTTGGGATGTGGTGGAACGGGAGCTTCGTGCCCTGGATGTGCATCCCACAAATCTCTATCAACTGCAAGATGCTATCCTATCAATATGGGCCAACATTTCTAAAGAATGCTTTCAGCACCTTGTTGAATCAATGCCACGTTTATTTAAGACAGTTCAAGAGGGTCAGGTACAAACACGGGGTCTGTTTAAGGGGGTCAAACACAGTATTAGTGTTTCAGTCCTTTAAGTGAGTGTATATTTCATAGCAATCCATTTAAATTTATTATGCTTCTAAATATAATAATAGTGGCTGAAGGTAGTTTCAAACGTGACACTGTATGTAAAATGTAAAAGAAATTAATACTTTTATCCAGAAAGGATACAATAGACCCCATACATTAAATTGCTGATATTCTAATTGAAATTAATGCTTTTTTATTGAATTATATGAAATAAATCTTGAAAGAATGTGTCAAGGACATCACAGGAAATTCAGTGATTAATTACTTTAAAATATAATATTGTAATAGAAAACTTATTTTGAATTTGTATTATTTTGACTGTATTTTTGATCAAATACATTTTGATAAGAGATTTCTTAAACAAATAAATCTTAGAAACTTTTTACATATCCAACAATTGAATGTGTTTTGCATCACCACATCTGCTGCTTCCAGTGTAAACCGTTTCATTTACTCTAATGGTTACAGATTAGTTTCATGCAATTCATGTAGTTGTTTTAAAATCCTTGCGTGGTTTGGACATTATCCTACCTCCTGGTCTTTAAGACATGCAGGATTTAGGGGCCAGTGCAGCCACTTTTTTTCAGCCTGGAACCACCTCTTGGCATTCAAAATAAGGAAGGGTAAGACTGACAAGGCTGCTCTTTGATCATTGGGAAAGAAATGGAATGAGTCAATGTTGGTTGTTTAGGTTTAGCTGTAAAAAAAACATACAGAGCAAAATGAAGATTGAAATGGCAGGTGATTTTATCGGTTAGAATGCAGCAAGAAAGACCTTGAGAACTTTTCTTTCACATTGATATTGTGTAGGTCTTTATCAGAAGAGTCTATTACTCATTTTATTCTGCAAAGCCTTTCAGAAGAAGGTTTTTTTTTTTTTTTTTTTTTTTTTTTTTTTTTTTTTTTTGAGAAGCCATCTCAAGGGTGCAAGACCAGGGTGGTCCTCCTCCATGCCAAAAACGATGATGACAATGATGATATAGGCCTACTAACGTGACAATATAAGGGCAAAGCATGCATCAGTACCTCATTAATGGTGCATCGGTTTGACACACAAGTGTGGACGCTAAAACAGCTGTATCCCAGAGATGTATACATATATATTTTTTTTTCTCACTGAGCTATTGGAACAAAATAGAAGGTCTTTGTAGTATCCCCTCCTTCTAGTCTTCCTCTCTTCATGTGGCACGTTAGTGAGTCCAGGGTAGCCAAAAACTCTTGACGCTCCAGAGTGAAACTCTTTCAAGAACTGAATTGTTCTTCTACACCCTAGGGGACTTAAGAATGATTTACATGGTTGTAATGTGGAATGGGGTTGGGTCTTATGTTCAGAATGCTCTGGAAAGGCCCCAGAACTGTTAATCTTAAACTCATTAGAAATAAACATTTCCTTAATGCTTTTACAAAAAGGCTAGAATACATTCATTTGCTGCAGTTTATTATTTTAGAGTATTTTGTGTTTTAGGATCGTAACCAATTTATTTTCAGTTTTATATATGTCAATGCTTTGCTGTTTCATATGGACCTTTAAAAAACTCATGCAGCATATTGTGGTTTCTCACCATAAAATGTGTCGAAAATGTGTAACTTTTAGTTTTAGTGTAATGCATTTTGAGTGAATGGACAGCTTATCAAAAAAGGTTTCATTAAACATATGTTCATTTATTTTTCTAATATGAATAAATGTTTGGAATGCAACTATTATTTTTTGGTTTAACTATCCCTACTGTTCCCTCTCCTTTCAAGAATCTCCAGGTCTTTATGGTAAAGCATAGTAGAGATGCATAGATTACAATTTTCTTGGCCGATTTATTCTTTCTAACCAATTTTTATTTTCAATAACACAAATATTTATTTTTATATATATTTTTATTTATAAAACACCCATATACTTTTACCCAAACTGAATAATAAAAACAAGTTTAAGTGGGTAAATAGTCTATAAATATTTTCTATAAAGAGTCTTCATTTTAATTTCTGACATAGCCTACTCGAGTTCTTGTTAAAACACTAGACATGCAAATTCTGTGCATTTTGGGCACTTTTTGTGTGAAATCATATTTATTTTGTCCATCAGAAGTGTATTTTCACTTTAATTGGGTGTGAGCAGTGCAGCAAAAATAGACTCGGTGCTGAAACCGCTTCACTGCTGCTCATGCGATGCTCCTGCGCCACTCATGCTTGCAGTGTGAAGCGGCTGTAATTCACACGGGTTTCCTACATGCGCGTGCCGTGTGCACGTGTGATGCTGATGTTGCGTGATGTTAATCATGCGCCACCCGAGTGCATTTGGCCGGCATAAAATCGGCTGATCAATCGACGCATCTTTAGAAAAAATAAGTGACCATCAATTTGGGGTAACGGTACACAAAAATCACGGTTCGGTACGTACCTCGGTTTTAAAGTCACGGTTCGGTACGTTTCGATACAGCAAAAAGAAAGAAATGCCAGAGAAATTTCCTATTTGTTTAAAGAAAAAATATTTTTAAATAAGTGTGAGTTTTCCTAGATCTTGAAACTTTCAGGTTTATAAATAGGGGTCATCTTTGAAGGATGAACAAATAATGTTTTGGTCATCACATTAAAAATAATATTTAAATATATATTTATTTATATAATATTTGAATTTTGAAGTGCTGGAAAAAGATGTGTGAAGTACTTGAAAGCATTTCACCATTCTAGCCAAACTGGTTCCAGTTAGTGTTACTATATTAAATCCATGGTGAATGTTGCTGGTCTGTGGGCGTAAAGTACTAGTTCATTCACGGCACAATGTTTCTCCTGGTTTCCATGACAGCGCTGTTTGATCTAATAGAGATCTACGGTTAATAACGTAGAAATGTGAATGCATCTCACTAGATTTTCGCAGCGATGTTATTACCTCAGTGGCGAATTCAAATGTTTTCTTTACCGGATCTCTCAGCGCGGTGTGGTAACAGTGTTGCTTGATCGAGATCGGCTCGCGCTGCACAGATGTTGCTGGTCCGAACTGATAAACAATCCGTGAAGCACATAACGAGGAGCGCAGTTTCGTTCTGCTTTCATTACCCTTGCCATTTGGATGTTGCGCAACGTTGTGTTGGCCGCGTCAGCACGAATTTTGCCGGCAAGAAAAATGGTCCAAGCAATCGTTCGGTTTGTATGCGTACCGAACCGGAAGCCTCGAACCGAAACGGTTCAATACGAATACATGTACCGTTACACCCCTACCATCAATTCGTGTTTAGTTTAATAGCTATCCAATATTTGTTGAACACCTCAACTACAGTCAAGTCTGTTTTTTCATAAGAATCTGGTATGGTTGAGTTTGAGGTGAGCACAATATGGAAATTAATTGTTATTAGTTACTCACTGGCCATGTTATTAGCTACTTGTTAACGCAAATATCTAATCAGCCAATCACAGCAACTCAATGCATTTATGCTTGTAGACATGGTCAAAACGATCTGCTGAGGTTCAAACTGAGCATCACAATGGGGAATAAAAGTCATTTAAGTGACTTTGAATGTGGCATAGTTGTTGGCGTCAGAGGGGCTGGTCTGAGTATTTTAGAAACTGCTGATCTATGAGATTTTTACACACAAGTATCTCTAGGGTTTTTAGAGAAAGGGCTGAAAAAGAGAAAATATCCATTGAGTGGCAGAAAATGCCTTGTTGATCCTGGAGTTCAGAGGAGAATGGCCAGACTGGTTCGAACTGATGGAGAGGCAACAGTCACTCAAATAACCACTCGTTGCAACCGACTAAGGTATGTCGAAGAGCATCTCTGAATGCACAGCACATCGGACCTTGAAGCAGATGGGCTACAGCAGCAGAAGACCACACCAGGTGTCACTTCTGTCGGTTAAGAAAGAACAGGAAACTGAGGCTAAAATTGGCATGGGCTCACCAAAATAGGACAGTAAAAGATTGGAAAAATGTTTGCCTGGCTGATGAGTCTCTGCAGCAACATTCAGATGGTAGGGTCAGAATTCGTCGTAAATATCCTGCCTTGTATCAACAGTTCAGGCTGCTGGTGGTGGTGTAATGGTGTGGGGGATGTTTTCTCTGCACTTTTGGGCCCCTTAGTACCAATTTAGCTTAGTTTAAACTAGGGTTTTTGCTGACTTTGTCCATCCCTTTATGACTACAGTGTACACATCTTCTGATAGCTACTTCCAGCAAGACAACGCACCATGTCACGACTCACAATCTCAAGTAATCTCAAGCTTGTTTCTTGCAAAGGACAGTGAGTTCACTATACTCAAATGGCCTCCACAGTCACCAGATCTCAATCCAATAGAGCACCTTTGGGATTGCTGGAATGGGAGATTTGCGTTATGGATCTGCAGCCGACCAATCTGCAACAACTGAGTGACGCTATCATGTCTAAAGGGACCAAAATCTCTGAAGAATGTTTCCAGAATCTTGCTGAATCTATGCCATGAAGGATTAAGGCAGTCCTAAAGGCAAAAGAGGCCCAACCCAGTACTAGCAAGGTGTACCTAATAAAGTGGCCAGTGAGAGTACATGTGTTGGTGGGAAACAGCTTCTAGGGTTTTCACACTGATAACAAAAGCATTTTCCAAACATAGGGTAGTTCAAAACAATATAACATTGAGAATTGAGACCTTAGTGTGACAAAAAAAAAAAAAAAAAATATATATATATATATATATATATATATATATTATGGTTATTTAGTGTTTTGGTTTTCCAAGTGTAACAATCACATTTACATAAATCATTGTGTCTTTGATAAGAGTTATTATTATTACTTTGTAATTTTAGATTTGTTAGACAGGATAAGAATTAACATTATAGTTTTTTGCAACAGACACAGATATGTTTCAGATTGTTGGCCCCAATTGTGTGTGTTCAGATTTGAAACCATGTGTGGAAAATGGGAGAAATGAGAAGTAGAATCTGTTCCTCTCAGTTCTCTTTTCTTGTGTTTTTAGTTTTGGATGGAGAAATGCAGTAGCAATGTGTTACTGGCAAATGTGATCTGCTTTCAGTCTTTAAAGGGTTAGTTCACCCAAAAATGAAAATTATGTCATTAATGACTGTTCATCTCCGGAACACAGTTTAAGATATTTTAGATTTAGTCAGAGAGTTTTCTTTCCCGCCATTGAAAATGTATGTCCTTGTCCAGAAAGGAAATAAAAACATCATCAAAGTAGTCCATGTGAACATCAGTGGGTTAGTTAGAATGATTTGAATCATCAAAAATACATATTGGTCCAAAAATTACAAAATCAACGACTTTATTCAGCATTGTATTCTCTTCTTTATTTATTTGAACCTGAATACACGGACACACCAGATAACGCCTCAGCAGCGTCTTGCGTCATCAGCGTCACTGCGGTCTCATGAACATGGATTGACAACAGAACCGTAAGAGAATTCAATGCTGAATGAAGTCGTAGTTTTTATTATTTTTGGACCAAAATGTATTTTCAATGTTTCAAAACATTCTAACTAACCCACTGATGTCACATGTACTACTTCAATGTCTTTATTTCTTTTCTGGACAAGGACAGTATACTATATATATATATATGAAGAATAAACCAAATATATATTTTGAAGAAACCAAAACATTACATTTTTGTGCTTCTATCTGGTTACTTCCTCCTAGAGATTTGAAGTTGTTTTCACCAAACAGACTGCAGGCTTTTCTGACTAAGAAGGCTTCCATCTATCTTAAAACTGCTTTACAGTAATCTGACAGGGTCTACGTCCCTGCAGACTAATATCCCTGTCATGCCATCATTGGATGGTTTGTCTTGACAAGCTTTACAAGTTATTGTTTATTTCTGTCATGTTTTTAAGTGCTAGCAAGTTGGAGTCATGTGGTTAGTTTTAGAAAGACATTAGGAAAGCCATTAATGCTGAGGCCAGCAAAGGGCTTTCAAGCACAACGTTCGTTTTGCACTGTTCTTATTCCATTACGATGCAACTGAGATCACAGAGCAAGAAAGTCTAGTTCTAGAAGGCAAATGTTACAGTCAAAGACATGATTCGGTGTAAACCAGTTTAATGCCAGTCTGTGGTGTTATTGTTGTTGTTTTTCCACATTTTCTAACACTGTGGATATGTTTTATATCACAACATAGTCAAAACAAATTTGACGCTTTAGTTATTCAATTGATCGTCACTCGACGTCACACCAGTGCAATCGTATTCAGTTGCAATCGAGATCATGATCATCGAGACATAATCGATCGACTGTTGGTGACAGAATGTAGGCGTGTCAAGCTTCGCAAGACACTCAACAAAAGCTCAGAAATTTCAACTTTATGCAAATGAGCAGCAAAACCAGACAGAGTTCGGGAGCAATTTCACTGTTTTATGATTTGATGAACCAAATACATGGATATAATAAAAGTATGTGTGGTAAAGAAACTGTCTTAGTGAGTTTGATTCATACGTTGATAGTTTGTGTTGTTAATTGTATGATGTAGTGAGCAGTTTAGCTCTGCTGCAGTTAATATTACAGTTTTCTTTTCTCATTAGGGACAAGAACATTTATTATTTGTTAAATTCGAATAGTGTTTTAGTAAATTTTGAGTGACAGTATGAGTGAGTTTAGTTTGTTTATTGATCAGTTGTTTAACTAGTTGATTTAATGCATTTTACATTTTACATTGCATTTTCTAAAAATTGGGCAGACGTGCAGTCTACCACTAGCATTTGAGCAACAGCACTGGGAACGCCCAGAAGCGTCTTCACAGACACTAGTGACATACAGCTCCAAAGTCCCTGGCGGTGTGAACAGGGCTTAAGGAAATGTTAAAAGTCATATCGGTTAAAAACATACCTCTCAATATTAAAACCTTATATACGTGCAGGCACCTTGGGAGCCGAGTGAAGCCTGTCAGGTTTTTTTTTTTACTAATGGGGAAATAAGAAAGGAACATTGACTGAAGGTCCAACCTTTAGTTTAAACTGATAATAGTTTGTTTTACTCGTGTTTTCACAGTTTCACCAATTAAATCCAGTCACCCAGCAGCTCTTTTGCCACTCAGTCCGGCTGAGGGGGGCGTGTTCTTGCGGGAAAGTGATGTCAATGCATTCCCTCTATAGAATGATATTCTACAGCATCATTATAGAATTAGGATTCTAGTTTCATGCAGTCACTAGTAAAAATGAAAGAGAGAGAGAGAGAGTTGGATGGTGAACAAACAAGTGGCAGGTGTGACCCAACCTGGGCTTTGCCCTGACATGTAGCTGACAGCGTGTTCTCGGTAGAAAGGCATCCCGACACACCCCTCTTTACGCTGGAGAATTTCAACTGCGACATATGCATACTTGCACATGCTCTCATACCTTGTTATTTCTGTGACTAACCTAATACCCTACACTTCCTCTTATCTCCCACATCTGTCTGTAAAGAGGTCCAGGTTTGACTACAGGTCGTAACCATCATGTTAACAAAATCCCACAAGCCGACACCCTGACCACAAGACACTGTCAATATTAACCACACATATACGTCATTGTATCTGCTGATGGTCACTCATGTGATGTTTTCCTGTTTGATTACATTGGTGTTTAATGAGTGCAAAATCACCTTTGTTCTGCCAGTCAAAATCCAATAAATGAATGCGCTTTGCATGTGGCTTGGTTAGCACTGATGATCCTGGGTACTGTGTATAGAATGACCTAAAGACAGGGCTGTAGCATGAGGAGATGGATGGGAATGAGACTTGAGAGGATGATGTCATGCTAAGAGCTATTAGATGGTGAGGGGGAGGTGCCCAGATTTCATGTGTTCAGGTCTGGACAGGCTAGTTCTATTATTATACACTTAGCCGTCATCCAGTCGGTTAATAGCCTTTAAACCCAAACACACAGGGCTGTTTCCTCATGTCTGGTTAATAAAAAAAAAGCTGGTCTGATTAGATTCAGTCTCATAAAAGCATGACCAAGCAAAAAAAAAAGTTAAATATTGATTAAAGATGCACCAATGCTAAATTTATCCGCCAATATAGATATCCGATTTATTCCGAATTTCTGCCTCTTAAAGGGTAACTAGACTCTAAACCAACTTTTTTTAGTTAATGATCTGAAAGAATGGTGCTTTTTAATGCTGATCATTCATTCGAGTAACTTTTTTGACATTTGGGTTTAAAGTGTTTTATTTCTACAAAATATGGTGTAAAAACGTCTTAGTGCTGCCCTCTTCAGGTTGAACGGTGGCTACTGCAGTTGAATTTTCCTATTGGATGTTTGCGGTTCTTCGTGACGTACGCAGGTTTCAGCTCACCCACGCCATCGGTACGAGCTACAGCTACCACACCCTCGGCAGTTTAAAAATCATCTTGTTTCGTCAAAACCACTGCGAGTGAAGAGTTGGAATTACGACTATTGAAAACGATAAGGATCTGTAGCATCTATTTAGCATAGCATTTATATAGCTATTTAGATTATTTTGCGTAGCCTAGTTAGTTAGTAGCATAGTACAGTTAGGATAGCTTCAAGTTAGCATAGATTTATCTGTGTGTAGTACAGTGATCAGGATGGTAACGGAATAGAGGTGGACATGCACCACACAGCTCGCGCTGGACTCCACCACCACAGCGGCGTCTTGATGTGAGTGATCATGTATATTTTAATCACAATTTATGGTTAGGCTAAAGTTAATCCTCTGTGCCGGCACATTTTGCTGGATTATTTCACATAGCAGTGAAATATCAATACGCCTACAGAGCACACGCTATTGACATCAACTCGACAAAACTCATCAGATGCCGGTCGCGATGCGGGAGTTAAGACCGCAGTTTGAGCCAGTGGCTTGAATTGATATCGCCCTGTGGCCACAGACAATTCACCCTCCTCCACTTCAGGTGAAGGTGGGGGAGAAAAGTCCTCAACTTCAAATGACCGTTCTGTTGCAAAGCTACTTGCATCACTCAGGCTCACTGCAACTCACTGCAGGTCTCAGGTGCACGCCCCCCCTGCTCAGCCCCGCCTAAACCCCCCGGCCCCACAACATTAGAGGTTAAAAGTATTATATATTTTTTTTCAAATATAATTTGACTGAAAAACTGAAATGTTTGTATACAACTTGGTTGCACTGCACTTAAGAGTTCTCATATGCAAATTTATTCAAACATGCATGGATAATTAGCAGTAAATAAGCTCTTCTCTAATGAACTGTGAACATTGGATAATTTTCCTCTGGTAAATGCAACATTAAGTGACATTGTTCACAAGCTTTTTTTATGGACGTCTTTTGCATTTGAAACAGATTGAGCGATTGCATGAGACATGATAGATTGTTAAGTTGTACTTTATCTTTCAATACCTTTTGATGTTCATGCATGTTTTTTTCATGCTATAACTTTATTATTAAAGTATTAAAGTGAAAAAAAAAAAACTTGGACTGAGGTGCTACATAGATCTGTCATGTCACATTTAAGAGAATAAAAATGCCATTTTTTTGTTTGAGTGTTGTGATATAATACACCGAATCAGAAAGCTGAGACTTTATTTCTTATCAGAAGTAAAACAAACCAAAACAAAAAACAAAGCTCTTTGCGATTTAACGCATGGATAGCTCACTACAGATAATTTATGTATTATAAAATTATATTATAATTTTACGTATTTATAGCTGTAACCTCATTTATTGGATTAATTGTGCAGCCCCACTGCAGGGTGATTATCTTAGTTAATAGTAGGTGCATAAGTATCAAGTGTTTGAATAGTTGTAAAAAAAACAAAAAAACAAACAAACAAACAACAATGTTATAATTATGTATTTTTCAAAATAAAAAATGTTAGTATTATTAATCAAAGATGATTTGAAGTCTGCTTTAGCAGAATTTATATTTCTCATAGCTTCCCGGTAAAGTGCACACCATGGGTCTATGAGTGTTTTGAGCACACACATGGCGTGCGGCGCTCATTACTGTACACTCAGGATGGAGTGGCTTTGGCAGGCAGATGCGAGCATGTCACGGTTATTCTGTCTCGGAACGATCTCACACTTACAAATGATCCAACTGTCAATTCTCACACACTCTCCAGCTCTGGTCTCCTTAGATACCACTGATCTAATTTGTTAGCTAGAACCATCTCAACATACTGGTTGGTGATGGTTTCTGGATTGAGTTTTAATTGAGTTAAAAAACTTAACATACAAAGGAAGCTGATTGTCACATTCTGAATTTTGCCTGAACCGGATTAAACAATCCGGGGTAATCAGAATTTTGTCCCTCTACCTACATTTTTGCAAAACTAGTATCAAAAGCGTATCTTTACATTTGGTTGCAGTTTCCATCTGAAAGAAACACTACAGGCAGTAAAACAATAGCTTTCATTACTGCAGTTTCATTTTGCAGTTGTGTCATCACAGGAACATATTTCGAATTAACCTGGGTTGTGATTGGTGATATATCTTTACCACTCTGCAGTCGAAGTTACTCCATGTATGGACTAGTCAGCTAACATTTATCTGCATTGTAACATGGCCTCTGCTATTTTGTTTGTTGTTTCTGAATGATGTTTTCATTTTCTTGCATTAATGATCAACAGTCAAAGACACATTTGATCTATTCAACATTTTTGACCACTCAATGCTGCAAATGACCAGTCAAAACCATGTATTCCAGAGAGACATGTAATTAGCCTAGAAATCTAGACGCACCCTAGCGGCAGCAAAAATAATTTCGCTGCCAGTGTGGTCTAGCAACTCTCCATAGACGTTTAAGCTGGAAAAACCCAGCTCAGGACAGGCCAATCACATCGTGTATAGAGTCGGCGGGCGGGCTTAACATAATGACGACAGAGTTGCGACCGTCAGAGCAAGCTCAGACATATTCGGTTTGAAGTCGTTCGTCCTCGGATGCGGAGTTGTTCCAAAAAATCTGTGGCGAATCAATCAACTTGTCATTTTTGCCGCGCTCGTGTGGACGCATCGAGTATAAATGATTTTTTCTGTGTCAGCGCGCGCTCTGATCGGTAAAGGTGCACGGACCTCTCCCGAATCATCTCCAGCACTCGGGCTCCGAAGCACCACTACTCCGCCTCCGTTTCCCTCGTAAGCTGATATTAGTATTTAAACATTCTCTATGATATTATTTTTTATTATCTCTTTCTCTTTCATACATACACACATACTGTCTCTTTCTCTCACACATATGTTGGCTAGTTATAAACTCTTTAGACTTTTAATGATTAGGCTAGTGTTTTATTTTTAAAGTTTGTGGGTCATGTAAAAAACAAAAAATCGCTTATTTTGGGGATGGATTCTCCCTTATTTTCAATGTTGACAGGTATATACTGGATACAGTAAAAGTTTAATATATCAACTTGCTCCGCTGACTACGTCACCTTTTTCATTGCTCTGATTGGTTGTAACGCTATCCAATTGCGTTCTAAGAGAAAATGAAAGACAACCGTCTATCTCGCCCCTCGGATTGAACCCTGTCAATGATAAGTTCCCAGATCCAACATCTTGATGTAGGTCTGGCATGCCAGGCTAACATGTAATACTTTTCAATCCCAATGAGAACTTTAGGAGAGGATGTTGTGGAGTGAAGAAGCGCAAACACTTTGCATGTCTACATGCTTTAGAAAGCCCATTCTGATTTTGCCCCTCATCTAAAATGCAGTGCAGGGTAATGCACTTGGAATTTCAGGCATGTGAGAAATGATTGCTGATGCATTCACGGTCTATGCGAGTTGTGTCGTTTTGCTACCACAGTAGAAGCTTGTGGTCTCGCTTTGCTTGCCATTTTTTCGAAACATTATTTTTTTCCTGTTCCTGTGTGGTTTCTGCTACTGATTACGTCAATTATCCACAGAGAGACTGACCAGTGAGTGATTCAGTTCGGATGGCATTCCCCTATAGTTTGGCCCTCAATGGCATCTCTGTTAAGTCAAGACAGTGACACTGTGGCCCTATGCCTCTGTGTGCATCACACTTGCGTATATGTGTGTGTGTGTGTGTGTGTGTGTTTGAGACAGACAGCTGCTGCCACACTTGGAGGGGCCTCTTCAATTTCGTCCCACCCTGTACTCACTCCCTCTCCCTCCTTATACACAAACACATTCATTTTACTTCTCTTGGAGCTGAAGGACTTTCGGGAAGAGGACTAAATGACCCGCGCTTGAAACTCAGTTGAAGTGTAAGGGAATATTACAAAAGGGTCAATTTGGATGTCTTCAGAATTTAAAGGTGACCAGCTGTGGCCGTCCTGTTGTTCTTTGGGACTCAGTGCATCTCACGTGCGCTCCTCCTTAGATCAGTGTTCATTTGAGAGTCTGGGTTTGTGTGCTTCTGCTGGCTTTCTGACATTAAACAATATGGAACAGGCACTCACAACTGGTGGCTAAACACTACGCTCCCTGAGCTGCATTCTGGAGCCGGGACTCAAGGTAGGATTGACAAATCACCAAAGTAGCATGGCTGGATTGGTGTCATGCTGGAGTGTTATTGTCTGAAATGAAGACATCTTACTTTACTGACAAAGGCAAGTATGTCGGCTAGAGACCCGAGTCGTTAAAGTGAGAAAGAGAATGAGATAGTAATTGCACACATGGAAGAGTGGTGTTTATGGCTCACTCAACCTGGCCACTTTCTTCCTAAAATGAAGACATCTTTCCACTGAAATGAAACAAAGCTGATATTTCTATCCCCTTCAGATTTCTCTGCAGCTGCCAGAAGAAACTGTTTAAATCTATTCCTTGTATTTATTTTTTAAATTTTACCCTGGCCTAGACAGAGTAAAGTTAACTTTTTTAGGGGTCAGTTATAAGATTGTCCAATATTCAACAATGATAATAATTAAATATATACAAATCTAGTTTAAAATGAACGTGCCAAGTAATACTTATATTCATGTTGGTTTCAAATAATGAAAAACGTTTAGACCATTTTTCGATTAAATATTTGAATTAAATGACTCAATAAATGTCATGTGGTACAACTATAAACGCAAAATTTAAAAATGTTCCCTAAATGTTGTTTGCATTTTCAAACCATTTTTCAACTTTTCAGTGTAAAAATGATATATTAATACATTTTTTTTAGTTAGTTGGTTGAATTATCAGATATTTTAAGACACTTACTGACCTTGGCACTCTGCAGGGGTCCTCTAAATGTCCTCTATGTAATTTTGCCTGCATTTTTTTTTCTGTACATAATTTTTTTTCTGTACACCACTTTGATTTGGAGGACAAATGTGTTTTCCAATGTTTAAATAATTATAATATTATCATAACTGTTTCACTGCTCTTATTTTTTCAAAGAAATAATAACAAGAATATTATACTATTAAGATTCTCTTTCTTTTGATGAGTTATGGTATCATGACAGTTCTTGACACCACTTTTTTTTTTCTTTTTTTTTTACTTTATGACACAGAGAAATATTCAAATGAATTTAACTTAAAAAACCTGTTCATCATACAAGGTGTATTCAAGCCATTGTATGGATGAATTGCATTTATGGTTTTAATAAAGTGTTTAAAGTAGATTTTTAAACTATAAATAAATTATTTTGGACCAAAAATAATTTAACTGACACTTAAATTAGTATTTTATTGATTTATTACATTTTCTTATATGTCTTATTTAGTTGCTTTTAAACTTATCAGTGTTCTTCTTGTTTGACTCTGGTTCTGCTGAATGTTCACGCTTCACTGACACAGTTCTCTGGAAGATCTTGTGTTCCGCCTGCGTCGTTGTACCCACGTAAGATGATCCATGTGACAGGTTAGCCGGGGCTGTCTTCTGCTAGTAAACATACACATGCACACACTATCTGTGTAATTTGAGCTGTGAGTGCTTTGTTTTGAAGCGGGGCCTTTGTGTTGGTTTAACTTCAGGAGAGGAAGAAAGCTAAAGATGGTAATTAAATGACTTGTTCTGTCACACACTCCTTCTGACACGCCCCCCCCCCCCCCCCCCTTTATTGTTTAATCCTGATTCTATATTGCAACCAGAATGTTCTGCTCAGAGACTGTTGAGCTTTCCTATCTCAACTTAATATGGGTGACATGGTGCTCGGATGATACTTCACTGGAAAATTTAGGTCACATCACACAATTAGGTCTATCATGCTGATCAGTTGTTGAGTGTCATGTTGTGTGTGTGTTTGGTTTGACGTGGCGGGGCTGTTGCCGTGCAGTGGGGTGATATCCAGAGGGCCAGAGCTTGGCTCTCTAACAAAGAGAACTCTGTGGATGGAAAAACAGCTGAGAGGGGGTGAGAGAGGGGGTAAAGTACAGCATTGTGAATCCCCTCCAAACCTGATGGTAAAAAATAAACAACAACACAGATTGAGCATTCCTGGCAGTCTGGTGGCTTAATTACAGAAGCCAGTGAATTTCTGTCTTTCTCCGGGTACATTTTTTTTAAGAGAGTGTGGTCTGTTGACGTTTAAGGGCATATCTAAGAAAAACTTATTTCATGTATTTCAGAATTTTTCTTATATTGTACTCGGTCGATCAAGCACTTTTTCTGCACCGCTAATTGATTAACTAGTCAAAACACCTTTTGAACTAATTTTCTTTTGCTCCTTTGACTGCCATTTTTAATAATTAAATATACTTTACTTTATTACTATATAAAGCAATCAGTAACTTATTTATTTGACTGAAAGGACTCAATGCGTAATTCAAGAGTAGTATTTTATTAATAATTTATTAAAATTATTTTTTAACTTTATCTAACTTTTTCTCATGGCTGATCATTACCTGCATTCAGCAGAATTATTTATTCTATCCATATTTCTTTGTGAATCACACTTCCGTCTTTTTACACTTCCTTTATTCCCCCCACCTGATGAATTTAACCTCTCCTTCTTGTGATTCCTTTCATTTTCACACAACGTTGCCCTCTTTTGTTTTGTTTCCACCATGTTTTACATCCACCCATCTGATTCATGTAGGCTAGTTCTCAAAGACCATCACTTTTTCACAATATGTGACCTTTTGAACTCTGGTTTATATGTAAAACATGCATTTGTATTTTCCCATCATTTGAAATGAGGGGGAAAAAAACATTTTATCATCACTTAAATGCCTATTTAAGCTGTAATTGTCAATTTCCTCTTTTAGCATAAGTGCTTTGCAAGCTTTTGTGTGGTGTTATATTAAAATATGCCTGCAGAGAGTTTAGTCAGTTTACTGGCTGAGAGTTTAGCCAGTATCTCCAGGCAGAGTTTTGTGTGGATTCTTGCCAGACTGAGTCGGTCAGATCCCACGGTCGCCACTGCATGCGGCTAGATCAACAGGATCAGGTGTCACAAAAAGACCTATAATGACTTTTAGGACTGAAGCATTTCACAATGCTTTTCCTGCAGTTAGTTGGTGTTCATTTGGTACAGTTCTCATATTATAAATTTGCTTAAAAACACGCTTATTCTAGAGAGACCAGTCTGAAGAACTGTAGATTTGTACTGTAGTTTGTAGATGGTGGATATGTTAAACAGTCTATAAACTCCCTGTTGATCTGTTTGATACATGTATGGACAGTAGGAGGAGGAAACAAAACAAAAGAGTGGTGAAAATCACAAAGTTCAATATGGCCACTGTAAAATGAAAGTTATGAGTTAAAATAGCCTTTTTGATTTACAGTTATGGATTTAGCAGACCCGTTTATCTGAAACGTTACTAGGATGGCTGTTGATTGAACTGACTTGCCTCAATGGTACATATTAGTGAAATCAGTCAGGAGAATCATTCAATGGCTTCTCCATCCAGACATGTTAGTACATGCAGCGTAATTGAAATGGTTCTCTTCTCTCCTTTCAGGCATGGAAGAAGCGATGGTTTGTTCTGCGCAGTGGGAGGCTGACAGGAGACCCAGACGTGCTGGAATATTACAAGAATGACCATGCCAAGAAGCCCATCCGCGTGATCGATCTGAACCTGTGCGAGCAGGTGGACGCCGGTCTTACCTTCAACAAGAAGGACCTGGAGCACAGCTTCATCTTTGACATCAAGACTATCGACCGGATCTTTTACCTGGTGGCAGACACTGAAGAGGAGATGAACAAGTGGGTGCGCTGCATCTGTGATATCTGTGGCTTCAACCCCACTGATACGGAAGGTAAATCATGCCAAATGCAAACACACATCAGAGATATCTAGGGATTAGAATTATGAGGATTTTAATAATGATTTCAAACAGTTTTATTTAACAATTCTTTTGTACTTTTGAGGAAGATATGTATATACAACATGACATCATGACTTTTGCGTAAACAAACATGCTTTCAAGTCAAGTGGTGTGTTATCTATACACATTTTCAGCTATTCGCGTGTATGCGTGTATGTCTACGCCGTTAAATGTCCGAGTGATTCCGCGTGTATGTACTTGCCGTTAAATGTCCGAGCGAAACGAAGCACAATGGTATTGGTATAACCCCAGTGATGGGTAGGTTTAGTGATGGGGTTGGGGTAGGTCCTATATTTATACAGTAATGTAACGTTAAGTCAACGGCGTTCATAAACACACTGAAAAGCGATTATGCGTGTTGATAGCACGCCAAAAATGGAAATACAAATTGGCGTGTCATACATACGCCATTTCATGAGATCAGTCTGGTATATATATATATATGAAGAGTTCAGATGCAAAAGCCTCTAAGTGCCATTTGAAATTTTCTTCTAAAATGATCATTTTTATCAAGCTTGTATATTTAAGTTCAGTAATTTCACTTAAATGGCAATGAAGATTACCTATTAATTGTCATTTAAGTGAAATTACTGAACTTAAATATACAAGATTGATAAAAATGGTCATTTTAGAAGAAAATTTCAAATGGCATTTAGAGGCTTTTGCATCTGAACTCTTCATATATATATATATATATATATATATATATAAATATATATAAAACTGCTAACTGCAAACTATTGCAAGTTTTGCTGTAAGAAACATATCTGGACTGTAGACTGGCAGTCAAGCACATTCACTTTACGGCGTAGAGTGTCTGAGAAATCATTCTCTTGTAGCACATGTAGAAATGTGGCCATTGTCCTACTTCCCAGGAAAATGTCTTGAAGGCAGTATTGTCTCTGCCCAGTCCCAACATAGGCCTTCATCTCTATGGTGCCTTCACACATATGCACACAAGTCACCCATGCTGTTTGTACTGATGCACCCCCATACCATGACAGATGTTTGTTTTTGCACCAGTTGCTGATGAAAGTCTGGATGGTCCCTTTCGTATTTGGGACTGAGAACTCAATGTCAGTTTTTCGTCAGTGAGAGGACTCTGATTGGCTGTTCAGTTCAGTGAATGAGTACACAAGAATAATAACAAAACAGTGAACGGTGAAAATGTTAATAATAACATGAGCCGAGTGGGAAAGTTGTATTTCTTGATGCAGCGGCTGACTGTTAAGTGACCATGTTTCTACAAAGTACTCCTTAGCCCATGTGGGTATTTTTTTTTTTAAAGTTGCTGTATGTAACTATACATATGGGGTTCTAGTGGTTAATAAACAAAACTGCATGTGTCTTACAGAAGAGCATTGTAGCCGGTGTTACTTCTCTCTGTTTGTCTATGACGAGTCACGCAGGTACTTCGCAGCAGTGCCCACCTTACCCACGTTTATATTCAGACTAAAATAGTCTGAATATAAACACTTATTATCTGTACTGTAGTGATTCAGGATAAGACAAAAACACGGTTTGTAAAATGGATTCATGATGTACTCTTGTAAATTTTGAACACAAATTTACTTAGTGCAGCTTTAACAGTAGCATGATGGGTTCATCTTTTCACTTTTTTTTTGAGTGTGTGGTTGCAGAAATCAAAATCTAAATTTGTGAATATTGACAAAATACAATTAATTTGGCCAGTGAAAATAACTAATAATATTTTTAAAAAGAAAAATCTTATTGATTGCACTCCTAGGCCCTTCTGGCATAATGGTCATTAACCTTAATGCTGATCGAAATCGAATTGCCAAAGCCTGAAGTGTCCCCCTAAAATTGATTCATTGTAGCACCTCAGGTCTCCATCAGCTCAGCTGTATTGATCTCAGATGCTGTCAGTTTACAGTGGCCTTCTTTAGAAGTGATTTTTTTGAATGCTGTTGTTGTAAATTATGCTCTTGTTGGTTTTCTACTAAGGAAGTGCTAATATTTTAGCTACTGGTTCAGAAAACATTTGTGGATGTACATCTGTCCTTCACCGTTTTGTGAACTTCTACTTGTTTCAAGGATAGAGTCGAGAGAAGACAGGACATTTTGGACAGAAGGAGACACAAGTGTAACGATACATAAAAATAAATTCTATGATAAAAGCGATAGAATTATTGCCCTCAACTATGTCTGTTTGGTGAGCATTATTTGTGCCTGTGCTCTTCCTTTTGAAGTCTGAATTTTTAAAGCTTTCTGTCAGGGTGAGTCTTTATGCAAATTGGAAATACTTTTATATATAACAAACACGATTAATGTAACCATTTTAAAGAAAATGGGATGTTTTGCTAGGTTATGTTTTTTGGCGCTGCCATCTTGTAGTACCATAGAGACCAGAGTGTAACGTCACAGGGTTGGTTGTCTAAGCTGATGAAAAGAGATATAGTAAGTTTTTCAAGTGAAAAAACTTTGCACCATATACACCCAGCTTAATAAGCATTTCTTTACTTTTTGAACACTCTGTTGTTCTCAAATGGAGGAAGACAAACTTGAAAGGACTGTTGAGCACATTGTAAAAACATTTTTTTTTAATGATTTAAAACAAATTTTCACATCGTTTGCCAAATCACATACAGTGGGGAGAACAAGTATTTGATACACTGCCGATTTTACAAAGCATGAAGAAGTCTGTAATTATATCATAGCAACTGTGAGTGACAGAATCTAAAACAGAAATCCAGAAAATAACATTGTATTATTTTTAAGTAATTCATTTGTATTTTATTGCATGACATAAGCATTTGATACATCAGAAAAGCAGACCTTAATATTTGGTACAGAAACCTTTTTTTGCAATTACAGAGATCATTTGTTTCCTGTAGTTCTTGACCAGGTTTGCACTCACTGCAGCTGGGATTTTGGACCACTCCTCCATACAGACCTTCTCCAGATCCTTCAGGTATCAGGGCTGTCGCTTGGCATTTGGCAATACAGAATTTTCAACTCTCTCCAAAGATCTTCTATTGGGTTCAGCTCTGGAGACTAGCTAGGCCACTCCAGAACCTTGAGATGCTTCTTACGGGTCGTTGCCATGCTGGAAGACCCAACCACGACCCATCTTCAATGCTTTCACTGAGGTAAAGAGGTTGCGATACATGGCCCCATCCATCCTCCCCTCAATGCGGTTCATTCGTCCTGTCCCCTTTGCAGAAATCATCCCAAAGAATGTTTTGAATGAAGTTTCCACCTCCATGCTTCACGGTTGGGATGGTATTCTTGGGGTTGTGCTTATCCTTCTTCCTCCAAACATGGCAAGTGGAGTTTAGACCGAAAAGCTCTATTTTTGTCTCATCAGACCACATGACCTTCTCCCATTCCTCCTCTGGATCATCCAGATGGTCATTGGCAAACTTCAGATGGGCCTGGACATGCGCTGGCTTGAGCAGGGGAACCTTGCATGCGCTGCAGGATTTTAATCCATGACGGCGTGGTGTTACTAATGTTTTTTTTTTTTTTTTTTTGAGACTGTGGTCCCAGCTCTCAGCTGGCCATTGGCTATTGATCGGGTCCTGCCGTGTAGTTCTGGGCTGATCCCTGACCTTCCTCACGAGGTGAGATGTTGCATGGAGCCCCAGACCGAGAAAGATTGACCATCATCTTGAACTTCTTCCATTTTCTAATGATTGTGCCACCTGTTGTTGCCTTCTCACCAAGCTGCTTGCCTATTGTCCTGTAGCCCATCCCAGCCTTGTGCAGGTCTACAATTTGATCCCTGATGTCCTTACACAGCTCTCTGGTCTGGTCTGCTTAAGATCGGCTCGTGCTGCATTGGTCCAAACTGATAAACGGTCTGTCAATCACACAATAACAAGTCAAGTCAAATTCGTTCCACTTACATTATATTTGCCATTTGATGTTGGACAATGTTTTGGTCACACCAGTGTCTCTTACATTATGAGTGTGCTTGCCACGCACCTACATTTGAAATAACAAAATTTTGGTCTGCAGGAAAAATGGTCCAACGAACTGTCCAACAACGAAAAAATGCCTACTGAAAACCGAACCGAAAGCCGAACGGTTCAATACGAATACGTGCATCATTACACCCATAATATATACAGTATATACTTAAATAATGTTGAAAATGTGAGGCACATGCTCTTTTTTGCTATATTGATAATATGTCATATCAAGAAATGCCCAAAAAGTTGCAGATATTTAATTTGGTCTATTTTGAGACACACAGGGTTTGCCAATATTAGCCACCAACACTAAACAGGGTACTGAGATTGCAAATATTTAGGGGGGGTTTCCAGGGCTTGGATGATTCAGCAGCTAGCCTGACAAACAAGAGCGGGAGGGGGAGAAGAATGAGGGAAGAAGGAAAATGGGAAAAAAAAGTTAAGAGACAGAAAGAGACAAAGTGGCCCTGACAGCCTTGAGCTGCCTGCACTTAGAGAGAGTCAAATCCAACCCAGTGAGTGGGTGTGTGTGGGTGTCAATGTGTGTGTGCGCACAAGTGGTGTGTTTGTGTGCGTTTACTGAGACTTGTACAAAAACATGCACAACCACCCTGTCAGCTGCACTCCAATGACCTTGAGAGTAGGCTGTTCAAAGAGAGATGGAAATAAAAATAAGAAGTCAGAGATAAAGAAAAACTCTTTTTATAAGAACAGACAAAAAGCTTCACAAGTTATCCTAGATGGCACATAAAAACTGAGACTCCATCATGGATTAGTGGCGCTTTCTCATTAGCGTCTTGTATTCAGGGTTCCTCTCTACGCAGTTCGCCACGTTCACATGGCCTGTGTAGGATGACAGCCTTAACCTTTATCAGTTCCTTCACAAAAACATGTAGTTCTTCTCTGCTCTCGATTTTAATCTTATCTTCAATATACCATATCTAAATATGTGGGCATAATTCTCTCGAATGGCCCATATAACCTATTTGACTAGGACTTGTTTCCAGGTATGACTAAAAATGTGCTTTTCACTTTCATTTATATTTTGATTTTATTACCTAAAGGATTATTAGGAACATCTGTTCAATTTCACATTAATGCAATTGACCCAATTCTCACGCCACACCCCCATTTTCTCATGCTGAAGTGTCAACCCAGTTGGCCAAATGCTTAAAAATGAGCTTATCTATAGATCTACCAGTTGAGCCACTTGTGATCGACTAGTTATGTGGCAAATTAGTTAAAATATCCTGTAATCTAGAGCGAGCGTGCATACGAGACAGATGCTATGCTCAAAACCACGTGCGCGCACAACAAAGAGGTAAGCGATCGAGAGACCTTGCGTGTGCAGACAGCCCCCCACCCCATTACTTTTTTTTTTCAATAAGTAAACCCTTTATTGTAAGTAACAATAACATGCATAAACAATATTCTCTCAAAACTACAAACATGTACATACATGTTGCTCACATATTATGGTACCCCTGTTTGTGCTAAATATTTCACCTTTGTCATTAATGTTTATAAGCAACTAAAAAAAGGACAAATATCAGGACATTTCAAAACACCTCAAAGACCCCAAAAACACTTTATACCCCAGAGGGTTAATGTCATATAAAACTTGGTAACAAATGTCTCCATATTTTTCAGTTGAATTTGTAATTATGATATATTCTATAAATATTCCAAAAAACAGAAGGCATTATATTATATATATATATATATATGTATATATATATATATATACAGTATATACATATATACTCAACCACACATCTGAGTTTCATTTGATCTTTTTGCACGTAGCTCACCAGATGTCAGCCCGTGGTGACACTTTCACAATACTAATCTTTTTTGTTACAGGAATGTTTTTAGCAAAAGCTTTTGATTAAAGCAGTGTTATCCTTAGTTTGATCTAATCTTAAGTGCATCTCAAAGCTTGTGATCTCCTAAAGTGTAAAGCCCAATGTTAATCTCTCCCCTCTGTTCTTTCTAAAGACTCTACAAAGGTCTCTCACCAAGTAAATGTTCCAGGGGGTCTGGTGGTGGATATGGCCCCTAGTGGAGGGCCAGGAGGAGCCTTGGGGGCTTCTGCACTGGCCAACCTGCCTCCTCCCTACCAGCCTGTCAGCATTAGACCCCACGGGTCCTCTTCCAGTATGGATGAGCCTCAGGACTACCTTTGGCTACTTAACTGTGAGAGCAAGAAACCTGAGCCTAACAGGTAAGACTGGAAACACATCACATTGCATCACAGATGTGTATTGGTTATTTTAGAATGCGGCTCCTCCAATAATTTGTAATGTAGGTCTGTTACTGTTTTGAGTTTGTTTTTAAACCAAGTGTTATGTAATGTGAATGCCGCCCACCTCTACTAAGAGGTTTCTTGGTCCATTCAGGTGCTATGGGTGAAAATCTGGATATAAGGGGCTCATTGTGTGTATTTGTGTGTGGTGTGTAGTCCAGTCGCTCCTCTTTCTCTAGGGGAGGAGGAGCAGGAATACCTGCTTTTGGAGGAGTGTGAGAGCCGGAGCGCTGCTCCTGACAGTCAGTGAGTGAAGAGCATCAGTGTGAAGAATACACTACTAAACCACACATATTTGGCCAGCAGCCTGCATACTTATTATAATAAGTTACTAAAAAAAATATTTTCCTGAGCAAAAAAGGTTGACATTTGTGTATGCATAGTTTTAACTGGGACTTGTGTGAAATGTGATGTGCATGGTTGTGTTTGGCACTAACCTTGCCAGTTCTAGCTGTATATCTAGAAGCTTCAGAGTTTCCGCTTGAAAAAAAAAGGTGAGGTTTCGTTTTACGGACATTTTGCTATGCCGGTCAAATATTGCCTCTTAGCCTGCCTCATGTTTTCCTCAACTTGACTATGTAACTTAAAAAATGACATAATCAGGCCTATCTTTCAAATAGACGAAAAAAAACAACAACAAAAAAAAACAACAACATGAATGCCCGATTTTTTACTATGGTTTCACACACATTCACTTTTTGAAACATTGAGGCACGAATGTACCTAATACAAATAAATAAAACACTTCCAGTTAACTAGCAGATCATTCATTTAGTTCGCTATTAAATAAGAGATCTAGAGATCAAATATGAGAAACCATATGACACGTTTCCACTCGGAGGAAAAACACTCGACTGTACCAGTCGTTTTTATATTATTAATTTACTACAAGTATGCTGCTAGTTCAGGCACACATTTATATTCCAGTTTGTTCTTTGCAATGTTAATAATATTGTACGTTAATTATTTATGGGTCATTAAAGCAAAGTATTTAGTGTCACACACACACACAAAAGAATCAGATAATCACTTTCGCATCGAATCGCATCCCGAATGGAATCGTGAGGTGCCTAGAGATTCCCACCCATACATTTTAGGCCTATTTATTAAATTCATATTGTGTCATTATTACGCAATTTGTAATCGAACAATTTGACCAGAGAGATTTAATTTTGTCGGACATTACATTTTTTTCCCGATTACCGGACAACAGAAACCCTGACTTCGAAGTACTTGATAACAATTGCTTAAGCGATTGGTTAAACCATCTGTGGTAAAATATTGTGTAATGATCGTTAAACTGGATATTTGACCATTGTCCCTGGTCACTGGCAATAGTCTGTGGCACTCGACTAGTTTGGTCTTCAATGATACTGTTGTCTATACTATTATAATACTAATGCATTTAGTAGTTGTTTAGCGTTGGTTTTGCTGTTCTTCATGGCCTGTACAGATGCCACAGTGGTGTTAGATGCTGCACTGCCATCTATCGCTGTGGATTAGCATGATCGTCTCTGAGTTTTATGTTAATTACACTGATAGTAGTGAGTTTTAGAGAGTGTTCTGTTCTATAATTAATTCCCTTTACCTGTCCAACAAAAAATAATTAACATGGGCATCACTGCTTTGGATTTTCGTCTTTCCCAGTCTTTCTTTATTTTGAATGAGTGTGATTTATTCTTTTCAACATTTAGTGAAACAGCAGGTCGCACCATTTCGTCATTGCAATACGTTGAGGGGGTGGTCTACAACATACATAATTATTTAGCAAGTGTTTGTAGGTGACAGTCTTTCTCACTTGAATATACACCATTCAAGTGACTCATCACAAAAATAAATTTTTATTTTTTGTGTAAACTTTTTTTTAATTTAGCACCAAACTATTGAATGCATCATTAAATGCCAAGTTGTTGTTTAATAAGTTGCATAATATAGTCACCTTGTCATTATTTCAAAATAAAACCATTTTAGGATGTATCTATTATGCAGTAATGGCCGTCTGACTGTACATTATACATTTTAAATGCCTAGTTACTTCAAACTGAGATTTGTATATTGAAGTTAAGTCTAATGTGAATTGCTATTTTCATAACGAAGAAAGTTATTTTCAGGCAGCATGTTGACATGAATAGCGTGGTATGTGTTTGATGAGGTGTTTTCATCTTTGCAAGTTTGTTGTAATATATATTCAGTTTGTGTTATTTTACTGACAGTCGGTATCTTTGCAGGGCCCATGGCGACTGCTCCAAGTCTACCTCTTCTGAACCCGACTGTAATGACAACATCCCTTCCCACTACACGCCCACCTCCACCTTTTCTAAGCACGCCTCGATCAATGGTTTCTTTCCTACCCAGCATACCCTCTATGATTCTCCTCCTTCGCGCGGGCAGTCGTCGTCGGCCGACTCGCAGGGCCCGTACCACCTGCCCCGAACTTACTCTCAGGACACTGTGCTGCTGCCGCCGAAGTTGGCATCCTCCCCTCCCGCTCCTGACAGTGAGCCTGTTGAACTATATGTCTTTAACACACCTGGTCGTAAACCCTCTTTAGAGGCCCAGTTACGGAACTTGTCGGTCAGCTATGATATTCCACCCACACCTGGAAGCAACTGCACCTACCAGGTTCCCCGTACAGTCGGGGTGGAGGCTGTTTCAGGGGCCTCAGACGTGGTACCCCCCCCTCGCCCGCCCAAGCCTTCACTGACTACTGGATCAGTCCCACCTGAGCGGTCGCCCACGGAAACGTATGCAGTGCCACGGTCAGTGTCTGAGACGGATGGGAATTACTGTGTGCCGTCTAGTGCGGGAGGGAACAAAGCACTAAGAAGCAACACCATTGGTACAATGGATTCTTCACGCCTGCGTATAGGTGAGGTGATATGAAAAGGTTAAACCAAATGTTCAGTAACAATATAAGCTACAAATCTACAGAAGTCTTAATTATGATTGCAAAACTTTGGCTTCTAGATAACGTGCATATGTGTAACAGCAGTATATTAAATACTGACTCCATGCAGAACTTTATAATGGTTGTGAGTAAATGGAGTAGGTTTTTTAAATAAATAAACACTTATTACAATAAATACTTGTTTCAATACATTTCTGTTTGAAATAAATGTTGTTCCATTGAACTCTCCATTAAAGAATCCCAAAAAAATCAGTTTCCACTAAAATATTAAGTATCACTTAATTAAATTAATAGTAATATGAAATGTTCCAGCATATTAGAGAATGGTTTCTGAAGGATCATGTGACACTGAAGACTGGATTAATGGCTGCAGAAAATTCAACTTAACCATCACAGGAATATATTTTGAAAAGTATTAATATAAAACTATAAATTGTAATACTATAGGCTGTACTCAACCAAAGAAAATCTTGGTCAACTGTAGTCCTGAAATTTTCGACTAAAAATTATGTTAAAAAAATTGTTGGGATGTAGACATTTGGCCCACTGCTTAATATGAGTTTAACACCCACTATATCACACAGGGATGGGGATCTACCCGCACAGTAATCTCAAAAATTACAAGTTCCTGTCCTCCTTTCCTGTTCTGTGTGTTTTTTAGGAAGGATATGGAATTTCAATTCATAATTTGTTTGTTTATCGGCGGTAAAGAAACTCTTCTGCATGATTGTCGTGTGTATTTCAATTAGCGTCAAGGCAATGTTTTCCCCCACGGGCTAAATTCAAATGACATGACAGGACGTTCCCGGGGGCGTTCCCAAAAAAACGTCTATATGAACAGACTATAGATTTTAACGTTTCTCTTAATAAACACAAAAGGCATGTCCTTTAATAATAATAAAGAATATTTATTAAACAAACCAGGTCAAGAGCAGTCAAACTAAATAAAGTTCATTACTGATCATGCCAATTTTGATATGTTCATAGCCTAACGTTACTCAAAACAAACAGGGCAACCTAAGCAGGAACAAATTATGTACATATCCTATATTGGATATTATCATCCAATAGTGTAAATTGCGGCAGCAGCTTCAGGTTGGTAGTCAAAGACATTGTTGTTTTTCTGTACCGTTACTTCCAGGGTTCTTCCAACTGGAGCGTCACTTTCGATTTCAAAATGGCAGCTGTGTGAAATCAGCGTATAGCCTTATACTTATACTTATATAGCATAGGAGAGCATAGGGGTACTCTGAAAACACCTCCGTTAGCAGTTAGTGCTTTTCACCTGATAAAATGAGCGCGCCAAAAAAAATAAAAAAATAGACCAATCAGAATTTTGGTCGAACCAGAACATATCGACTGGGACAGTAAAGTACAGCCCTAACTATTTCGAATTTTGATCAAAGAAATGCAGCCTTGGTGAGAATACTGTAAGAGAGCGACCCCAAACCTCAGAACGCTTGTGTATAATAATTATTTATATTGTAAATATTTCGGACTGTAAGGCATTTTGCATTGTAGTCATTGATTTTACTACAGGTTTGTTCTGTCATGTCTGTTTGACAGATATGTGTTAAGCATCCTATAACAAAGCAGATAAAGAATCAATGTACAAGTTTTTTTTATAGCTTCTTGTATATTTGTTTTCTTACAGTTGTCCATAATGTACTGTGAATATCTTTATTTTGGGATCCTACATATTAATTATTGTATCATCATTGCCTTGCAAATCAGTATCTCAGGATATTTTAATAGAAGGCAATCAAGCTGTCTGTACTGCAGCAACGGAGTCATGTAGTCATGAGGCGGCCCTCTAGTGTTGTTTAGTGGTAATGCATTGTGGTATTGTATTACATCTTGTTTACACACACTCACTTCTTCACAGAAGCCTCCATAATAACGCACAACCAGATACCAATAACTATGTATGTATGCATGTATGTTTGGGGGACAGTAATAAATTTTTTTTTTAAAATAAATTAATATTTGTATACAGCAAGGATGCATTAAGTTGACCAAAAGTGACAGTATAGACTTTCACATTGTTAAAAAAAAGTATAAGAATAAGAAATGTTTCTTGTGCAGCAAATCAGCATATTAAAAGGATTATAAATGATCATTTTACTCTGAAGACTGGAGTAATGATGCTGATAATTCAGCATTGCCATTAGAGAAAAAAACTTAATTTTAAATTGTATTAAATAGAAATCAGTTCTTTAAAATTGTAATAATACACATTATAACTATACTGTTTTACTATATTTTTGATCAATAAATGCAGCCTTGGTGAGCATAAAAGGGCCAATGACTTTTTTTTTTTTGACAGTGTTCAGTTATTTTCTATTTATTTCACAGATTACGGATCTCAAGACTGCTATGATATACCCCGTCCCTTCCCCCAAGACAAAAGTTGTTCATTTGAATTTAATGAAAGCATGAGCAACTATTTTGTAAGTTTTCTTACTTAATACATTTTCTATTTATCTATTCTAAAATGCTATGTCCCATCTTTCAAGAGTCTCAATTATCCCTAACAGTTTCTTCCCTGTTCTTTGATGCATGCAGAAGAATAAAGGCATGATGCCAGTAGGAGGTGTTTCCACTGAGGAGATGGATGAGAACTATGTGCCCATGAGCGTCCACTCTTCGTCACATCACCGCTCCGGCAGCCTATCAGAACCCATTCAGGAGCCCAACTACGTGCCCATGACACCAGGCACAGTGGAGTTTTCCTCTCTCGGAAAACAGGTGCCCCCTCCAGCCCACATGGGCTTTCGTTCCAGCCCCAAGACCCCGCCACGCAGACCAATGCACATAACTGAATGCCAACCGCCACCTGTAGACCGCAACCTCAAACCTGACCGTAAAGGTGAGCCCTGAGGTTTGTTTCTGTTGTGGTGGGTGATATAACTGTGTGAATGTGCTTGCATCTCTTCAGCACAGCAACTCTCATCAACACATTTCTCACTAACAGGTGCCGGCCCATGCTTATGAAACCTCTCGTCCGCTTCTGAAACTAACGTTGATTGTGATCTCAGACTGCTCGTTGTCACACGGACATAACTCAGTGGCCTTTGCCTTTTAATCGTTAGCATGTGACCTCACAAATGAAAGAAGCTATTGTCCACAGACTCTGAGCATTGGGTGTGAGGGAGCCTGTCTGCGCTGTTAGCCTGGAGCGGTCACCTCTGTCCCCATTGTGCCTTAGTGAAAGACCTCTTTGATGGCCAGACCTGCGAGGGGAATTTCAATCTCGTCTGAAAGAAAAAGGGGACGTGCTGAAAGTTGCACAAGCAGGCCCGAAACATCAGCTGCCAGCTGGGACAGCACTATTGATCCTAACATTAATGGCAGCAGCTCTCTGCGCTCATTCGTGTTACTGTTTCTGAGAGCTGACTAATGCAAGAGGCAGCAACTTGCATGCAGAGATGCACCGCACAGCCATAACTATGCTTACACCAAGTATATTAACAGGTTTGGTTATTTCAGAGACACCTTTGCCGAGCAGGTGCATAATATCAAACAGCAATGCAATGTTCCTGAAAATGTAATTAGATATGCTCATAAACTACCATGAAAACACATTTGCCAATTAAATAGCTTGATGTGTTTGAAGAAGGTCTTGTGATGTTACCGGTACTTCAAGTCATGTGACTAAATAAGTAGCGCAGATGATTGGTTAATATTACCTCTGACGATCTGTCACTCAGACTTAAGGCATCTGCCATCGATCAGTCGCACACCTGAAGCGTGCTCTAAACCTTCAAGACAAGACAATACATTTAAAGAGGCAGTATGCAATTTTTTTTCAAAGTTGTGGTTAAACACTCTTTATAATAGAGTGCCGAAGTGATGACGTCACTTTTACTCGGAAGCTAGCGGCGCATGGGTTCCCTCGATCAAAAAGCTATGCATTTTCCCCATAGACTTTTGGAAAATCGCAAAAAATAATAAGATCTGTGTTTAACAAAGAGTTGTGATCCTTACACGTTTTGTCTATATAATCTTTACAAGTTAATCAAAATTTATACATTTTGAAGCCCATGCAAAGTTTTTAAAAAAACACAAGCAGACAAAATAAAGTTTAAAAAAACACAATCTGGTTATAACTGTGTGTTCTATGTCATAGATCAAAATGTGAAAATGTTTAGAGGCTTTGTTCACCACAGACCTTATTTCAGGCGTTTTAGCAAAAACCCATTCAAAAATCCCATAGACTTCAGAGCGAGGGAACCAGGAGTGCTAAAATGCTAACTCACTTCCGCGTTTTGGCCTACAGAGTGACGTCGTAACTTTGGCACTCTATTGAAATCAAACCAAACAAACACCCCCCTCCCTTCATTTCTCCGACCCTCTAGTGCACAAACACGCAATGCAAGTTCAGCAGCACACACTCAAAAGCAATATTACACACGTACGGAGCAGAACCGTTCCTCGGCATCCGTTCTCAGGCCTTCCCGCTTTGGTGTCTCCAGCACTGGAAAGCTTTTCTCTTTTTTAATGTCTTTCTCTCTCTTCAAATCTCCCTCTTGCTCACTCTCTCTCCTCCCCCCATCATAAGTGGACACGGCCCCTATGCACTTGCTCAGTGGAATGCACTTTCAACAGCGTTGTTGCAAAATAGCTTACTGCACCTTTAATAAAAGACCCCAAATGCCATTTCTTTACTCATGACCATTTTATCCTTTTGAATGGATGGAAAGTTGCGTCATTTGCAATTTTTTCCATATTAATTTAATTTAATTTTTTTTTTTTTTTTGGCGTAAATTACATTCCAACTATGCATGGAAACAAAGCTACTACAACATAATGCCAATGGTTTTAAATTGAAATGTTCAACAAGCACATACTGGTATGATGCTCGGTTGTCCACACACATTTGGCCTAGTAGTGAAAAACTGAAAAATCAGTTTTGAAATTTTCTTTAAACATGGGCCAAGCACAATTTTCACTGTTCTCTCATCCTTCTCAAATGTTGTAAAATGAGTCCTTTCTGCTGCTCTTCAGGCCACAGCTTATTCTGTTTATGTATTTGCAAGCTTTTGCTGAACATGGTGTGATTCAAATGGCTTTGGTGGCATTTCATTGGCAGTTGTTGGATACTTTGTGTATTAGCGTGTTTGTCTTTGCTCATTGTCCTTATCGTGGCTATTCTATATTAGCTTTCTGGCTAAATTCAAATTTTAGTGTCTGTTCCGTCTGGGCTCTCCTTTTATCTGACCTTTTACCTGAATATTCACATCTCCTTCAATCTTGGAAATGAATTCTTCTTTTGTTTTTGGTCTGTTTAATTGTGGCCATCATCACTGTTGACTTTTGGTGTTTTCTTGTGGCATGTACATGCGTACAGCAGAACAAAAATGTTGGATTTAATTTTTCTAAAATTGCAAAGACATTACTGAACCCTTCTGTCTGGCTGAGGCTGAGCCACATGCTGGCGTGTCGTCGGTTGGTGTGAATGCTTTACTCACCCACGTGTGTCTGTTTAACCCTGTGCATGTCTCGCCCAAGTCCGTCTTTGTGGGAAAGCCTTGTTTGTCGCATGTCTTAAATGCATGAAGAGTTGTTGCCATGGCAGCAGCCCAACACATATTTGTGCGGGAAAAGAGAAGAGGCCAGGTGACGGAGCTGGCCGTGATTGTGCTAAATTGCATGGGTGTGAAGTTTAGAAGAAAACACAAGGCCGATTTCTCTAAAGAAGACATGTAACAAAGAAGTTTTCTCTCACCAATTCAGGTCAGAGCCCTAAAATAAACAGAGCAGTCGGTCTTGAGCGAACCGACTCCCAAACCATAGGTGAATTCTCAAGACGGCGTAAGGGTACGTACCTCGACAGAATGCTACTTTCATTGTCTGCGGTGTTTTTTTGTTTTGTTTTGTTTTTGAAGGTTCCAGCAAGCTCTAACAACACAATGTATAATAGAAAAAATACAGCAAAAGAATATGGTTATCTCTCTTGTAGGTAGCTGTTAAAATTATATGTGTGTGTGTGTGTACACATGATACCTGCTATTGAAACACATTAAGGACTTATCACATATTTTAACAAATATTTACTTTGGCCGTTATTCACACCTTTATAGAATAAAAATCACTTTACAGGTTATTCTTTCATACAGAGACCATATTCAAGCACCTTGTGCTACTGTTAGAAAAATTTGACAGTTCATTGTAAAAATGGCTTCCAATCCCAAAGACTGTGTAAACATAGTCTATCACACAAACACACATAGCTTAAAGGATTAGTTCACTTTTGAAAAAACTTTTGCTGATAATTTACTCACCCCCATGTCATCCAAGGTGTCCATGTCTTTCTTTCCTCAGTCGAAAAGAAATTAAGGTTTTTGATGAAAACATTACAGGATTTTTCTCCATATAATGCACTTACATGGGAACCAGACGGTCCAAGGTCCAAACGACAGTTAATAACAGTTTCAGATGCAGCTTCAAATGTCTTTAAATGTCAACCAGACGATGAATAAGGGTCTCATCATGTGAAACGAGCGGTTATTTCAAAGCTTATTCCAAAAATGTCACTTTTCTAAGGACAAATGCTAGCATTGCTCCATTCTGTGAGGCGCGTTTGTAACGTCACGTAATACGTAATTACGTTCAAAAGGTCACGGACGACGTAGCCGGAAGTACAGAGTCAGAGTGTTTACAAGTTGAATGCATAGGTTGAACGTGCAAACTAACTCAAACGCCGTTTACAAAAAAGGAATTAAAAGGTAAAACAACGATGTCGGACGATTTTGATTCTGTACTTCCGGCTACGTCGCCCGTGACCTTTTGAACGTAATTACGTATTACGTGACGTTGCAAACGCGCCTCACAGAATAGAGCAAGGCTAGCATTTGTCCTTAGAAAAGTTAAATTTTTGGAATAAGTTTTGAAATAACCGATCGTTTCGCATGATAAGACCCTTATTCATCGTCTGGTGTCGTTTAAAGACATTTGAAGCTGCATCTGAAACTGTTATTAACTGTCGTTTGGACCTTGGACCGGCTGGTTCCCATGCAAATCCATTATATGGAGAAAAATCCTGGAATGTTTTCATCAAAAACCTTAATTTCTTTTTGACTGAGGAAAGAAAGACATGGACATCTTGGATGACATGGGGGTGAGTAAATTATCAGCAAAAGTTTTTTCAAAAGTGAACTAATCCTTTAACTACCTACAGTGTGTGAAGGAGCTTCGTTTTCATAATTACTACTGTTGTCTATCCGTTGCATTTGTCTGTTGTGTGCACAGGTTCCAGTCCATCTGAAGGCTTTTGGGTTTGTTTTTTTTAAATGGTTGGTCTGCTGGTTATTAAGCAAATGAATTTGTGATAGTTGAGGTTTCTAGGTTTTGATTGAGTGATGCTTGTTGTGTCTGGGAGGGAAGCTAACACTCTTGATACCGCAGGTAAAGCTAACTGATTAAACACTCAATCATCAGAGTCTCTACAAACACCTTTCACTTTCAAACCGCTCACTGACCCCACGAGTCATAAACATCATAAACACTTAACCAACACATTTGCAGAAGCATTTTTGAGTCATTGACAAGAGCTGGCAGTGGGCGGATGAATCCTATCATGACTAATAGTCTAAAGAGCAATTCAGGTGTCTGGTTAGAATCTTGGGAGCTTCCTGATGCTGCTTCATTTAATGGAATCAGGATATATCTACCATCAGGGTGTCCAAAGATACACTACCGTTCAAAAGTTTGGGGTTAGTAAGAATCATTTGTCTCTTATGCTCAAGATACTGTAAAAACAATAATAGACTCATATAAATGAATCTCCATTTAGTGTTCTCAAGCCACATTATGTGCCCAAAAAGTTTACTTAGGGCCTTGAGATGCATACCAGTCTGTGTTCTCTTCCCTCACACACTGGCACCAGCTGGTGTGCGTTTCAGCCAACTACAGCTCTTCAGTTGCCAGTTTGGGCGCCTCTCAGCTCAGCAAAGTGTCGGGCCAGCTGTGATGATAACTGAATCAGATGCTTCTTATATGAGAGAAAATGCAGAAAAGAGGATGTGTTTGATTATCACTCGTTTTAACCTTTACTTAGCTGTGGCCTGGCTTTTCCCTCAGATGTGATTTCAGTTCTAATGACTAATGATCCATGTTTTCTTTAAGTGTGTTCATGATAAGGAAACAAATGGATTCCCACTGAGGAAAGGGTACTAATTGTATAACAGATACCTTCTACTGGTTAAACACTCACTATTAGCTGCATGTGGATTCCTCACATATATTTCATATTTTAATATCATTTGTATATATTACAATTAAGCATTATTTATTCTTTCAAACAAACTGAACCCTCATAAATGACTTAAATTAGTTAAATATTTAAATACTTAAATATTTATAACTAATGTTAAGTATTTTGTCCCATGGAATTCACTGCAACAATTTATGTTTGAGTGTTTCTTTGAAGAATGTATGCACAGATTATTTGTTCTGCTTGTTTAACCCTTTTCCCGCCAGCATTTTATTTATTTTTTTATTTTTGTAATAAATATATTCCGCCACCCGAATTTGATTATTTTTACAAAAACTTTCATGCCCCCCAGAATATCTTGTTGTCTGAGTATCTGAACATGTAATCTATCAAAAGGTATTCTACCTTTCATGCATTGTTTTTTTTTTTTTTTTTTTTTTGTCAACACTTGAATGTGGGTAACAAAAAGCTGAACAAAAACAAAAACAAAATTTTGAACAAAAAGCTGTCTTTGTCAAATACTGCAACAAGTGTTTAAGCAATGCTTCTACCACCTGTTTCTGCTTCTTTTTGTCTGTTTTTTGATCCGGAGATTCTGTACTTTTTCAGAAGATGCAATGTAGTGCCCTCTAACGGATAACATTGAAAACATAGATTACAGTAAAATTCCATCAATGGCAGGGAAGCACCGTCTCTAAAATGACGGAAAATTCTGTTAATTAGGCCGAACCTTTTGTTGGTATTATGTCATCTGAACATTTTTCAGAATTAAACTGGTGTTTTTTCTTGCAGTTAAGCCAGCCCCTTTGGAGATCAAGCCTTTACCTGAGTGGGAAGAGTATACGGCACCGGTCCGTTCCCCCGTGACCAGATCCTTCACGAGGGAGTAAGTGTTGGGCATGTTTCCTCTGAAACAGATCAGCAATTAAGCATGGTTCTGCATGGCCTCCACGCAACAGACACCACAGGCTAAATAACTAATCATTCATGCATTCTTGTAGTCTTGTCCTAACATGCCATTATAGTAAAATAGTAGTCATGATTATAAGTTATTGGACTGTCATCGCTACCTAGCAACACATTATAGTTAAAGTGGTAATGATGACAGTCCAATGATGCCATGAACTGTGTTCTTTATTTATTGAGTTAATACATTGATGTAGGTGCTACGTGACTCATGTGTCTGAAAGGCTGTTGAAAGTGTGTGTGTGGATTTTTGTGTTTGCCAGTGTGTTTTGGGTTCCTCAATATCAGCTAAAGAGCTCAGAACATGCGTTAATCCAGACAGATAGAGTTTGTGTTGCTGTTCTTTGTGTGTGTGTGTGTGTGTGTGAGAGAGAGAGAGAGAGAGAGAGCGAGCGGCAATGTAAATGTTGTCTTGCTGCTCAGCCCCTCTAGGTGTACCACGGCCCCCAGACCGTCCTCGGGGCATAGCACTGCCTCCAGCAGCGACTCTGACGACTGTGATGAGAATTATGTAACCATGCAACACGCTAATATGTCTTCAGATGAAACAGTATGTAAAAAAACAAAACAAAACAAAAAAACACCACAACAATTTTTCCACAAAAATATACATTTATTGCTTTCAGAATTGGAATATATTCAGTGTGTGTATATATATATATATATATATATATAAAAACAAAAATTTTAGAAATTGTGTGTATATATGTATATAAAAAAAAAAACTAAAATTTTAGAAGTTGTGTATATATGTATATAAAAAAACTACAATTTTAGACTAAAGTTTGGGGTCGGTATGTTTTTTAAAATAAGTCTCTTTTTACTAAAGATCATTTATTTGATCAAAGATACAGTAAAAACAGCAAAATTGTAAAATATTGATAATATTAATATTGTTTTCTGTTTGAAAGAGCCATTTCATGATGCATGATACTAGTATCGATACTGTGCACATGTACTTGTACCATTACTAGAGCTGGATTATTAATCAAAATGAAACCACACGTGATTTGGCAAAGGCTGTGATTATTTTCTGCGCAGCTTGTCAGTGCAGCACGGCTGATGGGTAGTAAATGCTGCTCTATCTGAAAGCCAGAGGGCGCTCTTGTGCAGACACCTCATATATGCCCCGCCACAGAAGTAGACAGCAGCACATGTCATTTAAACAGAAGTTTAAAATGCTTTGATTCATTAAATGTTGTCTTTTGTTGGACAAGAGGTTCATAAATGCTTATGTTTGGAAAAATGTTTAATATGTGTTGCTTTTTCAAATGTTATAAGCGACTCAAACTACTAGCTTTGGTTTCAGATGGAGCAGCATGTACTACAGATCACAAAGCCATACGTCACTGACAAGCTACGCTTTCAAAATATTCATAATCGCAATAATTCAAATCAGTTAAGCGCGATTTCCATGTTAATTGCGATTAATTGTGCAGCCCTAACTTGTACTCATTAAAATGCTCTGATATCAACAAACGATACCACGCAGTGTGTTCAGTACAGTGCTTGCGACAAAGAAACACTGACAACAGAGCAAACGGAGAGCAAAATGGATATATCAAAGAAGGATGTCTGTGAAATAAATATATTAAATTAATAGAATGATAAACAAATTCGATATTTCCCTATATACCTGCTGTGCGTGAGCTGATAAGCGAAAGGTGGAGTTGATTGAGCAAGCTTGTCGAGCGCTCATCCTTTTTTCACTGGCATTGCTGGAAAGTTTGTGGTTCAGTCAGATATGACAATAGCAAAGAAAGTAAAATAAGGAGCATATTACTAACAGTATCTAACAGTAAAGAGAGGGAGAGAGCTAGCACTTTTGTAGCATACTCTTGATTGTTTATCATTCACTCAGCAGACATGCATTATTTTATTAAAACTAAGTTATATGTGTAAAGACATGAACTGTTAAGTGATTTGTGTGTAATGAATGGCTCCCTACATTTCCATAAAGGCACTATAGTAATCACATGACGTTTTCAAGTGGTTTTCTGTGCGCAAACATCCGAAGCACGCACACAGAATGCTGCCTCTCAGACAGCACGCGGATAGCCTATTAAATAGTTTCCTACACATTCACACAAAATTGTCAAAATGCCCGTATAGGCAAGTATCCTTGTAAAATATAGTCGGCCATGTCTTAAGTGAACTTAAACGGTTAAAAAGAAAACGTGTGTCTAACAGTATGTTGGATATGAGCAGCTCTTAAAGTGACAGCAGCCTAATGAATCTACTGCTGTCTTTGTCCTCAATGTTAATCTAACAAAAGACAGAGAACTCTCACTGCTCTTGACTGATTGAGCCCTTTTGGATCAGCTCAAAATATTGTGCTATTAATTTAAAGATAAAATATAATAGATAAATAATATGAACTTTGAAAGTATACAGTGGTTCCTACAAAACATTTTAACAGGCATAATTAGGCATGAAAATGACTGAAAGAAATATATTGGCTAAGTCAACACATTTTATTTATATTCTTTTGGTTTCTATGCCCATTATTTTTTTAAATTATAAAATACAATGAAAATAGCAAGTACTAAAAATAAAAATATTGCATAGGACTCGTTCTGGAAAAAGTGGTATCGGTGTATCACGTATTGTTCAACTATATATTAGTACAAATGTAAAGAGATTGACTCTCTCTTTTGATCTGTTTAATGTAAAAAAAAAAAAAAAAAAAAAAAGGTTTTACTGACCCCAAACTTTTAAACGGGTAAAATGTATTTGAAAATATTATAGCAACATTAAATGATTCTTAGAATTCTTAGTTTTCTTCAATTTAATTTTTCATCAGATTTGATTTTGAAATAAACATGGTCATTGATTCTATTTTTTTTTTTCTTAAAATCTATTTTTTCTTTTTTTTTTTCTCTTAAAATCTAAATTACACACTATATATATATATATATATATATATATATATATATATATATATATATATATATACACACACACATACAATCCATTCAGTGTTGTTGTTTTTCATTATTAGGGACAAAGGCTAGATTGAGAATTAAAGTTCCCAGAAATCTTAAAGGGGTCATGAATTGAAGAATCAAATGTTCCCTGATCTTTTGACAGAGAAGAGGACATTGTACTATAAAAAACATCCTGTAAGTTTCAGAGCTCAAACCTTTGTTAGTCCAAAAATAGCTTTTATTGAAAAAAAAAGCCTGCCAAAACGACACGTATGACGTCATAGTGCGATCAACGCCTGCTTCTACATCATTGCCTCTTTAGCCCCGCCCACCGATTTGTGCATGTAGAGGGAGGGTGGGTGGAGGGTGAGTAAATACGACAGTGATACAAACACAGGATTACTCGAGCAACAAAACAATAGAGGTGCCTCATAGAGTCCTACTACACGATGTGGGAAAACAGTCTTTGCATTGCCTTCCTTGTGATCTGAACATTAGGAAAGCATTGCTGAACTTTCAGACCGTGTCAGCAAGACACGGTTTATTTATTAACTTTATTTTTAGACAGTTCAACTTAAGAATTTCAGAGAAATTGAAAATAAAAGATGATGCAGTGCCAACTATATTGGAAATGACAGTACTAATGGTGAACACACAAATAACAACAATTTAACCAGTGTTGGGTCTATCTCATCACAACGTAATTAATAACTGTAATTTAATTACTTTTCCATTGAAAACGTAAATACTATAAAGACTATAGCTAATCTATATTAAACAATAATGGATTTAACATTAAAATGAAACGTCTAATGATAAAATGTATGCTTTTAATTTAATCTGGTCCCTTTAAATTCTTTGGTCAGTTCAAGAATAATTTGTTAAACTATTATATTATTTATTTGAAATAATTAAATGAGCAGTTTCATTTCAGGCATTGTATTGCTCAACTGGTCAATTGTTATGGGGTTTAGAAAGTAATTACAATGTAAAGCAATACTTTTTTTAAAAGTAATTAATACAGTCATTTATTAACCTGTTGAAGATTTAATTAGTAGCTATTTATTTATTTATGTATTAATTAATTAATTTATTTATTTTTTCAAATAACCAACACTGGTTTTTACCATGCATCACAATTGCTTGCCTTTTACAGATCAAAAAGGATAAACAATGACTATATGAACTATTTTGTGTATTCATAATTTGTTTTCATAAAACACCATAAGGAATGTCAATTATAGCTGAGATAAATATTTCAACTTTATTTGTCAAATCCAAGACTTAAAAAAAGTATATGTAATACAAATAAATGTTTTACAGTTGGCAAATATTTCAACTGAAAACGAGAAACACTTTTCTGTAGCATCTTTGTTTAAACTCTATGGAATAAATATAAATAAAGACGATTAATTTCCATGCTGTTGCAGGCTAGAGTATCCTTGATATTTGAGGTGTAGGCTCGTTGTCTTCTGATTCGGGATCAGACTCAATTTCACCGGACTAAATTTCACCGGTTGCCATTTTTCAACATCAGAGGTTTTCTAAACAATTCCACGTGTAATGGTGAGGATGTTAAAAATTATTTTAATATGCAAAATTGTTACCCAATCATTGCAGTGGGCATTTGTTTCTTGAATGTGGCACGCCTATCAAAACAGAGTGTTTAAAAGAGAGGGTCAAAAACAGGTTTGAAAATAGCCCATTAATTCTAACTTGTTGTTTATGTAAAAAAAAGTCTTGCTAACATAGGTTGGCCCTCAAAGAACATGTTATAAAAATAAAAAAAGTTCATGACCCCTTTAATTGGTGGGTGATATTTTGTGATCTGTGTACTGGATAGAAGGACCCCTCGCTGCTTTTTCTATTTTTACTTTTTCTTTTTATTTCTGCTATTTTTGTTGTCTGTCTTCCATTTCTTTTTTGTTTCCTTGGTTTAGCCTGAAGGGGCATCTTTGCTGTTCCACTTTCCTGTTTATTAATGCGTTTTCTTATTTCTATTAATGGACCATTTTCCTGATATGGACCTTTTTGTGCATGGCTTGTTTTGTTTGCTAACATGTTAGCATGTTAGCTGTAAAATAACAAGCAAACAGCTTACAGCTGTGATGTTGATAACACTGCACAGTGTGGCTTTTGATGCACTGGATTCCGCTGCCAAAAACCTGGGAAAATATTTTCTCTGCCTGTTTTTCTGTTTCTCATTTTCTACATTCTGTTCCTTGCTTTGTTCATCCTTTTGTCTGGCTCATCTGTGTTTTGCATTTTTCATTTCTAGTTCCTCTGCTTGCCTTTGCTGTTTGTTTCCTGTTTACTCTTTGATTTTTTTTTCTGCTCCTCCTCTCCTCCTTGTTCCTCCGTTCTGTAGAGAGGAGTCCTTCTACTGTACAGTTCCCATCACTCCTATAAAGAGAGAAGTGTCAGATCTAGACAAGCTGGATGAGGTGAGCAGGCTTGCAAAAGTAGACTGAACTTAGTGTATGACCTGACAAATTCCACGAGAAACACCATTAGACAGTTTTCTTCTTTTTTTCTATTGGGTATACAATCGTTCATTTCAACATGAGTGAAACCTAATTTGAGTGTAGATGAATGATGATGATAATCTTTCTTATAAGTATTTTGTTATTTTTTTTTATTTTTTTTATCAATTATATACAGTATGCATTATATTAGCAATGCAGTGTTGTTCCCCCTGACAGTCACTTGATGATTTGGTTTGTATTGAGTTAGTAAATATTGCAGAGTGAAATAACATTTCATATATTTTGAAGAACATGCATCAAAAAACCACATCATACTACACACATCTATTACATGTATGACTCACACCATGGAAATTTAAGGAAATAATTTTGGAAACAACACTTTAGAGGTCAAATTGTCATCTGCAGTGGTGGTTTTTCCATCCTGTTGAATTTAACTTAAATGGATCATTAATGAATTATGAAGCTCTCACATCAATTTGACAACAGTTTAGGACTTCCCTTCATATTTTGATATGAAGGTAAGGAACTCAGTACCAATTGAATCATCATAAAGAGTGTTGGGTGAACAACCACATGTCGATAGTTAGATTAGAAATGTTCACTTACATCACCTAGTAGCACTGTCGTAGATTCATTTACCAATAGCATAAATCTTTTAATAACTAATTCTGATGACCTTTTTGACCATTGATTTGGTAAACGTTTTATATTCTCTTTTTGTAATTATTTTGTTTATTTGATCTCTCAGAACATGAAGTTAGGAGCACCAATGAATGCTGATGGAGGTGGGAGTCCCATGGTGAAGCCCAAAGGAGACAAGCAGGTGGAGTACCTGGACCTCGACTTGGACCCTGGGAAATCGACTCCTCCTCGGAAGGTAAGATATGACAAATTTCTCACAACTAGACAAACTTTAAAATAAGTTATTATGGATGGATGTGTTTGTGAGGTTTGACCAAGGAGTCACTCAGACTACCTCATGTCTTTTACTGTCTATAGCTGACAAGCATAACAATGGGGGGCATAATATATGTTGACACCAGTGCTATTATCCCCAGGCTCTATGATTATACCCCACTACTATTTTGATCATTATATAGCAGGAATAAAATCTGCTCTTTTCTCAGCGTGATGGAATATGGTCATTCTCTGGCCTTTTTTTATTAAGAAAGTATTATACACCAGTTGAGGATTATTGTTTTTCCCATCGTTCTCTGCAGACAAGAGACTGTAATGAGTGGCAGCTGTTACATTATACTGGCACCAGTTTATTGTCCCCATCCCCTAATTTCTAGCTTTTTAAATAATGTAATTATCCCCACTCCTTGATTTAAAAAGTTAAATATTAATATTTGCAAATTAAAGAATTTTGCTCATTTAAGTAAAGAATGCACTGATATTATAATTCTGTCTGTCTAAGCCTTTACTTATTTATGCTATGACTGATAACTGATAAATAATTATAATTATATAACATACATGTTATTTAAATAAAGTGCAAATTTATTTTTTTTAATTTTTTTTAATTTTAATGAAATGTCTAACAACAGAGTGTTAATAACTTAGCTAAGGGTGGCATTTTTACAGTATGAAATGAGATTTTTATTAATATTACATTTGAACTTTTCTAATTTTTAGAATTTTTAAAGATTAACTTTGTTAGTGTTACATTACAGAAAAAGTCATCTAAATGTAAAAAGTGTGTAAAATAGCATTTATGTTAAGTAAAATATCCAATGTCATCCGATAACTGATATTGGATTGATATATTTTGCAAAATTCTTTATCTTTCCAATGAATTATTATTAATTAATATATAATTATTATTATATATTAAAAATGTGTTTTTTAATGAAAAAGACAGTTCTATACATTACTGATGCTGACAAAATAATCGTAGAATTTTATTATTATTATTATTATTATTATTATTATTTTAGAGTCAACTTGCAATCCAAGTACTGGTATATCTGGCAAGACCAGTTTTGACTATCTGTCATATCTTCACCTTCCAGAAGAAGAGTAACGGGACTGGTATTTCAGCATCAGATGAGCGGGTGGACTATGTGGTGGTGGATCAGCAGCGAACGCAAGCACTGAAGAGCACACGAGAGGCCTGGAGTGACGGACGGCAGTCGACGGAGACAGACACCCCCAGCAAAGGGCCCAAATGACACCCACCTCTCTCCTCTTTTCTGCTTGGTCAGGACTCGTGGGTCAGGCCGAGGAATGGAGGATGTTTGATCTTAGATACAGGTGTGTGACAGCGACTAGGTCACAGCTCCCAGATCAGCTAGTTTACACTGCTTCCTGCTAGACGACAGCACCCACGCAGGGGAGAGCTGATCCGAGGGATTCTCATGTATAAGCTGACAGACTCGAAGTAAGATGGACAGAACAGGGGCTGAAGGACTCACAATGCCTTATTGGCTGAAAGCCCAGTAGATTTTGTGCTAACAGAGCAGCATTATTCGTAATATAAAGATACACACTGCCCCTCACCCATCCACTCAGACAGTTTCTGGTTCATGGATATCGTTTTTTCCCCCATAGAGGTGTTAAAGCACATTATTCCTTGGGCTCGGAGTGCATCAGGTCTGTTGAATTTGTCAGTTGTTTTCACAATGTTCCATGTTCACAAATCTGCCAAGGTGGGTTTTTAGGATGTGTTTTACTTGGGAGGCCAAACAGGTTTCTTTTTTGTTTTGTTTTTGGTGTATATAGTTCCATGATAATCTGAAACCTTCAGACATCGAGGTTTCACTTGTTTTCCATTCGTTTTATTCTTTTGGGCCTCAAGTGTAATTCGGTAGTGCAATCAAAAGGTTTTGAGTTGCTTGAACCGCGAATCTACTTACAGGTGAAAAGAGTTAGTTTGTTTGAAAATGATTTTCATTTGCATGTAAGACAGCAGGCAGACTGTATAAAGTGTTATGTACATTAATAAAAGTGTCCTTTATTTGTATCTAATATCTAGTATGTTAAGGCTAAGGTGTGGATTCTGCAGGATAGAAGTCTACACGGTCTGAGATGGTATCCGAAACTATGAAATGTTATTGGTGGAATCAGGAACTGTGATAGTTTTTAACAGAGAAGAGAATTCTCGAAGTTTTTTTTGTGTGTGTTTTATGTTTTTGGTTTAATTTTCTCTCCTTTGTTTTCAAGCAAGGTATCAATTTACAGAAAGCGCCGAGGTCAGGTACTCACTGAAAGGTTTAACAGAGTTCTTTTATTTTATTTTGCAGCCATAGATGATGTCTTTAGTGTTGCAGTTCGTATGTTCTCATAGAAACCTTTTTGAAATTGCTTACGACGCAAGATATTCTTACAAAGGCTTTGTGCTGTATGAGATGCCTTCATAGAGGGGAGGAAAAGCCGGTCTAGTAGTTTCAGGAATTTTATTTTGTTTCTGCATTCTCTGTGTGACTGCTCTATCAATGCATTGTATTGCCACTTCGATAATTTATTTCAGATGGAGTTCCACAGCTCTTGGAAACTAATTGCCTTACCATTGCAACTTTTTTTGAATGTTGTAAATATGATCCATTTTTAGTTCAAATCAGAATACATCTATACAGAATACATCAGCATAGAACTTTACTGTGTGTGTAAAATAAAGTAGCTCTACTAACTACCATTCTTAAGCCAAGAAGACACTTGAAGTGTTGCAACACCGTTGGTGGCTTCTGCTGTATATATCGATAGGCTTTCCAAGCATGTCTTTTGATTCAAAGCTGTGCCTATATTGTTTCCCTTTTACTCAAATCTTTTTTTTTTTTCTTTGAGCCCCTAGACCCTGATGCTTTATATCTTTTTTTAATGAATCTGAAAGAAATGTACATTTTAAAATAAACTCAATAAAAATGATATTTCAGGAGATTACTGCTGACATTGCAACTAATGGAATCTGTGATGATTTGTTTTCAATGGCATTGAACATTATGTGTTAATATTATACCCTAAATGAATGGTGTCCTGATGGATATCGGTCCCTATACAGTAAGTGAGCCTCAACTGCAACCATGGCTCTTTAATCAATGCACTTGGAATTAGACACAGGGACATGTTAAATGACAGTAATTCAACTTGTCACGGGTTATAGAAGTAAGCATTTACATTTTAAACACTTGAAACAAGTATCCAAGTATCTTGACAGAATTCTTTTCATCAGCAATAAAGACACTAAAAGAAATTAAACAATATTCTCAAAAACATATTGTGTCATATTGATATATTTGTTTAAAACACAATGCTAATCTGGTGTATTAGCTGACAGACTTTAAATCTGTTGGGTTTCAAACTCTTTTGTCCTGGTGTTAGTGATTTCCATTATAGGGTGAGATTAAAATGACAAAATGTTGGCTGGTTTGTGTCTTACAATTAAATTAATACATTGAAAAATAACTAACATTAAACAATAAACTGAAGGGAAGCCACAAAATAAAATGCTATAAATGCTTATAATTTGAATATTCGGCATTCTTTGCTTCTATTGTGTAAATCTGTAATGATTTCTTAAAAAAAAGTTTTCAAGTTTTATCAGGGTGTATTTTATCATGTTCTACCTTTTGTTAACACCAGTCTCTCCTTTTTCAGATAAAGAACAGGCAACTATGTACACACAGAATTAATGTGTGATTCTGAACCACATTTTAGCATCCTGAAAATGTATAAAAATAAGTACATTCTGAATAGTTATGAACTTGAACATCACGCTCCCTTTGCATAGCAACACATCGATCATGCGGGAACGCTGACCTTGGCTGTTGTACACAGCAGTTCATGTCATGGAACATATAAAAATAGATATATTCATTACATAAATGTTCGAAGAAGCCAGTTCTTGCATCTTTCAATTTGCTTAAATCTTACACACACACATTCAGAAGAAGAACTGTTACAAATCGAATTAAATTAAAATGGACTGATTAAAAAAAATGAAAATAAAAGACACTATGATCCTGCATGAACATTTAAATTGCCTGGGAAACTGCTGCGATTGCTGTTTTTGGCTATTGATCCCCAACATATTTCATGATGGGGGAAAATTTACCATTTAATTTTTTTTATATATATTTCTATTTATTTATACAAGTAGTTGTTTTTTTGTTGTTGCTGTTTTTTTAATTTGAAAAAAAAATCAAAAGGGTGGATTTATATATAATAAAATATTATAGAGCAGAACTTGTTAAATTTGCAGATAATTTGAGTTTGACAAAAGCTGAAGCACAGATTCACTCTGTTTGTCTGAGCGGGTTTTCTGTCGCCAATTCTGGTTCACAGATCTACTGATTGGAGCACGCTAAATTAAAATTAGTACTACGAAGCTCAAACTTAATCTTAAGAGAAAGGCAACAAGCAACCTCCTTTAGTTTGACCAGTTTGTATGAGGAGTCTTGGAGTTAAGATGTCTTCAACGAAGCTGTGAAACCTTCCCCCCAAAAAAGCCATATATTGGATGGTGTCATTTGGCTTTAGATCTCATTATTTCCGTCTCCATAACTTCAAATGCTTCTTGACAAGAAAGCACCATGTGGAGAGTTAAGTTTTGGTCATGTCTTAAATGACATGCCAGGAAAAGGAGTGGTTTAAACCTCAGAGCTGTCCACATTGTGTCTTGTGGGCTGCTGCTGGTATGCTGCGCAGGACGAAGTGGAATAAGTTGGATACTTTTTCTCTTTCCTCTTGCGTCGCATCAAGAGAATCACCAGAATTACAACCAGGCATACCAGCAGGATGAGCCCAGCCACCCCGAGCAATGTGGACATGCCAGCGGGAAGAGAAAAATCTGAACCAGGACCTTTACCCAGGCTCCCCTCCACCAGGGGGTGCTCTAGGTCAGTCTCACGACCCCATGGCTGGCTCACTCGGAGTCGGTTTGAGCGGTCGATTGTGATATGCTGAATGTTGGTGCCTCGGTTATTCTCAGCACCGATATCAAAAGCTTCTGGGTCGGGGACTGCGCGACGTTTACGGGATTGGGTGCCAGGGTCAGCTACGGCGGAGGATACAGCGTGGTGGTACTCAAGGCTTCTTTTACCAATGCCTCGATTGGCGTTCTCTCTAGAACGGAGGGTGTAGATGGTGTGGATGAACCATTCCCGGCCAGCAGCGACCTGAGGAATTAAACATTATTTCTTAATATTCTAGATGAAAATCGGGCACCTTAGGGTTTCTCTAAGTTTATTGTTATAAAACATGGTGAGTCTCTGACCTGGAAGAGGGGAGATGATGACAGGGTGAAACCATCTGATCCAGCTTGTCTGACCAAAGGCAGGGCTCCCGGGGTATCCAAAGCAAAGCTGGCATCAAACTGGACATTTCCAAATGTGGTGGCCTGAGTTTCTGGCTGAGCTTTGTCCTTAAGTTCAAAGACCAACATGTCAATTGGTGATCAACAAAATTTACTTTGCATGCAGTTACATTCAATTACTTGAAAACACCCAATCTTTGATGAGCATGTTTCTAATTTCTGGAATTATTATTATTATTATTTTCAATTTTCAAAACAAATTTTCAAGGTGATACAATTTTAATATAACAATGAAAGAAAAAAAAAGTGTAATCATTTTATTAAACTAAAAAAACTGCTTCAGTGCTTATTAATTTTTGAAAAATAAATGTCTGACATATCAAAATCCTATGGTGGAACCTACATACAAAAATTGTGCAGAAACACACACCCCAAAAAAGGAAATTATATCATAGAGGAACTGCAGTACAAGACTGTGCCAAGCTCAATAAGTTTCTTATAATATAATATAATATAATTTAATTTGGTCTTGACAAGGCAAGGTTAGTTCAGATTGAAAATGTCATGTGGTACAACTATACCCAAATTATATATGCTAATTAAAAAAGGGTAAAACCAGGAGGGTTGAAGAAAAAGACTTTTTCGAAACCACATACAATTTTTGCAGACATTAAATTTCTAAAATGGTATAAGCATTTTCATTGACACTTTGATCTTCCTGTATTCAAATCATGAATTCACATTCACAATGAATTGTATGAAAGGCAGAACAAGCAGTTACCAGGATCTTGAGTCTGTAAAGTAGGGATGGAGCATCAGCCAGGCATCCATACTCTTTATTTGTTGGGTTGTACTTTGGTACATAGCCATCCGCACCAGTACAAAGGAACACTTTCTCAATGCTGCAGGAGAAAGAATCACCCAGGTTCTGCACTGGGTCCACCATCACACGCCCAAAGATGTTAGAACCTAGAGGAGAACCAATTTGATTCAATTAGTTTACACTCAATACAGGGACTGAATTCAGTCATTTTCACCAAAAATAAATTGAACTAATTAAATTATTATTGTTCTTGGATGTCTATTACCTTCCACGAAGGCAGTGTCTGTGCCCTCTCCAAAGCCCATGGAGCCATCAGACAGCCACAGCTCCTTCTTCGACAGCAGGAACATATGTGTATTCAGACTAAACTCTGCTGCTACAGGGTCACTCACCTGAGAAACAGCACAAAACCAGCAGGTGTTTATGCATCATGTATATTCATTGGGATTGACAGGATTAGATGAACATGCTGTTACCTCATAGTAGATCTGTAGCTGAATTAATAAGAAACATGTCAACTACCAGGAGCTGAAACCAACCTGCTGGAAGCGGATGTCCATGTCGAAGGTGAGAGGCTCCCTCGGGTGGCACACAGGGGGTATGCTGAACTCCCCATTAGGTGAAGCGCTACATGGAATCATCTTCACAGTATAGGTGCCGGAATAGTCTCTCACCTACATGCACATGCAGTCAGTTTACCTTTTTAATATTCATAAAATGTATAACCATTCATTAATTTTATGTCTGACAGTATGTAAATGAAATAAATAAAATAAAGTAATTAAAAATGGGACTAAACTTACAGCAAAGTCAGAAATGAAGCTCCATTGTTGCATGGGCTGGTTGTAAGTGGGCTCAGTTCTGACCAGGGAGAGAGTGAATGTGAGTCCAGGGTGGTCCGCCGACATTACCATAGAGGACAAAGTGGTTCCTGAAAGCCAATACACATCCCAGAGATGTCAAATTCCAGGTAAACGTAACTTCAGAAAAAATAAAAATAAAAACCAGTTTGATTTTAGTAACATATATCTAAAATAATATTCACAGTTACTTGCATTCAATTACACATTTAAAGATACTGTAGTAGCCTACCTGATATATTTTTCTTCAATTCGGGCAAAGTTTAAACCCCAAATAATATTTTAAAAGCAATCTGTGAAAAAATGCTGGCTTTACAATGCCATCCGGAGACTGTTTATTTGAAACAGTAGATGGCATTGTAAAGTGCATATTGAACTCAGGGACAAAAATTATAAAATGAGCGAGTGCTTCATGAATCCATTTTCCAAACCTTGTTTTTTTTCTTATCCTGAATCATACGGTCCGCCTGCGGAAAAGCCGAGTACCTGGCTGCGTGGCTTGCCATATAACAAGTTACATAAACAGAGAAAAGTAGCTCCGGCTGTTATTCCGCATCTGCAACTGTTTTTTAAACGCTAGCGCCCAAAGTTAAGGACTGCAGCTTTAAACATTGACTCTATAAAAATATTAAATCTATTATTATTATAATTATTTAGTAATACAATTTAATAATAAATTATTTTTTGTTGTATAGAATCGTCAGTGTGCAACTCATCGACCAATCAGAGTACACAACCTAATAAAGTTATACCGCGTGACCAATATGATGCGGAGGGATGAAAAATGTAAACAGATGGTGCGGACTGCGGAGTCTAACCGTAACCGAGTCTAATTCGCCATCTTTAGTTTGGAAGAATAGATGACACTAAGACATCCGTGATAAATGCATCGCAATGAGGTAATTTTTAAGTAGTTCGTTTCAATGTGACACACGATAAATGAACTAAATGTCGATTTGAATTGCGCTCCAAGACAAGCCTGATCCTAACCTAATGATTACGTTTAAACTTTAAAGTAAGTTACATTTACAAGTGGAGTGATAAGAGCTCAAATAAATAACTGAGTCTAAGATAATATATAAATACCATAATGTATGGTGTGTGTGTCCATACATGTATGGTGTGTGTCCATATAGCCTAATGCGGTAGTAAATGGAGATGCCAAAATATGCTACATAAAACATAGGCTACACATATTTAACTGAATTTTGGTCAACAATTCAACACCAATTTATTTTTAGTACTCTTAAAGGGGGAACTAGAAATGGAGAAACAAGTTTTGTGGGATTAGTTTTACCAGCAGGGGGCAGCAAAGGTTTGTCAGGGGGGTATTGCCACAGGAAGTTTACTGTCGCAGTCTAGGCGACTGTAGCTTATAGATTTATCTCTTTTGGGGCAGAGTTTTACAACACAGTGGAAGAGAGTTAAAGGATCGCCTGTCAACAGCTATGTGTGGGTCTGTATCCATCTGCACATTACCTGGGTGAGACATGACAAACTGTCCCCTAAATCGGGCCTCAGTCTTGAAGTTGACAACAAGACGTCCTTCATCATTTATTCTCATGCTGGTGGGATACATGGCACCTATAAAAATAATCACACAAATAATAACATCAGGCTGTCATTAGCATTAATCATGTCTCTAAATTAATTTGTATTCATGTCTATTTGAATTCACCATGTATTAAAACTTCTGATGCATGTCCAATAGGGCATTATGGCATATAGGCTATCTATACTACCTTGTAGCTCAGCCTCTGGTGGGCTTCCAATACCATCTTGCCATAAGATGGCAGTGTCATACACGAAGGTGAGCCGCAGCTCAGAACGTAAGTCAAAATGTTGCCAGCCGCCAACCGCGACGGGAGAGTGAAAGACATAGGACACAAACAGAGGAACCCGCAGGGTTACATAGGACTGAACCAGATTCAGCACCTACAGACACAGGTAAAGAAAAAAACACCAAATGTAGTCTAACATTTAATAAGTATAATGTTTCAAAATATTTCTATTTAAAATAAATCCTGTTCTTTCTAGTAAAGAATTAAAGAATCCCGAGGAAAAAAAAAACAGTTTATACAGAAATATTAAACAGCACAACTGCTTTAAAATGTTTTTAGAAATGTTTATTAAGCGTCACATGTGTCGGATCCATGTGACACTAAAGACTGGAGAGATGACTGTGGAAAAATCAGCTCTGCCATTTACATTTTAAAATAAATATGAATGGAAAACATTTTTTAAATTGTTTTCTATTCTTATATATTTCCAGTGACTTCCCAATATTACTGTATTTTTAAATGCAGCATAAGAGTCTTTCAAAGACATTAAAACAATCCTATCGACCCCAAACTTTTTGAATGAACTTTAAACGAGCATAGCTTTGAAGGATCTCTCCTGAAATCTGATTCCTGAAATACCTGTCCATCTGTGCCAATTGATCCCCCACAGTCATTCAGCAGCTCTGACATGTCGTAGTAGCTACTGAACTCCCACAGACATGCCTCCAGGTTAAGGTTGCGGTAGAATCGAAGGGAATTGGTGCTACGCATGGCCACGCTGTACTGGTACGGTGAAGTCTCGCCAATAATTTCTGGGTTCTTTGTGGCGTCAGTGATAAAACCATGCGCTGTTTGGATCTCGTTGAAATCCAAGAGGTTAGAGCAGCGGTGGTTTCCTACTCGTGTGCCATCTGGACTAAGGGTTAACTCAAAGTTTGAAAGGGGACGTGTGGAGATAACAGGCAGCATGCCTGAGGAAAAACAATGCAGTTTAACATCCTGGATTTTGTAGACATTTTGATTGATATTTACTTACTCAATATGGCATTGTTTGTGATGGAGGTCGTCACTCACCATCCATGTGCGGCATAGTAACTGTGAGTTTGATCAGATTGGGGTAGTCAGGGTCATCTGGGCCAGTGTAACGGATTTTAGCTGAGAACGGCTCAGCACCCACTGTTCCAGGTATACGAGGCTGACACAGGCCTAAGGATAGCAGACACCTTGATTTAAACAATTCATTTTCCTGGAGTCCTGGACATCCCAGAAAATAGCACAAAACCTTGTGCTTTGTTTAATTTGGTATTAGTAATTCTTAAAGAATTGAGCAGCAATCCAAATTGTGGTAGTTACAAGAGCCTCACCCTCCTCTCGGCTGATGACCACAATGGGCGAACTGAGCTCCAGCCCAGCATCTCCATTGGCGTTGAAGGCTCGGGCTGCACACTGTACACGGGAACCAGCCTGGAAGTAGATGGAGTCCAAAGTGACTGACTTGGTGTTAGTGAAGAAGGTGTTGGTATCCACTTCTCGCATGGGGCTGGTGACTCCATCCGGCCCACTGGGGGCACTAACCATCCAGCGGTACTGAGTTAGTGTTTCATTTATGTTCTCCACTGAACAAATGGATCCAGTCTTGTCAAAGTCAAAGTATTTGGGATTGCAGGCCTGATGGGACACAAACACAAGCAAACAATCAGAATTATAATTTATATTTAATTATAATTTACTTGCATATATAGATTCCACCCCTAATGATATTTGGAGTCATATTCCAGAACATTCAATTACTGTTTCAATTACTTCATTAAGACCATCTCCCTTTTTGCAAGGTGTATTTTACTGTTTCTTTATTCGCCATTCTCTTTATATGGTAAATGAAAGGGAAACGGTAAGAATAAAATGAAACAAATTTCAAAAAGTGATTAACTGAGAACATCATTGGCATTACTCACCGTGACACACACAACAGGATAGCCGGTTGGAGGGTGGGGATTGTCTTTAGCCCGAATCGTATCATCATACAGCAGCAACGACACCACCTGAGGCACTGCTGGGAAGGTGACATCAGCCACACTATTCATCTCTTCGATGTACACAATAGCCTTACTCATCTACAGAAAGTAGGAGAGGAAGAAAACATCCATTTAGACTATCAATACATTTTAAGGAACAATGTAAAACCTGCAATAATGTAAGCAACAGTAAAAGGACTATCCACTCACTGTGACCCTTTTTTCCCAAGTATTATATGAAAAATGTATTACAAAATGTTGCAATTTTCTACCTAAGAATATTCTATTTTTAAAAACATTTCTTTTTTTTTAGAATTAGAACTGCCATACAATCAAACAATGCCAAAGACTGAAGTTCTTAAAGCTACACTGTGTAACTCTTTTAGTTTATTCTTAAAAACACTTAGTTCTTTCAAAGATATATGTGCTCAGTAATGTATATTTACTTCGTTCAAGTAATAGTATTCTCGTGAGTGTATAATATGCCATTGAATATACATACAGGTAAGGGGTTCTAATGTTGGTCGCCATTTTGCCCCTCCATCTTGAAAGTACATTAGCCAAAGAGGGACATAACCGTTAATTCAAGCTTCAGCTTTCGCAGTTACGTTTGAGTTAACACTCATGGACGAGGTCGAGCTGGAAGCCATGTTAATCTTGGACTACATTGGCCACCGTAGGAGTTAAAACGAAATCGGAATTGAGAGGAACAAAAACTAATATTCACTGGATGGTTATATACATACATATACTTATACTTATATTATAGTACTTGTCTAAGTAGTAAACTCTATACATATTTTAAATGTTCAGTCAGAGACCTGGCTTAATGTGTGACGCTTATGTGCGGGTGACCCAAGTTCAAGCTATCGTCTCAATTTCATGTCATGCCGTCTCTCAGGCTGTCACTTTCAATAAGATATGGCAAAAAGCACCCCTCTAAGACCTTGGCTGTGGATTGTGTACATGTTCAATAGGTCTGCACGATTAATCGAAATGAAAATGAGTGACTATTTTCTGCGCAGCCTTTGTGATTTCATAATCATCTTAATGTTAATTGTGATTAATCGTGCAGCCCTAATGTTCATTAACACTGTTTAAGTCACTGACCGTTGAGGCCCATTTACATCATACAGACTCCCTTGAAAGAGATTGGAGACAGCGATTGGCTCTTGCTGACAGAGGCAGCTGCTGCATGGCTATTTTAGCTAGAGAGGCACGTTAGCGTGTGTCTATGCGAGTGTGCGAAGTGGCGTCTTTGGGGGTATTTTTAGAGATGATGGTCTCTGACCTGTGTCTCAGCCACCATATACTCGTCAGGCTTCATGTGAACAGTGAAAGCCTCACGGATCTCTCTTTGTCCATCATAGAGAACCTGGATCTCCACCACATGCTCTGTCTCACCCTCCTTAAATTCCACATCTGTAGGGACATACAAACAAAGATGTACAGAGACGAATTATAGATAACCATTCTGCTTATCCGTTACTGTAATTGTATCAGAAATTCGCTCCTTTTGTTCAGGATTTTCCATATTTTTGCTAGTATTATGGCATCTCATGGGATTTCTATTTTGTAGCCTTCATGAGTCTTCTGCTGACCTTGAGAAAGGGGATTGTAGTCCTCTCCTGATGTTGCAGAGCCGTCCTTGGTGTGAATTCTCACCACAGAGACCTTGGAGGTGTCACCCTGACGCAGGACAGGAATCTTCACTACAGCAATCTCTCCAGGAAGTTGTGGCTCTCTAACACTGTATTTGATCTCAGCAAACCTGATGATGGACTCTGAAGTGGAGAAGGAGTTTTGTTTTCTGTGAGGCATCATGACTTTTGCATAAACATACACGCCACTTTCAAGTCAAGTGGCATGTTATCTATACGCATTTTGTGTTATCCGTGTCTATCCGTGTATGTCTATGCCGTTAAATGTCCGAGCGATTCCGTGTTTATGTACACACAGCAAAATGTAGATCTACATCTTGGGAGTGATTTTTTTTTTCCTAGGATGGTAGGGGATGAATCATAAATGGTATTAACCCCAGTGATGGGTAGGTTTAGGGACAAGGTTGGGGTAGGTCATATATTTAAATTTACGGCAATGTAACGTTAAGTCAACAGCGTTCATAAACACGCTGAAACGTGATTATGCGTGTTGATAGCACGCCAAAAATGGAAATACGAATTGGTGTGCCATACGCCATTTCATGAGATCAGTCTGAAGAACATATTGCTGATGTTTGTCAAGAATAAAGAGGAAAAATATACTCACTATCCTTATGGTCAGTGATGGTGACCAGAGCTTCTTTTTGTTCTCCTACTGAAGCTCCATATGGTGATTTGCTCTTAGCTGTCCCCAAAACCAAACGGAACTCCTCATCCTCTTCATGAACCGTGTCATCCACTAAAGTCACAATACATGGCTTCTCAATCTCCCCTGTAAACAAAGAGATGCAAAAGATGAGCAAATCATGCAGACATGAATGAAAGTCTGGTCCAGGAACATGTTGAAAAAGAAAAAGAACCTGGTAGGAACACTATCATGGATGCGTCAGTATTGGGTCGTTCATCATAGTCCATCATGACTTGGGCAGATCCCTGGCGAGTGTAACAGAGGACTGTGGACCTCTGACTAATGTCGCCACTGCGGTATACTATCGCCTTCAACTCTCCATCAGCCTCATCCACCTTGTACTCTTCCTCCTTAAACTGGACTTTGGGTACTGCAGAAATACCCAGAAGTTAAAAACAGCCTAAACAGTTTGCTACTGTTTAATGTCCTCTGAAACTTACTTATTTATTTCATATATTAATCCTTTACTCACAGTCTGTGACAGTGTCATTAATAGTAATGACAGTTTTGCTTGGCTCTCCAAGGACTGCGCTCATGGGCATACGCAGCACCAGCTCAAACGTCTCTGGCCCCTCCAGCTCTGGCTGGCCCAGGTCATCAAGAATAGTCACACGGAAAGTCTGCATGGACACACCTGGAGCAAAGTCCAGGTTACGGCTGATTCCCACATAATCTAGACCCGCTGGACAGGAGAGGGTGAGGGTGGGGGAGACATAGTATTCAGATTAAAATGTCAAATAAAATGATTGGTTAATAATTACCTGAAATATTTTATTTTGTTTGACCAAAAAATAAAATATCAGTAATTGTTGTTTTTGTCAACTCTGACACTCTTTACCTTCTGCTGAAACAGGGTCACTCTTCCTGGAACGGACTGTGACGGTGGCTGTCTTTGAAAGGTCAGTTCCAGTCCTCCACACTTTCACCTCCACATAACCATCACTCTCATCCACCGTGTACTCGGTCTCCCCAAAATAGAAAGATGGCTCTGTACCAAAAGGGATTTTTTTTTAAATGATCTATGTAATAAAGTGTACAAACTTTGAATGAATTTGAATTTGCTTTAATGACAATAGAACTTACGCTAATATACCTCAACAAGTTGGCACAAAACCTGGTAATCCATATCATCTAGAAAACCAGTTATAAACAAGTTCTAACAATTGTTTTCAAATAGAAATCACCAGACTGTATAAATGAAATGTCTAATCAGTCCAACCTGATCTCACGGCAATTCGTACGAATTTTACGAATTTTTTATTTTATTGAGAGTCTCTTAAGTTTTTCTTTTATTTGTTGGTTTCACAACCTGACAGTCAAAGACAGGAATAGCCTGAACTATATTGTGAATATCTGCTCTAAAATCATTGGTGTGAAACAGAGAGACCTCACTGTTTTCTGTAACCAACAAATAGTTCGGAAGGCAGCGAGTATCCGCTGTGGCAGGCGAATTTTCTCTGTTGCCCTCAGGGCGTCGTTATGCGCTTCCCGTATGTAAGACGAACCGCTACTCCAACTCTTTCATTCCTTGTGCGATTAAACTATTAAACGCTAGGTAGGGTTTTTGAGTTTTTTTTAAATGTGCACATAACTGACTGACAGTATGTTGTGAATATTGTGTCTGATTGTTCTATGTATTCATGCTGCTCTAAATGAATTGCCCCTTGTGGGATTAATAAAGTTGACTGAACTGAACTGAACTGAACTGTACCAGGTGGCTAATTCGTAACAATCCGTACGACCTCACTCGTACGAGTGAGTAAGATTTTTGCTAAATCGCACATATTTTACGAGTTGTTCAATTCGTATGAATTTGTACGAATGATATACCCATGACCCCGCCCCTAAACCTACCCATCACGTGGGTTTAGACAAATCGTTCAAAGAATTTGTATGAATTAGACACCTTTTAATCACTCGTACAAATTCCTACTAATTGGTCGTGAGATAGCGTTGATCAGTCACACAAGACTTACCCATGTTTATTGAAAGGGGATTTGCCTATTTGATTTTTAAAAAATAAAAATATTTTAATTGAATCAGAAAGTAAATTATAGACTTTTTTTGTTTCAAATATCAAATTTCAAATTTTATATAACTTTTTTGTTATTATTTGTATTATTAATTAAATATTACTGTTATGATTCTTTTAAATTGTATTACTATTGAGCTTGTACTACTATTACTATATGATTTGTGATGCAGATGTGACGTTAAATGATGAATAAATAAATCCATGACATCGAGGTGACCTATAAAAGTATGAGATATTAAGTATATCTTACTTATTTTACTGCATAATGATTATTTATCATTGAGAGGTGCCATTTTTTTTCCTCAGAATTGTTAAGTCATGTTTTGTCTCACACAGAGTTGTTCTGACCCATTGGTGTGACAGCACAGGAAACCTACCATCATTTTAAATATCCTGTCTGAGTGCCGAAACCAGACTGTTGTGTCTACTCCAGTCAAGATGCACTTGGTGAGTGTTAATGTTTGTGTGTGTGTGTGTGTTTGGGAGGTCAGAGAGGCTCCCAGAGCGATCATGATAAATTAATTCAGAGGGGATAGGCCCTTCCAGGGTGGGGGTAGAGGCCGTAAGTTTGAGGGTCCATACAAAAAAAAAAGACAAGAGTAGTGACACCTCCATAGACACCAAGTCAGAGAAACAACAAAAAATTCCAACTCTGGCTGGCATCCAGACCCCCCCCCCTCCCCCCACCCCAAAAAAACTACACACAAATAGACCACTGGGCCCTTCCAGACCTACCAAGACGCTAAGCTACAATAAGCACATTAATCCTCAATTGCTTCTTCAGAAAAATAAGGTCTAGGCATGTACATTATTTACACACATACATTTTGAGGTAATATTCTTAATTGTGAAGGGTGGTATTGCAGTTGGTGAAAGACTGATTTTATGAGTAATGAAAAACACTCTGAGGATGATATTTGCTGAGAATTAAGAGATGAAACGATATTTAAGATATTCATTTTAAGTTGAATAATTTCAAACAGAAGGCTGTGCTTTGAAAGGCAAATTCCTGGATGAATCTTTGAACGTAATTCACAGATGGCAAACTACGCTCTTGTTTGGACCATGCTCCTTTAAAGTAATGCACACAAATCCTAAATCCTGAATGGACAGGATGTTCACAAAGCTCTTTCAGTGCCCTCACTGAGGTTTATGGGCCATTAAAAAGGTCATAGGGGCCTCAATTGTGCTCTCTCAACTTGTTTTGGGTTATCGTGTTACCATGCTGCTAAGGACAACAGTGGTGTGGCCACAAAGTAAAGATGTATCATTCTGTGGCTACCTATCCTTTTAAAGTGTGAATAATAAAAAGAACATTTGTAAAGAACGAACAGGTGGGGCATGTCAGTTTAACCTCACAACATGAATGAGATACTGTAGTTTTGTCTTTATGAGGATGAGGATGTATTTTTTTTTTTAAATAATGCCATGAAAGAGTTTGTGGTTTAGAGAAAATGCACAGATCAGAATATGGTTGGCCTGACTGTAGTTTGACTACTATACGTATATGTATAGGCTCAACAATTATTTATATATATGTATATATATATATATATATATATATATATAAATCTTAAAATTTAAAATAATTAGGTAGCATTTTATTTTACAGTCCTTTTTCCCATGTACCTACTTATTATAGTCATTATAATAACTGAGTGGTACTACTAACTCTGAACCTACACTATCACTAAACCTAACCTTAACCCATGTAGTCACCTTATATTTCCCAGTATTTTCTTAGGTGTGTACACTGTGAGTGCATGTATTGTAAAATAAAGTGCGACCAAAAATTATATTTCAAATAAATGCTGATCTTTTGAACTTTCTATTCATCAAAGAATCCTGAATAAAATTGTATATATTAGAAGAGTATTCAGATGTTCACCAACTCACCATCATCACTATCGGGCAAGATGACCACTTTGGCGTTGGGGAACTTGGCACCCACTTGTCCACCCATGGGGATACTGAGTGACACATTGAAGCTCTCCTCTTCCTCATAGAGGGAGTCATCAATAATTATGATGCGACACGACTTCTCCCGCTCATCTTTATCAAAGCGCAGAAGACTGGTGTGGTCCTCGGGTCTTGTGATATAGTCTGAATAGGAAAGCACTGTGCTGGGGGTGGTTCCGGTTGCACTGCCTGTATAGAAGGATTTTGTGGGGGGGGGGGTTTTGTACAAAAAGACTTTATTCAAGTACTACAAATGTACAGCCGAAGCAAGGTCATGTAAGTTCCTCAGTTGTAATAGGTTATGAGTCTTAAACTAAAACTTTGTCACACAATATTTAAATAATCGTGTAATTAGATATCTGTATGATTTAAAATTATTTCATAATATTAGACAGAAATAGTTCATCTTCGTTAATCTTACCTTGTTGTGTGTAACAAATAACCATTAGTTCCTGGCTGGCGTCTCCTGATCTGCGGACCGGGACTAGTAGTTCTCCTATATCCTCTTCAACATGATATTCTGCTTGAGGGAAGAACACTGTGGACTCTGAGAAAGAGATGAAATAGATGCATTTCAATGCATAAATTTGGATGTACTGTATATAATTGTAGGATATATACAATATACAGTAAATATAAGCCTAAGTAGCCAAAAGTAAATGAACATGACCATGTTTTTGCTTGTTGTCCATTTAATTTCAAAACCATTGGCATTAATTGGAAGTTGTTCCTCCCTATGCCATTGTGGTGCACACACTCTAGAAGCAATTATATAGGTATGTGTTTTACACTATATGCACAAAGTAGGAAATCATTAGGCATTGCATAATTACCATCACCAGGATCCACAATCTCCACAGTGGCTGTAACAGGGTATTCAAGAACAGCCATCACTGGTTCTGAGAGATGGATTTCAAACCTCTCTGAAGTTTCAAACTCTTGGTCGGTAAATATCTTCACCTTCCAGGTAGCGGATGTTTGACCAGGATTAAACTGGACCTGCTTCTGAGATTTTCCACGGAAGTCTTTGTCCTGTTTTGCTGTGCCGTCCTTGGTGGCAATGCCTTTGAAATAATAATAATAATTAAAAAAAAAAACATTATTTGGAGATCTATTGGTATTGATTATAGGGTAACACTTCCTAGTACTTACGTGTACTTACAGTGTACTTACCTAGAAAGTACTGGCTAATACAGTATAAGGTAAGTACTTGGGTTAGGGGTGGGTTTAGGGGTAGGTTCAGGGTTAGTACATAGTTATTACCCAGTAATTGTAATTACTATAATAAGTACATAGTATGTACATGGGTAACAGGACTGTAAAAGGAAGCGTTAATGACTAAACCTGTGAGAAGTTTAAGATGTCTGTTGACTACTTAATAACCATTTTAAAGATCCGTAAAAGGCTTTGGTACAATTTAAGACATTGGTATTTTCACAGCCCTTTAACTGTGACTTACAAACACGGAGGGACCAACTTGTAACCGCAGCAAATAAACATTGTGTATCTCTAAATATATACAATGACAATGAAGGAGGTTCTGTTTGGTTTTTTATAGGATTCTAGTATATAATGAACTCTATTGTTATCTCCTCAAAAGAAGTCTTGGTCACAAACGATTATGTACTGAACATTTTGTTTGAAAACAAATTAAACCTCAGCATGTCCTGTTTATTGTATATATAACAGGGTAACTCAGGGTATAACAGGGTAACTCCTTGACTTTGATAAATACTTACTGACAAATGATGTCTCTCCCAAGTATCCCCGACGTTTGAGGGTGACTTCCAGAAACTTTGCATCCTCATCCACAACATAGTATTCCCTTTCCAGCGATATCCAAGCCCAATTCAGACGGAAAGGCTGTGTCTTCAATTTGTTGCCACCTTTTTCAAACAGAGAAAAGCACAATGAGATGAAGCACAATGAAAAAAGACAAAGTGTGTATTTGAGCTCCTTGAAACACACAATTCAATAGTTTTCTAATGATTTCATCTCGTTCAAGTTCAGAATAGAGAAAGAAAGAAGGGTCAAAATGAGCGCAATTTGATCTTGAGTCCTGCTTGTAAATGTCCTGGGGTGCTTTTGTTTTCTAGTGACACTCAACACCCTTTTTTGTCTTTCCTTCATTACTACTGTAAAATTAAGACACAATATATGTTCACACAGTCTTCTTTTTTTTTACAACTTTTGTTGGTAAATGAATGAGATTCAAGAGAAGTGAGTCCAACCAGGTGTCAGGTTAGTGTTGAAGGCCAATTCCATGATAGTGTTAAAGTTGTGGAATATTGTAGTTGGTGCAGATAAACACAAACGATGGAGGGTTTTGTTACCACTTCCATCACTAGCCATGAATACAGCAGCAGGAACAATAAAGAAGATCTGACCGTGTGTCTCCAAGACATTTATGTGCTACACTTACTGTTAGTGTGTGCTCAATATTCCAACTATAGGCTAATATTCAAGTCAAGATTGGAACATAATAGATATTGCGTCGACATTTTAACTTTTTTTTTTCTATAGAGCTATGAAATATATTTTTCAGCATTATTCTAGCAATCTTTAATCAAATAATACATACTTCAGTGACTAATTATCATTTTGAGTAATCAGATTAAAGTATAATCGGATTAGTCGCTCTCCATGGACTAAATGATTTAAGCAGCAAAGAGATATAAGCTTGAATCTTGACTGACTGAAGTAGGATAAAGAACTGTAAAGACTTTGAAAGGATCCTCAAACCCATCTTGCCATAATCCATGCTACCCCGTGACTTTGATTATCCCTAAAGAGAAAGGGTATGTTACATTCTTGGACACTATTTCTTGGTACAAGCTGTTCTGATTTTCTACAGCTGGAATTTGAGTCATTGATGACAAAAACTTGGACTCAATTTTAACAAAATTTAAATTTTAAATGTAAAACCAACCTGAAAGTAAAACTGGCAGTTTGTGTGCAAAACATGACCCAGTTCATTGGTATTGCTCACTATTTTGTAGTTTTTACACACCGTGCTGAACACATGAGCTTCTCTTTTGATGCGAGCATGTGCAGAAACAATATTGCAGTTGAAATATATGCAATATATGTAAAAAAAAAAAGGTTTTGTTTATATGTTGTGAGATTGATTTATAGTAATATTCAATAAAACAGAATCATCATATTGCCAAATGGCCATCATCTTTACAACCCTCCTCAGTTTAGGAAACGGCGCAGCCTGACATGACAGCATTGGCCTTGACCAAGCTCAAGTGTCTGACAGCTCTGCCTAAAAATACAGAACTCGTTTATCATTTTTATCTTTGCCCTAGATTGCTGAAGGCCCATTAAAATATTAAAAGTGATTGACAGAGAAGATGTAAGGGAGCCTTATACAAATTAGATGTTTTATCTCTTGTTAAGCTTTCACAGGAGTGTTAATACTGTGCATATCTCAGGAACATTACTAATGCACCAATTAGAAAGCTGAACTTATTAACACATTAAAAACAAGATGATTTATTAAACAAATGCAAAATGCAAAGAAAATGAAGCATGTATCAAAGGCTTAATGGAAGGTGAACCATATCGTAGCTCAGCCAAGTACCTTTTTCAGGAGACAATTTTCTCAGGCATACTGCCCAGTTTGAGTATGAGCTGATATTGAGCTTAGTGAGGCTGTATCAGAGGATTATCAAATGGACAACATGCAGACAGAAGGCTCTCTTTCAGTTAAAAACCCAACAGTCACCTGTGAGACGCAGGGGCCCTGTGACGTTTCTCTGGGCCTGGATAAGGGCACTTTGTCTACAAGATTATGGAAAATAGTTCTACTTGTAGCAGAGACAACGTCCCTCTATTTTAACAAATTCTGTGCACAAAATAATTGAGCATGATTATTCTGTATAAATGTATAGGAACAATTAAATCCATAAAAGCATCAAAAAGACAATCAAGGTTCAATAATTGGCCATAAAAGTTTTTAAATTCGTCATTGCATTAAAGCCATACTGACATCTGTTTTTCCGATGCTCTATTAGAGTAATTTAAAAATGTTTTAAAGGATTAGTTCACTTTTCAAAAAACTTTTGCTGATAATTTACTCACCCCCATGTCATCCAAGATGTCCATGTCTTTCTTTCTTCAGTCGAAAAGAAATTAAGGTTTTTAATGAAAACGTTCCAGGATTTTTCTCCATATAATGGACTTCAGTGGGAACCAAACGGTTCAAGTTCCAAAAGAAACTTTCAGTACAAACTGCAAACTTTTTCAAAGGGCTTTATAGGATTCCAGACGATAAATAGTTTTATAAGATGAAACGCTCGCATTGCTCTGTTCTGTGGTGCACGTTCGTGACTCTCCTGTTCGAAGTCAAAATGAACAAATCTTTTTTCCGAAACAATTCGTTCGTTTCTTTCGCCGAATTAACCAAATGACTCGGAAAAAGATTTGTTCATTTTGATGAACGAGTTCGAACAGGAGTGCGTTACAGAACAGAGCAAGCCGAGCGTTTGAGCTTATAAAACTTAAACTTTGTTATTTATTAAACGAGCGATCGTTTCGCTTGATAAGACCCTTATTCATCGTCTGGAATCGTTTAAAGCCCTTTGAACAAGTTTGCAGTTTGTACTTATAGTTTCTTTTGGAACTTGAACCGTCTGGTTCCCACTGAAGTCCCTTATATGGAGAAAAATCCTCGAATGTTTCATCAAAAATCTTAATTTCTTTTCGACTGAAGAAAGAAAGACATGGACACCTTGGATGACATGGGGGTGAGTAAATTATCAGCAAAAGTTTTTTTCAAAAGTGAACTACTCCTTTAAGTTCAATTAATTTTGTATAGCACGTTTCTCAATAAATATCATTCTAAAGCAGTTTTGCTGAGAATATTGCTTTACGGTGAACAATGTGACAGTGGTGAAGAGAAACTGTTAAAAACCGGGTCTGAATAGAATAAAATAATTAAAGTTTAAAAAGCTGAATAAAAAAAAAAATAATGAAATAAAATTGGTTAAATGTGTATTAGACTCTCTAAGATTTTCCATGGACCCCTTTCAACCTTCTTGTTGCCCACTGGCACTGCTCTTGTTGGAAATTTTCTAAAATGATGTTCCAGAACCTAGTGACCTGCCTATGTATAATTAACTTTGAACAGACCCTTTATAACCCCTTTATAACTGGGCATTCTAAATAAATGCATTAACAATATTTCGATCCATTAGCACAAATGTACTGTTATTTCCAAAGTGAATTTAGCTGTTAGAGTTGACAGTCACCTGAGGAGATTTCCTAAATAGTTTTATTGCTGTTTTGAAAGCAGGTGCTGTTTAACAGTGATCGTGGGGGCCACCTCAGTTTTCTGACTGTGCACTTTTTCTTCTCTTTCTCACACCATTTCTCAGTGGTTTTTAGATTCCAAGAGAGGGAACTGACAGCTGTATCCTCACTCCCTCCACTTATGCCCTCCCTTGTTCTCCCCTTTTGTCAACTTTTATCTGTGCATGGGAGCAACAACTGAGGCGGACAGCAGGCACTGTCTGGGTGGCCCAAACACACTGTCATGGTTCTTTCTGCTTCTTTCTACACTCTAGGGGGATTTGTGTCTACAATGAACAAACAACACAAAAGTGTCTCCCTGTGAAAGCAGAATGTTTTCTCATGAGTGTTTTAGACAATTTTCTCAGAATGTTTTTAGTTCACTATAAGTCATGAGAATCATGAGAATGAGTTTTGTGGTGTTACAAAGTATTTAATTTAAGGGTTTCTGTTGTAAGCTGGAGCGGGAGTGAAGCCCAGTAAAGATCAGCATCAATGAGTGGTGCTAACTCATTGAATAGGTTCAGGCGTCACAGGGGGATGTCTGAAGCTCTGGAGGTATTTATGACTGGAATAATACATAAAAAAGAATGCAGGGCTAAGTAATGGTTACATTCTCACTCATTCAAACCACACTGAACTTATAGCTTTTTGAAAAAACGTATTCCTGACTTTTACATAAACTAACATTTACATTTTCAACCAGTAAGAATTCCCCAAGGAACTAATGACTTTGTTGCTATTATTCGTACAACTTAAAGTCCCTGTGTCAACTATTTTATCCCTTAAAACTGACCTTTGATCACTACCAAAATGAAATATTTAACAGTTTTTTTTTTCCTGTGAGAATAAATTTCATAATCTTCATGCCTTAAAATAGTTAACCCTTGCTTCATTTAGTTTACGTGGATGCATGAATATGCAAATTAGTCCCAATCTCCATTCAATCACACAAGCTCAAAATACTTTATCCACTCCATCAACTTCACTGAAGTAAATGTTACACAATGCCAAGTGGAAATTCAGCCATATATGTTTGAACCAGAATCTGATTCAGAATAAGAAGTGGAAGAGCAAATTATAAAGGCTCATCTATGTATCAGATAGGTAACACGTTTTATGTATCGCTCTCTACGTCGGACTCAAAACGGTAAATATTAGGGCTGGGTATTGACACAAATTTCACAATTCGATTCGATTTCGATTCACAAGCTTGCAATTCGATTTCGATTCGATTCAATATTGATTATTTTGGATATCAGTCACAGTAAATGGCAATTTTTCTCAAGGGAATCAAATCTCTTAACTAATGCTGTAAACTATGGGAGTCTAGTTGTAGCCTATAGGCTTCATTAGCCTAATATGAAGGTAATAATGAACGGTTTCGTAGCTGTACAAACACTTAAATTACACTTATTTATTTTTATAATAAGAAGATTATATGAAATATAAACATTTAAATGGTGGCTGTCATAAAAACTTACCAGATGTATTCAAATATGCATTAAATATTGAAGAACATTAAGATTATAATGCATATGTAATATGGTGTATATATTTAGCAAAATGCTCCTCTCTGTAGTTATTTTTTCTAGCTGACTAACGAGTTGATGTGGGTTTTATGAGGTAAATATGACGATACATGACATTGATTACAAGCTGTTTAACTGACGTCTTTCCACGGTTGAAACGCTGATTGAGCGAATCAATGTGACATGATACGGATTTCGATAAGTTGTACTCTATCTTTAACACACTTTCAGATGCTCACTCATGTTTATTTCGCGCTGTGACTGGTATTATTAAGCCGGAAGAGAGATCAGCGCTGCTGCTTCTCTTGAGCTGAGCCAGAGCGATCTCACGCCACAGCGCCAAAACGCTATTTATGTTTTTGAATTTATAAAGAAAATGGACGTAATTTGAAATGTGAGACTTTGTTTCATATCAATAGTAAAAAAGGACAAAGATTATTGCGATATTTTGGATGCGCGCAGCCGCGATACAATGTTCCATTCATTCAAATGAAACAGGATGACTAATCGATTCTTGAGATTTAAGAATCGATGTCGGTTCGTAAAAATGAGAATCGATTAATATCGAAAAAATATTTATTACCCAGCCCTAGTAAATATTATGATTTGCCATTGACTTGACTACATTATCAAACAGCTAATAATGTGTTACTAATGTTACACAAACTAATTCGCCATTTCAGACAGCTGCCTTCTAAATATCAGCATCCTATTATATAATATTCGTAATTCACTTGCTATATTATTAAATGTGCCTCAATTTTTTTTCACATCAACAAACATATACCAGGTGTGAGCTGATAGTTAATAATAGGCTAAAGCCCGCCGGCTCGTTGACTGCTTATGGGTTATGAGGTAGTTTGTTATGTAACAAACACCAGTGATTTCAAACTTAGTTTTTGAGACTGTCTTTGGTAAACTGCAGTTTTAAGGAGCAAAAAAAAAAACTAAGCAATGGTGTTGACTTATGAATTTTCAAATGGTTTGGATTAAAGCATAATAAAAACACTGCATAGACATATAAACAACATTAAAAACGTGATTTTCATCACAGGGGGTCTTTACCAATTTGTACTAGAGACTAGCAAGTCTCATGTTACATACATCAACTTGGTGTAGTTTGATAGTTCTGATAGATCTTCACCTCAGTGCCACAGGTCAACAGAATACCGTAGTTATACAGAGCCTCAGGCATGGGAGGGAGCGCTAGGGGAGGATATCATTCACATGAAGCAGATTGCTAAACTAAACTGGTTTACATGTCTATATCCTTTTATATTCATCAGAACTACTAGGGCTATGTTAGATATCCTAAACATGAAATGCATGACCATCCTTCAGATTAGACCCAAAACCGAGGCAACATGAAGTCATTTTCAAATATGGGTCAGATCTTTCTGACCTGAGAAGCTTAAGCCATTTCCTCTGCATCTAATAATGGCATCTCACAAACACTAAGTCTATGTTAGGCGTCTCATGTAATTTCAGGCATTCCACTGGGAGAATATTTGACAACTGGACACTGGCAGGTACTGTACTTGTCCACGTGACATTTGCAAAAGCCAGGCACCTGATCCCCAAACTGCAGGGTGATGAATTATGGCATGGCAGACCAGCCACATCTCTTTTGACACCAGTCGCCTAAGTTGTCTGTGGTTGGCAGAAGGGAGAGAGATCAAGAGAAAGTACTCTTTAAAGGAAAGGGCCCCATAGGGTGATCTCAAGGCTCAGGTCACAGGAAGAACTCTCTGTAAGAGATAAGAATAACCCCAGAACCATACATCATATCCTCTAGCACTCTCACAAAATATCGTAAATCTGAGAGTTGCAAGGAGGAACTAGATCAGTGACGATGTGGCTCCTGTGTTTAGTGTGGTTGTGGAAGCCACTGGCACCATAGAGCAGTTAATCTTTTGGGTGTTTACATGCCTGACACACAGATTAGGTGCAGACGTCTATGATGAAAAAGAAACCTCCAAACTTAAGAAAGTTTTTGTAGATCTCTAAGATACAGCTTTCTTCAGCTTTACATTAGACGTACCCAATGCAAATCTATGGCTCTATTCTAAAACCTTGTGAGCTACAGTACCTTACTGTCTACTGCCTACATATAGGCAGTTTCCTTCTAAGGCAGCATCCCAACTGAAAGATAACTTTGTACGTCACTGTTTTGGAACAGTAAACGGACATTAATTTGAACAGGAAACAACAGTAGACTCACAATTGATTTCAGTCTAGTTTTGGTGTTAGCATGTTGCTAAACTAACAATGTGATGCTCTAAAAAGCATAAAAATACACCACACAATACTGGGGCAAATAAAAAAAAATCTATTTCTTTTCATGTGTAAAGTATAGAAGTATTTATCAACATTTATATGTTTTTTTCCACCCTCTTTGATTATTATAATTCTTTTACACAGTGTGTTGCAGAACAGATACACGTTTTGGAACAATTTCCAGAGAGCACCTATTATCCCTCAAAAGTTCACAAGGTTTTTGAGCAAAGTCTATGTTTAAGCTTTTCACAAATACTTTTGATTCTTGAGACTTTTGATTTTTTTTTTTTTTTAAATAAAAATGTTAGAAAAGAAAAGCTAAACCCAACCTAGCAGTATGATATTTTACATCTCAAAGGGGAAGCCCCAAGGTTTTCAGCAAATCTTGTGATGGCTTTGAGTTTCAGCCTGGCTTAGACGGATCTTTGAAAGGAGATCTGTTAGCAGATCACGGCTCCTTGACACACACACATCCCACCCTGTCTGCAATAACTTCTACACTTACACCGGGTCAGTGTAGCTGGAGCCACAAATCTGGAGGAAATGCATTCCACCATCTAACAAAATGATCATATAACATTGATTTGGATATAATTTATGTCCCTAATACGAACAGCTTAAATTCTGTTATGAAACCTAACCTTGTATTTCACATTGTATTATGTGAATGCTGACAGCAAATGGAAGTTACATTATTACGAAAAATGTCATGATACGCACCTTGCCAATAATTAAACAAAGCCTGGTGAATTCGAAGTGTATATGCTCAATGGGCTATATGCACGCATAAGTTCCGCATTTGACGCAAGGATGCTCGTCCATTTCTGGTTGTGGAGATTTAAGCGGAGGAGAACAGAGGAAAATGGGATTATGGCAGAGTCAAAATTTACTGTCCTCCCGTCTTTGAAACGAAACGTACATACGTTTAGATGTAATTTTATATATAGTTATGTTTATTTAATATACTTTTAAAAAGAAGCATAAACACAACGAGGGGTGTCTGTTTTATCTGTTTTTGTGACTAATGTTTCATTAGTATAACCATGGAGTATAAAATTCAATATAAATTCTCGGTATTGCATTGGACTCTACAATCGGCGGAAGTTATCGAGCATCCTTAATCCTTCACCGGAAAAACCGCCGTGCAAAAAGTACACAAACAAACCTCCAAATAGTAATAATTTTTAGTCCTAGCTTCTTTTGAGTCTTTCTAAATGGTATTGTTTCTACCTTTTTGGCCAGGCCTCTGACAGTTTGTATCTTTTCCTGGCTCTTATAGCAATGACTGCCTCCAGCTGAAATACTGCCAAAGAAACGAAGTGCCAGCCCTGGAGCATGCTCCAGTTCCGACACAGCTTAAGAGCCATAAGTTAAACTACTAACAAGCAAATGTCTGCGACTTTTAAAATTTACTATTATGGAATTCACACATACACAAAGTCATTTGTGCTGATCATATGAATTAATATATAGTGAATTCAAATATAAGTAAAAATAAAATTTGGCCAAAAAAACAACAGCCTTATTTAAAGTTACTGGGAATTACTGGCAAAAAAAAAAAAAAAAAAAAACTTTTTAGCACATTAGCGTATTACTATTATTTGCTGACCACCAAAGCTCTACTTGTCCAGGCTCATCCAAGTTGAAAAAAAAAATTGCTTTTTTTTAAAGTGTCTCATTTTTTTAATGTTTTTGTGTGTATGCGTCATGCTGAGGGGTCATACAGTGGGATTTCCAAATCTCACAGTTAAACTCAGAAAGTTTTGACCAGATAAAATGAAGAAGCATTGACCCACCACATACCGTAAAACTTCAAATAATAACCCATGCTTTTTTTTATTAAATCGCCGAACTGCACCGGCTTGTATTTGAGACAGGCTGTTATAATTTAGTGTTGAGTGTTGAGTGAAATGCTCCATGTGAAATTGCGGTCTTCTGACATTTTTACTAACATGTCAATTGATTTTGATTAATATGCATGAGGGAGAGAGAGCAAGACATGGTGACGTGTTTGAAGACGTGAGAGTTTGCGCGCACGGCCGGGGCTCTCTCTCTCTGCTCGTTATGCGCCCTGTCAAGCGCAGCAGTCATTCTACTCTATTTCACTCACTGATCAAAAAACGGCTTTTGGCGGGACAAAAATTTGCTTTGGTGGCCGCCAAAAAGCGGACGATCTGTTGGGTTTTAGAAGTTAAAATACTTAAACTAAAAAAAAACAGACCCGGTCTTTATTTGAGACAGGCCACACCAGGCATGTAAAAGAGACAAGCGTCTATTTGGTACTCAGCTATTATTTGAAGTTTTACGGTAGTTTCAATCTTTAACTATCACTGTACTATAAAAAGTACATGTTTATGAAAAGTACAATTACTATGTTTTGTTTACTTTTTATACTGACTGACAAAGAAACACTCTTCTAATTATAAGCCAACCTAGTAGTAAAGTCCCCTTCAGCAAAATGTATTTAAATAAGCAACTTAAAGCTTGGGAATTCCAAAAGCAGCTTTACTGACACATGACACTTTCAGTTAATGAGAGGGGCAAGAAAGAGACATTCTTACCATTGTCTTCCACTCTGAAGTAGAATATGTCACTTGTGGCATTGGAGCCATCAAGAAGCACATAGCAAATCTTCATATCATCAATATCAGCTATGATGAGAAATGAGATTTTAATAAATTTAATAGATTTTTAGTCAATCTTAAATAACAGAGACAGGTTTTGCATAAAATATTTAGGAAACAAAAAGGAAAATAAATATAACTTACCCTGTGAGAAGGAATTGATGCTATCATTCCCCAAAGCAGAATTCATGATAAAGCCATGAAGTGGGGCCTCAGTTACAACATACTTAAGCACTTTGTTTGGGCTGTCTCTGTCCTCAGCCTTTAGAGCTTTGCTGGTTATCAAAAATCCAAGGTGCCCAGTATGAAGAACCCTAAGAGTGGGTGCTGCTTTGTTTACAATGATTTGAGGCACCCCATTGTCCACTGTGCTAATATGAATAGTCATCATCTGAGGCTTACGAGTTTCATATACAGTATCAGGAAAAACATAAAATTCTGTGTGTGTCCCATCGGTAATTGTGAAGGAGAAGCTGTCTTCATTTGTCTCTGTGCCATCATGCCTATAAGTAATATGGTTTTCATTTAGATCCTGCTTGGTGAATGATGTAATGACTTGTGTTCCATTGAACAGAAGCTGACCGTGAACTGGCACTTGAGTCACTACAAATCGCAGCAGGTTGTCTGGTGTGTCACGGTCCTCCACTGTCAGTTCAAAGGGTGTGATCAGCTTGGTTTCTCCTTCCCCCAGCACAAGCTTGTTGATCGTCAAGACTGGCTTCTTGTTGTCGACATCTGTAATGGATACACGGAAGGTGCGGAAGACAGGGTTATAGCCATCTGTCACCTCAAACTCAAAGCTGTCCATTTTCACTTCATCGTCAGATGTATGGATGTAGTAGACCTTGTTTCCAGCTAACTGCAGCTGAGTGAAGGTAGAGATGGGCACCCCTGGGAGATCAGTACTTTCAAGATGGCCCCTGCTAGGAGCACGAGTTATACTGAAACTTAGAAATTCATCTGGACTGTTGATGTCAGTTGTGCTGAGAAGGTCTGTGGTCAAGGTGACCTTACCTCCCTCTTTGAGTGTCACACCCTTGTTGATAACATCAGGGAAGACCATGTCAATGCTGCCAATATTAATGTAGAAGTACCGATCAATGAGAGGATTGATTCCATCAGTTATGTCAAACTTTAGCAGGTCACGGACACCCTCCTGGCCTGTGTGAACGTACTGGATCAACTGTTTGTCAAGTTCATCTTGAGTGAAATTCATTCCAATAGTAATGTTGCCAATTACAACTCCATGTTTGGTAATTCTATGAAGGTAGCCTTGGCCAGGGCCGTAACGGATAATGTAAGTAAGCTCTTTGTCTTCAGAATCCAGATCTGTGGCCTTCAGGACTCTGTTACTAATTACTTTGGTTTCTCCAATTTCTACTTCCAGGCCATCATTGATGGCCATCCTTGGGGTTTCATCATCAACAGGAATGACCATTATGACGACCTTCTCTTCAACAGTGTGCTTCCCATCAGTGAGTCGAATAACAAAACTGTCTTCCTTGGTTTCAGAGTCATCATGCTCATAAACAATATTGGAAGCCGCCTTGATCTGCTCTAAGGTAAATGTCACCACTGGAACTGTCCCAGTGCTCAACTGCTGAACAATGTTTCCATGTTTTGGGTTTTTAAGTATTTCAAAAACTAATTCATCACTTGGGATATCTGCATCTTCAGCGTTCAAAATAGGTGTGTCAATAACCAAACTCATCCCCTCCATGACAACAAACTCACGAATGAAAACCTCTGGCTTTTCGTCATTGGCTGGGATAATGACAATGGGGAAAAAGTGCCTTTCTGAAAAGTTAATGCCGTCTGAGCAGCGGAAAGTAAATCTGTCCTCCACTGGCTCAACACCCTTATGAATGCTTTGGACATAATAGATGTGGCCTAGACCAACATCTTTAATGGTGAATGCAGTGATGGCAGTGCCTACTCTGGATTTTTCAGACCCAGGAGCTGGGGAAATGTTCTCCACATAGCCAGATGTGGACTGAACAATGATAGTACACAAGATATCATCATTATCAGTGTCAATGTCCTCGGCTTGAATGTGCTCCATTGTGATAACATTTTTCTCACCCTCGACTACTACAAATTGGCCACCTACATGGACAATGGGTGGAATGCTGTCTACAGGAAGAATGGTGACTTGGACACGGACCCCTTGAACTTTGTTGCCACCAACAACCCATTCATCAGACATGTCAGAAATTGTGAGATTGAAGGAATCGTGCTCTTTGATTGGGCCAATTTCACCACTAGTGTGAACATAGACGACCACGCCATTTATTATGTCTTCCTGGGTGAAGCTCTCAGCAGGAGCTCCATTCACCATTATTTCTCCTAGCTTGGGAGGCTCCTCAACTATGAAAGTCAGCATGAGGTCATCTGTGTCCTCATCATGACCCTGAATAACATTGCTGGTGATTTCTGTTACACCATTCTCAAGTACATCAATGGACGTTCCTAGCAAACCTGCCGGTAACATAATTTTTGGAGTTTCATCATCGACAGGCTTGATGCTGATCTTGACAACAATGGGGACTTCATGGAAGCCATCGCTAATGTCCAGCTTAATGGCATCATGAAGAGATTCTTCACCACTGTGGATGTAGGCCAGTCGGCTGTTTTCAATGTCCTCCAACACAAATGTTTCCCCATTAGACATGTCAATTCCTAAATATTGCAGCTGTCCAAACCTGGGAATCTGGGTCACTATAAATTTAATATTCTCATCCTCCGTGTCCTGGTCAGAGGCATCAAGTTCATTTTTGGTTATTATATAACTGTTTCGCTCCAGAACAGTGAAACCAGTGTTAGTAATTAAAGGGGGTTTATTGTCCACAGGTTGTAAAAAGATTGTAAAAAGTCCATCAACAGAATTACTAGCAGTGTCCTCCACACTGAATGAAAACTGGACCACTTTTGGAGTAATACCGAGCTCTTGGTCTGGGGGTTTGTATGCCACTTTATGGTGGTTGACCTGAGCTTGTGTAAACTCACTGATTATGATGTCAGGGCTATCAGTCAGTACAATGGCACCAAGAGGAACAGGGCTGTTTTCATCTGTGTCAGTAGGAGGTTTGATGATGGTGTATTTAAGATCCCTGTCATCACAGTCCAGATCTGTGTAACGTAGAAATTTCTTCTTAAAGAATGTAAGCTCATATTCTTTGACTGTCATGTGTAACGTGGTGCCAGAGTAAAGTTCTGGAGGAATGTCATCCACCGGGTTGATTTTAATTATGAACACATGCTCTCCTGATTGATTTGGTGGGTCATTGTCGTCCTGGACTCTAAAGGCAAACTGGTCAATCACAGTGGCGGTACTATGAGGACCTGTGTGACGATAAAACAGCTTCCCATCCAGAATATCCTGCTGAAACCATTCTGTCACCACCTGTTCAAACATCTCATCTGTTGCACTAAATTTCCATGCAGATGGATCTGGAGGAGGCTCCACCTGTTTTATGAGCAACTCACCAATTGCTGAGAATGGCTCTTCTAATATGAATTTAATTGTTGAATCCTCAGAGTCAATGTCAGTGGCACTCAGGATAAAGGGTGAGATTTGCATCACTTCATTTTTAAAAAGCACAATACCAGTGTTTGCATTTATAATAGGGGGTTCATCATCAGTCGGGGCTATTGTGATGGGGAATAAAAACTCCACTTCATCATTTCCATCAGTCATTCTGAATATAATATTGTCACTGTAAGTGTCGCTTCCATCGTGCTGGTACACAACAATGCCTGCATCTAGATCAGCTGTAGTAAAAAAATTTCGTTGAGACCCTAGCACAGTTAGCTCCCCATGTTTCAAGCCATCAATAACAGTAATCTTCACATCATCAAGATTATCCTCATCACTGATCTCTAAATTGTGTGAGCTGGATAGTGGTCTTGATTGACCCTCAAAAAGCAGCTGTCCTGTATTTTTGGTTACTACTGGAGCTAAAGTGTTCATTGGCTTCACAACAATCATGAACGCAAAAGGATCAGAAACAGCCCCATCAGTATCAACAATTTCAAATTCAATCTGGAAAATCCTTTCTATGTCTGAATCCTCGGAGGGAGGCTTGTAAGCAATCTTAAGATCTTTAACATCTCTCTGACGGAAAGAAGTTATTGGCTGGTTTTGATCATCTGTACTGATAATATAGCCTTGCTGATAGCCCAAGGGAGATGTTATGTTAAAGATTAAGTCATCAGAGTCTGATTCGATATCCTCAGCTGCCAGCATATCCAGAGTAATGGCTGTCATCACAAACTGGTCAATCTCCATCATCATCATTGATATAAAGCTAGGTTTTGGTGGTGTATTTTCATTACCCTCTTTGATTCTAACCATTATCTGGAAATGTTCTTGTTGAATAGTATTACCATCATTATCTTGTACTTCCACTAGCATTGGAATGTAGTCTCTGTTAGGTGAGTTGGTAGTTGCGGTGTGTTGATACTGAATTCCCTTCTTGACAAAATCATCGCAATTAATCATCTGGCCATTAACAGAGTTATCAGTAAGACCACCATACCTGGGAAGTTTGCCTGCACCAACCAGTGTGGTCACCTTGCATGTGGTGACACCATCTTCAAATGCAAACTCCAAAGTTTTTTTGTCAATTGGGTTGCTTAGCCCATTGAGCTTGTCCACAACCAGAGGCATGTTTCGAGTGACAATCTCCAGTTGCTGAAAGACCACTTCTACTTCAAGAATCAGAGGAATCACCACTGTGTCTGTGTTGGAGTCATACCTCAGTTGCAGTTTAATGTGGTCTTTGCTTGGGCTCCGGGAACCAAAGTGAGTATATTTCACCTCTTCTGCACCAAAAGCACAGGGGAACTTCTTGGGTGTTAGCATTCCAGGTCTCTGAGCCAGTGGGTCATTGTCCAGAACTGTAATGTGACAGCGGTCTCCGGCGTGCACTTCAGTCACAAGGTCATTGATAGAATCCAGATAGATGGAGCGTCCAAAGGGAACTCTAATCCCATTGTTGGCTACCAAGATTGTTTCAACGCTGGGTCCAGGTCTGTGACTATGGCGGAAAGCTGTGCCGAAAGGATCTGCGTCCACTTTAGAGAGACAACATCCTAATGAAATCAAAATAAACAGGCACTTCAGATGTGCTCCTGTTGCACTCAGTCTTCCTCTTTGCAGACAACCAGCCATATCTACAGCAAGTAGCACTGCATGAACTTGCTAAAACAGATGCACTGCAGATTTAGGATTGTGGCCTTGATTTCTCAAGGCTTGGTTTTCACTGCTATGTATCCCCACTCTCTGTTCTTACACACAGTACAAGTGCAGCCAACCTACTGAAGCACTGCAGGTAATACTTGGGCAGATAGTGACAGCACAAAGCTCCACCCTCAGTCCATCCTCTCCCACGGCTAATTTAAGGCAGCACATTGGACAGCCCCCCAAAGTCTTGCATTCACTCTACCCCTCCCTCCCTTTTTCTCTTTCCTTACCTACTAAAAGCAAAAAAAGAAGTTCATATTAAGAACAGTAGCATACATTTTCCTATAGAAGTTAAAAGGAAAGTCATAGACCAAAGACAAGCATGTTCTGATGTCCATATTTACTGTAGGTGGCCATTGATTTGTGATATGTTTGACAAATACTGAATGAATGACAAATAAGAATAGAAATGGATGTGATTGCCCTAGAACTAGAAATGGTCAGGGCATCTGATGTTTAACTTCTTATTCATGAGAATGTATTCTTTAAAAGTATCCATTTAGTTTACCTTGCCAAAATTACTATAGACATAGCTATTGAGTAGCGACAGCGCCTTCTGTTGGAGTGCTAGAGACAAAATATTAAAATTTTAAATTTAAATGACATTTTTTTGGAAATTTGGCATCTCATAAATTATATTAAAATATAAACAATATTAAATGTAATACATTCCCATAATTGATTTGAAATAAAAATAAACTAATTTAAAAATAATTCTATTTGTTGGTGTGTCTGTGGTTCTGGCATACCCTACACAGCTTATAAATCTTATAATACCAATTTTGTATTATTATTATTTTTTTTTCTGTGATGGGTAGGTTTAGCAGTAGATTTAGGGTTAGTGAATAGAATTTACTGTTAGTACAGTATAAAATCAATATGTCTTTGGAATGTCCCCATAAACATGAAAACTTGTGTCTTGGTGTGTGTGTGTGTGTGTGTGTGTATTTAGTACTTTTTTTTTTCTAATAACACTACACAGTCAATAAATTAATTATGTGTTTAGATGAAATTCTGTTTATTGAGTTATTGTATAATAGTTCACGTGCTTATAACTTGGGGGGTCACTTCATGGGGCAGTTGAAAGGTCAAGCCATACAATACTCAGTCCAGTTGGTTAAACAGGTGGGCAAAGGCTACCCAAGGGCCCTGTGTTTTAATGAAATGATAGAAACAAGGGTTTTCTTTTTTGATTTTCCTTAATTATACCAGTTACACAATAATCAATGCAAATAATCAGCAGCACTGGCATATTCAGGTACATTTCCTAATGACACTTTATTTGGCGACCATGAGCATAGTTTGACCTAACAGGCATGATGTCCTGCTGCCTGCCTGAAAAAAAATTCTCTCATATAATTTTATTTCTGGAGTGTCCAAATATATCTTTTGCAATTGCAGTCACTGGGGATGGGATTTTAAATGTGTCCACCGGATGATGATGGAAATCCCCAATGGCTGTCAGGAGTACATTGAGTTTATCTCGTAATGTGACATGATATAGCGCGTCAATACAAGCATCCAGAATCAATTGCGAAAAAGGAGAATGAATAACTTTCATTATTTGATGAGGCCTTATTTATTCATATACTGGAAAGCTTTAAAACACTACTTTATTTTGTTCATGTTTTTATGTCGCGACTTTAGCTTAGCATGACCTAGCTGAAGTGAGAATCAGGGTAGATACTTGAGAATACATACTGTGTATGGAAACCTTGTGGTCACATCTAGATATAAATACCCTCTTTCCATTTACGGAGCACTGTGGATACCACCTCACATATCCGATTAAATGACCAATAATATTTTTGTTTTGGTCATCATTTTCTGTGATATCTGACATTTTCTAGTTTATTAGAACTAACCAACTCCATTAATGTTAACTCAACATGAGTAATCTACTTTTACATTTACATGTGTTTTGATGTTAATTATGCCCCAATGTACAGTTTTTCCTGGTAACACTTTATATAATAAGGTTTAGTTTGTTAACATAAGTTAATGCATTAGTTTTTATTAACCAGTGACATTTTTATATTTATTAATCATACATATAATTAAAATATAGAATTTACATTTCCCTCTGACCTAGGCCAGTGACCCTCACTACGTTCAGATGGATAGGAAGTTTTATGAAATCCCACCCAAAGCTTGAATTTATGGGTTTAAATTTGCTGTGATTCAGACCTTTCAGCACATTCAGGAAACATTAATTCCTTGGAGAACACAAAGGTCATATATCTTCAATCTTCAAGGAGAGTAAATATATACAGAATTTAACACTGCAAATCATAGAACTACTGTTCCACTAATGAATTGTTTAATCCCTTTGATAACATGAACCAAAATAAAGGGCACTCTGTTTATTCGGATACATGTTTTGGACAACACTACACCACTCTTAGCAACCCTTGTGAAAAACCCCTGTTAGCATTCGCCGAATAGCCAGCATGCCATGGGTGCTTGATGAGGCTGTTTCTATTTTGTTACTTTGCTAAAATAACTTTTGGTGCACTAGTAGCCGATGCATTGTCAAGCACCTAAAGTGGACACTTGGTGTAGTACTGAGTGATTAGTGGAAACCAATCAGCACAGAAATATAAATTAAAACTTTGTCTGATTAAATTAAATGTATACAGTTGTTCTGATCTCAAAATCACAGAGCTCCATATAGAAAAGGTGGAGCATGTAGTTACTAGACTAACTAAAACTTGATTTCTAATGAGTGTCAATCATTTGCTAATAAACAAAAGGCATATTAATCATTATCGGCAGTACCATTCCCAGGTCCTGTAACGTTATATAAGTTTGACATCTCCCAGCATTACATCTGACATTTTAACCTGGTTACATCCAGCTGTAAGCTGCAGTTGTGGCCATAAGTCACTGTCTAAGGATACATAGATTACAGATGAAGGCCTCTACCAGCACTCAACCCCTTCACCTCTTCAGCCATAGCACAAGTCAAGCATGCTAACAGACAACATGCTAGTATGTCAATACAGTCACGGTTGGGCACAAGAAGGGTGCCTCTACATGTCCAATAAAGTGAAAATATTGTCAACAAGTATGTTGACAGCCACATGCTAGCCAATCAGCACTTGTGTATAAATTCTGTCACTTTAAAGCAAAGCGGGCAACCTTTAGTACATTTAGGACATGTTTTATTACTGGGTTCCTAAAGGAATGTCAGGATTGTCTTGTCATTTACATTATTATGATATTACTTTATTTAGGGAACGATTATAATGAAATAAAAATGACCCTTTCGGTCCCACTTTATATTAAGTGGCTTTAAGTATGTACTTACATTGAAATTAATAATTTGATACCATGGACTTATTGTGTTCATACATGTTTTTACATTGTACTTATATTTGAAAAATACCAGCATGTAATTACAGCTATAATTAATTTATGTAATTACATTTGTAATTACACACTTGACCCTTCCCTCACACCTTAACCTACCCTTAAACCGACCCATACCACCACACTTGTCCCTAACCTTACCCGTATCATACCTCAGTAGCAGCAAAAGTGTTTTACAATACAACAGGAACACAATAATATTTTACTTATTTTTCAATGTAAGTACATAGTACTTAAAGCCACTTAATATAAAGTGGGACCAATCTTTCTGATAAATTTCATCCAGACTTCGACTGGTTTAGTTCAGGGCAGGTTCAGTGGACCAATCCCTCAAAGTAATGGCAGTTATGTTATTCAGCTTTGCCAGCATCAACTCTCTCGGCTTCAGAATAACCCTTTCCCAGAAAGGATGGCAACGTTTTCGCATTGCTTTCAAACATTGCAGCATCCCAATCATCCACTGCTGTAAATATACACACTGTATAAATAGAGGATCCTAGGATAATTTACCCCTTTATTAAGCACAGGGTGAGCTTGGGTGAGGGGAGGCTTTCTGCCTGCCCTGGCCAGTGGCACCGTTCCTCTTGCACTGCGGTCACGTCAGCATTCCTGCGATAACTCTTCTCCATCTCCTCCCTCTTTCCTGACTACACTCCCCTCTGCCCATCGGCTGACCGCAGGGACTGTACAGTGTTACATAGGTGTGCTTTGGACATAACAGTCTCTGTAGGGTCATGTCTTTTCTTTTAGAAATATAATTAGAATATATTAGAATTATCAGAGCACATCTCAATAAACGTATTGTATATTTAATAGCATTCTCAGCTTCCTGTATTTCAGTCTTTTGTCAATGTTCGACTCGAATTTTGATGAATAATGGTTGCAAATGCTGTGAAGGTCTCTTAAGATGCTATTATTATCAACACGGTAGATGTATAGATGCCCTCACTATGCTGTGCATCACCTACTACTTCCTCACATTCCTCTTCCTTTTGTTTTTATAAACATGTCAGATCAGATACTTCCGATGTCCAGGTGTTTTTGAGGTGACAACTAATTCCTGTCTTTTAGCACTCAGCACACATGGTTTGAGGTGTTTCAGTGTGCACCTGGAAGTTTGCAATAAATGCAATACAACACATTTGCTATATTATAAAAAAATAGGTAGTTGTTAAAATTAATTACATTAAATAAATAAAAAAAATTGTGTAACCATCTATTTTGGCATCTGCTTGTAGTTAGCACAATTTTTTAACACAGTTCTGATACAACAATCTTTAGATTACAGATAGCTTAACATATTGCTTAAGATTCAGTCTTACACAAGTATTACGCACTGCTCAGCTAACTAGCAGTGGTAGTAGTTATTGTTGAACTGTAGCTGTAATAATGAGCAGAGTAAAATGGGCAGCCAGAACATGATATTTAATATCATAAGCCAGAATATGATACATACGATATAGCCTTACATAACATAAAATGTTACTCTAGAAAAAGGATTTATGGAAACTAAAAGTAATGATAAATGACAATTATAATTAAGGTAAAATGTTATTGTATTTTTTGACATTATGATATTACGAGGGAAAAGCAATTGATTATAAACCCATGTTGCACCCAACAAGATTGTCTTTAAGACCTTAGTTTACAGAAGTTTAATAAAATTTAAAAACTAGTCTATAACCCAAAACATAATAATCATGAGATTTTTTTAAACAAGGTACAGTAATTAAAGTTGTATTAGCATATATACAAATATATAGCCTAAGTTTTAGAGTTTTCAATTATAGGCATCAATAACATACATACAACAAAGGAACTGTGAGGAATACTAATGCAGATTTTGGTTGTATACATTGTCCATTTACATAAACTACCTTCATAATTACAATGCAAACAAAGCTGGTTGAAATTCTACAAGCTTGTCCTTTTAATATTAGATTACATCTTCATAAATTAGATTTAAAATGGTTACAATATTAAATTCAAACATAAAATATGATATTATGGTTCTTAGATAAAGGTAATACATTGTAAGAAAAGAATATGTAAAAAAAAAAAGAAAGAAAGAAAAGAAAAAGGTACTAGTTTTCTGCCAGGACATTAAGTTTACTGACATGTCATTTAAAACACAATGCAATGCAATGCAAAAAAAAAATGAAATACAGATAAAAAAACAAAAAAACAGTCAACTATTAACTAACTATTAACCAACTATTAACTAATCTTAAATGAAAATGATGACACTTAATTCACAAACGGATTTCTTTTTTTCTCCATGTTGCAATGCAGTTTGCAGTTTTTTCCAGTCAAACTTTTTTCCAGTTTCCAGTTTTTCCATTTTTTTCCATCAGTCAGGTTCAGATATCTGTAAAACAGAGTTGATAATGTTTTTAATTAATTCACAATTATTCAATTTGTAGATGTAAATAATTAATTGTATCTGACCAAAACAATGACACAATTATCCTACTGATAAAAGAAAATGGTTCCAAAATGAACAAAGCCACTTTGCTATTTTCCCCATGTCTTGTACAGCCAGCTCATAACCTCCTACATGGATTTAGCCTTTACCTCACAGAAAACCTCTCTATTTGATGGTAGACATGCACCTCAAATCTATTTATTTTATTTGCAAAAAAAAAAACCTGAAGGTGTTCTATGCCATGCTTTGTCAGTATGGTATAAATGCAGAGTTTAAATATTTAATAATATTTCAGAACACATATTTGGAGCCATTAATGGACCCACTCACATTCATTGAAAATTCATAAGCTTCGTGACCTCTTTAACCTGATTGCTCACAAAATGGCATGCAATGACATCTGTATTGAAAATTACAAATGACCACTCAATTATCAGTAGAAAGGGTGTTATCCAATTTAACAATACTTTTCTACAGGGTGCACAAACGCACAAGTGGACCATACACATTCAAATAGACTCATTAGGCTGAGCTGGCATATGTAAACTGAGCCTGAGATAACAATCTCCCAACCCCCCTAAATAGAGAAAGGAAAGCAAGCAGGTAGCTGGAAGACTGGACATTCCTTCAAGGATCTATCAAGGGGACTAATCTAAGAGTTCCAATCTTTTAAACTGAAGTGGAACCTCTAATTATATCAGAGCTGTTAGGGCAGGTTTGTAGATCCCGTTTACATTTCCATCCCAGAGCCATTTTCACCATAGATTTAAACCTAAGATACCCAACTAAACTTTAAATGTAACAGGTAGAGTGTAACACAGTTTTTTTAATTTCTTAAAATTCATGTATTGGAATATATCTGTATAATTTTAAGGTCACAAAGCCAAATTATCTTTGGATTTTTCTTTTGGAATTCTTTTAAAAGACTGTTGTTCCAAAAGTAAATGATTTAGTTCTCATATCTGCCTCCAGATCCAAGGCTGAGGTGACAGTTTAAGTGTCTTTCTTACAGCCTTTTGTCTGGTTCCAGGTGTGGAAATTATGATTTGTGTGTCCCAAAATCCAAAAAGGTCATGTCCTGAAGGGATGTTTTTTTGAATATAGTTTCACATTTTACACAACATATTCATCATTCAGTTGTATCTGCAAAAATAATCTTTTCTGACAGGCCAACACGATCAACCGATAGTGAGCATCAATCAAAACCTTTTTATTCAGTTATTCAAAAGTTTATTTTTCCTAATTACCCACACAATGTGACTTTCTATACAATGTGTTTTTATATTTCACGATTTCGACTTTGTCTCTTGTATATGACATTCTCATTTGCAATGTTATTGTAATTGTGACTTGTAATTCTGTATCTGGCAATGTGCTATTTTTAATTTTAACAGTTCACAATGACCATCTTTTTACTTTTTATCTTGAGTTGGAAACGGCTTACATACTATTTTCAAATAATAATGGCAACTGAGCAAATACATAATTGAGGATGCTTTTGCAAATGACTGAATAATATGATATTGAAATAAATGACAATAAGGGTTCATGGCATAAGAACATGGCACAATACATCTTCAATACAAAGCTGCCTTGTTGTGAACTCTTTTCTTCTACTAGGAGTTAAAAGGGTCTCAGTGGAGTCTGTCAATCCCACTCATAGGAATGTGTCTATGATGCCCAAGGCAGATACGGGCAGGTGAAGGAATTTATCTTTCAGCAGTGGCCTGATCACAGCCAGGCCTGTGAAGCCGCTGCTCTAGGACACTCACTGGGAATAGAAAACTGGAAGAGAGAGAATGTGCTATTGGATGCCCTTACTTTGAATTATATCTTTTCAGAGCCCCATCAGTCAAACATGTACTTGAAACAGTGTGTGAGGATGGTCAGCTGTAGGCTACTTATTTAAAAATAGCACAGGATATGACTGATTAAAGGAGTTGCTTTGTAGAGTTGTTTTTATTGTATGAATGTCGAGCCTGTTCTCATCCCAAGGCGCCATATACTGACTCTTTTGGCAATTCGTTCTGAAGTGTGAATCAAAAGCTGTTCTGAAGTGTGAATCAAAAGCTACCTTTTTCACTGCCCATGGATGAACATGTGAAGAATCAGTGGCTAGAGTTTATATTTACAACTAAACCAGACAAGTATACGCCAAACCTTGTGCTGTTCGTGTCATTCTAATGACAATTACAAACAAATGCTTCGGATCCGTGAGTCGGTTGATACTGAAGGAAGGTTCAGTACCAATTATTTGGATCAGCTTCCTCCTTCGAATCATAACCCTTAAATATTATTAATAATTGTTGCTTTTATGTGTTTTGTAGCTTGCTCAATAAGTATTTATGTGTGTTGTGTAAGTTACGCTCAGCACATCTTCTAGGTCTCCAATGTCATTTTTTTTTTAAATATGTGAAAGATAAGTCGTTGTTATTGGAGTTGTCATAAAGAATAGAGCAATACCTAGTACTGTAGTGCTTTATCAATATGTTTATGCGTTGGGCTAACACAAACTTTAGGTGTGTTCGACATCGGCTGTGGCTGGATGTAAGCTATCGGCGAGAGTAGCCGCGTGCAGGCAGGGAGGAGCTGCAAACGGAGACTTGAAGTCGGACACTTTCTGGTTCCCGTAGTGACCGCTCACGTGGTGTTTGCATTCTTTACCACAGCTGAAGTTAAATAAATGCAATATTTGCCAAATACACAGATATTTCAGAAACATTTTCATTCAATACTTTACTGCTTCATACAGCATGTTTGAACTAGAATAGAATTCAAAATATCAATGTAGTGGAGTCAACATGTTTTATTCAGTTTTATTTTGATAAACATGACACAATATAACATTGCGACTACATAAAAAGAGTGTTTACTGTTGTAAAAAACTGATTAGTGGAACTAAAGGTGTGAGAATAAACACGAAACGCACGTGATCATTGTCATGCTGTAAATCCGGCGAATCATGGAACAGATGTGACATCATCAGAGCTTGTGCAGCAGCTCTTGAGAAACTGCGCTGGCTGAGTCCTCTGGCTACTCTCGCAGTATTTGATAGCATACGTCACAGTCATGTGGAGTCAGCGCTGCATCAAGTCGGACAAAATTTCTAACCGGCATGCACTGCTTCAAGTCAGCCACCAATCGGTCTGCGCAGAGCTGCATGAACAAGCCTGTTAACTAATTAACTAACTAACTGATTGGGTCATCTGACCAATCACTGCAGTTTAGCGTCACACAAAGAAGGGGTTTGGAAAAATGAGTCATTGAATGATTCATTTTAGCCTAGATGCCAGCCCGAGCCCCGCCCACAACATTTTTTGGTCGAGAAGTTCGGCCTGGACTCGATCCATTGAGGAGTAATTATGATCAGTAAAAAAAATCATCGGGTCAATCAAATTGCCAGGGTGATGGACAGATGATCTGCAGTTACGTAATCATCACGTCATCAAAGAGCGCTTGGTTTGAACTGGTTTACAACAAAGATAACTGCAGCTGGAGAATTGTATAGATTCCACTATTGCGTCTGTTTTAGAAGAAATCAACGGTGCATTGATTTTAAAAGACGAACAGAGAACTGCAAATTCTCTGAATTCGGCAAAAGTTTAATTTATCAGCTGGCTCCGATGGTCGCTAAGAAGATGGGGCGCAATGAAAACCAAGTTTTCATTGTGGTTTCGCACTCATGGAAGACCAAGTAAAAGAAGCAACCGAACTGGGCATCATGGCGATTCAACTCATGTCAAAGCTATCGCTGCATCAAACAATGGTGACGCTTTGTTATACTACTCGCACATCGTACCCATACTTGTAGTCACTGTACCCCTTACACGCGATGTATTTTTTTATGTAAATTATTAGATGATGCTACTCATCATTTTGTATTTAAATCATCATTAAATACGTTATTAAAACCTAATTTTGTCTCTCGGTCTCTTTTCTCTGAAGACTCAAATGAACACGCTTCTTCAGCCATGGTCTCTTTTGTCGTCTCTCCATTTTTTAAAATCAGTCAAGTCGCGCTCTAACCGTATTATAAAGTTGAGACAGGTCCGGCAAATGCGAGCAAATTTCTTGGCTTTATTGTCGAGATATAATCCTAAACGGAGAACTTGTTCGTATATACATTCACATTTTCTATTTCGTTCAAACATGTTTTTGCAGTACTCCGCAAATCCTTAAATTATTTTTGCAACACCGGCAAAGATTGTTAACACTCATTTTTCTTTTAAATAGTTTTTCCAGAGTGTGTGCAGTTCATTTCTGTTGACAACTATGATTCATACGTCACTTACTGCTCTGATAGGTCTATCCAATTCAGTGCAGAGTTGTTTTTTTTTTGTTTTTTCCTGGTTTGATTAAGACACGCCTCATAATCAAAGCATAGAATATGAGTATGACGAAGTCAGGCTAGAATCATTTGGGAGTCGGTGAGCAAATCCGGTAAAAATAAATGCATATTATAAGACAACAAAAGTGTTTTTTTTTGTCATAGCATGCATGTAAAACTGTTATTTGGGACTACCAAAACAATATTTGGAACATTTTAAAGGCCATAATAGGTGCCCTTTAAAGGAGTAGTTCACTTTAAAAAAAAAACTTTTGCTGATAATTTAGTCATCCCCATGTCATCCAAGATATCCATGTCATTCTTTCTTCAGTCAAAAAAGAAATTAAGGTTTTTGATTAAGGTTCAAAATGAACAAATCTTTTCCCGAGTCAACTTATTCATTTCATTTGTTGAATCAACCAAATGACACGAAAAAAGTTCATTTTGATAAACGAGTTTGAACAGGAGAGTCACAAACGCGCATCACAGAACAGTGCAAGGCGACCATTTGAGCTTATAAAACTTAAACTTTATTTTTTTTAAATGAGCGATTGTTTCGCATGATAAGACCCTTATTCATCACCTGAAATCGTTTAAAGCCCTTTGAACAGTTTACAGTTTGCACTGAAACTGTCTTTTGGACCTTGATTTTGGACCTTTTATTTTGCTTTTGATTAGATTAACTTTTAAAGTAATAAAGTAGAAGTAGACATCAGGCTACCTTTTAAGCCTTTCAGTCCAGTAAAGTATATAAAGAGATTTTGGCGCTATAACATAATCTCATAAACAGCCGAAATCAAACAAATAACAATATATTTCATTTTAAGTGTTGTATATGAGGGGCTATGGAAGCTCTAAATCAGGGGTGTTCAATCCTGCCCTTGGAAGATCCTGCAGAATTTATAGCTCCAAGCCCAGTTACACACTGAACCATCTAATTAAGGTCTTATAAGGCATACAAACCAAAGCCACTGGAAGGCAAGCCTGCAACCTTTTGCCAAAAGAGCGTAACAGCCTAATGCAGGGAAGGAGACCAGGGGCTGTCTGTTTTTTTTTTGTTTGTTTGTTTGTTTTGTGTGTGTGTGTGGATATCAATGGATGAGAGGCTTGACTACGCTGAATAAACAGCTTTTGTGAGGAGATAGGTAATGAATCGACAAACTGTTAGTTAAACTTCAACATGTTTTACACTAAATAATACTTTCGTTGGGAACTTTATGTAGATTTTACCATGATAAAAATCTTAGGACTCTGGTAGGACTCATTTATGGTATTATCACCACCAGCAAATATAGTTGTATTTAATAGGGGTTTTGTCATATTGAGTGATATTGTCTAAAGAAAATAAACAATATCATTTTTATTTTATTTTATTGGCTTTCAGTTTTTACCAATTATAATAAGACTTGAATGACTAGGCTGACATGCACTATGACGCTCGCTGATATAATGCATTTAAATGATTATAGAGAAAATTAACGATTTAATAATAAATATTGTTTAATGGAAAAAATAAATACAATAATGTCTTCTCTCTATGGCTTCTAGGTTTCAACAAACAAATTAGACTTCAATTGTAATGATTGAAGTGTATGCCTAATAATGATATACATCAATAACACTGAGCATTTTACTTTAGGAATATTGAGATTCAACATATGGACCTCGAATGCAGTGAAATGTTCCCTTCTGGGCACTTCTGTGTGACTAGACAAACGTGACCAGGCATCAGTGGTGGTCAAACTTGTGTCAGTTGTTCAGAACACCTGGTTGGTGTTTAATTGCTTGGGTTAAAGAATTTCATCATTGTTTGTGTTAGAATTTTTTCTACCTTGTAAACTTTTAACAAACAGTGTCTTCGTCTTGAACCCACAATAAGAGAGTCTATACTTCCCAGAAAGGAAATTGACTTTGCTGAATACACACTAGAAATACCAAAAAGAAATAGCTATGTAAGTTGGTTTCCTGCTAGTTTCCGGTTGTTTGTTTTTCACAGAATAGCTGTATTTCAGTAAAACAAATACTAAATAAATCAAATGAACTCCAAGAATGAAAGAAAACCCATAAAGTAATTGGAGATGGTTCCAAGAAACTCACAGGAAGCTTAAGATATACATGGAGTTGTATGTTTGCCATGAACTAATTATCACCTCACTCAAATTACTTCATTGCTTGTAAAGTCACCCAAGCAAATTTATCCTCACTGAAAGCGGCCATCATTAAATGTATGATGAGTAGCACAGGATGGATAAAAAAAGCTCAAGCGAAAGGACAGCTGGAGAAGGACACAATATAGATGAACTTTTGAGTCTGACAGTCACTGTATGACAACAATGCAGAAAGCATCTTGTAACTGAAAACATTCTGCTTTTTTTAAAGTTTACATTTTGTTTTGTTTTTTTAGCTTTTGACATCGGCAATAAATTAATTATTAAAGGGATAGTTCACCCAAAAATGAAAATTATGTCATCATTTTCTCATCCTCAAATTGTTCCAAACCTGTATGAGTTTTGAGTTTGATTTTAAAGAATTTCAATAACCAAGCAGTTGATGGGATCCCATTGGCTTCCATGTTTTTTTTTGTTTTGTTTTTTTTTCATACTATGGGGCCCATCAGCTGTTTGGTTACCAACATTCTTTAAAATATCCTCCTTTGTGTTTGAAACAAATTGAGGGTGAGTAAATGATAGCAGAGTTTTCATTTGTGGGTGAACTGTCCCTTTAAGTGAAAAAGAATGACCACAAATATAAAAGGTTGCATGGTCTTTGAACTGGTAGACAAGAATGAGCTTCAAGTTTTCTGCCTCCCAACTGTGGCAGAATAGAAGTCATTGGCTTCGGGGGGCTATTGCATTTCTTTTATCCCGTTCTACAAAAATAGCGGCAATGAAGGAAGGTGTGAGGATTTACAGGAAGATCAACAGAGACATTGATGGATATTCCCCACGTGAATAAAATGTAGGGTTGCTGGGTTAGTGTGGGACCTTCATAGGTGTGGTCTCAACATAAAAAAAAAACCTTTCATGACTTCTCACGGAGGGAGAATTGGAGAGGCTTTAGAAATATGAGAGGGGATGAAATATCTAAATATACGAACACACACTGCCAACAATCTAAACCCAAATTCTCCAGTCTTACCTTCTCAAATCTAATTGCTTAATGTTCTTGAATGTTCAACCCTTAAATGGTTATTTCACGTTTTAAATGGTCGTTGCACACCTTTAAAATAACAATTCACCCAAAATTAATAATTCACTCATGTTGTTTCAAAATCATAGACGTTTTATTTCTTCTGAGGAACAAGAGATAAAATATATAAAAAAATAACATCAAACCTGAAACCTCATTGGTTCTTGCGCGTCATATGACTTGACATCATTGGCACCAATTTGGTTTGATGTTGTTGATGGCGGGTCACCATATTTGATTTGAGCTTTGTATATATGGTTTGATCAATGATTTGATTTCTGAGTGAATACTAACTTCAATTTTTATTTGAAAAAAGAAAATTGAGAAAATTGAGATGACAAAAGGGTGAGTAAATGATTACAGATTTTTCATTTTTGGGTGCTTGACTTTTCTTGACTTGGTCTAAAGTGCAAAAAGGAAGTATATAAAAACGGGAGTTGCAACATTCATGTCCTCTTTGCAACATTGCCTTTTATGACTGTCCAAATGGATTTTTCACTTGCCTACAATACAGTCATCAGTGTTTGAGTACATACAAAAGCCAAACGTGTGGTTAATCTAAACCATATTGTATCAATGTAACCATGGAAACAACAAATAACTGGTGCTAGACACCAACAAAAGAAACCCAGACTTCAATAAATGACCTATAAATGCTTCTCAGCACAGTTTCCTCACCAACACTTTCAGATATGGTGAAACAACATTTTTCCGCTCATGTTGCAATTACTGAGTAAAGGTTGTACAGTTGTGTGCACAACTTTACAACTAAAAGATTATAAGAAATATTGCAAGGTTCAGCTCAAACCAAAAGGCACCACCTGGTACAGCTCTGAGTTTCTCTCACTCCCACTTATCCCAAGTTACACCTGGCCAGGTGATATGATAACAACATCAACATGCTGGTGGTCAATAACAGCATGCATACATACCCAAACACACATTAGTTCCACACCAAAGCACAGTGTCTAATACTGTTCAGGCCCAGGCGAGTGTTAGATTGTTATTGTAAATCTAGCATTGACTTGGTTTCTTTGTCATTAGACAGTATTGTACAGACCACTCCTAAAACGTTCTTTTTCTGTATTGTTTTTATCCAGATTCCATCAATGTCATGGACTGTTACTAACCATTTGTGGTTAATCTTTAGCTAGAGCATACTGTCAGCCACCAAGTTTTAATTTATCTCTGTTGAGTAGACAAAGCACCATAAAGTGAAAAAAGTGCACAGGTACAGGTGAAGCATTGACAAGAGCTTTATCAGCTCTCGAAACTTGGAAACAGAGCCTCCAACAATGACCGGAGAGCATATAAAAGCATGCTTGGGGCTCTGGCTAATTATACTGCTATATGAGCAGTCATGGTCATTAGCTGTTATCTATGGGGGTGGGAGAACATGACCTCTTTCAAGTTCATGTCTCCAACCTGCCCATCAGTTCCAAACCAGCTGGAATGAATGAGAGGTTTTCTGTCTGTTTCCTTCCTTTGATTCTTTCGCTTTTGCTGTTTTTTGAATGATGGGACTTTTCCTTATTGTCTGCTAATTATAGTTCATCTGTGTATAGCCTCTTTATGTTCAAATATGTCAACTTTTTAACTTTGTATGTATTTCTCTGTGTGTGTGCGTGTACTACTGTTTTTTTTTTTTTAAAGAAATTAATACATTTATTCAGTAAGGATGCAATACCTGTATTGACAGTAAAGACAGTTATGTTAAAAACGTTTTCTATTTCATTTAAATACTGATCTTTTGAACTTTCTATTCATCAAAGAATAGAAGCTAGTGTTGCTCTGTTTGGGCATGCTTTATAGTTCCCTGGTTTATGACATCACCCCCCTCTGACGCTTTGTCACACCATTGGACTGATTTCAGACGTGCATCACGGCGCAATCACGTAGAGCGTTCCCACAACGTCAATCTATGCAGCGTCCTATTACCTCTTCGGGTAACCATTAAAAAAAAAATACCAACCCCAAATGTTTACAACTATACATTGTATAATATATCATCATATTTATATTATAGATTTAAACATATGAAAATTCTTCTATATATTTAATCAAATATGAATTAAAATCTGTAATAATAGCCTATACAGTTGGGTCCAAAAAATCTAGATCAAAAAGGTCAAGAGACCACAAGAGGAAATGTTCCAATTTGTTTTTCATTACATTTTAAATAAGAAAATGTAATTTGCAGTAACAAAATTGAAAAATTGATTTTCACTATTGGTCTCAGACTTTTGAAAATTGAAGCTGAAATTTTTAAGAATGTCTTAGTTGGCTATCTTGTACTGAAATGCTGATGAGTGTCTCTCATCAGCTGTTAACAGAGAAACAACTTTTCCTGGAAGCTGCAAACAGATACAATGCTGCTGGGGCACAGGTGTGCAAAAAACTCCCTGACAGGGGGAATTAAAACTGTGGGTTTTTTTTTCTCTCAAGTGATAAGATGAGACCTGGAGTGGTGTCTGCGATTGAGCTCAGTGGATATGATGGAATGAGAGATGGAATGCTCTATACATGCATTTATGTGTGAATAGCAAAAGCATCTTGATTGGAATGACCATATAAATCATGATATAAATGTGTGTTTTTAGTAAGAATAATCATCTATATATTATGTTTTTCTTCTTCTTCTTCTTCTTCTTTTTGGGAACTTGCCTAAAAAATCCAGTGTTTTAAGATACCAGAAGTATTTATTTTACATCTCTAATGGAGCACAGCACTGTCTCTACTGGAAAACATTTATCTTTGTAAAATGTTGTGAATGTGCTGATTTATTTTAAAGTAGACCATCAAGAGAGATGTAAGTGAATTTATGCACTCATGCCATTGACTGAAACAAAAAGATGGAGTGGTAATAGAGAGAGATATAAGAATATTATCCAAAGTATAAGAATATCCAAACAACTCAATAATCTCATCTATAGTTCTATAGTATATTTGTTCTATTTGTTTTGTAGTATAGCCTACATTTTCTCTGTTAAATGTATATGTTAAAATTCTGTCTTTAATATGTCATTCCAAACCTGTGAGACTTTCTTTAATTTTTGGAACCCAAATTATTTTGAGAGCTTTCTGTCCTTCCATTGTCAGCTACACAATTGCCACTTTGAGACTTCAATAAGTTCATAAAGAAATTGTAAAACTAATCCTTATGAATTGTGTGATTTAGTCCACATTTTCTAAAGAAACATGATCGCTTTATATGATGAGCATTGAATTTAGGCTTTTTTTACAATCACACCGGTGTGATCAGTCTTGGCTGGTCCCTGCGATCACACCGGTGTGATTAGAACGTTCAGTGCTACACGTCAGCAACTGCTAAATTCAAACTTGCTCTCGCGTGCTGGCTGGCGCTAAGCCAGAGACGGATGCACTCAGAGCTGTCATATAACACAACTATTGAGTGTTTTCAATGTTTATTTTAGGTTTCAGACATTTAAATACACATAAGTACTAGCAAAACAATGATTTTGAGTTTGTAAAATACACACTGATATCTATGGAAGCGGCAATAATCCTTTCAGTTACAACAACACGTTTTATTCATATCAGATACACATTGTGTAAGTAGCTTTACATATGACCCTATTCTTCTCTCAGTTCACCAGCCACTTACTATCATGTATTTCGTGAGAAGTGAAGGAATTGACATTGTAAATCCAACAGTTCTGATTCTCTGAACTGAAAAAGAAACTAAAATGGCACCGCCCGTTGTGCATACAGCTCAACTAACGCGATCGTTATAAAGATGTTTAAACAACAAAACCCATCCACTTGCACATATTTGACAATCGGAATATCGGTGTTTTCATGTTATAGCTAATACATTTTTGAATATTTTTAATAAAAAAGGAAAAATGACACAAAAGCAGATCACATTAAACATTAAAGTGGCAAGTTCTAAATAACGGTCGCCTTGAAAAACTCACGCTGGGGGGTCAGTTAGAATATTTTAAACTTACGTGTGAAAGGGTTAAATTCACATATAAACATTCACTTGACGTGCGAGAACCAATGAGCTTCATTCTTGTGTTTAACACAGCGCATTTGAGCTTCTGCAAGAGGTTCTTGCGTGTCAAGCAGTTTTGGTTGAGCTTCTGTGTTTAATGCAACTTGGAAACTATTTCAACTTAATAAAACCATTTACAAATCATTTGGATGGTTAGAAAAAAGGTAACTTTTCCTACTCTCCCCCATCGTTCCTGTCACAGTATACAAATACATTGTTTCCTTCTCGTCTTGTGTTTGTTGTTGTGTATGTGAATGAGTGTCATTGTCTGATCTGCGTCAGCTGATCGTGGTCACATCTTCAGCTGCAATCAATCTCCTAACCCTTTATATACTAACCGTTACCTTATCCGCTTTGTCAGATCGTTGTTTGATGTCTCCTGTGTCGGTGTTCCAGTCTTGTGCTTCAGTGTTCCTGTTCTGTGTTCTCTGTGGATATTGTTCTGTGTTTTTGGATTACCATCACATTTCACTGGTTCACTTCATCACTGCACCTGCTGTCTGGGTCTGACCATCAAAGTCCCTGCGCCATCCATCTTCACTCTCCTGTTTGGACTTTTGTGCTTCCACATAATAAACTGATCTACTTGCATTTGCTTCCTGTCTTCTATTATGACAGAACGATCTGACCAAGCAATGGAAGCTGCGAGTGTCTCATCGGCATCACTAGAGGAATTTGTTCACCATAGCATCCGCCGGATGGATTCTCAGGAGAGAAATTTGAATGATACGGGTTGCGCTGTCTGTTCCCTGTTGGCGCAGGTGTCCGAGCTCACCCAGTAAATCCAACACTTGCGAGCTCCCACTGCTTCGCCCACAACAGCCGTTCCCCCCACATCACCACAGGACTCTCCCCAGTCTGAGCCCCGTCTACCAGTTCCTGAGTCTTATTCTGGTGAGCCTACTTACTGTAGAGTGTTTCTAACTAGATGCTGCATGCATTTCGCCCTCCAACCCAGGACTTTCAGCACAGAGCTGGCCAAGTTCGCATTTGTGCTGACTTTGCTGACTGGGAGAGCGGCACTACGGGGAATGGCGGTGTGGGAGAACCAAGACCCATGCTGAGCCTCGTTCCAGACACTCTCCACCGACATGAGGCAGGTTTTCGATCGGGTTGTTCCCGGGAGAGGGGCGGCCGGAGTACTGGCCGATCTGCGTCAAGGAGAGAGATCGGTTTCAGAGATCGGTTTCAATCAAATTCCGGACCCTAGTGACATAGTGTCAATGGAACGAGGAGGCACAGTGGGACATGTTCCTGCACGGGTTGGCTGACTGCATCCAAAGACTTCCTGGACCTCCCAACTTCACTCAACGGACCCATTGAGTTGGCCCTATGGGTGAACGGGGCGGGTCACGTCTACCCACACACTTGGAGGAGCCAAGGGTCCAAGGTTCAGTGGCAGGGATGTGTTCAGCGCCGTCTACAATCCCGAACCCATGCAGGTAGTGTGAGCTTGGCTTTCCCTGGAGGAGAGGGAGAGGCGTAGATCCCAGGGCCTTTGCCTCTATTGCTGAGGGGCGGACTACTACACCTACAGTACAACTGCCCGATAAAAGGCCAAGCCCGGTAAGTATGAGGCTACTACCAGGTGGGATCTCTGCCGAGAAGACCTCAACCACATCTACGCTCCTCCCGGTAAGACTAAGATAGTCAGTCCACACCCACGACTGTAAAACACTTATGGACTCCTGGGCTGAGAGTAAATTCATGGACCACACATTTGCACACAAGTTTCAGATCCCTCTCAAACCTCTCACAAAAGATTGCAGTACGCACACTCAACGGTCAAGAACTCCACACCATTTAATTTACCACTGAAGACATCAGCCTAATCACATCAGGCAACCACTCTGAGACTCTTTTTTTTACATATATTCTGGATTCACCCCTTACACCCATCGTTCTCAGGCACCCCTGGCTCATCCGTCACAACCCTCGAGTGGACCCGCAAAGTACCCGGTAAGTATTGTGCTGCTTCTCTTCCTCCGCATCCATCCCTATGACTGTGCCATAGATTTACTGCCAGGTAAGTCTCCGCCTAAGGGCAAGTTAACTTCAGTCAACTAGCCGCACCTCTGACTGCCTTGACCTCCCCCAGGACTTCATTCACGTGGTCAGACACAGCTGAAGCTTTGTTTACTGAACTGAAAGGCTGCTTTGTTTCAGCCCCCATCCTTATTGCCCCTGATCCTTTACATCAGTTTGTGGTGGAGGTCAGAGGTGGGGGTAAGCGCACTGCTATCCCAACGCTCTTCTGCAGACGACAAGATACATCCCTGCATGTTTTTTTGTCTCATCGTTTATCCCCAGCCGAAAGTAATTACGACATTGGTTACAGGGAGTTGTTGCCAGTCAAGTTAGTGTTGGAGGAATGGCGTCACTGGTTAGAGGGGTTAGGGGTACCTTTTATCCTCTGAATTGATGACAAGAACTTAGAATACATCAGAAATGAAAGCTTTAGCATAAGTTCTGCCAGGAAGACTTAATTACCGCGTCACTTGTTACCTTCAGGTTATCCAATCACATTTTTATTCTTGTCATATAAAAGATCGGTACTTAAACATGTTTGAGTTCGCAGATGCCGACGCGACAACAACCTCCACCCTCCCCACCACCACCAGGATGGTCCCGTCTATACTTCCCTGGGGGGTCGGCTGCGCCCCTTCAGACAGGAAATGCTGATCCGCTACCCTCGGATTACGATCTATGGATGGGGCCTACGCCAAAGAACTTTGCTTGGTTTGTGCCATTGGTAAGACTTCAAATTGAGCCCCAGATGGGTTACATCTACCACTGCCTGTCCCTTCGAGACCCTGGTGATATCACACTAGATTTTATCACCGCACTCCCAGGGTAACACGGTCGTTTTTACCAGTTCTCGAAGGCGGACCAGTTCTCGAAGGCGGCTCACTTTATTTCCTTTCCCAAATTACCTTGACAGTCGTAGATCATGTCTATCGCTTACATTGCCACCCCAGTTTGTGTCCAAATTTTGGCGGAAGTTTTGTAAGTTACTGGGAGCGACTGTTAGTCAGTTAGTTTGTTGTGTTCGGGGTTTCATCCCCAGATCAATGGCCAAACCGAGAGAGCCAACCAGGATCTGGAGAGGGTGTTGTGATGTTTGGTTTCCAAGAATCCTGCCTTATGGAGCCAACAACTGTCCATGGTGGAGTACGCTCACAACGCATTACCAGTGTCGCCCACGGGTCTATCTCCGTTTGAGTGTAGCTTTGGTTACCAGCCATCAATTTTTCCCAGAGGTGTCACTGCACTTGGACTAGAGCCTGTGACACTCTACTCTGGTGCAAGTGGGGGAGTGCACCAAAGCTAAGGCCGATCGCCACTGGTCAAAGCCTCCCATATACTGTATGTTGTTGGTCAGAAAGTGTGGCTTTCAACAAGGAACATTCCTTTCCGCTCTGTTTCTAATAAACGTGCTCCCAAATGTATTGGCCTGTTCACTGTCACCAAGATCATTAGCCCAGTGGCAGTTCACCTCAACTTGCCTCCGGCATACAGGAGGATTCATCCCGTCTTTCACATATATAAAGTTAAGCCCGTATTCTCGCCATCCGCCATTAATTACCATCACGTTTCACTGGTTCACTTCATCACTGCACCTGCTGTCTGGATCTGACCATCGAACTCCCTGCACCACCCGTATTCACTCTCCTGTCTGGACTTTTATGCTTTATGCTTTTTTATGATTTATGCTTCCTGTCTTCAATTATGACAGTTCCCAGGTGGAAAACCATCTTGCAACATGGAGACTAAAGTCCCGTTAAATTGGAAATAGGAAGTGTTGTGAGAAACGAGAACGAGTGAGAAACACAAACTGCTTTATGGCAATTCGACATAATTTTATGAAACTATGTATGATGTATTACACGCCTCAGTAGACATAGCTCCACACGATAAAGTTAGCCAGCTCCGATAATAACAAATGCACATAAGTAATCGGTAAAAAGGGGGAGGAGGGTGTCGTTTGTGTGTGTGAAATATACCCCCCACAGCTGTAGGGGGAGCTCGATGAGAAAACATGCGACAACAAAAATGAAAATCAGCGAAGAAATGGCTAGAGTTGCCAAGTTACCCTTGAACTATGAAAAAAAGTCTAAAATCCTAAATTCAGTCTGTTCATTATATAAAGTGATTGTATCTCTTCCGGAAATTTAGTCTAAACAACTTGATTCATATCGATTAGTTTTATGAAGCGTTAAAGTGGTAGTTGCATAGCTGTCTATGAAGGGGACCGTAAGACCTTCATTTTTTATTAAAGAAAAACTAAAGTCTTATGGGTTTGGATGGAGTGACATGATGGTAAGTAATTAATGACATAATTTTAATTTTGAGTGAACTATCCCTTTAATCTTATGGTATAAAGATCATATCTCAGTCCACAAAACATGGACAGTGTAACTGACATTAAAAAAAGTTCTCACATTTCCACTAACCTTTAGCGCTTGTATCGTTGCTGTTGTTTTCATTGAGAACATCATCTAAGGATTCCATTGAAGTCTTGGTGGAAATCGTAGGTTCTACATCAGATATATCCACTACAGTCATCTCCTCTGTTTTGTCCTTTGGGACTTTGGCCTGAGTCTGTTGGTTTTCTTGATTAACATCAACCGATTCTGTAGGGAAAATGTATTTTAATATGTTTTTGGCAATGATTCTTATAATGGTTCTCAATTATTTCTAAAAGAATGATGTGTCACACAATCAAGTTTAAAGTACATAATTGTTCGGGATGTTCGCTAACTGTATACTTCTGAAACAATATTTTGAACTTCATTTTACCCCTAGGCAAAGAACAAAAAAGTTGTAAAACTCCACTGTGAGTAGCTATATCGGGACCTTTAATTCATCATTGTAAAAATAGTCACGTACAAGTGCCTTAAGATCAGTTCAGATAAAGAGCTAAATTAATATTCACAAAATGTCTGTTCACACCAACTTAATGAAAACCAAAAGGAACTAAAACACATTAAATTAAATTAGAACTAGAACTAAAAAAAAAACTATTTAAGCTGTACTATTGAGTATTTGTTTCCCAAAAAATCTACTACTCTACTACTCTAAAAACAAAACTACACAAGAAACACCTGGATGTCTGGCCTTAGTGGTCTTAAACCTTTTGTGTTCCTATCATTTTCAGTGCAGTAAATCTTGAAAATTAGCAGTTTTAGAAATGAGCAGGTGGTAGAAACAGAGCCTTATGACTGGAAAGTCAGTATTTACTAGATGAAGGGGCATCGTAAAACCATTATCAACTATGTAATTTCAATGCACTTCTGTTATATTTTTTACTCCATGGTCATTTTCTATCCCTCTCTCATTGTTTCTCACTCACTCACACTGGTTGATTTACACCTGGAGGTGGTTTTAGATTAATAAAGCCACTAAAGCCAGGAAATGGATTGAGATCCATTAGTTCCTAAAATGGAGCCTGTGGAGCTTATCAATGAAAGGCAGTAATTATTTGGTGGGAAAAGAACCATGATTACAGGGGGGTGAAGAGAAACTAGGAAGTATTGCTGTGCTGTTAAGCAATTCCAATTGCTTGCTGCAGGTAAATAGCCCCACTACCCTCTTTTGTTAGTTGTGCTTGTTACTTTTATTTTGTCGTTTTGTCTAGTATTTTACAAGGTGTTCACAACCTAATCCATAAACGCAAGTACAGGTTAAATTGTAACTGGCCTAAAATTAATCAGTTCGATATAAAGGGGTAGAAACGAGGAGCCTGCCTGCGTTTGTTTTAAATGTACTAATATAAATTCACAGATTTTTTTTTTTAATTCATGGAATATTAAATAAATAAATGTTTTTAATAAAATATATTTAATAAAAGCATACCATGTTGGGTCACTTTGAACCCCAATACATTAATGATCATGTGTATCTCTGCTGCTGAAAAAATGACAATGCCGTTATTAGGGGAACTTCTAAGGTTCCTCAAACTGCTAGACAAATAGTGTCATTTCCTGTTGCAAAAGTTATTAGGGTGTAACACAGCTGTCATTATTTCCAGTAAACTGCTGTCACCTTTACTCTTCAATTTTCAATAGATTGTTTGGGAAAGAGCCAAAATCTAAACACATGCACAATAACAAATTAAAATATTTACATTTACATTACCAAACGGAAATATGTAAAAGAAATTACATTTTAACCATCTGTATTACTTTTCATTACCTCTTTTGATTAACTGAATGAACATGGCAGTAGATTAATAAAAAAGCATTTCAAGCCCACATCAAGCAGTATTCCTTATATTCCAATGAGCAAACCCAGACAGCCAAAGTCATCTTATTTCTGTTATGGGTCTTCCAGATGGTATGGATCAGACACAAAGACCAGTTGCCTCTGGTCAAAAGTGGTAATTTCCTAACTGCTAAAGCATTGAAACATGTCCAAGCAGGCTCACTTCTTCAGATAATGGTTGCTGGAAGAGACTATAATATCATTCAAGATAAATAAGTTTTGTTCAGAGCTAGAACTTTCACATCTATTTGCTCTTTATAAGAGCAATTTTGTTTTTTTTATTGTATAGATTCTAGAATTGTGCACATATATTCTTACAAAGCTGCACAACCATTGAAGTTGAAGTTTCGTGGAAATTGCAAGGGTTTAATCCTTTGGACGTTCATGGATTTTACATGAAGGGAGTACGTTCAAGAAGCTGGCCCTAATTTGATAATGCCGTTTTTTTCCACCACTGTTTTGTCATTGGTGTAAAATGTACTGAGTAGAGAGTACAGATATTTACTCTTATCTTAGAAGTCCATCCAGTGGAGCTCTCTGTTATTGCAACTAGTATTCTTTTTCTTCAGGTTTCTAGTCACCAGTTTTACTTTACTAAAAGAACCCCTGGGATAATGGACAAAACCCTATTTTTTGCTGTAGAATAAAGCATATTAGGCGTGCATTTTGGAGTTTAGTACAGTAGTCCAGATAGTTTAGGAACTTTCAGTACAGTTGGGGTCAGTAAGACCAGTGGTGGAATGTAACGAAGTACAAATACTTCGTTACTTTACTTAAGTACATTTTTCACGTATCTTTACTTTACTTAAGTACAATAAATAGTGCATACTTTTTACTTTTACTTCGTTACATTTTGCAGCTATTATTCTACTCCACTACATTTCTAAAACTTCTGTTACATTTTCGTTACATTTTCTGATCAGTTTTTCCCCTGCCAAAACGTAATCTGACTGTCCGTTCGTTGCACGTTTGTCTCACCAGTGACGTTTGGTTGCCATAGATAGGCTACAGTATATCAACCCGGTCACACTAAATGCGTCTCACGCGCAGTGTGTTTATCGTGCAACTCATACGCGAAAATTTGTTTTTACGTGCATAGGAAACACACTGTGTGTAATATATGTTTGGTTTGGTTAGGATTATGGAAAGCCAAGAGGTTCAGAATTACACCATAAATTAATCTCGTTTACTGCCAAACATAGTTATTAACATATAGTAAGGATAAGCATGATGTGTATATTGCCTAATTGCAAGCTTGTTTCAGAAATGGTGACATTTTTTCCATCATTATTGAACATCATTATAGGAGTATTGGGTTGAATGAGTTACAATTAAATGTTTTATTAATCATTAGAAAATAGACATTAAGAGAATAAATTGTTATGCAAGTACTTTTACTTTTAATACTTAAAGTACATTTAAAATAAAGTACTTTTTACTTTTTACTTAAGTATGGTTGTCATTGTGTTACTTCTACCTTTACTAAAGTAAATATTTATCTTGGTATTTGTACTTTTACTTAAGTACTGAGATTCAGTACTTCCTCCACCACTGAGTAAGACACATGATACCTCAGAAAACATTCTGATATGGTAATATGGGGCTTTTTTATTATCAATGCATTTAACATTTGTGTGGAAACCATGATATTTATATATTTCTCAGGATTATTTGATGAACAAAACATTTATTTGAAAAATTGTATTCATCCTTACTGAATAAAATAATTACTTTCTTTAAAAAAATGACTGACCCCAAACTTTAGAATGATAGTACTTATATAATTACATTTGATTTATTAATTTAATATCAAAGATTCACTTTTGCAGTTTACTTCGGTTCAGAAACATGGAAGCTTTACACACACACACACACACACACACACATCATGTTGCAGACACACACACACACACACACACACACACACACACACACACACACACACACACACAACACTTGTTTCAATAGTGATTTCATTGATTTACCTTTTAAAATCATAATGTATGAAACCACTACATACATTTTGTGGTGAAATTAATTTTAGCTATAATGCATCTCTCAAGATGAAGTGATTACCTTTCCCTTCCTCAGGCTTTTCTGCTTCCTTCACAGTTTCAAGGTTCTTTAATGGCTCAGTGGACTCGACAGGAGTAAATGTTTGCATATCTTCGGGAACAGTTATAGCACAAGGTCAGTATAGTTAGAGAAATCCCTGTGATAGAAAGTTAGGAATATCTGGTACCTTTGTCTAATGTGGTGTCAAACACCTCTACATCCACTGTGCTGAGTGGGATCTGAGCATCTTCCTGTTTTGGATGCAAGTCGACTGAGAACTTCTGCATTAGACAAAGATTAGTGTTTAGTTCATATACCCAATGTAATAATTATAAAATATCAAATGTACAGGAAACCATCAAATGTAATGCTATTAAATGCTATTATTGGTTTCCCAATAAAATATAAATAAAAAAAAAATCTCTTACCCTGGACTTCTTTTGAAGGCAACAATAAATTACTACCCCAGATATGCACACAACAACAATAATCAGAATAATTATGTAAGCTGTTGAAAAAAAATAATAATAAATAAATAAAACAGTAAGAATAGTCAAGAACAACAATTAAACCAATTAAAAATAAACAAAGCTTAAATAAAACATGAACTGACAATAAATAGAAAAAATCACTCACTTGCCCCATGGCTTTGCTCATTTTTTTGTGGTTGAGTTGCTGTAATAATAAAAATAACAATAAAAATAAGGTGAATAGGTGAATGACCAATTTATGCTCTAATTTTGGACTGTTATTCAGCAGACTTTTGTTCCAGTTTTTTGCTTGCTGTAGGTTATTGATATAAATCATTTATTTTTTACCAGTGATGACAGTTTTATAACTTTGCTAAGCCACACGACACGCTTCCTTCCTGTGTAGGAATGACTCAGGCTCAGGTTACAATTGGATATTAAAACAAATTCCTCACATTGCTCGTTTGTGCAAAATAAAACAGTATTTTCTAACTTACTGGTTGTTTTTATGGTTGTGCTTTTCATCTCTTTTGTGCTGGGTGTTGGAACATTCTCTTGAGGATCGCCTGTGGTGTCATTGTTGGTCTGTGGATTTTCTGAAGGATCAGTAGGTAAATCTATTGGCCAAAAAGAAGGCAAAAAAGATACCCAAATGTGACCTTATTTTAGTTAGAGGTTCAATGCAACAAGCGACACTACAGGTTTCCCACCAATCCTACAATGATGACATTAGGTGTGTAGACACATGAATAAAATCAAATCAAGCAAAAATAAAAAAGCTACCTGATTTGTAATCTGACATATTCACATCCGTGGTGCTTGACAGTATGACAGTGGAGTTGGGAGGGAATGAAGTGGTTAAGTTGTTCAGAATGTCCACTGAGGTTTCATTTAGTATGGTGGTGTTGTCGATAGACATTGAAAGAGCAGTGTTGGCTTCTGTGCTGGTTATCATGGTTGTGGCCTCATTTTCAACAGCAAGAACAAGTAAGGCACCTGCATTGTACCAGAGAAAGGTCAGGTAATGAGGAACAGAACTATTTCATTTCCACATTATGGAATCAATAAATTACAATTACAACAGTAGCTGGATGAACAGTGGAAAGCAAATTGCTACTCTTGCTACCCAACAAGAAATAGAAGTTTAATCTTAATTAAGTATCCTCCTTTACTTGTTTTCAATTAGCTATTTGCTCAGATTTAGCAGTTACACAAATGTTTTAAAAATACACATCTTTAAACAAACATACCAATGAGGAGATGAAGTGATGTGGAGCACATTTTCAGAGAAGGTAGAATCTAGTCAAGTGAGTGTTCCTTCCTCAGGACAGCAAGTACTCAGTCTGAAACCGCATAACTTCCACTTCTATGACCAGCACAGGATGCAGCAAACAGTTGCCTAAAACAGGCACATAAGGAACTTGTGCACTTTTGTAAAGCCCCATTTGCTACATTTGCATTATTCATCTTATTAAAATACGTACTGTAGGTATTCTAACGTCTAGTTTTGACGTTATATGATCTATTGTTTGCAGTAAAGCAAAAAAGGGAAATACATCTGTGGAGGGAACATGTGGTGCACTGGTTAAGCGAGTGGATCTGTAATTTCTCTCTGAAGTAATTTCATCATAGATGTTTCTCTTTCTCAATTTAACAGCAGTCATTTCTACAATACAATTCTATGGGATAACAGAACTTATGATTCACTTCAATACATTTTATTTTGCTGGGAATCTTTTGCTATAGAAATAACCAGTATTTTACCAAATTAATGAATTAATAATAATATGTTTTATTTATTTAGCGCCTTTCAAAAACCCAAGGACACTTTACATAATATTGACAGTTACTAATATAATCAGGATATAACAACATGAATAGGCAGACAGACAGTGATCATATTACATACAGTACGAAAGAAAACCAGTAAGCCATGCATGGATCTGAAATTTAAAGTATATGATCAGTTGACAGATCGTAGTGTAAATAAATAACTTTTGACTTTTAAAGTCTGGAGGGAGGAGAGAGCGTGGAGGTGTTGTGGGAGTTTGTTTAAAAGATTAGGAGCTGAAATGCTGAATGCCATTAACAGTAGAAAGTTTAAACTTAGAAACTGCAAGCAAATTTTCAGAACTTGATCTCAGCGTACGGGCAGGGACATAAGGGTGTATTAATTCTGAAAGGTAACAAGGTGCTAAATCGCAGTGTTGTAGTCGAGACCACCTCACTCGAGTCCGAGTCGACACCGAGACCAGAGAGAGTCGAGTCCGAGTCAAGACCGAGTCGAGTCCGAGACCAGAGACGGTCGAGTCCGAGTCGAGACCGAGACCAGTGAGGTTTGATTACCTAATTTACTTCTATTTACTTAGAGAAATCCTTTTTTTTTTTTTTTTTTACTGAATTTACTTAGAGTTTAAAAAATATGATCAGTTTAGGGTAAATAGGCCACATAGTAGGTGGTGTTAAAAGTAATTTTATTACAATTTGTCATGCGCAGTTGCGCACTAGAAAATCACCAATCACTGGGCGTGTCAATCAATTTAAAGAAATATTTTATTAACATACGAAGAGTTCAGATGCAAAAGCCTCTAAATGCCATTTGAAATTTTCTCCTTTAATCATGATTTTTATCAAACTTGTATATTTAAGTTCAGTAATTTCACTTAAATGGCAATGATAATTACCTATTAATTGTTATTTAAGTGAAATTACTGAACTTAAATATACAAGTTTGATAAAAATCATCATTAAAGAAGAAAATTTCAAATGGCTTTTAGAGGCTTTTGCATCTGAACTCTTCATACATTAATAATCATGAAAAATATTTTTAATTGAACTCGAGTGGACTTGGGAATAATTCCGAGTCCTAAAAAAAAAAAATGTTCGAGTACGAGTCAATTCCGAGTCCAAATGGACACGAGTCCATGACAAGACCAAGACCATTAAAATATGGTCTCGAGACCGAGTCCGAGACGAGTCTGAGTCTCGAGTACTACAACACTGCTAAATCGGTGCCGCACGCATCACAAAGTGCAGCCTCGTATCAGTCAGGCTATGTAAGTCTCGTGCCCGCTCGCAAGTGCTCATGCTTACTAACATGCACTTCGCACACGGCGCGCACGCACCATGGAGTGCAGCCTCACATGAGTCAGAATATAAACGTAAGTCTCGTGCCCGCCCACGAGCACCCACACTTACAAACATACACGCCGCCCACGCCGCCACTCACCCTGACAATGTTTTAAGTGTAGTAAAGGTGCCCACAACTCAGTGCTCACCCCTACACGTAAACACAGCACTTCCCTTGTCTCACACAGAGCCCACGCTAAAAAAGCTGGCAAATGGCACTCGAGTGTTGACTGTAGCAGATGTGCCCCTGAGTCCATACTCACATCTACTATCTGCCCGCTCTATTACATGGCCAAGTTGCGCAAGCGCAAACTTGGCCCAAACTTGGCCCAGCCGTCCACTATATGCTTTCCCTCCGGTATCTCTATTGCCACAGGTAATCAAGAAAATAAGGGAAACATGCCATGCAGTACTTCTCATAGCCCTGCGATGGGAGAACCAGAATTGATTCCTAGAGCTAACTCGGCTGTCACAGAAAGCCCTGTGGTCGATCCCGTTGAGAGCAGACCTCCTCTCTCAAGCTCGCGGCTCGATCTGGCATCCCCATCCAGAGCGTTGGTCTCGTTGATCAACGGATACCCGTTGCCCTGCCAGATGCAGTGCTGAACACAATCACGCAGTCTAGAGCTCCTTCTACCAGAAGACTCTACGCTTCTAAATGGTCTGTGTTCTCTAAATGGTGCGCTGACAAAAACCCGGACACACGAAGGTGCGGAGTCCCGCGGTTGCTTCAAGAGCTGTTGGACAAGGGAAGATCCCTCTCCATGCTCAAAGTCTGTGGAGGCCTAACACTGAGCCTCTAGGTGACCCATTCGGCAGGCCAAGCAGAACCCATCACTTGCCTATTGAGGGCCATTGGGACCTCAGGTAGCGTGGAGGGCTAGCCTGCAACGCTGTTGTCAGGGCCACATCAAGTGCGTAAGGGCGGAACACCCAAGGAAGCAACAATGTTGCAAACCCGAAGGATGGGCGGTCTATCTGGATTAGCTCTGGCTTCTCCACAATACATGCTTCGCTTATCATCTGCTTTCTCAGAGGAGTCAGAAGGATGAACTCTCTGTTTCTTTTCTTCTTTTGTATATTTCCTTTTCTCTGTCAATGTACTGCTTATATTTTACTGGATTTTCCTTAAATTTTTTTCTATAATCTCTAGACCTTTCAGTTGACTTCTTGGGAGCCATTCTGGTTAAAAAAATAAGAAAAAATAGCTTTAGGAAGACATCTCACTTGAGTTTCATTGTAAAATCACACTTATGCTTCTTTAACTCAATTTATAAATACACAATATGATATAGATAGTGACACGGAACACGTCATTACCACCATCACTTGTGATTACCATCACAACAAGTTGTGTGTTGGTAATGATGTGTTGCGGTAATGACATTTTTAATTTTTTTTCAGAAAAAAGATGCTAGGTAATGGTTTTGCTAACATTGCTCAACAGCTAGTACAAAAATAACTTTAAATACACATAAATCATGTGGATTTATATTTATCAAAATATTGCTGCTACAACATTTATGGTAATGATGCTGAATAAGTCTACTCCATGATCAGCAGGAATTCATGATTAAATTACTCACTTTTTCAGACATCAAATTTCACTGTCCTTTCATGGCTGACATGTGCTCCACTACTAGTCTTCATTTCCATGGTTACGGGATAAACAAGTCTCACCCTTAGAAATATCCTTGTTGTAATCATAGGCTGTTGCGATAATGACAGTATTGTTGTGGGCAATAGTAAATTGTTAAAAATATTCACAAATTGCACAGATATGAACCCAAATTATGCATCAAGTGCCTTTTTAAGTTACTAAGTTACATATTAAGTTACGTTACATATATTGTGATTTTTTTTTTAATGAACTGATAACATTTTATCACATTTTCAGAGCAGATAAGTTTTAAAGTCTGGGTTGGGGACAAGGCCTGAGTTGCCAAATATAATGAAAACATTTTAAAAAATGGAAATCATACTGATTTTATTGTATAACATTTTTTGGTGGTGCAATACATATTATTTGAAATATTTATTTTATAATATTGTATTTTTAATAGTATTGTACTGTATAAGCTGGGGACATAAAAGCTCCCCTAATTGAAGAATCACCCTTATGCCAAAATGTCTTAAATGAGTTAAATCAAATTTTAAATGTAAGTAAAGAGTAGTAAGAGAATGAGATTAGTGAGATCCTGTCAGCAGCGACTAATCTTAAAGTGACCAAACAACAAAGGTAACTGAGAAAATTGCTAACTGCTCTGGACTAAAGAATGCTTTTAATAAGGATTAATCTAGGTTAATAGATTATTAATTTTGATTAATAGATTAATCTATTCATTTAAGCAGAGCTTAAATTTTAATAATTTGTCCAACTAGAAATTTGGTACCTTAGTGACACCTACTGTTCATACATGTTAGTATTTCAATGTGCCAAATTAAACCCTTTTGTTAAAGAACCAGATTTTAATTAACACAAATAATAATAACGAAGCACAGAACTAAAAAAACAAAACAAAACTGAGACCTTTGTCTACAAATATAGCAGTTTGTAATAATGCATTACTAAATAAAATAAACTAAAACATGTTGTGTCCCTTATCTCAAGAATCAGTGATGCTGCCTGCATATTTAAGCTTGGTATTTCAAGTTTATTTAACACTTTGGAACATTATTTTACCCATTTCTTTTTTTTTTTTTTCACTACTACATTTTTACTATCACTTTAGTACATTTTATTTGATTCGGAAGTCTCGTCTTTGACCCAAATATCACTGAAAGATTTGACAGAAGACAGTGACAGTATTTCTTTTGTCAGCAGAATATTCATTGGATGCACTCAAGGGCATATGGTAATAAAACCAACTGGGACCTTTTCATGTAAAACCACATATAGCCACTAGATGTCACTGTAGGTATGAGAAAGCATTAGAAGTTTGTTACAGGAATACTATTCAGGAACACAGAAATTACTTAATAAACAGTGTTCCTATTGCATTGACCTACAATAGGATCGTTTCTATAGTATCCAACAAATCAAACACCTCTATACAAACATTTGAGCTAATTTATGTTGTTTTTTTAGCAAGAACGTAGACAAAAAAATTTAATAAGACTAATAAAATGCTGAAAATGTAGTTTACATATAAGTGTGTGTACACGTGTTTGAAAAGTATATATATATATATATATATTCAGCAAGGATCCTGATTTTTTTGTTGTTGTTGTTTTATTTTAAGTTTCCACTAAAAATATTAAGCAGCACAACTGTTTTCAACATTAATGATGAAAATAAATGTTACTTGAACACATACATAGACATACAGTATTAGGGTGATTTTACATTTACTTACTACATTTTAAAATATTTAAAAAAAAAAAGTAGATTGGAAAATATTTCGCAATATTGCAGTGTGTACTGTATTTTTATCAAATAAATGAAGCCTAGGTGAGCATAAGTCTTTTAAGATTATTAACATTGTAAATGTGTATTGGAATATAATTCAAAAGCCTCTTCCTTCTGATATATCTAACTTTTCAAGAACCTTAATAAATATGTCTGTTTAGGTCAGATGTCTGTATTGTGGGTACCAAATTAAATGTGTGTGTTCTTGAATCTTGACGTGGGGACCAGGAAAAAAAGAGAACAGTTCTGTAAATGTTTGAAAACGTGCATGCATGTAGATGGAGGAAGGTTATATATTCATTTATTACTGTTTATTTCCTCACGCCAGAGCTAATCAGTGACAGGATTACTGCTAACTGCCACCCAGTAGTGTGAGTAAAAAGAGCCCACCAGCAGAACTGCGCAGCAGCAGAGGCAGCGGCTCCCTCTGTGGGTCTGGCCACGCAGCTCGCCCAAGAGGCTCTCTAATCTAGCTCTGAATGAATCCAGTCTGTGCCACTGACTGCCACATCAGAGCTCAAGTGCTGGCCAGAGTGGATGATCTAATCGTTTCTCTTGGAGGTGTTGGGATAGCAGAAGAACGAGAGAGCGAGCGGGTGAATTAGAGAGAGAGAGAGAGAGAAAGACAGAGAATGGGTGTGGAGAGTGGAGACCACCCACCCAGTGGATTCAGGATTCGGGAGGCCCAGACATGGAACTCCATTCTATGACCCTCTGTGCCGCCCGAAGCTCCAAGCTGGACCCTTCGCAATTGTGTTGCCGCCCCAATGTCCCCCAACCCCCACCTCTTTGCCTCCCTCGAGCTAACACTGGGAGAAAGAAGGGGGTGGTGGTAAACAGCCTGTCCCTGTCATTCCCTCGCTCTCGCTCTTCTTCACAGTACAATGGGAGGGAATGCAGTGGCTGAAGCACTTTTAGAGTGGCCAAATGCTGCAAAGGCTGAATGAAACATCTGTGGAGGCTCATAGCTTAAGGGGGAATACTATTATGTTGTGCACCAAACTGGCAACCTGTTTTTTCTGACCTTTTTTTTTTTCTTGGCATATGCGAGCATACTGTAAAGTGACTTTTACAAGGGTGCGAAAGATGTGTTTTTATGTTTTGTTGTTCAGTGGGCACATTCCAACACATGTTTTCCACATTATTTTAAATTAATACATATTAAAATCTGTTATAGAAATCTAATGATTTTGTGGAAGTTATAAACTACAAACACTGAAGTAAATATTCTTTGAGAGAGAGAAAAATAGGCAAAATTGCCAAAGAATGTACAATAATCAACTTTATGCAATTTTAAACTTGTTAGTTTCTTTTTTTATGTTAAAACCTATTTGAATGTAAATACTGAAACCATGCCTTTTTTACCTTTAAGAAATGTTTTGCATGATAAAAGCATTCAAATTATAATCATATCCATATAAAGGTATCAAAAATGATTTTATTTTTGTGTGTGTGCAATTTTCCATAGACATCTATTAGCATCTAATACTACCTTTCTGAAGCACCTCATGATACGTGATATACGATGATACGATACGATCAGATGATACGATGATACGATGCCCAGACATCCATCTGCAGTTTTAAGACCCTTTGCCCATCTGCTATTTGATGTGTATTGTTTATCAGATGGTTGTACACAAAGCGATGCTTTCCAGATGATGAGTTCTGTGACAGAGTACTCAGCCCACATTCTCCACTAGTCTTTGTTGCATTCTTTCAGAACAAATATAGTAATTAGTAGTTTATTTCTGAAGACTATATACTCCATATCCACAGTAAAAAAAAAAAAAAAAAAAAAAAATTTTTTTTTCCCCGTACCTTTTGTGATTCCTTCATCCTTTTGTCGATTCTTCCTGGAAGATAAACCCCCATTACAGAAAAACAGACTTCGGGTTCGGGCTCAAAATGTAACCGGTTCGGTCAGGTTAAATGTTCTCAGGTACTGACCGGGATCTGGCTTTAACTTAAAGGTCGTGCAGATCTCTATATATATCATCTAAATCAAATCGGTTTTTACAATTAGACTAAATTAATTTATGAAAATGTAAACCATCTTTTTCTACTGGCACACTGAAAAAATATATAAATCTTAAAACGTGTGTGTGTGTGTGTGTGTGTGTGTGTGTGTGTGTGTGTGTGTGTGTGTGTGTGTGTGTGTGTAAAATCTAGCATGCACCACACTACAGTATTATACCAAACAATTAATAAAGAAATTTCAGTGAAAAAAAGTTTGCACAGATATTTTAATGGTGTTTGACAGTCCAGTCTTGCAAAGGTATTATTGCTGTGTAGGAACCTGTTATTGGGGCTCAAGTCAGCGTCTGTATAGCCACTTAAGATGAGCTCAGTTTGGTAATAGCTGAGGTTTGAACCTACAAGGCTTCTAATGCCAAAAGGTCAAGAACTGTGAGCATTCAAACCTCTGGCCTGCTGCCTCTCTTTTATCCCCCCTCTCTATGAAAGCTTCCTGAGGGCTTCATTTGACAGACCCTCTCTGCAGTGCCTGTATAAATCATTGTTCACATTGTTTTGCTTGCTTCTGCTTATATGCAACGCTCTGTGAGTCTCCTACTCAAGCAAAACTACGAAAGAGAGATTTTATTTGCAGGTGGGTTATTTGGGAAACGTAAATCAAATGCTTCGTAGCTGCTGTTTTGCTTGCTAATGGTGCATTGCGGTTGAAGATTGCATTAGCATGTAGTTGAATCTACTTGTGAGATATTGCAGCAGCTCACACATCTTTAGCAGACAAACCCGAGTGACCATTTATATAATTGTCAAATGTGTTTTGTTCAGCACTTCAGCACAAGTAATGTGTAGGTTCCAAGATGTTGTCTTGAAGAATGTCCAAGCAGAGAATGTCCAAGCAGGAATATGAAACATTTTTTCACAGGTCCCATGACGGGGTTATTTTATTATTTTATAATGTTTCCTGGGTTGCCCTTATAATTTTTGTATGTTTTTTTAGATCACAAATAGTCATAATTTAGAAATAAAAGTCATTTTTCCTAGCTTGATTTTAGCCTCTGATTTGAAGGGGCGTGTCTGCTGTGGGATTCAGTGTAACTGGCCACTGCTGTGATTGGCTGATATGCTTGCATATGAAATATCTACGTATTACATGTGAAACTCTCTCAATACTTTTACTACAGCTATTATATGCCTTTACTATTACAGCTATCGAGATTAATGAATTGTGAGATGTTTTAAAGTATTTAGATCTATTCCCATCACATAAAATGTTGCCATGATGAGCCCTGAGCAAGCATATGACAGTCTGTTGATCGCTATAATGAAGATCTTATCATTCCAACGTGGTTTCTGCACTCTCTCTAATGCTTTAACCAATGCAAACACGATGATGTACATACAGTAAGAGCTTCGTTGTGCAGTGTAAGGTGCATCATTGATGTCATAACGAGTTGTCCGGATAAACTCGCTCATTGTGGAAAGATTGTTCTTTGATCACTTTCTGTATATAATTTGTTCACAATTTAAATAAGATTATTTTTATCCTACTAAAAGAAATGATGTGAAATTGATATTTTAGTCACTGGCTTGACTTACTGATGTATAAACAGAATTGAACGATTTTGAGAAAAAGATTAGCTGTCTGAACTTGAACAATAAGGCTACACATCAGAAATTGTTGCTTGGTAGCTTGATTGATTTATTTTCAGACGTTAATCGAGGACAGCTCTGTATTGGCCCAAGTTGAGGAAACAGTCGCCGTTGAAATGTTTGGGCCATACGAAACTTTGGGAAGTATCTGCACATTTCCAGAGAAAATAATGATATCAGGGGGATATCAGGGCTAAAACTCATTAAGATACACAGATAGATACATGCATAGCGTTTACCATATCTCCGGGTCCCTACAACCACAGCAGCTGATTTGTGGCCACGTCAGCTGTAGACTAAAACATACAAATAATCTACACAGGACAAACTACATTACCATCAATCTTTTCCGGTTCCCTCCAGGGAGGACAGGAAACTCAGGTCTGGTTGTCACCCTGCCAGGTGTGCTCAGTGGGAAGCAAAAGACTCTCCCCTGAGACTAGAAGGCCTTTTATCACTTCCTGAGTAGCTGAAGGTCATATGACCTTGTCATGTGACCATGCATGTGCACTAAATCACCTACATTACCACAGGCGTAGGCACCAGTGGTGTGGATGGGAGCGTTTCAAGCTGTGCTGCCCTCATCTCAATCATATTCACCCATCTTACATTGCCAGTGCCATCAACTAGTACAACGGTATATGGCCCACCAGGTTCTGTTGGGACTCTAACCATTTGATAAAGGACTGGTGACCAAATGTCCTGGATCTTGCGACGACCTTGACAATAATGATCCTTCAAGTAGACCAACTGTCCTTCTCTGAAACCAAGGTCGCATGCCTGTTGCTTATGATGTTGCTGGCGGTACTCTGCTGCCTCATCTAGGTTTCTCCGGGCCAGATTTCGTGCTACCTGTAGCCGTTGCTGGTGCTGCTGAATCTACTCGTCACAAGAGCTTGGTCGATTCTTAAGAAGCATCTGCCCCCAAGAGAAAGTCAACCGAGAGATGGGGTGTAACCCCAAACATTAAGAAATGGGGGAATGACTAGTAGATGGATGTGTGTAGGTATTATATGCTCAGACCAGCTTTGAGAGTTGTACTTTGGCCTGACATGCCTCCTTTCAAGGGGGAGAGATCGGAGCAGGTCATGAAGTGTCCTGTTAAATCTCTCATATTGTCCATCCCCTTTAGGATGGTATGGTCTGGTCCTGGATTTCTCAATCCCATATAGCTGGCAGAGTTGCTGGATAAGTGCGCTCTCAAAATTTCTCCCGCGATCAGAGTGTATCCTTCTGAGCACCCCAAACTGGGTGAACCAGTTGTCAACCTGGATCCTTCACCACTGTAACAGCACTTTGTTCCTTGGTTGGCATGGCCTGTGTGTATTTAGAAAAAAAAAAACATCAGTCATGACCAACACATTCTCCCTCTGGTCTGTTGCAGGTTAAAGCAGGGTGAAGTCAATGGCAAGTATCTCCAGTGGCTGACTGGCAAGAAGGGCTTTACCTGAGGTTGGACAATTCTGGACAGTACACAATGCTGGCAGTTTTGACAGTACTTTTCTATTTCTGCTCCCATCCCTGTCCAGTAACATCTTTGTCTTGCCAGATTGTCCAGTAACATCTTTGTCTCGCCAGATCGCCATAAGCAGTTGAATCTTTGACTCACAATGAGGAGCAGTGGCACATCTACACAGAAGGCCGTCTTTTTCCAGGATGCAATCCCACTGCCGGACGCTGGACATCCCCTGGGAGTTGCAAACGCTGTTCCTTGTTTGGTGGCTTTCCCACCCTCCAGAAAGAAAGAACGACCCTTAGAGTTGGATCGGGTTGACAGTTCAGCCACTGATCGACTCGGAAAGGCCCCAATTTGAGCAAATTAACCAAGTGTATTTTTCCATATACTTTTCTGTAATGCACTTTCTGTAAAGCTGCTTTGAAACAATATGTATTGTGAAAAGCGCTATTCAAATAAACTTGAATTGAATTGGATTGAATTTGCTGCTGTGTCACCAGTTCACAACTGTCAGTGGCATTGCAAGTGTCTAGAGTACTCCTGGTCTGCTGGCCAGCCTCCTCATGTTGGTCACTGTACTGGCGGGAGAGAGAATCAGCACTACCATTATTCTTTCCTGGTCGATAATGTACAGTGAATTCAAAAGCTAGTTGGACTGCCCATCGTTGTTCAGTTGCACCCAGTTTGAGGCTCTGAAAGTGACTTAAGGGGTTATTGGCAGTGTACACTGTGCACTTGCTGCCTAAAAAAAATTCCCTGAATTTCTCTGATATTGCCCACTTTAATGCCAAGAACTCCAGTTTCATAGAGATATAATTCTTTGCACACATCAGCCAAAGGTTGGTGCAAGGGGGCAGATAACTGTGCAAAACCCTTTACAAAGCAGCGGTAATAGCAACAGAAGCCAATAAATGATTTGACTTTTGTGACATCCTGGGGTCGTCTCCAGTTCTCCACAGCGGAAATCTTCTCCGGATCAGTGGCCACTCCTTCACTGGATACACGGTGCCCAAGGAACTGCACCTCTTTCTTAAAGAAATGACATTTGATTAGTTTGGACTTCCAACCCTTCTGTTGGAAGCGGCTGAGAACCATCTCCAGCCTTTGCAAATGCTGCTCAATGGAAGAAGAAAAGACAATGACATCATCCAAGTATAAGAGGACTGACTGGAAGCTTTGATCACCAAATATACTTTCTGTGGGCCTCTGAAATGTCCCAGGAACATTGCATAAGCCAAATGGCATTCTCTCAAATTCAAAGAGGCCAAATGGGGTACAAAAGGCTGTCTTCGCCATGTTTCCTTCAGCTAAAGGGACTTGATTATAGCCACTTGCCAAGTCAAGTATAGAGAACCACTGATCACCAGACACTGATCACCAGACATCACCAAAGACTCTTCGATGCGGGGTAATGGATAAGCATTCTTCCTTGTTTTAGCGTTGAGTAGCTGATAGTCAAAACACATCCTTAAATCTCCTGTTGTCTTCCACACCAAAACAATCGTGATTCGAATGGGCTGCTGCTCTCCCTAACCACTTTACTATCATGGAGCTGCTGAATGTGATCTTTCACTGCCTGCCACTGTAGGGGTATTCACCTATATGTTTGACAGATTGGGGCCTCATCAAGAAGTGGTATCTCAAATTAACCACAGGTACATACGCCACACCATTGTCAACGGTCACAAGAGAGGGAGATAGCAACAGGCCTGGAGCAAGATCTGAACCACCGGGCTCCAAGAGCATGGTGTTAGGCGGAATGTGTGGGACTTTTGGGCAGGTAACTTTTACAAACTTTACCGACCCAGCTGAAATAAACTCCCCAGTTCTTCAAAAAAATGCGGACATGACCCTCCGGAACTCATGGGCAAACCCCCAGCCTGTGGCAATGGCTGAGAGCTGGCTCCCAACCTGCCTCTGCCTGTGTAGCAGACAAAGAGGCAAATAAAGCATCCCCTTGTTCTGCAAACAGCTCTTTGTAGCATTCTATGATCACATAAATCCCCAATAATCCGGGAACAGTGTGTTGCTGCAATGCACAGGGGGTACCTTTCACAACTAACCCCCCCCCCCCCCCCCGAACTGTAATCTTTCTACCTTTCTTTTCTTTCTTTCTGGATGTCAAAATCTATGTATTTCACATAGGGAATGTCCAGCCCATTTACTACATTTAAGGCTAGCCACCCACATGATCTAAGTCTTGGAGCACCCCAGCACTGGAACAATTCTTTGAAAAATGACTCGGTAATGGCAGTAACCTTCGAACTCGTATCCAACAAGCACTTGACCCTCACAACAACCATCCCCACCTCTACCACAGGACATCTGCCTATGAGGGCTTGTGAAATGTTTGCAACAGGGGGAATCTGGCCAAAATTACTCTCATCACTAATCTCATTACCACCATTTGTATTTCCTACAGAGCTTGTACCTGAAGGTCCCATGGTCGCTGGGGCAGAGTTTGATTCTGGCTGGACACTGGGCACACTGGATGCTCATTGCCTTGGCCCCTGGCAACACTGGCAGAGGATATGTCCAGGCTTCCGGCAACGGAGGCAGATTGGTAAGCTTTCTGGAGTAAACTGATAATTGGGTTTACAGGAACGAGAAGCAGCCTGGTTGAGTGCAGATTCCATCTTAGATAGACTCTTTATAATGCTTTCAATTTGCAACCGTTGTTTGTTAAATTGTTCATGCAAAACAAAAAGCTCTGATCCCTTTACAGCCCCCACTGCATGACTCTACATTTACATCAGCCCCACAACGAAGAAGTCCAACTTGAGTTTGCCTAAGGGGTCCCTCACCCTCCTCCACCCACCTAATAGCTTCCTGTCACAGAGCTAAGAAAGAAATGGAGGGACGTTGTCTAATAATGCTTTTCAACTCTCGTCGCAAAAATACATCATATACATGTTCAACAAACTGGTCTCTAACCAAAATATCTGGGTCAGTCAAGCTATCGGGTTAAGCACGCTGAACATTTTCAATTAATGCCCACAGAGAATGAGAGAATTCTTTTAAAGACTCTCCATCTTTCTGTTTGCGATCAAACAACTGTTTTTGCAGGCTAACAAAAAAAAAACAGAGGAACCATAAAGCTCTTTCAAAATTGTTAAGATTTTGTCTGGATCCTCCCACTCTGCCAATGAACGACTTTTGCCTCACTTTTGATCTCTACTTTTGCCTCGCGGATTTGAGATGTATTGCAGATTGTCGTACTTCCGGGTAGCCTTCATCTTTCAGATGAGAATGTTGCCGCTTGGCCACAACCTGTAAGTAGGCTATTGTTGCCAGTCAGCTGCTATTGTGTAAAACAAACGTGTATAAAGTTAAAAAATGTAGCAAATTATCATTCAGAAACGTTTAGTAAGAGCCGAGTGTGGTGAGGTTCTGCTTGACTCTTTCATCGCCGCTTTCTCGGTCTGATTCTGCCTCAAACTGATATTGCAGTTAACACCATTATTTACATCTGAGCGCAGGCACGTTTTATCCATAAAGGTAATGGGCGTGAAGTATCCGGACAACGTGAGTGACAGTTTAGCCAATCACCACACACCAGCCCAAACTAACCAATCTGAGCCCACTGCCTGTTTCTGAGGGAGTGGTTTCATAGAATCAGGAAGTCCACCGGTCGTTCAGGGGACAGAGGAGAGCGCGGCTTACAATAAAGGTGAAGTTTATGAAAAATAAGACTTTTTAAAAAAGAAAAAACACGAATATATGTTATATTGCACCCCATTAACAGAATCATGCAAAGAAAAAAAAAACAGTCAACCCCCCCTTTAATCAGGCTGCACATGTTAACATGAATGAAACGCAAGCCACCACTACTATCTTTCAGTTTGCCAGGGCTCAAAAGCTCAATCAGTTCTGGGCCTGGGTTGGGGTGGATGTTACCTGATAGGAAAAGGAGTACAATAAGCCAAAAGCCTGGTGATCTTTTCAGGTGGTGTTGTCGACTCCATGGTCACGCCTGCAGGAGATGGACTGGAACCGCTGTGTGTGTGCCCAGCTGAGAAGTCCATACTTGTGGAGGGTCTCGGTGGAATAATCAGTAAAGACCGACGAAGCCATGTGGATTGATGCAAAGCCACTAATATCAGCCAAACAGCATATTTCCAGATTTTGGGTGAATAATCTGTGAAAATACAATCCCATAGTGTCCACAGTTGATGAGCTCAGCACATAAGGAAGCAGCAGGTAAACTGGTAGCTTCATGTTGTTGATGCCAGACCATCTCGTTTTGGGCTAATTTATTGTTCACTGTTTATCATAACAAGGTATTAACACAGTTCATATACTAAGCATACATATACTATAATATACAATAATAATGTAAAAAAAAAAATCAGAAAGTGAAAAATTTCATGTCATGGGACCTTTAAAGACCACACAAAACACATCCTGTTTACAATTAATATTTCCACAAAAACACCCATAAAAGCAACATCAGAAAACAATATCCAGAGAGGCCAAAATAATAAAAAAAAAAGATCAAGGATAAATGGATCTGGAAGTTTGAAGGGAAAAGATGCTTGTTGTGTGTTGTCTGTATGCTTTTCTTCCCCTGAACTTTCTGGATACAGTCTTAATATCATATACCTGTTGAAGACCAAGGCTAGTTGTCATACATTTTACGAACCCAGTTAAATTATTAATATTATTAAACTTAAGAGGACTGAACCAGGTCTATTGTATTAAAATGGTTCATTGTTGTGTATGTTTAATCACAAGGCCCTCTAGGGACAATTGGCTAGTAGAATCCAGTTAGTGGGACCAGATGTTTCAGTTTTCCAGGAACAGTCCCTGTATTTGGTGGCAGGTCCTCAAAAGGTTCTCTGGAAGGTTCCACCAGAAACCCAAATTGCCTCATCTTTTCCATGTTTAGAGTGAATATGTTTGTTTTATTTATTTATTTATTTTGTTTGCTAACTGTAATGTACCATCAATATCATCAAAATCTGGACATTTTGTTTAAATGTACCCTAAACTAAATCTAATTCACCTATTCCGGTAACACTTGTCGAGTGTGTTGTGTTCACCCAGCTGTCAGGTCTTCTGTGTTCGAGCTTCCCACGGACGCTGTACTTCGTCAACAATGGATACAATTTATGTTTGATTATGTTCCTGAAAATGACGATCGTAATTTAGCTCTCTGTGCTGCGCATTTCACGGAAGATAGCTTCCAGAATCTCCAACACCGGATTCAACAAGAAACTGTTACTAAAACATGAAGAAGTTCCAACTTTAAAACAAGAGGCAGCAGTTGTTGGACCACAACCTGTAAGTAGGCTAAGACTTAATCATTTTAAATGTATTTGCATGTATAATTCCAGATGTAACCTTGTGTTTTATTTTTTTCAAATGCCAGCGCTGGCTTTATAGCCACTAGACTACTATTTATGCTATTTTGTGTCAACAACAAACACATTATGGACCTGAATTTTGTATAAGTACTAATGTTGCAAATGTATTTTTCATGTATATATGCTTTATGACGTTATTTTCAATTTGATCAAGAACGTAAACTAATGCCAATGCTGTTTGAGTATAACATTAGTAGCCACTCAGTTGCTGTTGCTGCCAGTCAGATGCTATTGTGCAAAACATCATTTTAAATATATTTGCAATTATAATTTCAGACGTAGCCTTGTGTTTTAATTTTATCAAATGCGAATGCGAGCGCTGGCTTTATAGCCACTAGGCTAGTTATGCTATTTTGTGTCTACGACAAATGCGTACAAACATTATGGACCTGAATTTTGTACAAGTACTAATGTTGTAAATTTATTTTTCATGTATATATACTTTATGACGTTATTTTCGATTTGATCAAGAACGTAAACCAATGCCAACGCTGTTTGTGTATATAACGTTAATAGCCAGTCATTTCAATGCTATTTTGTAAAACAAACGTATATACAGTTAAAAAGTGTAGAAAATTATCCTTCAGAAACATTTAGTAAGAACCGTGTGTGGTGAGGTTCTGCTTGACTCTATTCATCACCGCTTTCTCGGTCTGATTCTGCCTCAAACTGATACTGCAGTTCGACACCATTATTTACATGAATGGACCACGGGCACGTTTCGTCCGTAAAGGTAATGAGCGTTAATCTTCCGGACAACGTGAGCGACAGTTTAGCCAATCACCACACACCAGCCCAAACTAACCAATCTGAGCCCACTGCCTGTTTCTGAGGGAGTGGTTTCATAGAATCAGGAAGTCAACCGGTCGTTCGGGGGACAGAGGACAGCGTGGCTTACAATAAAGGTGAAGTTTATGAAAAATAAGACTTTTTAAAAAAGTCCCCCATTATTGCACCCCATAAACAGAATCATGCAAAGAAAAAAAACAGTCAACCCCCCCTTTAAATAGATCATGCTGGATCTATAGAAACCCTTTCATTCGAATTGATTTAGATTTTTATATGAAGACTTGATTGAGCCATCAATCTGTTTATAAACGGATTGTTTGATTGCATGTAATGTAATTGTTTTCTTTTCTTAAAGGTCCCCTGACACGAATTTTTCACTTTCTGAGGTTTTTTAAAATTAATATTAGTTCCCCTAACCTGTATTTGGTCCCCTCGTGTCTAGAATTTTCAATCAGTGTAAACCAAGCTTTGGCTATTTTTTCTCTTCTCTGCAGCTCAGACGTGTTGATCTTGAATCTCCTCGTTATTACGTCATAACGAGGAAAGGTTTCCTCCCCTTTCTCTGATTTGCCCGCACGGAGAATTTGGCCCACCTATGAGAAAACGAGCTAGGAACAGGAAGTACGAACACGCAGGTGTGATTTTATTTTTTCCTCGAGAGATATCATGTCTTGCAAATGAGAGAAGCATGGCAGTTAATCAGGGTTCGGATGTACAAATTAACACAAACGTATTTTTTTGTTCCTTCATCCGAACTGAAGAAACAATGGGTTCATTTTATTTTCCCTGGAAATGCGCCAACACAACTTCCCAAAGTTTTGTATGGTCCAAACATTTCACCTAACATTTCCTCAACTTGGGCCAATGCAGAACTGGCCTCGATGAACATCTGAAAATAAATCGTTCGAGCTACCAGCAACAGTTTCTGATGTGTATTAAGTTCAGACAGGTAATCTTTCTCTCAAAATCGTTCAATATTGTTTATGGATGAGTCACTGTTTATGCACAAGTGACTAAAATATCAACTTCACACCATTTCTGTTAGAACAGGAAGCTCTTACTTTATGTACATTATCGTGTTTGCATTGGTGAAAGCATTAGAGAGAGTGCAGACACTGGGCTACACTGCACAACGAATCTCTTACTGTATGTACATCATCGTGTTTGCATTGGTGAAAGCATTAGAGAGTGCAGAAACTGTGTTACAATGATAAGATCTTCATTCTCGCGATCAACAGACTGTCATCTGCTTGCTCAATGCTCATCACAGCAACATTTTATGTAATGGGAATAGATCTAAATACTTCAAAAACTTCTCACGATTCGGTAATCTCAATAGCTGTAATAGTAAAAACGTATAGCTGTAGTAAAAGTATTTGAGAGAATTTCACATGTAATATGTAGCTATTTCATATGCAAGCATGTCAGCCAATCACAGCAGTGGGTGGCTACACTGAATCCCACAGCTGACACGCCCCTTCAAACAGAGCGTTCAAATCAGAGGTTAAAATCAGGCTAGGAAAATGCCTTTTATTTCTAAATTATGACAATTTTTTTAATCTAAAAAACATAACAACACTATAAGGGCAACACAGGAAACATTATGAAATAATAAAATAACCCCATGTCAGGGGACCTTTAAATATACATTCCTGAGCTTATTGTGCAATATTTATGTGTGTGGATTATTTTTTATATTTTTATTGTTTTATAAACTGTTTCTGTAATCTTTTTTATGAAAATGTAGTACATATAATAATCAGATTGATTATTATATTTATATGTCCATGTCCATGGTTTTGGTTTATGCCATTTTTTTTTTGTTTTGATTCTGTTATATGTTAATTTTGAATAAACTGCACTTGGGTTCTCTTGCTACAACTTGCCTCCAGTGGACCCTTACAATATACTATTCAAAGTAAAGTACTTAAATGTATATAGTTGTGATGTTTCTCTGCCTGGACACCTGAGTGAATTTAAGGTGAACTGACTTCATTCATACAAACCCTAAAAATGGCCATGGGAACAATTTGATGTCGCAAGGCAAACATCTGTCATCAGTGAAATTAGAAAAGGTCTACCTTTATTTGTTTCACAAATGCCACTTTGTTTGATATGATCTATAAGGGGACTTAAGTGAGTTGTATGTTGAGCCTCTTATACTGATTCTTTTACAAAAATGTATGATATGGGATAAGTGAGGACAAGTGGTATCTGTCTGTAAGCGCGTGCTTTACTAAAGTTTTACTCTAATGCATCACTTCAAAACAAGTCAGGACAAGATCTCCACATGACCTTGTTATTCAAACAGTTAAACTAAATCCAGCATGTGTACAAGGCAGCTGGTAATACAGCTGAACGCTGACTGTAAGTTCATTCATTAGGGATGGAAGTCCAAAGAAGTTCTTTGGTCTCAATGGGAGTCCACCTGCAGAAAACAAACTCAGGCTGAGGTTCACAGGAGGTACGCAGATGTTGCACAAGTTTCTCAATGTGAGGTGGGTCTTGGACTCAAAGATAGCTTGCTGCATATGGCCCTAATGCTGGAACTTGACATCATTTCCAGTCTGAAATATGTGTGGCCAGAGAAAGGAGACAGCTAGATAAGTCAAAAACAACTGAACTTCTAATGGCCAAAGGCCATGCTAACAATAGCCATGAAATCAAATGTGTTACACATTTTTACTGCTTGTGAGTACTATCATGTGTTTTGATGAGTTATTGAAATTGTTTGTGTCCTCAGTCGAATCACTGCAGGTTGTTTTATGTCCGGCTCCCGTCCTGTAATTTTGTCAAAAAAAAGTCAGCTTTGGTGCTCAATCATCCCTTCAGAGATTGTTTACCTCAAGTTAACCCTGGCCATATGAATATTTTTATGAGGAAGAATCCTCCACGATTTGGTTTGTGTATTTTGTCAAATCACTGTTGATTAGGTATTGCTCTTGTCTTATAGGTTTTCAAGACAGAGATGTCTCATTTTCCATGATTAAAAGTATATACTCTGGATTAGTTCTCAAAGACAATATTTTGTGACTACGTATGTATGCCTTGACTGGAAGCAGAGCTGGTTGTTATGCCTAAATTGATTTCTGAAAATATAAACCGTCTTTTAACACTGGCACACTGAAAAAAAAAAATATATATCTATATATATCTTAAAACACTTGATTAAACATCCTAATGACCAATTTACCCTTTGCCAATGCAGGGCTCAACTTTAATTAGTAAGCAGCTAAGCAGCTTTAGTTATTTCTTGTTTATCCTTCTGAGCCACATACAGTAGAATCACACCCAGAATGAGTACGTAAATCAAGGCCTCAAAGCTAAAGCAGGGATATTGTCTCCCTGCTCCACTATAAGTAGAGAATATTATTTGCTGGAAAAAAAAAAAAAAAAACGTCTCGGTTACATATGTAACCCTCGTTCCCTGAGTACAAGGAACGGAGACGTGTCATCAGGGGAGTTCCCTTACGAACTGGGATTGTGATAGGGAGCCAATTGCCTTCGAGAGAATTAAAAACAAGCCAATAAACATTGGCATGCAAGATTTGCATTCCACGAGCCGCCTACCAGCGCGGGTATAAAAGGCGGAAGTAAACATTGCATATCGCTTTTCGCTGAGGAGCCCGAACACAGTCCAGTCCTCCACGAAGGTACAGCAACATGACGAAGGGACGACACGTCTCTGTTCCCTGTACTCCAGGAACGAGGGTTACATACGTAACTGAGATGTTCCCTTTCGTCCTGGGAACTCTGACGCGTCATCGGAGGAGTTCCCTGACAAATTGGGATCCCTAATAAAACGCCATGGTGCTGGCCCCTTCCAGCGCCCAGCTAAGCTACCCTGCAGAAGTTCTTGACAAATTTCTGGAGCTAGCTAGGGAGTCACACTGCTGTTCCGCAAGACCTGCTCAGTGGACTTTGGATAACACTGGGAAAGCGTGCCCTAATCTATAAAAGGGAAGGGAAGGCTGCGGAAGCCAGCCGCCTGATGAAGGCCTGTAATACACACATATACTAGCCCAGAGGGATAGTGAACATATGGCCATCCCTGAGGTAGTCCCACGGCTGAATTGCACGTGGAATTATGGGTCACCGAAGAGACCACTGGAAAAACACCCAATCTACAAACTGATAATTCCATTAGAGGTAGCAGACCTGGCGCTGGCGGTCCGCAATGCCTGGCACTGGAGGGGTGATGGAGGAACTCACGAGGCTCACCGACGTATGGCACCAACGGAGCAAAAAAACGCACGTATCTGGTCGAGGCACGGAGTGGCGTAGCAAGCTGACACAACCTATTCCCTCACACCACTGGCCGTTGCGAGTACTCGGGAGGAAACAGGTTCTACACGTAGGCTATAGAATCTAGCGAACATGTTCGGTGTCGCCCAGCGAGGCGCCTTGAGCCCAAGCCCAGGAAGCGGCAACACCTCTAGTAGAGTGAGCGCACAACCTGGGAGGACAAGATTCACCTATAGCCTCATGCGCTCGGGTGATAGCATCCACTAACCTGTGAGCTAACCTCTACTAGGAGACAGCCTTCCCCTTCTGCTGGCCTCCGTAACAGACAAAGGGCTAATCTGAGGTCCTGAAGCTTCGAGTTCTGTCAATATAAACCCGCAGGTCGCGTACGGGACAGAGAAAATCAATGGCTGGGTCTGCCTCCTCTTGGGGCAGCGCTTGCAGGTTCACTACCTGATCGACGAAGGGAGTGGTAGGAACCTTGGGCACATATCTGAGCTGGCGTCTCAATATCACATGAGAAATTCCCGGCCCGAACTCTAGGCACAATTCGTCGACCGAAAAAGCCTGCAGATCCACAACCCTCTTGAACGAGGCCAATGCAAAATTTTGAAACTGTTGAAGACAGGCAACCATAGTTCAATTAGGTACAGATGCACTAAACATTATACAGAAGATGGTTTTAAAGAAAGTCTTTCCAGGAGGGATTGGTCAGATGTTTTAGGAATTAATGATGTTGATGGAGCTTGGTCTTTGTTTAAAAGGCACTTTTTAGCCGCTCTTAATAATGTTGCACCAATGAAGGAAACCAGAATTAAACAGAGAAGTGCAATTTGGATGACTTCTGACATTCTGGATCTCATTAGACAACGCAATAAATGGTTAAGAAAGTTTAAGAGGTCAACTTTGTCTTGTGATTACGATAAATATATATATTTTCATAATCAGTTATATGGTGCTGAAAACAAAGTCTGAATTTTATGCCGATGCTATTAAGGCAAACTCACATCAGCCTAAAAAGCTATGGAAAGTTCTTAGTGATATGGGCACTAAAGGAATATCTAAATCTAAGTCTAGTAACATTGGATTAGTTATTGAGGATAAAACGATTTTTAATAAACAGCAGGTTGCTTGTGTTTTTAATACTTTTTTTTACAACAGTTGCTGCTAGTCTGGTGCATAAGTTGCCGAGTGTTTCAGGGAGATATGGCCCATCGTTTGTGAATTCTTATTATAAAAATAAACATGTCACTCCAGATGCTTTTGAGATTGGCCCTGTCTCGGAGGACAGGGTGAGATTGCGTCTATCAACATTGTCAACTAACAAAGCAACTGGACTGGATCATCCAGATTTTTTAGTGATAGTGCCAATGCAATTTCTAGGGTACTCACCCATACAATAAATTTGTCTTTAAAACATAGTATTTTCCCAAGCGGTATGAAAAGAGCTAGGGTAGTACCCCTTTTTAATAAGAATAGCAGATCAGATGTTAGTAATAATAGGCCTGTATCAATTCTGACAGCCATTTCGAAGATGTTTGAGCGTCTGGTGTACGAGCAGGTGGAAGAGTATCTTGTTAAACAAAATCTATTGTATGAATTTCAGTCGGGATTTAGCGCATCACACTCTACTGAAACCTGTCTTATTCATCTATGTGATTATCGACAAAACTTTGACAGAGAAAACTATGTGGGCATGATTCTCCTTGATTTGCAAAAAGCCTTTGATACTGTAAATCATAAAATACTACTATCAAAGCTACAAAGTATAGGCTTTAGAAACACTGCTGTGAAATGGTTCACCTCTTATCTCATTGGAAGAACTCAGGTATGTGATGTTGAGGGTACCATTTCAGATCCTCAGGATATAACTTGTGGGGTGCCCCAAGGTTCAATCCCTGGTCCCCTTTTGCTGCAGTGAAATGTAAGCTGCTTTTATATGCTGATGACTCTGCATTGCTGGTCTCTGGGGATGATATTAGCCTGATTGAGAAGATGCTAGTTAATGAATTAAATAGTGTTAGCAAGTGGCTTATAGACAACAGACTTTCAATACATCTAGGTAAAACTGAATCCATTTTATTTGGAACAAAATGAAGTTATCTAGAACAAATGTACTTAGGGTTACATGCAATGGCACTGAAATAGTATCTCGGAAAAGTGTTACACACCTCGGGTTAACATTGGAGCAGTCATTACCCTGTAAATCCATTGCTGATAAAATATTATCCAAGTGTGCAGGTAGACTAAAATTTTTGAATTGCAGAACAAGGCATTTAAACTTTAATATCAAGAAATTACTGGTTGTATCATTGATTGTTGTGCTTGGTTCTGCTGTGGATTATCGGTAAAACTTAAAAACAGCGATACAAAGCAAGCGATACAAAATAATGCTATCTGTTACCTGTTAAATGCAGGTAACGGGATCACACTAGGGAGTCAATTGCCTTCGAGAGAATTAAAAACAAGCCAATAAACATTGGCATGCAAGATTTGCATTCCGTGAGCCGCCTACTAGCGCGGTTATAAAAGGCAGAAGTAAACATTGCATATCGCTTTTCTCTGAGGAGCCTGAACAGAGACCAGTCCTCCGTGAAGGTACAGCAACATGACGAAGGGATGACACGTTTCCGTTCCCTGTAGTATATATATATGCTCCGTTCCCCAAGGAACGAGGGTTACATCCCAGATAGCAAACTGACATTGAATCAACGTGGAAACATGACATCGAAACAACGTTGATCTGACATTGTTTTGCTCATCGAATTACGTTGAACCAACGTCAGACGCGTCATTCTTTCAAAACTAACAGAAAATCACCTTGAAATCAACGTTGTTTCAACGTTATGAAAGCAAACCAATTTTCGATTTTCATTTAGCTTTGAAGAATGCTGCGTCTGACGTTGGTTCAATGTTAATTCGATGAGCAAAACAATTCCAGACCAACGTTGTTTCGATGTCATGAGAGACGTCGTTTCCACATTGATTTAATGTCAGTTTGCTGTCTGGGATACGTAACTGAGATGTTCCCTTTCGTCCTGGGAACTTCGACGTGTCATCGGAGTTCCCAGGAACTCCGACGTGTCATCGGAGCTCCCACCTCCTCCTATGGAGTCAGATGCTTCTGACTCCATAGGAGGAGGTGGGAGGCGAGTCGCGACATGCGCAAGAGCATAGACCACCTTGTCGCAACGCAACGGTCGCAGTGTTGCCAGTACGGACCAGTATGTGCTTGTGTTTGAGAAGCCCCTTTTAGGCGACACAATGCTAGATGTACTGCTTGCAACTCTAGGCAGTTGATGTGCCACTGCAGCTGGGGCCTCGTCCACAGACCCGAGACTGCATGCTCTTTGTACGTGGCCCCCCACCCCATGACAGAAGCATCTGTGAAAACCACAGCAGGCCTTGAAACCTGGACTAAGGGCACTCCTGCCTGAAGAAACCCAGGATCCGACCATGGGGAGAAGGTTTGGCGACGGTTTGGAGAAGGTTTGGAAGTGCGGGGTCACTTTGACCTGGAACGTGCCGCTCTGCCACCCCCACCTCAGGAATCGATTAAGAAGCCAGTGCTGAATCGATCTCATATGTAACAGGCCAAATTGTTTCAGTGGAACCGCTTTCCTGCCTCGAAAGGACCTGAGGCAGGTGAGCACTGACTGGGCGCGTTCTTCCATGAGGGGTGCCATCTGGGCGACCGAGTCCAAGTCCATACTGAGATAAGCGATCCTCTGCATGGGGCAGTTTACTCTTGTCCCGGATGACCTGAAGCCCCAACCGGCTGAGGTGCCGTTGTACCATGTGATTGCACAACACATCTCGCAAATGAGCTAGCATGAACCAGTTGTCGAGATAGTTGAGAATGCAAATGCCTTATTCTCTCATGGGAATAATGGCCACCTCCGCGACTTTCGCGAAGACACGGGGCGACACAGTGTTTGTGGCCATCTTCCAGAAGGAGAAGTCGACCGCATCCACAAACGCACGGGTGAGATGAGATCTTGAAAAGGAAGCTCTTTTATGAGGAAGAGAGAGTGCTCTCTTGAGTGCCCAAGCACCGAGGGATCACCGCGACAGACACACAGGGAAACTGCAAGCCTGTGTGCTGCACTCAACCATATTTTACCAGGAGAAAAACGATGATCACTGTTGTGCCGTAACACCAGCCACCCAAGAGGATCTTCTTCTCTTTCAAAGGAGGCTCCGAAGAAAAAAGCACTATGCAATGTTTACTTCCACCTTTTATACCCGTGCTGGTAGGCGTCTCGCAGAATGCAAATCTTGCTTGCCAATATTTATTGGCTCGTTTTAATTCTCGCTAAGGCAATTGGCTACCTAACATGATCCCAATTCGTCAGGGAACTCCCCACGACGACACGTCAGAGTTCCCAGGACGAAAGGGAACAAAAACCTTTTATAATCAGTATTGTCAGTGAGAAGCTAAGCTGCATAGGATATTAAAGTGGAAATGAAGCATTCAATCGAATTAACATTATTTAGTAAATGGATGTCCACTCTAACAGGGCTCAACAGTGTGAGCATTTCACTTTTGTGACTAAAAGTAGTTCTGTTCAAACTGTAAAATATATTTAGGAGTATGCATGCAAATAAAAAATCAGGTTTGTCAAATTTAAGGTAATCAAAAAGTCTCAAATATCTTTAATGGTATAACAAAAGTCTTAATTACAATTTAAATAGGTTTTAAATTTAGAAAACAGAAATCACGGTATGGCTTAAAGTGATAATTGGTAGTGTACACTCCTGCGCTGACCCCTCAATGCTGCCCCTCCCAGCTCATCACATTTATTATGTAGCTAGATGGCTACGTGATCGACATAGCACGAGCATTTTCCCATTGCCGCCCGGCTCGTTTGTGTACTGTACAGTACTACTCATTAGAGCACTGGCTCAGCTTTTAACCTGTAACATTATGCATCATTTTGTAATAAGTTATCGAAAATGTGATGGTGCTGGCGCTGCCCCTGTTCTGACAATTCATGCTACCCATCGAGATTTGCTACTTACCGGATATGCGCATGTGCAGACTCACAGATTTTTTTTTTTTTTTTTTACAAAAGGTACATTTTCCTGTTATAATATATAATTTCCCTTTAAAAAATGCTTACTACCATATGAATATTTGTACGGCCAGCCAGCTGAAAAAGAATAACTGAAATTTTCAGTTACTATGAGGAAAGGTGTACTTTGACAAGTCAAAGATGAATATTTTATGATAATTTTTACTTTTCACACCGTTTTAAAAGTAAAAATAGTCGTCTACAGTATACAGTAGCTACTCATAACTTAGAATTGTATTATAATTGTATTTCATACGACTTTAATCGGCATTCTGTGATCAATTCGCGCTACGGTAGCATTTTTCGACAAGGCAGCAAAAATCGACAGAACACCCCAATTTTATGTCCACTAATATCTCACTGGTAATCTCCACCCTGTCCCTGCTGTGGGAAAGGCACCGTCATAGCCACTTCCCCCTGGGCTTCTACATGGGTTCAACTAGGTCCTTTAGACTGGGCTATATGCTTAGCAAGAGCACCAATATCATTGGTGCCCCCATATATGACTCAGATATGTGTGTTTGAGTAACTTTGTGCAACTTGACATAGCTCAACAGTCCTTTCAAGTGCATCTTCCTTCATTTCCAAACAATTCTGTGTTTACGGTAAAGAAATGCTAACCCTACTTCACTGGCCAATGGAGCTAAGCTTTGGCAACCCTGTGATGTCACAGCACAGTAACAGTTTTTAATAGTTACATTTATCATGTTTGTTATATAATGTTGTATTAAGTATGAGTGATGACTTAATGGCTCTTTTAGTTTTAAATATAGTATAATAAAAAAATATGCTACAATTTCATCATTAAGAATCAATCTTGTGCCACATTTTGTGTGACCTCAAGCCTAAAGTGAACTGACACCTGCTATTGTTAAAAATGGCACTAAAAACACATGCCAGGGACACTGATGATGTATAAATATGAATCTGATCAAACTGAATGATGTTTATGCTTAACACGAGAAAAAAAAAATACATATAAATAAAATTGCCAAAAGGGAAAGAAAAACACAATTCAATATATTTTCTCTGAAAGCAAGACTTGTTATCTTAGACAATTCTCAGGTAAATGTATCTAATCATTGACAACAATTTTTCCCTGTCCCTTCTTGAAATGTAAATCCAGTTTTATGCATTATTAAAATATATTTTTTTTAATTTTATTTATAGTCTATCCATGTAAAGAATTAATGCAAATTGTGAAATTATTTTACTGTTAATTCCACGGTTAAACACTGTAAAGAACAGGGTGCAGCATTCCAAGCGCTGCAACGCTGCCACAACATCACCAGTTCCTGGAGCTCTTTGATCTCTCAGATAAGTGCCATACCTAATCAGGTTAAAGCACTGCATGCCACAGAGGAAGGAAATTCCAGTCATAATGGCAATGTATCTGTTCCGCTCTTGTGCATCACATTCCTTGGGCTAATTAGGAGTAAATATCTGACCCAAAGACCGTCCGTATTAGCCCCCACCAGTGTGGTCCATCTGTTCCACTCGCTTAGCTTTTTTTCCTCTTCTAATTTGCAACACAGATGACACAAAACATAAGGAAGCTCTCCATGGCTTGCTCTCTCTCTACCTCCCTTTTCCTTTACTTTTACTCATGCTGCTCTTCTATTCTTTTCAGCCTTCTTTCACTCACAGACATTAGCCGAGATTGTTACGGCCAGGCTATCAGTTATTATCCAGCTCCAATTATATGCTGCCAGTGACCCAAAGGGTCACCCCAGCATGTGGCTCTCCACCATACTTTCTCCAAAACTTTAGTCGTATGCACATCCCTCTTTAAAGGTTGCCAATCAAAGATACTATCTTTCTTTTACAGAATCAGTGTCCCTGGCATGTGTTTTTAGCGCCATTTTAAACAATAGCAGGTGTCAGTTTACTTCAGACCTGAGGTCACACAAAATATGGCCCAAGGTTGGTTTTTAATGATGAAATTATAGTATCATTTTTAAAAGAATAACCATTAAGTCATCACTCATACTTAATAGCTGTATGTGGTTAAGAATTGTCAATGATCCACACAATAGCATGGCATTTTCTATCAGCGTTCATCCGAGGTATGCAAAGTGATGCGGTGAGAAAACAAGAAATCTGTTCTCTGGTATTTTACTATGAGGCACGTCCTGTCTTGCAAAGCTTTTGCTTAAATTGTGACAATATTGTGTTACATTATGGCAAACTTTGAAATGTTAACAATAATACATGTACAGTATGGTTCAAGTCCAGAGCCAGACAAAGAGTGTTAATCTTGTCAATAGAATACTTCCAAAATATTTTTTCCCGTTTGTTTGTTTGTAAATAATAACAAAGATTGGGCAAAAATTGTGCATCTGTTTGATTAAAAACATTAGTGTAAATTTATTGTTTCAGGAGCACAAGTTTTCACAACTATGATGTTTTACTATTGTATTTTAATGTTATTAAACGTTGATTTAATTGATATATATTTAAATTTTTGGTTATGTTTTACACTTTCTCATACTAATGTTATTTGTTTGTTTATAAATTAGAATAAAACATTTGTCATTTTAGAACAATTCACATGACCGCAAAGTTGCTTATAGTTAGTGGAATATCGAAATAAAGTGTTAGCGTATTTTTCATCAAAAGACAAACTGGCTTAAAAAAAAAGAGTGTTGAAAATTTAAGTGAAGATTAATCAAACAATGCACGATTAATGAATCATACATTATGCCTTAAATTAAAGACACCACTGCATCACATAAGCTAATGATTCTGACCTGTATACAGAAGATATCAACTATGTTTTTCCAGTTGGATTTCCTACTCAACACTATTTTAGTCTTGGGCTGCGATACAAAGAGGGTTTTTGAGCCACTGTTACAAACTGCTCCAAGACATTAAGGTTGAGATCCAAATGCAGCTTTAATTAAGGGGCAACACAGACACGTAATCCAATATACTGGCAATAGGTCAAAACACAGGTAGGGCGTCCAAACAAACAAACAAACAAAACAGGCAGGGGGTCAGAGGCATTACTCTAAAAGAGTAATCCACGGAACAGGCAAGAAAATCCAGAAACCAAGAGACATGAAACCAGGGCAACTGCTCACAAATGCAGTGCAACAACGTACAAAACTTCACAGCGACAATGAGACACAGGTGAATACAATCAGTGATGATGAGTCCGGCCAGTGAGTTATGGGAAATGTAGTTTGTAATGGAGTGATAAAAGTCTGGTGTGGAGTGCCCTCTGGTGGCTTTCAATGGCACTCCGTTACAGCCAAGGTGGGCAGTAAGAATGGGTGAGGGAGACTGTGGTAAACCGAAGTCACCACAGAATGATTTGCTACCCTGTATTTATGAAGCAGTCATAATTTATGAGGCATTCCCAATACTACTGTAGTGGACTTTGACAGCTGGCTGCGATGAGTAATAGCCATGGATGGCCATGGTGAGAGCTAAATGTTATATCATGCAGTGCACCACTTAATAGAAAATCTTAAGATGCCTGGTATGAAGTCCAAAGTATGCCATAAATTATGTCAAGCTGGATGTTGTAGATACCTCTTTGACTTTTAGAATGTATGGCCAAAGAAAGGAGACTAGAGAATGAAATTAATATATATGAATAATATATTTTTTATAAATATTTTTTAATTGAAATTAAAAATAAAGAAAGTTTGAAGAATGTATCAGTTTATTTTCCATTAAATTACAATAAATGGTGATTAAATGTAATTTGGTTCACAAAACCAATCTGAATGATTTGTTCACACTCTAAAGTTATTAATGTCATACATTTTTTATAAATTCTTTATAAAATTTGCTTTATAAGGGCCTTGATGCATCGAATCATCCATCGGACTGTCTGTGAGCGTCTGCTGGGCTAGTTCCACATTCGGGTTCTATTCGGGCTCACATAATTGGCAGTTCACCTGATTCAGTTGAATCAGTGTCAGGGCCATCGGTGAGAGGAATCACTCGGATTGGCTGTTCAGTTTAGTCAACGAGTTTTAATAAAAATTGAAATGAAGGAAACACGTGAAAGTAAGGAAATCGAGCAAAGAAGTCAAAATGGCACAGACAGAAGTTCAAATTCTGTTCTAATTTTACACCATCTTACCTGAGCATTCCAATACACAAATATTTTCATAACTAATATTTTCTAATCAAACTTTTCGGAACGCTAATGTACCAGAAGTAATGCATGGGACAGAAACATTAAAATACCGATTCCGAACCAATTGAATTTTCATTTTATTTATTTTTTTTTCATTTGTAAGCCCATTTATTGATACTACTGATATACAACTGCTATATCCTTAGATGTGGGCGCAAAACTCACATGCAATTGGCAATCACGTGTTGTCTTTGCAATGTGTGCAAGCGCAGATTTTTGGCTCATACGCAGTCGACGTGAGGCAACAACCCAGTTGGTTTTCGTCAACACTAGTTATTTGACTTTGACTTGGTGTGTCACGCCCTTAAGAATTACTCAAGTCATATGGACAACTTTTGGAGCACTTTTTATAGACTTTTGTGTCCTTTTGAAGCTAAAAATCTCCCGTCATCATTCATAAAAATAGCATGGGGAAAAAAGTGTCCTGTATTCTTTTTAAGATTCTGTCCCAAGGCAGAAAGAAATTCATTTAATTTGTGTGTGAATCATTCCTTTAAAAAATAACTAAATAAAATGTAATAAATTAATAACACAGGTCATAAATAGCAATTATACAAGTACAATTTCCAAATATTTTTTTTTCTGAGCTAGTCCAGTTCAGTCTGTATTGAGATTAGATAATAAGAATGAGATGTTTATATAAAGCAAAAATATACATCTTATTGCAAATACCTTTATTGCATGTGTCTAAATTCCTTAAAATATAGGCCTAAGGTTCTTATTGAAGGTACTTGAATATCTCCATTCCATAAACAGTGTGACCCTAATTATATTCTAATATTATTTTGAATGTTTGGACTTTTAAATGCCTAATTTTGAATTCTTGTGGTTTGGCTCTGATTTTGAGCAGTTTTAGTCAATGTGTGTGGGCAGTCCTGCTAGCCTTCATGTTCTGAAACTGCCTTTGACTCATGGATAGAGGAATTCTCATAAAGGCAACATTAAAATATAAAACGGTAACTCTGTCTGTCTTTATTCAGGATATGGGGCATAATGCTTTGAGCTTATAAAACTTATTATTATATACAAAAAATATTTTATAATTGCATGTGAGCTCAAAAACAGTCATTGGCTGGCATGCTTCTAAATATCATCTAGCCATGTTTATTTCAACATGATAGTTACCTGTCAAACTATCATTTATCTATATCTATTCATCTGTAGCAGTCAGTCAGTCAAGTGCGGGATGTGGCACACTGATATCCTCGCAATATCAACATTTCTGACAGAAAAAGTTGCCTCCATGCTCCAAAATGCCACCATAATTGTGTCATTAAAAAAAAGTCAGCGGTGACATGCCTAAACAACTGTTGCTCCATTGCATTCACCCCTGCCATAGAAAAGTGCCTCAAGCAGCAGGTCATGACCCACATCAAGTCCTCCATCCCACCCACATTGGAACCCTTATCCAGTTTGCTTATGGGCAAAACCATTGTAATATGGATAGGATACCATATCATTTATCATACACTTGGCCCTCTACCATCTACAAAATCAAAACATTTATGTAAGAATACTATTCATTGATTTTAGTTAAGCATTCAACACTAACACTGATATTAACTGACGAAACAAAGACATTTGGACTGTGCACCACACTTTGCAACTGGATCTTAGACTTCCTGACTAACAGACCTCAGGCAGTCAGGATCAATGTCCAGACCTCCCAAGCCATCATCTTGAAAACCGGCACCCCCCAAGGCTCTGTCCTTAGCCATCTACTGATCAAGCTGCAGACTTACAACTTTTGCCAGGGACGTGAGAAACCTTATCATGAAGTTCAGTGACAGTGGCAGGGCTTGATGATGAAAGAAGTGTTCATAGAAGAGGCGAGAGAGCAAGAAATATGAACTCTCATTATGGCAACAAGACAAAAGAGGTAATTGTTGGCTTCTGGGGATGTCATGTACCCCACTCACCTCTGCGGGATAGTAGGGCAGAGGTGGAAATAGCTCATAGGTTTTTACCTCCCAACCTGCAAGTTGTCCTGATGCTGAATATATAATTTCACTATGTCCTGGGGTTGAGCAGATTTCAACGTTTTCATTACATGACGATCACATCAAATCTATTAAAGATTTATTATTGTTTTGATTTGTCAATTGTTATAAGAAAAGAGGCATCCTATGTGAAGAAAATGTATCTGTCACGATTCCTGTCTTGTGTTTTCCTTGTCTTGTGTGGACTTTAGTTATTTCCTGTTTCTTTGCCATGTTTTGTAGTCCTTTGTAGTTTTTCTTGTTTATAAGTTTCCCAGGTGTTTCTGATTTACCACACCCCCTTGTTCCCTCATTTAGCTTGTTTGTCTGTGTATTTAAACCCCTGTGTTTCAGTTGTTGGGTGTCGGTCGATGTTTCACTGTAGCGTTGTTTTGAGTTCTTGTTTCTGAGTTGTGTTCTGAGTTCCTGTTTCGAAGTTTCTTTGTCTTCCGTGGATTTCCCTTTGTGTTTGTTTATTATTATTATTAAAACTGTTTTCTGCATTTGGATTCCTCCTTGCCTCCTCATCGTTACAGTATCAGTGTCGCTTACATTTTTACAGAATATTTTAATGTGTAAATCTTTGCTCATGAAATAATTGTTACGTGGAACCCTCACATTTTTTTTACTACGATTTACTATTGCAACAGTCAAGATAAACTAATTGCGTAAAATGTTGATTATAGCATTATATTTAGACCTACTCAGGTCGTATGAAAGGTTACAGTGATGAGTATTGTAGCCGATGACAGACAGGAATGCAATGATCTTGTAGACTTCTGCACTCTCTCAAATGCTTTCATTATAACTAACAGTGCAAACACAATGTAAATAAGAGACTGATTGTACTTGTGCTGATTGACAGCTCCAGCATTTATAAAGGGAGGCTTCTTTGATCGCTTTCTGGATATAATTTAATCACAATGTAAATAAGATTATTTTCCTGCTACAAAGAGAAACAATGTGGAAAATTTTCGGTTATTCGTTTAGACTGTTTATGGCTTAATTTACTGATGTATAAACCATTTTGAGACAAAGAACATCTGACTGTACTTGCACTATTACATATCAGAAATCAGTGATCACAAATTAGGCATTAGAATTAACACGGTTACTTACATGTTGTGGCATTACTGTAGGGTCCATATCTTACAGTAAAAATCTGTTTGCAAAGCCTGCACCGAAATTGTGACTGATTTACCAAATCCACTTTGAAATGTACGGAACGAAAAAATAATGCTCTATTGAGACATTTAACAAAGTCGAAAATAAATAAGCACTTTCCTCATCAGGATCGGAAGGGTTGTTTTTAGTCCAGTATAGTACAGTGACCTCTTACATGTCAAAATATCATGAAAAATTAGATTTCTCAATTCATGACCCTATTAAAATACATAAAATGCTGACTATTAGCAATCATGTTATTGCAGTTTGTTATCGAACACAATGAAAATTATTAATTATTATTATTATTATTATTTTTGGAAATGTTCTTGACATTTCAAAAAAAAAAAAAATACAAAAGGTTTTTATAAACTGTTTTCAAAACATTTTATTAAACTGCCCATATACACCGTAAAAAATTTGGAGTACGATTTACTTGAAAAAACCTTGCTAAACGATCTCACTCAGAAAATGCTAGTAAAAAACCTAAACATATTTATCAGTAGCTTTAATTAGAAATCTTTAAGTTAAATTTACTTGGAATGTGGAATTAAGTAAACTTTACAAAAAATAAGTAATTTTAACTCGGCTTGTAAAAGGTTGATTAATACCGATTTCCTTTGCCTTTGTATTACATTTCACTAAAACAATTATCTTGAATTTTATTAGTCATTTATAGTATGTTCTTTACTTAGATCATAAGTAATTTATACATAATGTCAGACTTTATGCCTTATGTGAATGCAAACACCTCAATACTTGGTAGACAATACACAATGGTGCTAACATTTGATGGATCGTTTTTGTGTTTGAATGTGTCGTTTTAAGCAAAAAATTTACTCGAAATCTCACAAAATGGCAATTTACTAATACTGAAAACAAAAATCAATGATAAAACAGTGTAAATACAGCTGGAAACCAGTGAAAAATGAACCTCATTAATTATTCAAGGTCCAGTGCATGATGGGAACCCCAGTATCAGAAAAGTTGAGTAATTTTTACTTAATTTTATTGAGTTGATATTACACTTTTATTTATACTCGCTTGAAATAAGTACTGATATGGAATTTACTTAGTTTTTTAAATTCTTGCCTGAACTAACTTTTTCAAGTAAATTACATTGGGTTTTTTCACTAGTATTTACTTAACCAAAAAATCATTTTTTACAGTGTTAGTTGAAGAAAGCCATATTTTACTCAATACTTTAAAATAATTGAGAACCACTACATTAATAAACTGAAACTCACCCAGACAATGTTAAGAAAAATACAGTTGTGCTACGTGTGCTTTCAATAAATTTGCAATGTAAACTGAATTTCTCTAAAAAGATGTTTAGAATGAATCATCCATCTAATCGGATGACATGTTGGCCATACAGTCAACTGGCCCATGGTAGCGAATGAGGCATTAAGAGGAAACGTGGAGAATGAAAGCTGGGGGGCAGTGATCTGTGACTGCAGATAGCAGAGAGAGCATAAGGGGTCAAGCAGCCTGCTGGTCGGATGACACCCCCTGCATTCATCCAACGCACACAAACCTGCCCACAGCAGACGTGGGTCACCGGCTAGAGCACGTATACTCATTATGAGCCTGTCTGTTTGACGGACACACCCGGTGAGAGTGTCAGTTAGTTTGTGTGTATAAGAGTGATTGTGTGTGAGAGTTCTGCCCAGAGACAAGGTGTGTGTGTGTGGCTGTTAGTGGGGTGTATATGAACTTGATGTGTGTGGCCCTGTGTATTAACGCGGGTGTGTGAAAGAAAACTGTGCATGTTCACCTAATATGTATAACTCTATGTGTGTGTGTGAAACATGGTACTCCACAGGGAGATAAGCATCCCAGGTGGTCTGGTGTGGGCTGAAACATGAACGTCCTCGGTGTCTGTGGCATACCTGTGAAGCACAGCCCTCAGACTGGCAGTCTCCATGTTCAGAGGAAACCCTACACTTCACACCCTGTGCTCGCAGCTGGTCCTGTACTCCCATAGGAACCAGGTCTGTCTTTACACGCTCTCTGCTTCTTTACCCAACATGAGCAATGTTATTACCACCACAACCTTTCCGGAACCCCCTTTTTTTTCTCGCTAGGTGGTACAAGGAAGGATGGATGAATACGGCAAACTTTGCCATATTGTGTTTCCTCCTAACCCAATATGTTTTATTCCCCCACAGACATTATGGTTCATGTTCATGGATGAGTATTGTACAACCATATTGTTTCAAATCACTGCACACATTAATTAGCATCCCTATTTCAGTGGCATTACATGGTATGGAGTGTGTTCTTGTTTTTGAGATTCAAAAGAGAGAAGTAGGCATGCAGTACATCAAACGGCTTAAAAAGCATATATGAGTATGTTTTTATTACAAAAGATCTGCTCAGAAAAAGGTCTTCTGATAATAAAAAGCTAAAGACTGGCTTTTTTTTTCTTATTTGTCTGTACAGTATGTTGGCTGATGAAGAAGAGAAATTCAAGGACAAAACAGATGATGCTCTCTCATACACACCTAAATAAATATATTAACAATTCGATCTACAGTTTATTAGATGCAGATGATTACCAGATGGTTAATAACCAATATCCTAGTCTTTTAACTAAGAATCTTAATGTTTAGATTATTATCGGTGTGTGAAAACAAATATTATCTAAGCTTTCTGAATTCTATTTGTGGAAAATAGAAATGTTGGCGGGGGGAGTGAATGAACGGTGCTCTCTTCAACTCTCATTACTCACAAGGTGCCCACCAAACCCTCAATCGCTCCCCGGACACCGCAGCAAAAATTCTCAATGCTCTGGGTGTGTGTTCACTGTGTGTATGTTTTTGCTGGTATTGTTGTGTGTCTGTGTGTGTGCACTTGGATGGGTGAAATGCAGAGCACAAATTCCATGTATGGGACACCATACCATGGTCAACACTTCACGTCATGTCACGTCACTTGATGATCATGCTTTATAATTCTGAGAGGATTCTCTCCCCTTTGCTGGTGTCCTTGCACATTGTATCATGTGAAAGTTACCAGTTGTACTGCCATTATGCAGTCATAACCTCAAAGAAGAAAAAAAAGGGTTAATATTATTATCTGCCATTCAAAACGCTAATCAAAGAATCGAAAAAAAAAAACAGTTTCCACAAACATATTATCAACTTTAATAATAATAATAAATAGTTTCTTGTGCACCAAATTAGCATATATAGAATGATTTCTGAAGGATCATGTGACACTAAGGACTGGAGTAATGATGCTTAAATTTTTTTGCAGGAATTCCTTTTACAGGCATACTTTAAATTATATTACAATAGCTTACAGTTGTTTTCATTCAAATAAATGCAGCCTTAATGAGAATCTTACCAGCCCCAAACTTCTGCATGGTAGTGTATTTGAAACTGTGTAATATTTATTATTATTGCCTGACCCTGTGTACTTCCTATATTAAATGGCTCTTTTAATGGTAAAAAGGGATTTTTATCAGAATTTTATATTGAATCTGTATTGAACTTGAGAGTTCCTTTAATTTGTAGAAAAGCTAATGCTGGAAATGGGTAGACAGTGAAGCGGCAAGTGATGTGAATGGTATGGGTGGCGACGTGGAAATTCCAATGACGTAAATCCTGTAGGTGCCTACACATTGGTAAAATGAAAGCTAGTAGTGGATACTGATATATCATCATTAGGTGTGTCCAAATGATGTTTGGTCACACTGAAACAAATCCAACAGTATCAGCACAGGATGATTTAATTGCAGATAAGTTGGACCACTTGTGAGGTGCTGACAGACAAATTTGGTTTAGAATCAGCTTCTTTATGTTCATTAGTGGTAAGATGACATGGAAAAAAAGCAATGAAAGAATGAAATGAGCAAGATTGAGAGATGATGTTAAGGGCATCACATCAGGCAACAAACATCAGTGTTGGGAGTAACGCATTACAAAAGTAATACATTACAGTAACATATTACTTTTTGCTGTAACGCAGTAGTGTAAGGCATTACTAATCAATTTTCAGTAATATTTTACTCTTTACATGTTTAGTGAGGCTTGTATTACAGTTGTATTACAGTGTATTGTCTGCTTTTACTTCTTAAAGGCAACAGACTATGTGAAAGTTTTAAAGCAGTCTTTTAGTGCCAGTTCAGAGCGGTCGCGTCTGTAACATTGTTTTTTCCTCATAAATGCGAACACGAAAACTAAAATAAAATGAATATTTTAAGTTCTATGGAGACTGGAGAGCCAACCCTTCCTCATCCGATTTGCGCAGTGTAATTAACAGAATTACAAAAAATATATTTTGCCTCCTATTTTTTTGTCACGCATGAATGTGTGTCTTTTCCCTAACACTAAAAATAAAACATACACTGATATTTGTCTAATCTCTGGGGTCCTTTAAGGAAGTAGCCTATATACGTTTCAATACATGTATTTTCGGAGAATTTTTATTTCAAGTTTTGACTGCAAATGTCATGTCCATAATGCTGGACTTCCCCAATTTTAAATAATTTATCCTCAACTAGTTTTGTGGTGTAGGTCTACGTATTTTATAATGTTAACTTCAAATAATACTAATAGCCTAATTTAAAGATAAGGCAGCATTGGATCTGGACGGTAAGGAGAATAACGCTGGAGTTGGAAGAGGTGTGTCGCGATTCTGTAGGTTCGTGGATCTGAGTCGTGTGGCGAATCGCGATTTCGGTTTCATATTCGCATATTGTTACAGCCCAAAAGTTAAGTTCTACTTAGTTATTTTGGTGAAAGTAACTCAAAAGTAATACATGAGTAATGTAACGCATTACAATTCTGGGACAGTAATATTGTAAGGTAATGAATTACTTTTAAATAACAGTAACAAGTAATACCTAATGTATTACAGTTTGGAAGTAACTTGCACAACACTGACAAACATTGCATATTGTTATAATAGCCTGTCCAGACTTGCTCAGACATCATTAGGACATACTTTCCCCTTTCAGTATCCAATCTCTATTTAGCAAAGATACACAGATAAATATACAACAGTTGCTTTGTGTTTACCCAGTAACCAAGACACATTCACATCACACTTTTCTAATAGGGATGATTGAATTATAACCACCCAATTGGCAAGTACAGTAAGAGGATGTTAGTATCCATGCTGACTGTTGATTTTTAAGATGTAGCATCAAAATATAAGATAGTGTCAACTATTTACGGCATGTTACAAAGTTGTAATGACTCAAGGCTGAGCTTAAATAGGGAACTTTCGGGTGGTTCCTCAGAAATGTATGCTTTTTTCTATATTTAGAAGCAAGGGCTGGCCAAACTCAATGTTCCATGTGATTCTCTTTGTTTAGAAGCATCCATTTTGTTCTCAATTATAACTTAGCACAAATGTAATGACATGTTGTCTTAATAAAGTAGAACCTTGGGATATACCTACGGCCCTGACACTAGCATGAGTGGGGCCACATACAGAACGATACCCAATCATTACTGTGGGAAATTAAGGAATGAGTGGAGTTTCATTTGGATCAGAGCACAATGGCCAAGAAACCTCTACTCCTGAAACCTTTCCATGGTATTAATGAGTAAGCCTAGAAGGATTCTGCATACTTTTTATTTATTTTCTGTGCTGATTTTGGGAAATCTGTGGATTGATTTAAAATGTTTCAGTACTATGTTGAAGGTATAATAGACAAAATAAGATATTTTGAAAAACATTGGGGAACACAACACTGCATTTCACTGACTTGTATTGTGTGGGGAAAAATGCCTTAACATTTCTTAAACACTTTTATGTTTGAAGAAAGAAAGTTATTTTAAAATGACAGTATTACAGAATTTTTATCGTTGGTTGAAATATCCCTTTTGAATGTTAATATTAAACAGAGCTGAGAGTTAATAATAAACTTTACTCTTGGTTGCATTATCAAATATTCCAAAACATTTAAAGATGCAAAGCTCATGGGATGTGTAAAATATTATGAATTACACGTGTTTTCTGTGGCCACATAATCCGTGTGGGTCAACTAAAAAGGAATTGTTTTAATAAGTGACGCTATCGGTTGAGAAATGATATACCAGGCTTGGATGTGAGCGCAGTATATCTTCATCTGTGCGAAAACAGCAATATATGTCAGTTCCATTTAAAGAAAAAAAAATCCACTCTCCAAAACACACACAGTGTTAGCACCTCATCCTTTATCTCTGTCTCTTTTTTTCTGTTTCTTTCTCGCAGCCCTGAGAAGTTATTAATGCTGAGGGTTCATTACAGCTGTTCAAACATGGGGTCGGCAAATGACCCATGGTTTAGGAAAACATAGTGATTTACTCGGCCGTGTGTGCTAAAATAATCTAAAGGGGAGCGTAATAACATTTGTCATTACTCACAAGACGCCACAACTCACTGGAGAGGAGAGGAAGGGAAAACGAGAGAAAGTGAGTTGTAGCAACTGTGCCAGAGGGGTGTGGAGGGCAGTAATAAGGAGTAGTTCACTCAAAAAAAGGACAATTCTGTCTTTATTTTGCTAACTGTCATGTTATTCTAAAACCGTATGACTTTATTCTTTGGAACATCACTGGTGAAATTCTGAAAAATGTTCTGCTCACTCATACAGTTAAAATAAAGTTTAAAGTTTACAGTTAAGATAAAGGAAGTAAAAAATATATCAAATTATCATAAACATTTAATACAACACACATTCTGTATTCCAAGACTTTTAAAGCCATACAATGGCATTGTGTGATAAACCGATCGGAATTTCAGATACATAAATGATTCAGATATTTGAAAACTGAAACATTCTGATTAAATAAATTATTCAGACAGATTTTGTGAACTGACTAAACCAATTGGTTTGGTAACGAATTGGACATTGCTAATTTATGTATGAATCCTCACGAACTTGCCAAGGACAGCTAGAGTGGATGTTAAGATCAATTGCAGTTAAGATCAATTGAGTCGGTGAGAACCAGATCAGTCAACGCATTCTCATCCTTTAACCCTTTGATGCGCAAGCTATGGATACCCCTTCTAATGCGCAACATGGGTCTAAAAAGACCCGTATTCATTTCCTATGGTATTTCAGTGATGGCTGAGTGTTTTCTTTGCTGAATCTTTAAACTATATGTATTTTATCATTTGTTATTCCAGGTCTTCATTAAATATCTTGTTTTTGATATCCACAAATCATTGTGTTTATGTTTCCTTTCTTACTTTATAAACAAACACAGTTTTTGTATTTCTACATCAATTTTACACATGGGTCTAAAAAGACCCGTATTCATGTCCTATGTTATTTAATGCATGGCTGGACTTTTCTTTTCTTTTTATCTTTTGAGATCAATTTATTTAAGCATTTAATATTCCATTATCTATAAATTTCATGATTTATAAATATTAAAAAAATATTGTTTTCAATTACCAAAAATATTTTTTTTCATTTTTTTCTAGGTTTTGTGTTACTATATCAAATGTACTTATCAAGCATAATAAAACAAAAGAATAAAGACAACGTTTTGTTAAATTGATAATCTTAGAAGTAATTTTAACAACATATTTAACACTTGAAATGTTTATTTGCCACTTTGTCTCGCATAGCATTCACATATCACAGATAACTGATAACTGATAACACTGACATTGAACTGTGGTGTAGTGTAACTGTATTGAATTGTGGTGAATGTGATCAAATAAAAAAAAAAAACAGAAAAAATGAAATCACACTGGTACAGCGGCATCTCAAATTGCCATCTTAGTGCTTACATGCCTCACAAATGACAACTACATGTTTGTGCTCCTTGCACACAAGCCTGGTGCACTGGGAACACCAGTTGCTGACTTTTCTGTCTTTGGCAGCTGGGCATCATTTCAATCATAGAATGATTTCAGTATAAGAATCATTTCAGCATATGAATGATTATGAACTGTTAGGCCTAAATGTAAATAAGCTTTAAAAAACAATCTTTTTTGTGTAGTTAACATTAGCTAGCTAGAATATGTCAACAGCTAGCTAGCTAATAGTATTGGACATGTTTCTCCTTCTCACTAGGATTTCTCACTAGGATTACAAGGTCAAGGTAACCATAGCCTAATATTGAGATATTATGTTGTTATCTTTTACAATATATATATATATATATATATATATATATATATATATAAAATGTCTGTGGTTAAAATAAATTAAGATTAATAAAAAAATTTGACCCATGTATGTAAAATTGATGAGGAAATAAATTAAAAAACCTAACATAATGATTTGTGGAAATTAAAAACAAGATATTTAATGAATACCTGGAATAAGAAATGATTAAAAAAAAACATATTTTAAATTAAAGATTCAGCAAAGAAACACTCAGCCATCACTGAAATAACATTTCATGAAAACTCAGTCTGAAATAACATTTCAATGAATATGGGTCATTTTAGACCCATGTATGTAAAATTGATGTATAAATACAAAAACTGTGTTTGTTTATAAAGTAAGAAAGGAAACATAAACATAATGAGTTGTGGAAATCAAAAACAAGATATTTAATGAAGACCTGGAAAAGGAAATGATAAAAAAACACATATATTTTAAAGATTCAGCAAAGAAACACTCAGCCATCACTGAAATACCATAGGAAATGAATACGGGTCTTTTTAGACCCATGTATGTAAAATTGATGTAGAAATACAAAAACTGTGTTTGTTTATAAAGTAAGAAAGGAAACATAAACCCAATGATTTGTGGAAATCAAAAACAAGATATTTAATAAATATCTGGAATAAGAAATGATAAAATACATATATTTTAAAGATTCAGCAAAGAAAACACTCAGCCATCACTGAAATACCATAGGAAATGAATACGGGTCTTTTTAGACCCATGTTGCGCATTGGAAGGGTTGCTATAAAAAAACTATTTTTATTCAAAAAGTAAGACATGAAAAATAAAAATAAGGATTTGTGATGATCAAAAACAAGTTAATTGAGGAATACCTGGAATACTGAGTGATGAAATTAATTTCTTGCAAAGATATAGAAAATGAAAACTCAGTCGGGTCTATTTAGACCCATGTTGTGCATCAAAGGGTTAAAGGGTTAGTTCACCCAAAAATGAAAATTCTGTCAGTATTTACTCACCCTCATGTTGTTCCAACCCCGTAAGACCTTCGTTCATCTTCGCAACACAAATTAAGATATTTAAGATATTAAGATCGCTCCTGCATACTAGTCCATAGGCTTCTTGAGGGACTGGCTCTTGCTGTCTCCGAAAAGTCATTAAAGACATCGTTAAAATAGTCCAAGTGACTACAGGGGCTCAATCTTAAGTTTATCAAACGACGAGAACACTTTTGTGCGCAAAAAAACAACAAAAATAACGACTTTATTTCAACTATTCGTTTATTTCTCCCTCTGCGCGAGTCAGGTTACTAGTTTAATAGCGTAAGCTTCTGTTATTGTACGTCACACGCATCACACACACATGACCAGCGTCGGCCAATAGTGAGCCTACGTGTGACGTAGCTTTACGCAATCACACTACGTTAACTGACTTACAGGCTCATGGAGAAGGAAGTGAATAGTTGAAATAAAGTCGTTATTTTTGTTGTTTTTTTGCGCACAAAAGTGTTCTCGTCGTTTGATAAACTTAAGATTGAGCCCCTGTAGTCACTTGGACTATTTTAACGATGTCTTTAATGACTTTTCGGGGACAGCAAGAGCCAGTCCCTCAAGAAGCCTATGGACTGTATGCAGGAGCGATCTTAATATCTTAAATATATTAATTTGTGTTCCGAAGATGAACGAAGGTCTTACGGGGTTGGAACAACATGAGGGTGAGTAAATACTGACAGAATTTTCATTTTTGGGTGAACTAACCCTTTAACGTCATATAGAACGCTATATGACAAAACGGTGCTATACTACGCACAAGGCACCCGTTATCGTTAATATAACACGTGCTGTGAGGGCTAAGTTTAGGTGTGGGGTAGGGTGTGCGTGTCATATTCACGCTAAAGGATTTATAACGTCTTGGGTTCGAGTGTTATATTAATGATATAGGGTGCCATGTGCGTTGTATAGCGCCGTTTTTGCATATAGGGTTCTATATGACGTTAAAGGATGAGAACGGGCTGGATCAGTTATGAAAGAACGGTTTTATAAACTTGATCATTCATTGAAAAGATTTGACTTATATTAACTATTTGTTAAGAAACTGGCTATTTCGTAATGTCATTAAAGTATTTAAATCACTTTTGATAATTAAAATCTGGCAAAAATTTGGCTTGTCTAAATGGCTAACGTCAATAAATGTGTAAGCATGGTGGTGTCCAGTAAGCGTCCAACTATGGCAGCGATCCAACATGTCCTTGTATTGAATCACAGATGGCGCTGGCTGCGGAGCCGTTTAGTCGATGTTACTGGAATAATTTGAGAAATTTTTCATTTGCATAGAATGTGTTGTCTTTCTTAAAGGGATAGTTCACTTTGAAATTATGTTTTGATATGTTTTAGCTTACCTCAAGGGCATCCAAGATGTAGGTGTCTTTGTTTCCACAGTATTTTCAATTTTGACATTTTTCGGTCAAACCGGTGTTGTCTGTCAGTCATACACTGGAGGCTAAGGGGGTCCACCAAAAAGCATGCACAGAGAAGTCCAAATTAAACATGATTTAATTGACTTAAATCACATGACTTAATCTAAGACACGAAACAAGCGGTTTGTGTGAGAAAACGAACAGTATTTATAGCGTTTTTACCTAGTGTAACCAGAGCCACATTCAATTGATATGAATCAGTTATCCAATGTCCAACTGAACCGAACTGAACCATGTCCAACTTTCCACCGGAAGTGATCGCTTGCGTGTGTACGTCACACATTGCTTACACAGAGATTTCGGAAGTTTTACCTTTCACTGTGAAGATCTAAACATATTTAGATATACAGGAACTCGCAATGGAAGAAAATTTCGATATATCTAAATATGTTTAGTGAAAGGTAAAACTTCCGGAATCTCTGTGTAAACAATGCGTGACGTACACACCAGTGTTGTGCAAGTTACTTCCAAACTGTAATACATTAGGTATTACTTGTTACTGTTATTTAAAAGTAATTCATTACCTTACAATATTACTGTCTCAGAATTGTAATGTGTTACATTACTCATGTATTACTTTTGAGTTACTTTCACCAAAATAACTAAGTAGAACTTAACTTTTGGGCTGTAACAATATGCAATATGAAACCGAAATTGCGATTCGCCACACGACTCAGATCCACGAACCTACAGAATCGCGACACACCTCTTCCAACTCCCAGCGTTATTCTGCTTACCGTCCAGATCCAATGCTGCCTTATCTTTAAATTAGGCTATTAGTATTATTTGAAGTTAACATTATAAAATACGTATACCTACACCACAAAACTAGTTGAGGATAAATTATTTAAAATTGGGGAAGTCCAGCATTATGGACATGACATTTGCAGTCAAAACTTGAAATACAAATTCTCAGAAAATACATGTATTGAAACGTAATTTATATAGGCTACTTCCTTAAAAGACATTAGACAAATATCAGTCTATGTTTTATTTTTAATATTAGGGAAAAGACACACATTCATGCGTGAAAAAAATAGGAGGCAAAATATATTTTTTTGTAATTCTGTTAATTACACTGCGCAAATCAGATGAGGAAGGGTTGGCTCTCCAGTCTCCATAGAACTTAAAATATTCATTTTATTTTAGTTTTCGTGTTCACATTTATGAGGAAAAAACAAATTTACAGACGCGACCGCTCTGAACTGGCACTAAAAGACTGCTTTAAAACTTTCACACAGTCTGTTGCCTTTAAGAAGTAAAAGCAGACAATACACTGTAATACAACTGTAATACAAGCCTCACTGAACATGTAACGAGTAAAATATTACTGAAAATTGATTAGTAATGCCTTACACTACTGCGTTACAGCAAAAACTAATATGTTACAGTAATGTATTACTTTTGTAATGCGTTACTCCCAACACTGGTACACACGCAAGCAATCACTTCCGGCGTTGAGGTACGGAACGTTGACGGACACGGTTCAGTTGGACATTGGATAGCTGATTCAGATCACTTGGATGTGGCTGTGGTTACACGGGGTAAAAACTATATAAATACTGTTCGTTTTCTCACACAAACCGCTCATTTCGTGTCTTAGGCCATCTATGTGTACTTACATTTACGAGTCATTAAATCATGTTTAATTTGGACTTCTCTGTGCACGCTCTTTGACGTGGACCCCCATACCTGCATTATATGACTGACAGACAACACCGGTTTGACCGAACAATGTCAAAATTGAAAAAACTGTGGAAACAAAGACACCTACATCTTGGATGCCCTTGCGGTAAGCTAAAACATATCAAAAATTAATTTCAAAGTGAACTATCCCTTTAACTTTGGTAAGATATATCTTTTGAGTCTTCTTATAGTGCGCTGGACATTATCTCATGAACTTGCCAAGGAGAGCTAGGATAAATGTCAAAATTTTAAAAGAAATTTCAGATTGTATCTCATAAAATCTTTCCATCTTAAAGGGTTTGTTCACACAAAAATGAAAATTATGTCATCAATGACTCAACCTCGTCGTTCAGTGATGCTGATGATGTAAGACGCTGCTGACGTGTTATCCTGTGCGCCTGAGTTTTGTTTACAGTCTGAGGGAGACGCATGCTGTAAACAAAACAATCTTCGCAAACATGTCTGAGGATTTCGACACAGAGGAAGACTTGCATTTTTTTTTTTTGCCCAGCCATATTTATTTACCCAAATACACGGATGCACCAGATATACGTCAGCAGCGTCTTACTGTACGTCAACAGCGTCACTGAATGCGGATTGAGAACAGAACTTGAAGACAATAAAATGCTGTATAAAGTCATAGTTTTTGTTATTTTTGGACCAAAATGTATTTTCGATGCTTCAAATCATTCTTACTAACCCACTGATGTCACATGGACTACTTTCTGGACAAGGACAGTATACCATACTCATTTTCAATGAGGGACAGAAAGCTCTCGGCCTAAATCTAAAATAAACTGTTTTACGAAGATGAACGGAGGTCTTACGACCTTGGGATGACATGAGGGTGCATTAGATATAATGAGGACATTAGAAATATCTAATGACATAATTTTTGGGTGAAGTAACCCTTTAAGGTAACACTTTACTTGAAGAGGTGTGCATAAGACTGACATGACACCTTCATAATCATGACATGACACAGGTTTTATGCATGTTTATGATGACTGTATTTAAGTGTCATTTGCTGAAATATGTCATTTTGAATGCAAATATGACATTGTTGAGATGTCTTGGTAATGACACCTTGACATTAACCAATACATCATAACCTGTCAGTGTCTTTGTCATGACAAGCTGTATTGTCATTTTGAAGCATGACAGCACCAGAAGAGCCAAATGATGATTAAAGTATAACTTAATTTGTAGCTGTTGCTTTAAGGACCATGTTTCAAAGTCCCATTTTGGGAGAGGCAAATGCGATTGTTGTTTCTCCAAATTCTGTCACCTTCATCTCTCAAGGAGGTCTTAGTTTTCCACAGCAGCCCACATCACCTGTTTAAAGGCCAAATACAGAATCTGTGTCCCTCTGCCACTATCCACCCCCTCTCTCTTCATGACGCTTTTATAATAATTAGCATGAAACACTCTGCCACCATCGTGGCTAAAACCACATGGTTTAAACGGGCACCAGTGGCCAAACAAACCCACCCTCTGAGGAGGGATACATGGGTATGTGTCACACTTGGAAGCCTCTGGCATTACCAATCTCTTCCAAGGAGCAGGGGAGTGAGAAAGAAAGAAACAAGTGAGGGTGCAGTATAAGATTTGGGCAGCTGCCTTCTAAGCTGTCTTGCATTAGCAGTGTCACTGCGTGTTTATGTTTGTGTTGAATTTTCCTGGCTTTAATTGAAGGAGGTTAGAAGGAAATGGAACATCAGTCACTGCGTTGTTTCTTTGTTGTTGTTGTTGTAGTTGTTATACTGTGCAGTGGTCTGACGATGGAGATCCACCCTTGGGATAATACACATGCCACCACAAGAAGCTCTGTGAGTGTGGAGAATGGGCCCCTTGACATTAAATTATGCTGTCCACAAGTTGATGAATTCAACTACATTTTCTTCCACAAACAAAACGCTTGATGCACATATCATCAAGAGCTCTCTAACACAAACAAATGCCCTCATCAGCTGTGAATGTTTAAAGTTACATATTCACTGTGAAAATAAAATATCTTTCCTGAAAGGGCAGTTGGATGGTTTTAATTCACATTAGAATAATGCTGTGGTTCAATGTAGAATTTAAGGGTGAGGTACAAAGTCCATTCTTTAAAATTCTATTAAAATCTAGAGTATTACCAACATAAAAATGTAGTGTAAGCTTTGCATTATACTAAAAAAAAAAAATGCAACATCTGAATAGTTTACTAATAACAGAACATAAATCGTAATAGCAAACATGTGCAATTGCAAACCACAAATAATTATATATTAATTATGCTTCATTTTTAGTATTATTATTAGTATTACTAGTTACTTTTGTATTATATACATATATATAGCACAAAATACAAATTCTAACAGTATTTGCTGTATGTTCCCATCCGTCACAGAAACGGTGTAGCAAAAAAACTGTACTATTTACTATATACTTTCTATTTCTTAAAAAAAGTTGTTTTAAACCTAGAAAACCAGCCCATTCTCACCCCCAAGGCGTCACTTAACTGACGCCTTGGGAAGCATTTGGACATGCCTCAATATCTGACGCTTTAGGCGCCCTTTAGCGTCAGTTAGATTACGCCCTAGGATCGCGTGTACCCTACCCCCACCCCACACCTAAACCTAACCGCGTCATCTAACTGACGCTTTCCTTTAGCGTCAGTTAGATGACGCCGTAGGATCGCGTCATGTAAGTGACGCTAAAGGGCGCCTAAAACGTCAAATATTGAAGCATGGTCAAAGGTGACGCCTTGGGGTGAGAATGCGTTGAGAAAACACATCAACTAATGAATGTGCTTATTAAAGTCACCAAGTAGCAACAGACCTTTTCTTCTGTATTGTGACATAGTAAAGCTGGAATAACAACAATGTTGACTTATATTTGATCAAAAATACTGTTCTCTCAACTCAAAAAAATCTCAACTTTTTTCAAGTTATTTAACTTGTGTATTTATTATTTAACTCATTTTTTTATTAAGTCAGTTTCATGTCATTTAAGTTGAATTGACTTACACAAGCAAGTGGATTGTTTTTTTTTTTGTTTTTGTTTTTTACAGTGAGAGTCTACAGTTTGCTAGGTAGCTATGCATTTGTCATGAAAATGCGTACCTGGATGCGGTCACTTACAAAACAATACTGTCCTTATTTAAATTTCCTAATGAAAATTACCTTGATGGAGAGCTGAGGATCACCACCAACACCCAACTCTGCAGTGGTCATTTTACACAGGATAGTTTTATAAACTTTCATCGGAGACAACTGGGATTCACTGATAATCCGCTGTTACTGGTAAATGTGGCTGAACAGACTATCTCCAGCCTCGGCCTTCATCCTTCATCAAATTACAGCCAAACAGCAATTTTAGTAACCACATTTTTTTTGGAAATTTACATTTTATATGATTAAAGTTGGCAATGGGGCTTAAAACGTGCTAAAATGTACTAATATCTTCATTAGCTCTGATAAGGTTGTAAAGCTCCTTTTCATAGCTGGATGTTGTGGGGCTGTCTTAGCAGCATCATGTGGAGGTCGGGGACAGTGCCTCTGGAATGGCAGACTGGGGTGGTGGTACCTCTTTTTAAGAAGGGGGACCGGAGGGTGTGTTCCAACTACAGGGGGATCTCACACTTCTCAGCCTCCAGTCTATGCCAGGGTACTGGAAAGGAGAATACGGCTGATAGTAGAACCTCAGATTCAGAAGGAACAGTGTGGTTTTCATCCAGCCTGTGGAACACTGGACCAGCTCTATACTCTCTACAGGGTGCTGGAGAGTTCACCCAACCATTCCACATGTGCTTTGTTGATTTGGAGAAGGCATTCGACCGTGTCCCCCGAGGCGGCCTATGGAGGGTACTCCGGGAGTATGGGGTCCGGGGTCCTTTGCTAAGGAAGTCAGACTTCTTCCCGGTGCATGTTGGACTCCGGCAGGGCTGCTCTTTGTCGCCGGTTCTGTTCATAATTTTTATGGACAGAATTTCTAGGCGCAGCCAGGGGCCAGAGAGTGTCAGGTTTGGGGACCTCACGATTTCATCTCTGCTTTTGGCGAATGATGTTTTCGTGTTGGCCCCTTCACACCAGGACCTTCAGCATGGTTTGCAACCGAGTGTGAAGCGGCTGGGATGAAAATCAGCACCTCCAAATCCGAGGCCATGGTCCTCAGTCGGAAAAGGGTGGCTTGCTTACTTCAGGTTGGTGGAGAGATCCTTCCTCAAGTGGAAGAGTTTAAGTATTTTGAGGTTTTGTTCACGAGTGAGGGAAGGATGGAACAGGAGATTGACAGACGATTGGTGCAGCTTCTGCAGTAATGTCGGTGTACCGGTCTGTTGTGGTAAAGAAGGAGCTGAGCCGTAATGCGAAGCTCTCAATTTACCGGTCAATCTACGTTCCTACTCTCACCTATGGTCGTGAGCTTTGGGTCATGAACGAAAGGACAAGATCCTGGATACAGGCGGCTGAAATGGGCTTTCTCCGCAGGGTGGCTGGGCAATCCCTTAGACCAGGGTTTCTCAACCTCAGTCCTGGAGGGCCGCTGTCCTGCAGAGTTCAGCTCCAACCCTGATCAAATACACATACCTTTGAGTTTCTAGTGATCCTTGCTCAGGTGTGTTTGATCAGGGTTGGAGCTAAACTCTCCAGGACAGCGGCCCTCCAGGCCCTCCTTGAGAAAACCTGCCTTAGAGATAGGGTAAGAAGCTTGGAGCTCAGAGTAGAGCTACTGCTCCTCCATATCGAGAGGGGGTCAGCTGAGGTGGCTCGGGCATCTGTTCCGGATGCCTCCTGGATGCCCTCCCGGGGAGGTGTTCCAGCACATCCCACTGGGAGGAGACCCCGGGGAAGACCTAGGACACGCTGGAGATACTATGTCTCCCGGCTGGCCTGGGAAGGGACAACCCGGTCTCATCCCAAGACGTCATATAACTGACGTTTTGGGACGTCTTTTGACCATACGTCAATATTCGCCTTTTTAGGGCCCCCTTAAACGTCGGTAGATGAGGTTATGGGATCCTAACTCTACCCCAGACCTAAACTTAACCCTAAACCTAACCCGTCACCTAACTGACGTTAAAGGTAAAGCGTCAGTTGTATGACGGCCCGGGATCGCCATCTACCGACGTTTAAGGGGGCCCTAAAAAGGCGGATATTGACGTACGGTCAAAAAACGTCCCAAGACGTCAGTTATATGACTTTTTGGGATGAGACTGTGTTAGAAGGGAAGTCTGGGCATCTCTGCTGAGGCTGCTGCCCCCGCGACCCGGCCCTGGATAAGCAGAAGAAAATGGATGGATGGATGAACATAAAATAGCTTATTATTGTATATAATAAAAGAGCTGCATTTTTTTTCACCATTAAATACTGTAATTGTCAGGCGTGTAGTGCAGGTTGAAGAAGGAGTCAAAGGCAGAAAGCTCCAATTCAGACATTTACTAATTCTGAAAGAAACTGGTACAGGCAGGTAGACGGGTAGAAGATCCTCAAAACACATCAAAACATTAACATTAGCATTAACAATGACCGACAAGGACAGGCTAAACAGAAGGAGACTAAATACAGATACAAATGAACCATAACGATGTGAGGACAGGTGATACAGATGATGATAACGAAGAACAGGGTGGTGCGTGAGGAAGTGAGTTCAGGTGTGGAGACGAAGAGGATTCTGGGTAGTGTAGTGAAGAGACAATGACAGACTGGTGCAGACGAGGACCGTGCCATTACACAGGACTGTGACAAGGGCAGCCCTGCTAGTTACACAGTGTCCCTTAATCATGACAATTTTTTTTTTCTTTATATCGGCCATGCAGTCACCAACTGACTGAATGCTGTGTTGTTGTTTGTGTGCATGCAACCAGTCGCGTGATGATCGTTTGAGAAAAGTCTGGATGTCATATTTGGCCCGTGCACCCTGGCGCAGCAGCACTGCAGGAGAGCGTGCGATGCGCTGGTGGTCTAGATTCTCCTGCTATCAAAAAAAATCGCTATAGTGTTGTTGTTCAAGAAGATTTACGAATGGACCAATGAGCAAACACTAGACTATGTGCAGGTAGTACTCATGGGAGTTGTAGTTACGTAGTGATAAATTGCAATTCGTTAGTTATGTCAGATGTCTTTTCACAAGACTACAATTTTTCAACACGCCAAAGTGGCTAGTGGGAGTGAAATCCACCCGCGGGTGGGTTGGCAAGTGTTAATGTCAAGCCCTGTCTATATATAACCATAAATGTATTAACAAGTATCTAATTCTCCATCTCATGATTTTCCTTTTATGTGATTTGGCCTAGGTCTTCATTCTCTCTTCAAAACTATTTTGGTCTGAAATCTGACTTGCAAACTATGGTTAAACAAAATCATATGTTTAGCATGTTTAGTCTCTATAAACTCCAATCTCCGTTCCCCATTTGTTAATTTACAATTACATTACATGCTAATTTTATGATGCATTAATATTATAAGAATCTTGAAGATTCTTTTCGTAAACACCCAATGAAATTAAACATTCAAATGCCCTGCTAGAACACAAAGGGTTGTAAAAACTTTCTCCAAAGGGACAGCTTCGTATTGGCTCATGCACCTCCAGAGGGTGTGACATCTTCACGCTTTAAAAATCACTGACTACAAGATTAGCACTCTCTTGTCACTTAGCCTCTTATTCTCTTAGCCTCTTGCTCTCTTACTCTCTCGATCCTTCCTGAGAACTCCTAATGTGAAGATGATGCTGAACTAGAAGTCCCCAAAGGACCCTGAAGCTTGCGCCAGGCTGCGGCCTTGTCTTTCCATTCACCAAAGATCCTCTGACTCCCACTGGTTCTCTCTAATCAAGACTACATCAGCAAAGATCAATTGGAGCCTCAACAAATTTGCTAAGAATAATTATTCTTCGGTTGACCTGGAAGATATCCTTTTCTTAGAATAAATTAATAATCAAAAGAGTTTGTTGGACGAACTGATTTATTGCTGATTATCAGCGGGGAGTGATGATGGTTGCGATCTCACACTTGAAAGTCATCTTGACAGACGCGTCCAACACAGGTCTGTGGTGAGACCAGAAGAAGCTCCTTCACATAAACTGCCTGGAAATGATAGCGGTCAAGAACGCGCTTATGCACTTTTCTCCCAGTCATTCGGGACCATCACGTTCTAGTCCGTTCGGACAACATGTCTGTGCGGAGTCAGATCCAGGAACCTCTCCGATCTGGCAGAACGCTATCTAGTTTGGTCGCAGTGTCACTTGCGCTCGATGAGAGCGACACATGTACCAGGCCACTTGAACGACGGCCCAGACAGATTGCCCAGGGACAATGTTCCCCCAGGGGGATGGTCCCAGCACCCCCAAACAGTCCAGAAACTATGGCTCCTATTCGACAGGACGGAAGTTTGCCTTTGCATCACAAGAGGACACCACCGCCCAGTGTTCTTTTTGAAGAACGAGGATGCGCTGGCCCAGAACTGCCCCAGCCACCCGCTTTACGCCTTCCCACCATTCTCACTGTTGCCACATGTAATAAAGAGAATCAGGGAAACGTGCCACTCGGTCCTCCTCATAGCCCCGCATTTGGAGAATCAGACTTAGTTCCCAGAGCTAACACATCTGTCACAGGCAGCTCCGTGGCCCATTCCGGTGAGAACAGATCTCCTCTCTAAAGCTAGCTGCTCGATCTGGCATCCCCACCCAGAGCGCTGGTCGTTGCATGTGTGGGTGATCAAAGATTATCCGTTGCTCTCCCAGAAGGAGTAATAAACAAGATTGTGCATCCCAGACCTGTTTCCACTAGAAAGCTCTATGCGTCTAAATGGTCTGTGTTTTCTAAATGGTGCTCCGACAAAAATCTGGATCCACGGAAATGTTGGGTTTCGTGGCTGCTCATGATCCTACAGGAGCTGTTGGATGAGGGCAGGTCCACTTCCACACTCAAAGTCGTGTTCACAGAACCAACGCACGGCCAGTCACTAGGAAAACAATGAGCTGGTCACCCGTTTTCTTAGGGGTTCTAGAAGGATGAACCCTCCGCGCCCCCCGTCGGTTCCCATGTGGGATCTTTCCTTGGTCCTCAAGACCTTGAAAACTTTTCCCTTTGAACCACTAGAATCCGTGGATCTGAAATACCTATCTTTCAAAACCGTTTGTCTGACAGCCTTGTCCACAGTCAAACGTGTGGGGGAACTTCACACGCTGTCCGTCAGCGCTGCGTGTCTTGAGTTCGGGCCAAATGACTCCAGTCATTTGTCAAACCTAGACACGGCTATGTTCCTAAGGTGTATGTTCCTTCATTGTTGATGAACTACAGCATCCGTGGGAAGCCCGAAAACAGAAAACCTGACAGCTGAGTGAAAATAACACACTTTCGACGGCATGGCGACAGCTCTCCACTATAACTCTTCCTCTTCCCCTCCAAATATGGCCATATGCCCCCTTTTTTCCTTGGTTGATGTAAATTTACAGGTTAGTTACGTATAAAACCTGGGAAGTATCTCGTTCTAGTCCCATTGGAGTTGTTTTTTGTAGGCATTAAACTTCCTGATTTTTAAAAGGCAATATCTCTGCTTACATTGAACAGCGCAGCAACATAATGTCCATGCACCAACAGCAACATTACACACTATTTAAAATGAAAAAAGTTAAACCGCAATCAACCACCCCTTTAACATTCCAAAATACCAATTAATAATGTTTTTTTTTTTTTTACTTTTTTAATGTAGCATAGTTTATAATAACAATAATAATATAGGCTTCAATAATAATATATTTTAAAAGGTTAGTTCACCCAAAAATTATGTCATTAATGACTCACACTCATGTCGTTCCAAGCCCATTAGACCTCCGTAAATTTTAGAAGTAGTGCGAGAGCTTTCTGTCCCTCCATTGAAAATGTATGTATGGTATACTGTCCTTGTCTAGAAAGGAAATACAGACATCATCAAAGTAGTGCATGTGACAGTAGTGCAGTGGGTTAGTTAGAATGTTTTGAAGCATCCAAAATACATTTTGGTCAAAAAATAACAAAAACTACGACTTTATTCAGCATTGTGTTGTCTTCCGGTTCCACATGAAGGTCTTACGGCCTTTGAATGACATGAGGGTGAGGCATTTTGACATAATTTTTGGGTGAACTAACCCCTTAATGCCATGCCAGCTTCTCTAGATATTCAAGGTTAGAAACAAGGTTATTTGTTAAAATAAAACTAAATAAGATGCTAAATTAATTAATTTAATGTGAAAATGACGACATTTTTCATTCAGCATGAATCCAAATGTTTCATTATTTGCGAATCAATCTAAACTATTAGGCCTATTTATTATGTAGGCTAATCTTTGTACTTCACAGGCATTATTGATGTAAAATATCATCTTTCCAAACAGCACATGGTGGTGTTCACGCTAAACGTCACATATTATATTACAGACTATTCAAATTGAGCAGTGTAAAGTGTAACATTTTTGTGCGCACGCGAGACGTCTCGACCACTGTTTTTTTTTTTTTTTTCTTCCAAGAGAGTAAACTCTTACTCTGTAATTTGTGGTAATACAGATAAAAGCAAGACATAATTCATAAATTTACAAAAGAAAATTTACAAATGATTTTTCAGATTTTGTATATTATTGAAAACAACCGAACGTCTAAGAATTTTTTTAGATCTTTGGAGCGCGCCACAATGAACTGAAACTCAGCACGTTTTTTTTTTTATCTGTAATATTTAGCCAAGTGAATTATATTTCAACCTTTTTTAGAAGAATCTGTGTAACATGAATTTTTCAAGCAAAACATAAAATAAATAGAAATAAAAAGGTTTTAGTTTAATTCAATTAACACAAAAATACGACAAAATGGTCATGTCAAAGCATCTTGTGGCAGTTATTAGCTACTATATACATGTGTGCCAGAATGGTCAGGAGCTAGAGTCGACAACAAAGGCTGTGGCTATAATGGCCAGTGCTTCAATCTCTGAGGGTTCAGGCGCGGTGGCTATCTTGTCCGAAGACACAGGCGAAGCGCGTCTTCAGCGTTTTAATGAATGTTTGCTGCATCTGGATCCCACTCTCATTCCTCTGAAACAGCCAACACTGCACTCAGACTGTTGTTGTTGTCCTACAGATATTCCCATTTGTGTGACAAATCGGATCTGAACAATTGTGATATACAGTGTGAACATCTATAATTTTAGATCAAATTCTTTAGATTCTTTAGATTTAGATTTTTTTATTTATTTATTTATTTTTTTTTTTTTGCAACAAAGAAGGATGAAGGCTTGAGGCCCTGCATTCATTACCGGGCACTTAACTCCCAGGGGTCCATGGAGGCACTGGCTCGTCCACCTCGCTTTTTTTCTTGTCAGTGCAAAAGAGACTCAAAATACTCTGTCTATTTTGGTTATATAGAAACACGACTGAAAATTAACTTTAACTCAGGGGGCTTTTACACTGGGCTCGTTTTTTGCAATCCAAGCCCGAGCATGTTTGTCCCCAGAACCCCCTGGGGCGTTGGTCTGGTTTCACATTCGACTTGATTCTATCGAACCCTGGTGCGTTTGCGTGCATATTACGTCATTGCAAACGTGCACGCCGCATGCTATAAAACAGATCATTGCTGAAAGATCGCTTCTGGTGGCCAGGAATGGCATGTGACGTTAGAAGGTTCATTCTAGGATGACAGGAATGCATCATCTCTAAGGCATCATGCCATCTCCCAGCAGGTAAGTTCCTCCCTCTGCCTGTATCACAATGCACATCGTTACACCTAGGAGTTGACTTAATCACTGAACTACCCCTTTCTGACGAAAATACCTGTATCCTGGTCATTGTTGATCGTTTATCCAAGGCATGTCAATTAATTTTTTAAAGAATCTCCCCACTGCCATTGAGATGGCAGAACTGATGTTCAACCACATCTTTTATATTTTCAGCATTCAAGAAAACAAAGTATTCCACCGTGGTCCTCAGTTCGTCTGAAGGTCATTCTTCTCCCTCCTACTGTCATTCTCTCTCATTCGGTCATTCTCTCTACCTCTCTCCTCTGGTTACAATCCCAGGACCAACAGGCAGATGAAGAGGAAGATTCAAGAGATCGGTTGCTTCCTTAGAACCCTCATGGCGTCCCCTAACTTCTTAGGACTAACGCTCCTAACTTCTAACTAATTCCTAAACTCTTAAAAATAATGGCTGGGTTAGTGTTACTTTTAGTGCTCTAACAGTATTTAACAAAAGATTTTTTCACTAAAACTGACTCCTAAATCTGTAAAGTCAAAAGAATTCCTAAGTCAAAATTAGATTAGAGAATGCCTTTATTCACTTTTCTTAAGTGAGAAATTTCAAGAGGAAAAATACAGCATGACATGAGGAGAGGTGAGGAGAAAAAAAGGCAACCCCCAAACTCTGCACCTCTAGGAGTACAGTGTGGGAACAGGGAAAAAAACACCTCAGCAACATTAGCACACAATCAGTACACTTTACATTAACAAGACTTGCAACAGCGGTGGGGGATGAAGGTAGCCCAGCACAGGCAAGCAGCCATCTGGTCCTGAAGCGATTTCAGGCGCTGGTCACAGACCTGCCTGTCAGACTGGGGGTACAAAGCAATCCCAAACAATCCTAATAGCTGTTGCTGGTGGCAATCCACCTCAGCAATCCGCCCAAAGACACTGTACACCATTGAGGCAATAGTGATAGAGCGCTGGGTGCTGACCCTTTTCTTTAAACATGTAATACATTTTTTGATTTATAGATTTAAATCAACAAAATAAAACACCAAAAATAAATCTTAAATAAATAAATAATATCAGATAGATTACCTGTGACAGTTGTTTTCACTCACAAGTGATCGAATAGAGTACAAAATATGTAATAAGCGTATTTGGTGTGCTGTCCAAGGGGATTGATGGCTCCGAGCTTGGAATTTAGCCCAAACACAGAATTGTTCCCCGTATCCCCAGCTAAGAGTGAGGAACAGGGTGGTGGAGGGATGCAGAAAACTGTTGACGTAACTAGGTGAGTCTGCTAAATGCTGTGTATATATATCTCCTCTAGAGCTGTTTAATTAGAACGCTTGAACATGCTCCTCCTAAACTTTGTTTATAAAACATAATTTGTCAGTTGAATTCTGCAATCTCTTGAGATGCAGACATGCATGAGGAAGATTTTTTCAAAAATTAGCTGAATATACAGTATACTAGTTTAATTAGTGACACTTTCATTTTTGAATAATTAGTGACACTTTCATTTTAATATCTTCATTTGAATATAACAACATGATACCTCGTTCTACAATATTTATATCACTGACAGTGTTGTGCAAGTTACTTCGAAACTGTAATACATTAGGAATTACTTGTTACTGTTATTTAAAAGTAATTCATTACCTTACAATATTACTGTCCCAGAATTGTAATGCGTTACATTACTCATGTATTACTTTTGAGTTACTTTCACCAAAATAACTAAGTAGAACTTAACTTTTGGGCTGTAACGATATGCAATATGAAACCGAAATCGCGATTCGCCACACGACTCAGATCCACGAACCTACATAATCGCGACACACCACTTCCAACTCCAGCGTTATTCTCCTTACCGTCCAGATCCAATGCTGCCTTATCTTTAAATTAGGCTATTAGTATTATTTGAAGTTAACATTATAAAATACGTATACCTACACCACAAAACTAGTTGAGGATAAATTATTTAAAATTGGGGAAGTCCAGCATTATGGACATGACATTTGCAGTCAAAACTTGAAATAAAAATTCTCAGAAAATATGTATTGAAACGTATATAGGCTACTTCCTTAAAGGACTCCAGACATTAGACAAATATCAGTCTATGTTTTATTTTTAATATTAGGGAAAAGACACACATTCATGCGTGACAAAAAATAGGAGGCAAAATATATTTTTTGTAATTCTGTTAATTACACTGCGCAAATCGGATGAGGAAGAGTTGGCTCTCCAGTCTCCATAGAACTTAAAATATTCATTTTATTTTAGTTTTCGTGTTCGCATTTATGAGGAAAAAAACAATGTTACAGACGCGACCGCTCTGAACTGGCACTAAAAGACTGCTTTAAAACTTTCACATAGTCTGTTGCCTTTAAGAAGTAAAAGCAGACAATACACTGTAATACAACTGTAATACAAGCCTCACTGAACAAGTAACGAGTAAAATATTACTGAAAATTGATTAGTAATGCCTTACACTACTGCGTTACAGCAAAAAGTAATATGTTACTGTAATGTATTACTTTTGTAATGCGTTACTCCCAACACTGACACAGAGACCCCTCCCCCATCATCCAATCACTGTGGTCATAGTTAGTAAGCCTGTAGACATCATTCATAGCAACAAGGTCAACCCCGCCCTTACTGTTAACTACCTGAGAATATTCTAGTGCCCTTTCGTAGTCACTTCGAGTTTCGTCGAAATGATGATAAAATGGGGGTTTTGCTTAGAAGCGTATCACCTATGAGTGTTAAAAAAACAAGCCATTGGAAAAGAAATGTATTTCTGGGTCTGCAGAATTTGCATAGTGTAACTCTGCCCCACTTCGTGGGTATATAAGGAAGAATGCAGACATGTCTCTGCTTCGGAGCCAAGAGGTCCTCTTCACTCCTACAGCCTGAATTCTCTCTGAGTGTCATCGAGTATCCTTTGAGACGAGCAGCTCTCCTGTGTTGGTGCAAAGGCGATTTCCAGCGAGTTTCACATTCCTGCCTGCTGAAATCATTTGTAAATGTGTGCAGTGGTCTGCATCCAGCGTGTGTGTTTCTCCCTGGCCGCTTCAGCACATGCACAGGACTGAACTGAGCAGGTGCTGAGCATCCTTTCACAAAAGAGCTTGCATGGGCACTTCTTTTTCAAGATGTTTCTCCCATGTATTTCTGGGTGCGGTCGTACCGTCTCATTATCTGATAGGCATGATCGTTGTCTTGTGTAGAGTCCCCTTTGCCACAGTCCGTTCTATTCCCTCCTCGAGAGCTGGTACTTCCGTTGGTGGCTAGGTTGATCAGAGGGTTATGGCATGGAACTCTGTCCCGACGATGCCTCCTCGGGCCACACCCCCCTCTCCAGTACAGCAACCCGTGAGCACCTCGAGTGCAGCCGCTAAGCCATCTTCGGATGTGCCTCATTCGGTGCTCCAGATGATGAGGTGATGTCATTGGTATTTTCTGTGGATGAGGAATCGGATGTGCTGTCACCCCCTGGGGTCGCGACATTGTCCGAGTCCGACCCGGAACTGACAGCTATCCTTTCCCGGGCGGCCATGAGTGTTGGGTTAGCGTGGTATATTCCACCCTCTCCTGAACGATCATGGTTGGATGATTGGTTCTTGGGGGCTGCACGCACTGACTCTCAACACCTCTGGCTTAACTTGGCTGATATGCGGCATGCAGAGCGGACACGTCTCCTCTACTCCCTTATATCCCAGGCAGGCTTTTTCCATCCCTCCCGCTCGGCCCCAGCAGGAGCCTGTACCGGGCCGTGCCGCGGAGGTGGTTGCAGGGCAGCTCAGAGATGGTCTACAGTTCTGCCAAGGAGGTGGTAGCAGGGCCACTCCTTCCCCTGGTGGAGGGTCAGGGGGAAAACTCTCCTTGCCACTGGCCGGCCGGTCTGCCGGTTGAGTCCCAAAGTGGGTATGGCAACAGGGCACGCTCCAAGTACCAGTTACTCCAACCTGCCGTCGAATCTTCACCCCGTGGTTGAATCTCAGCTTTCTATGGGCCAGTGTGCCCTTAGGTCAAGTTTCCAGGCATCTTATTGTCATAAAAGATGCCTCCACCACGGGTTGGGGTGCCATGTGCAGTTGACATGCTGCCACAGGCTCTTGGACAGGACACTGCATGTCAATTGCCAGCATGTACTAGTCCGTCCAGACAATACCGTTTCAGTAGCGTACATCAACCATCAGGGTGGTCTACGCTCCCACAGTACATCGCAAATCGCTCATCACCTCCTCTTATGGAGTCAGAAGCATCTGAGGACGCTTCATACTATTTACATTCCAGGAGACCTGAACTGTGCAGCCGATAAGCTCTCAGTCGGTTCAGCTGATTTAGGAACAGTTCGGGGACACTCAGGTAGATTGCCTCCCATGACTCTTTCCATTGCAACTTATTTTATTCCCTGGCCTGGAATTCGGGCCAGCTAACTCTCACATGATCCTGAGACCCCAGCCTAGATATGTTCCCAAGGTTCCTACCACTCTCTTTCGGGACCAGATGGTGAACCTGCAAGCGCTGCCTCAGAGGAGGTTGACCCAGCCTTGGTTCTGCTCTGTCCAGCACGTGCTCTCAGTGCTTACATAGACAGGAAGCAGTGTTTCATGGCACCCCGCTAACAGACATAATACATCATAATACCGCAACACCTAATACATTTGTGAGATTCATGTACTCGCTTCAACTAGCCAGTAACCAGGATCTGCTCAGGTGTCTTCGCTTGCTCACCATTCCACTCCATGGACTGAATACGTGCGATATTCTCCTCAAGTGAGTTTTGCCGAGAAGCCCTGAGTTCCTCACGCACTGTTGACGTCAACGCCAAGGTTAGGCCCCCGGCAGCTTTCGCAGTTGGCTAGGTGCCTCAATGTGCATGTGCTGGGCGGCGCAAGGTGGAACCAAGGGGGAAAACCTCCCCATCTCTCTCTTCAAGCCAACACGGAAGTGAATTAAACTGCAATTCATCGAGCGGCCTCTTGAGGCTGACTGCAAAAGCGAGTCAAATCTGTATCTCCCCCAAGTTAAAACTTCACAGCAGAAAAAAAAAAAAAAATTTTACAGCCTGGAGCCAAATAGTTGTTTTAGTCTATATCGCTAATTTTGCCCTTCATGATGAATGTGAGGGGGGTGATTTTTTTTACAACTCATCTGTTTAAATTATATTTAAGCCTTAAAGTTCTGCATAATTAAGGGCGTGGCCACTTGAGTGACAGGTGGATTCTTGCCGCCGCTTTCACTGCTAGTCGTTTGTCTGCTGTCTGTTAGCGTCACCCTCAGCTGTGTTTGTGCTTTTTCCGGGATTATTTCATACGATTTAATACATGTATTATACCTTCGCCCGTGCACGCCATTGGATTCCGTCGTGTTGAGTATGGAGAGAATGACCAGCGCTGTATTTCCAGTTGTTTCCCTCACATGCACTAATGGATGTCTGATGATTTCAATGCGTTCTCTCCGTCCATGCAATAGATGCACACCCTTGAATGAGCACGGATTTCTAGTTCATTTACTTGAACTTCTGAGGTAATATCTTTGGTTTGACCCATCTGAGAAACTGAGAGGCAGCCAAAATCAGATTGTAAAATGGACTGAATTAAAGCTCTTTACGAACTTGACATGAGATGCCGACTGACATGTGCTTGAATCACTGTCACCTGCACAAGCTTAGAGCAATATTGTAAGTTAGGCTACTAATACATTTTTAACTAGCAGAATAATAATGCATCATGATACACATAGTTGACTGCTTGTATGTTGTGAGAAATGTGTGTGATCTGTGTTATGTACTGTTGTAAACATGCTCTTAACCTTGTGGGATTAATAAAGTTGATAAAAAAGTAAAGTAAATAGTCTCACTTTTAGTTACATCTAAACTATTATAATATTTCGATGGGCAAAAACATGAACTTTAACCATGGCTTTACTTTTTCAATCAGCTGTCACCTATGCGTGAGGGCAGTAGCATAGCATTAGTACCTCAGCTCCACCCACGTCTGGCCTCTTTGCCCATTATAATTGATCCGGTTGTGACGAGAGGTGACGCACTGCCAAGATGGCGACGGCCAGCCCCGCCCACTTTAGGCTTCGAAAACGCTCTTCAGAAACCCACGGGTGACGTCACGGATACTACGTCCATATTTTTTTACAGTCTATGGTTGGAACGGAGACGTTGCGTCTTCCTGCCACTTTTGCTGTTCCTGCTGGAACGCTGAGCTCAGTCTTGGCTCCTTAGCTGGGAAACATGTCTGCATTCTGCCAGCGTTCTTCCTTATATACCCATGCAAAATCTGCATACCCATGGCATTTCTTTGCCATTGGCTCATTTTCACTCGAAGGTGATAGGCTTCTAAGCGAAACCCCCATTTTGTCATCATTCTGACGTAATGTCTCTGTTCCCTACTCAGGTAACGAGGGTTACATACGTAACCGAGACGTTCCTGTGCTTAAGTACCAAGTTCTCCTCTCCAGCTCCAGTCTTCAGTGTTACTCTCCCTCATGTCATCTCTGTGAACTTCTCATTTCATTGTGGATCTCGCCTGTCACAGGAGACCTTCCCGACAGCAATAGTCTGTCATATTAACCCTTGATCACTGTTCACCATTCTAAACACCAGTGTTGTAGTACTCGAGACTCGGTCTCGAGACCATATTTTAATCGTCTTGGTCTTATCATGGACTCGTGTGCATTTGGACTCGGAATTGACTCGTACTCAAACATTTTTTTTTTGGGCTCGGACTTATTCCCGAGTCCACTTGAGTTCAATTCAAAATATTTTTCATGATTATTAATGTATGTTAATAAAATATTTCTTTAAATTGATTGACACGCCCAGTGATTGGTGATTTTCTAGTGCACAACAAATTGTAATAAAATTACTTTTAACACCACCTACTATGTGGCCTTTTTACCCTAAACTGATCATATTTTTTAAACTCTAAGTAAATTCAGTAAGAAAAAAAAAAAGGATTTCTCGAAGTAAATAAAAGTAAATTAGGTAATCAACCCTCACTGGTCTCGGTCTCGACTCGGACTCGACCATCTCTGGTCTCGGACTCGACTTGGACTCGACTCTCTATGGACTCGGTCTTGACTCGGACTCGACTCTCTCTGGTCTCGGTCTTGACTCGGACTCGAGTGAGGTGGTCTCGACTACATCACTGCTAAACACACCTGTCTGCATTTCCCACTGTTGTTTAAATAAACTCGTTGTTCCCTTACATCTGTTTTCTCTGAGTCTGCATATCGTTACATCCTTGGCATAGAGGTTATTTACTCTGAAATTTAATTTTGTAAGGGCTGTTGTACTTTTTACAAGTTTTGATATTGCAACTTTATAAAATCTATCCAACAAATGAAGGTTGTCACTTTATAAAAGGGACAACCTTTTATTTGTTATTTTTTTCTTGCTCTCTCTTACTGTCCTTCAAAGCTTTAGTTACATCATCTCACTCTGCCAATTTCAGTTACTCTACCACTGATGTGTTCTTGGAAGAAGAAAAGAAGGAAAAGAGAACTTGAGCAGTGTGAGAGAGAACATTGAGTATGTAAAGATAAATCCATTCCATCAGCGACAAATATACATAGGTTTGAGCCTACATATGTGTACAATGTTGTGATCGTTTTTTCTTGTTTCCTATTGATGTCAATTTTGGGTAATCGACCCAAGTAGGAACATGAATCATTCAGCAAGTGGATGTGAGCAGTGAGTGCTGGATGTCTCTCTTTCTCCCTCTCTCTCTCTCTCTCTCTTCGTGTCCCTGAAAGAGCGGCCCCAGCCATAGCAGACATTTTTGTGGTGAAATCATTAAACCCACGTGCAGAGCTCTCTCTGTGGTCACTGGGGGTCTTGCTCCTCTGCCTTTGGCTGAATAAATCATAAAGTTTGCTGGGAGACCACACAAGAAGCAGCAGCAGTGGAGGCAGGCAGGCAGACCCAGCGTTGAGCCGAGCAAAGCAAAGCAAAGCAAAGACACACATACACACAAACCTTTCCAGTCTGCACACCCCTCCTCCCTCCCTCCCACCGCACAACCCCACCCTCCTTTGCTTTTTTCAGCACTAAAGTGCAAAACACCAGAGGAGAAAGGGTGAATATATAATGTGTGAGAGAACAAGTCATACAAAATGGAAGGAAAGGGGGGAAACAATGAATGGGAAAAGTGCAATATGGACAGAGTTGGCAAAAAGTGGAATAAGTACAGAAAATAAAGATGAAAGAGGGAAAGAGTGAGAGCAAATGTGCAAGTGTGTTGCAAGTGTGTTGCAGGTCTGTACTGAAGCAAATGCACATATTTGTAAAGCACATAATAGTAAAATGGTTATAGCATAATAAATGTGCTAAATTAATATTAAAAGGAAAGAGAAAATGGTTTCAATGTTGTTTGTTGTTGACATAAAATAATGAGTTTCCAATCAAGGTCTTCTTATTGTGCCATTACTGCGTCACTCAGTAGAAACTAGCCAAATTAGGCCGATGCCAACATAGACAGGTTGTGTGATATGCCCTCATCCTCTAAAATCAATAATTACATAGATCCTGATTCTGATTGATCAATTGTTTAACCCAGCGTTATGTTATTCCCTAATAACAACCGGTGAAAACTGATAACACAGGCTCATCCAGGTAACTTAAGAAAGAGCTATGGTTTTTCCTCGTGGAAGTTTTGCGTTTGGTGAGCTAATAAATATTAAATATTAAAGCTCAAATCAATATTTTGTGTACAAAACAATTATTTAATTATGTCATCTGTCTGTCTTTAGCTTATTAATTAATGTGTAAATTTAAATGTAAGTCCAAACAAATCACATTATAAATGTCACTGTATCACCAACAATCTGCTATCTCAAAATCAAACTCCTCTCACAAAAACTCACAAAGTCAAGATGCATTGACTTCACTTGTATAGAGTGCCGAAGTTATGACGTCACTTTGTAGGACAACTCGGAAGTTAGCTGTGCATGGGTTCCCTCGATCGAAAAGCTATGGGTGCTATTCAGGTGATTCAAGCTATTCAGGTGATTTAGCAAAAACCCATTCTAAAAACCCATAGACTTTAGGGCGAGGGAACCGGAAGTGCTAAAATGCTAACTCACTTCTGCGTTTGGCCTACAAAGTGATGTCATAACTTCGGCACTCTATACAGATGTGCGATTATGTAGTCTGTTCCTGAACTTGTCAATCAAACGCTGATTCGGCGGACCATGCCACCTGTCGAAACACCTGTGAAACACTCCGAAGCTTCATTTAGCCCTAGTCATGTGACATGGGTAATTTGAATCACGCTTCGGATCATAGAAACTTCTGTACTCCAGGATCTCGAAAACCATGGAAACGTATGTTTGGTTTCACTTTATTTGGATGGTCCCTTTAAATCTTAACATAATTTCTGTTGCCAAAGGTGCCTACTCCTTGTTTATTTAAGGAAAACTGAGGAGGAAAAAAACGGCGCATAAGGCAAGATAAGCTGTTATACCTTTTATTTTACTTTATTTGTATACTTGTAAATGTATTTGGTATTAATTTATCCTTGCACTAAATGGACTGAAAACCAGTTGATGTTATATATTGTCCTAAAGTGTATTCTCACTGTGTAGCCTACCGCCTGCAGAAATCTGTAGGGGATGCCATTGTTGTTTTGTATGGTTTGGCGGGCTATGTGAAGTCAGAGTACATCGATATAGTACGAGTACACGGGTGGGAAGTCTCGGGTTTGACTGGCGTTACAGTGCACTTTCACGGGTATAAGTTGGAAAAACATGGTTTACAGGTTGCCTGGAACGTGGCATAACTTAACCACTTAATGTGTGACCTGTGTGCTGGTATTACCATTGCTGGCTGTTGCCTTGCCTTGCCTTGCCAGTTGTTCATCATGTGTAGCTTGGGCCATCACAACTTCTAATAAAATGTGTATGTTTGTTCTTCATAACATAAGTACCACAAGACTTTAAGTACGGGGGCATCTTTACATTTAAAGTAAATAGAACGGGGCATCAGTTTACAATCAGGAATTTTATCGTTACTTTGCGTTGCGCCGCATCCAGTGTACTCAGCATCATTGGTTAAAATGGGTTCTATTTGCTTTTGTCGCATCTAACATATACTCTCTCTCTCTCTCTCTCTATATATATATATATATATATATATATATAAACAGTGCATATCATATTTTTATAATTTCACTGTGAGGGCGTGACAGTGTTTTTATACCATTTACAGTTTTGTAGAAGCATGTGAGACAGAAATCCACTCTATGATGTTGCTACTTCTTTCGCATCCTCGTTTTTTATTGAGCCTGGGAAGTCACCTGTATTAGAAAAAAAAGACTCACATTTCACCCCCTCAGTAAACTGTACTCACAGATTATTAATTTGTTCCCTTGCTTTAACAAATTATGCCCATGGATTAATAAACTGTACCCACAAATGTCCAATCGGTGCATTTAGATTTGTAAACTGTATAGTACCTTCGGTTTTTAAATCCATACCCACAAAATCATAATCCATGCCCAAGCTTTAGAAATCTGTTACTGCGGCTTATAAACCAAGGGCACGAATTGCAAAACTGTGGTGGCGGATTTGCGGGTCCTGTTTTTTTTATTTTGTTTCTCTCTCTCGTTTTTTTGCATGCCTTCCAATCCAATGAAAATGCTGTCATCATGCATGTCTCCATGAAAAATGGATAGAGCAGGGGTGAGATAGGAGAGAAGAAAAAAACGGTAATTCAAGCCTAATCTTTAGAGAAGGCCAGAGCCGTTCTTGACCCAGTGGTTCAAACATTTTACAATGACCTTTAACCCCACAGCTACTTGGCTGGTGTTAGGTGGCTCAGCCTCACCCATCTCATTACACAGGCCGACCCTGAGCTTTGATTGTGGCAGGAGAGAGGCTATTATTTAGAGATGGTATCAGTGTCAGGAGTGTGAATGCTGGTCCCAAAGGTGAAACGTCACAGGTGGCCCCCAGTGTCGCCCCTGTGAAAGAGCTCCCATTAAAACAGACCTGGAGGCATGGCAGGCGGTCACTGAGGTCTAGCTGAGCTGTCAGTATCTCCAAATCAACAGCAGACTACAAAACTGCAAAAAGTGAAAAGTTTCTTTAACTTCCTTTCTTTACATTTCTCATTCATAAAGGTTTTGAATTTTAGAAAACTAAAATCTAAACTAAAATCAATATGTCCTTTTTAAGAGAACAGTGTGGAAGTGAAATGGAATTCTATAATGTCTTTTCAGAGACAGAGCTTATAGAATTTATTATTTTTAAGCCGAATTGTTTTGATTTTTGAAAGATTTTTGGAAGATAGTTCAGAACTGTGTTCTTGTCTTACCCTGATTCGCTACAGTAAGCCTATAATAATGGTTTATATTTTGAGTGGTTATGTTGGTTTCCCAAATGGGGTTTGTGAGTAAACTTCATTCATGGTTTCTGTGAGTTGAAGAAAAACTGTGGAAAAAGTGGTGATTGTGAGGAACCTGAATACTGCCTTGATTCACACCTGAGAAGACAATGACCTGCATAATGAGCCGGATAATAAGCTGCATAATGAGCCATATAATGAGCCTTTCAAACAGATGTGACACGGGGTACCAAGGGCTGGTACCCCGTGACACATCTGTTAATGTATAAGGACCATGTATAAGGGCTGTCAGTAAATACGGTATTAACGGCGCTAACGCAAACCCATTTCAACAGCGGAAATTTTTCACGCGATTAACAGTCTTTTTGGCCTAGCAAACTTTGTAGTTTTTTTCAAATGCTTTTGCAACAGGACAGGGCATGTGAACCCATTCATTTTAATGGCTTTTGCCGCTCGAGGACGTTTTGTTGCTTCGTCGACCACAGCGCAAGCGGATCTAGCTACGGAAACAAAACAACATGCACGCCGCACACACTTGTTTGGGCTTGCGAGCCAGGCAAATAGTTGGTTACCGTCATAGATATCATATAGAGACTAGATGCCCTATTGGCTGCTGGGCACTGAGAAATCCAGCCGCCATCTTGAACCGGTCATTTTCCTATTGTGTTGCATAGCAGCAGTAGATTCCATTGCACTGTGCAGCATATTTCTGCTCAAATCGGTGGACAATCGCTCGGGAATTACTTTTCACAAGTAAGATTTAACATTTAACATTACCGTACTATTGGTTGTATTTTGTGAATAAAATATCCCATGTTTCCTGTATCAAAGCTACATGTATGACCGTTGCAGCAAAAAACCCGCGTGAAAATAAGTTCGGTATTTAGTGAGATATGATTAATTAAATGTGCTGACAGCTCATATCACCTGCCATACAGATTACATTGAGTGGAGCGGATGACCGGTTTAAGATGGCCCGTGCCAATAGGCAGTTACTGTTATGTTTTGAGTGGATGACGAGCGCGAGATGTCGAAATGGATGCCAATAAGATTCTGAATGGAATGTTTACTTTTAAAAAGTTGCCAAATGGTTCCATTGACAAAACTAAAGTGATCTGTGTGTTTTGCCATTGTGAACTGAGCTATCATCATCACAACACGTCCAGTCTGAAATACCACTTGATGGCCAAGCACACGCACAGCTGATGCGAATTCTCTGCCCCCTCTTCTCATCTCCTCATCTTTCACCCTTTTATAGATTGACAGTGTTACATTGTGTGAGACATTATTTGCTCCAAGTGAGAATGTTAGTGTGAAATTGAACATAGTATATTCCAATGTTGTTAAAAAAAAAAAAAAAAAAAAAAAAAAACGTGCACAAAGCAAGCCGATCCACTTTGCCATGTTGATAAGAGCATTAAAATGAGAAAAAAAATAAAAGGACAAAAATAAATCAAGAGACATGTGGAATAGAGAAAAATGTGATTAATAACAAGTTAACTATGATATTAATGCAATTAATCGTTTGACGGCACTTATCAATATAATATATTTATATCAAAATCGACTATATGTAGCAAAATCGACTCGTTTGCAGGAGCTCCTCAGAGACTGGTTCAATTGCTTCAGATCTATAATGGGACACAACAGTGGGCCAACAGTTTCACAGCCTGCACTGACAACACCTGCTCAGAACAAGTAGTCTAGGCCTTGTCATATTTTCATTATATAGTCCCTCCTTGCCTGTCTTGAAACTTGAGAGCCCAAAGCAAATCTCCATCTCTCATCTCTAGCTCACAGTCGTCACCCAAAAGAAGCTGGATTGCACATATAAAACCACAAGCAAGCAGCTGATTCATTTAAATTTTCACTTCTTCAGATGGCATGTCATTCATGGCATATGCATGTTTGCTGCTTAAGCATTTCGGGTATTGACAACATGCTTGTTGCTATGGCTCATGCGGGTATTGGCAACATACTCGTTTAGGTCATCCAAGTAAGGGCAACATACTTGTTGCTTAAGGCTTTCATATTTTTGGTAACGTTCTGTTGCTCAAACTTTTCAGGTATACTGACACCATGCTTGTTGCATTGGCTCACTCAGGTAACTGAAAAAAAAAAAAACAACAAAAAAAGCCTAATTTGTGTTGTCAGTTTGGGTTTGGGGGATATTGGCATTTGATTTTGTTTTGGGGGTTATTGCATACTAGGTTGCATGGATACACAGGGAGTTCTTGCGTGGAACAGAACAGTACCTCCAATCCAAACTGTATGCTAAATTTCAATCGTATTTGATGATAGTGGTCCTGCATCAGTTCTGGCAGGTTACGTTAGTCAAGCTCACATCAGCTGATCCACGTCTACCTATAGAAATACGATGTCTATCACTGTATACATATATAAGCTCATTCAGTACTATCAGCAGCTGTCGCGTTTCTCGGGAGCTAATTACCCTCCTACATCCTCCTCTCGTCAGTCAGGATTTGGTTGAATCAGACTTAATTCACAAATTATGTAGTACATTAAAATATGTACAATATGTATATATATATATATATATGGGGGGGGGGGGGGTATTGCTACTCTCCCTTCTCTTATCCATACTAGGCTGCATGGATGCGCAGAGAGATTTTGCCCAGAATAGAACTATACAGCCCATTCAAACTATGCTAACTGTTAATCGTATATTGATGATAGTGGTCCTGTCAGAAATGGCATATTTTGTCTTTGAACGTGCAACTCTCACATTTAATTCAATAAACACAACCTTTTAAAGTTTAATAATCACAAGAGGAGGTATCGTAATTACTGCTTTTCCATTCACAAATGTAAAATGATAACTTGTGTTATACCATTTTAGATTTTAAAGGTGTATTCACACCTGCCTTGTTTGGTTCGATTGAATCAAACTCTAGTTCGTTTGCCCCCTTGGTGCGGACCTTTTGGGCAGGTGTGAATACAGCAATCGAACTCGGGTGCGGACCAAACAACCGAACCGAGACCCAGCTGAAGAGGTGGTCTCGGGACGGTTCCAAACGAACTCTGGTACGGTTCGTTTACGGTGTGAACATGAACCGACCCAATTGCAAGAAAGCACTGCGTCGAAAGAGAATATTGCGCGTCTTTCTGCACGTCTTTCTGCGCGTCGTGTGTGAATGTCTAATCGCGCAAAGATGCAAAAAAAATATCATTTGCAGTTCATAAAGCATTTGCAGTTCACCACCTTTTGGTGGTGGTTGACGAGTTTCCCCCTCAAAGCGAGTGCCGAGAAAAATTCTATATAAATGTAATGAATTATTATTATTATTAATGTAAGGATAGTTACAATACAATGATGATGATGCGTTAATTTACGTTAAACTGGACAAACTTAATCGCAAGCGTTAACATTGAAAGCACTTGTTAGTACACAATAAGAATCTCATTATTTGAATGAGTGAACATAGCCCCTCTCTATGAATGAAAACTTTATACCTTCTCCGTCTTCTGTGCAGTGCCACTTGTAACGCAAAGTTGAGATGTTGCCCAGAGATAAAAAAAAAACAGAAGGTGGTCGAATGAAAAGATGCACGAGAGACGAGAGTTGTCGTATTTCCCCGCGTTTATAGAGCCACTCAAACGTTACACTCGTCGTCTTCTCAAAATCCGAATTACAGCTTCGTATAGATGACATTGTATCATATGATACTCATTAGTTTCTTCATATTGCGTTTGTACAGAATTAACACAAAATTAGTAAAAGAACAAATATTGCAGTATGAAATATATGGAAATATCTCCATGCTGAGCCTTTTTTGCACTTCCTGATTTCCCTTGAGAATACTTGTCCAATGAATGGACGACCTTAGCACACGTGTGGTTTGGTTTACAAATTTTGGTTCACTCGCAAAAAGAGCAGTGTGAAAGCGAACCATACCGAAAAAAAAAATATAATAATTTATTTGGTCCGGACCAAAGCAAGTGAACTATCGGACTTTCCTGGTGTGATACACCCTAAGACTTTTGTGTCCTTGGACTTAAGATACTTTCAGACTTTTTAAGGACCTTTTTAAGGACCCTATATTATGTTAAATGTTATGATCAATAATATTGTATATTTTTAAAGATGATTGTTTCATTATATATTTAGTCTAAATCCTTGCCTCAATACAACTTTCCAGATTCAAGACTCAACAAGTGATCTGCACTCACAAACAAAGGGACCAAACCACCAAAGAAGGTTCTGCTTGTGTTGTCCCGATGTCTGGTACTGGCACAGTGTAGAGACTTGGTGAATCGTTGAGGTCTGCTATCTACAGATGGCTTTTGGTGGGAATAATGGGTGATGTTTGGTGTTTGTGTGTGTGTGTGTGTGTGTATTGCACAGATAGCTCTTTATGCTACTGTTTATTATGGTCAGGACAATGTCATGCCTTGTGCACTGCACAAGAACTGCCATATGTCAACATCTTGCTGGTGGTTCTTGGACTTCCAAACAACAGATAGGGTGCAATGAACCTGCCATGTAAACTTTGGACAACACATTTAGCAGAACTGTAATTATTTACACAGACCGGTGCATGGGATTTTTACCCTTTTTTTTTCTTGGTTGCTGAGGGTATAAAACTAATTAAATTGGTTAATCTAATTCTACTTTGCACCTTCAGAGTTCTTACAAACTGTGATTCATCTTTCCATTGGAAGTGATTTGCATGGGGTCTGTGTGTGTTTGTTCGTGAGAGGTTGTTATTGAGGGGGTTTTTGGGAGCACTCCTACAATGCCCCACCTGTGCCTCAGCCATACCCCCTCGGACCACCCACTTAGGGGAGAGACAGGGCAGTGGGGAAGGCCTATAACCTCTCTGGGTGGGCAATAAGACCTTGAACTCAAGTAGAATATTTCAGACAACCAAGAGTTGTGATCGCAGAGCTGTCATCAAGAATATCTACATGTCTGTGAGATAATTCAAGTTTTGATTGCACGGACGGGACGTGTTGGGAATAATGATAATGTAGCTTGTCTGAAGAGTGAGTTAAAATCTAATTGTGTTTCTACTTGGTGTAAACAAATGTTACATTGAAAAAAACAACAACTGTTTTTCAAGGGTAAAATATCACCTGCTTGTGGATCTCCAAACCGGCTAAAATTGTACCTCCTGGACTTCCGCTTGCACACAAAAGAACAGAGAGGGTATTAATTATTTTAAGAAGGACAGGCTCTTCAAATGGGAGAGTTAATCTGCTGGTCAATGGTGATTAGAGGGCTGTTTGTTTCTGGATTTTAAGAGGTCATGCAGTGGAAACATTGGTCCTAGATCAGCTTCCTTCTGATTCTGTTGGCTGTAATTGGAGTGATAAGGCTTGCTGTATACTTGAGGAAGAGGAGAACAGGCAGGGCAATGAGCAGGATGGCCGAGGGGAAGAACCCCTCCACGGTGGTCTGAAGACATGCTGAACTCCTGCAGCCACAGTGCTCTGACTGCTAGTGACCCTGATCACTCCAGCACTGACATGGAACCGATGCTCTTGCACTCGTGCCTCTTAACTTTCTCTATTTCTATGCCATCCATCCATCCATCCATTCTTATAATAATAATTTCTCCTTGCCGTTACATTGCTGTGGTTTCATATAGGGATAATTCACCCAAAAAATGAAAAATAGAAAAAATAGAAGTGATATATAACATGTATACTTTGTTCAGCTTTGCGCACACAATTGGTTCTGTTAAAAATACAAATCTGATTTTAAGTTAGATTGTGTTAGATTGTATATTCAACCATAGAAGGACAGTTCACCCAAAAATACAAAATCTATCATTATTTACTTACCCATGTGTTGTTCCAAACCTTTTTTTTTTTTCGTTTTTGAACAATATTCAAGAATATTCATAGAATATTCTGATATGCCATGTATTTTGAAGCCATTCAACATCTGTTTGTGCGGAAAATACAAATTTAAAGTGGACCTAAACGCCCTAAATGAGCTGCACATAGTCTGCTAGATTTATTTCCTTGCTAGATCACATATAATGTCTGCGCCACATAAACATTACACATTTTCCTCAATAAATATAATTTTACACCAGACTGCTTCACAAACGAGGATCCGTTCAATACTGTATTTGCACAGAAGTTGATTCTGACAGATGAGTCGATACCTATATATAATAATATATAATTGTAATATATCATTATGCAATTTATAGTTATAATATAAATATAACTTTAAATAAAATATAACCTATTCTCAGCATGTATTCTCTGGCATCCTACTACAGTTACCACATGGCACCTTATTTGATGAAAAATACAGAATTGTAAAATATTTTTTCAATTTAAAATAATACTATTCTATTTTAAAATATTAAGAATGTAATTTAGTCCTGTGATGGCAAAGCTGGATTTTCAGCATAATTTCTCAGTGTCACACGATTTAATATGCTGATATGGTGCTAAATAAATATTTCTTAATATTTTAAATGTTGAAAACAGTTGTGCTGCTTAGTATTTTGGTAGGCACCGTGTTACTTTTTTCAGAATTTTTCAATAAATGGAAAGTTCAAAAGAGCATTTATTTTGAAATAGAAATCATTTTACCTTAAAAACCTTCACAGTCACTTTTAATCAATTGAATGCATGTTTGCTCACTTTGCTGAAGCTCACTTTGCTGTGTTAATGTCTTTAAAAAACTTTCTGACCCCAAACTATTGAACGGTAGTGTATATACTGCACTTTTATAACACTTCTATACAACAGCCCCCAGTGAAAATCTAAAGTATTCATGTACGTTTTCCACGGAAGAAAAAGGCATATGTGTGAATAATATAATTTTCATTCCTGTATGAACTGTATCTATCCTACTTTATTACCTCGCAAAAAGACGCAGTAGTGTTTCCTGCAGCCCAGGCAAGAAACCGATATACAGTACATCTTTTGTTGTGGCACAAACATGGATAGGAAGATAAAACTAATTCAAGCATACTTTTCATGTTCAAATAAACACGAGTGTACTTGTGTGGAAACATTGGGCAGAGAGGAACAAAACGCGCATTCACCAGCAATACAGCAAAATGAACCTCGACTAAATAACACAATCAAACACTGCTACTGACCCTTGGCGTGCCCAGGTTGGTTGGTTTACATTCAGGCCACCGGCCACCCCCCAATCTTTTGCTTGACTGATGGATTGTATTGTTTGGCCTTCCTTGACTATAATTGGCTATGTTGTATAGATTAACGCTTGAGATATACTCAGCAGATCCCAAACATGCCACCCATGGCCTCTGGGTCAATAACACTTCTATCAGTCTAGGGGCCTCTAAATGATAAACAGGGTCAACTTCAGCTCCAACAGAGGTCCGCTCCACGACTCCAGTCCTCCAGGACCAAACATACAGAGCTGATGGAACAAATGACGCTTTTTCCCCCTCTCTTTTCACTGAACTGATAAATATTTAGTCAGCCCTAAGATGATGTGACAGACTGGTAGTCCAAACAATTCGCTAAACAATTGTCGAGACACGATCTGTATACTGTTCAGCTTCTTTGTGGTGAGTGTTGAAAATAATATTCCTAAACAGAGGGGCATTTGTATTCCCTTATCGCTAAAGGACCACCTGATTTACTCGAAATTATACATATAAAGTCATACAAATGCAATCTAAATTATAACAATGCTCCAGGTCGAACATGCATCCTATGCAGCCAGGACATTCCAGTGCAATGTGAGGTCTTTGAGCCGAAATCCTTATATGGAATGTGCGGGAAAGGCCTCACCTGCCGTTTAGCACAGGGCGTGACTTTGAAGTCCACTGCAATTAACATCATGTCTTACTTGGAGCTCACATTGTGACAATAATTGTCTGCGCAGACCTCTCAGTGCATTCCATTCATAAAAAGGGGAAAAGGAAGCCCAGGGAGATGAAAAGAGGCAAAAGCATTTAGGTGTGAGATAACTGCTTATGAGCTCACAAAACAGTTCACTCAGAGTTCGACCGCTCTGTCTGCAACCTAACATCAAAGGAGAAAGCCATATTTTTGCAGCGACAATCCCACAATCTCATGTTAACAAAGATTACAAACTACACTGCAACAATTAGTCCTTGCTGACTGCTCCTAAACATTGAAAGTCGGCATGTTAAACTATTTTCCGCCCTGAAATTCGAGTCAAATGATCTATATCTACATCTTATCTACACCTATATCTTTCATCGGAGCACTATGCCATGTAATTTAAAGAGTTAATTCTCGGAAAGCTCAAGAGTGTTTGGACATGACTCGTGGGCTGCAACCGCAACAGTACACTGTCCAATTGACCATACAAATATTTGGAGTCTGCAAAGTGCTCATATTTGGCAGGCGACTCTTCCTCAAAGCGGCTTGGAAACCGCAGGTTGAGAGCGATAGAAAAAGGGCCCTCCTAAAGGAAAGACAAGTGTTGAAAGGTCTTTGAGAGTTCCTCTGCGCACAGCAGTGATTGATGATTGATTAACCTCTTTGTTGCTTCATCAAAACAGGCCGTGTGAACTCAGCAAAGCAGATTCGTTGAGAGAACTTTCCAAACTTGGTGGGCCAAACGCATCCGATTGTAATGTCTCAGCTCATTAAACATTTAATAAAAAACACACCTTGTGGCCTTGTTGCTTGGCACACAGAACGCCGGAGACAGCCTCGGTTTGTGAGAATCAAAGGGGTGCATGCAAATGCTACTTGATTAGAAACACTGGAAGGATGTGTGATATGACACACAGACACACACACACACACACACCAAGATCCTAAGATTAATACCTTCTGGATTAGATATTTATGCGTCATTAGCTGATTCTCAATATTTTGTATTCAGGCCATGCATTACAATGGAAAATTCCCATCTGTGGCACACAACACTTAAAAAGTGATGACAGCTCTGAATAATAGAGTATATATATATTTTTTCTTGATCCCTTTTCACATACTGTTCTCCCGATGTGTTTGTTCCGGACTCTTCTGATAGAATATAGCACATCTTGTCTCTGAGAACTTCCAGGAGCATTTCTGAACAACATTGTTATGCTGAGTTTTACTCAGGTGCTAATGACATGTGATACTGTATGCCAAAATATAAAATATGCACATAAATTACAGCTGCGGTTTAACAGGGTATACAGGTTTCCTTTTCACATTAGGTTTCTGCTTCAAGAGACAGAAAAGATCCAGAGGCAGCAACAGAACATTGATCTGCTCTGGAACCTCACTGTCAAGTAGGGGTGGACATAGGGTTGGGTATCGTTTGAATTTGAACGATTCTGATTCCGATTCCTTGTTTCGATTCCGGTTCCTAACGATTCTCGATTCCGATTCTTTTAAGAGGCAGGGTCAAAAAAGTTTAGCTAACCTTGCTAACCAACGGTCTTTCTGAAGGAAATAATACTTTCTGAAGGAAATACTCCTGTCACAAATACTCCTTCTGTCACAAATTTTGCATTTTGCCGAGATTTCGTTATTTTTAGAAAAGTGAAGCCACACTTTGGACCGCTGACGTAAGGTACTCATGTTCGACTCGCGCGGTTATGCCAACACTTCCGGTAGACGCTTCTTCGTTGGTGTTGTTCAGCGTTTTTTTCTTCCGCTCGGCGGACTGTGAATATCGAAACTAGGAATCGAAATTTTAACTTTTTAACGATTCCGGGAAAAACGAAAAGTTAGTCCCGGTTCCAATCGATACTCGATACTCGATTCTCGATACCCAACCCTAGGTGGACAATATCAACCGGTAGAGATTTTGGACAATTTTTTTTTCTATTGTGGTTACGCTCACATGACATTGCTGAGCTGCATCTTCATGAAAGCTTATCACGTGCATGTGTTTTCAAGCATGTGATTTTAAACTGTTGAAGCTGCGAAAGAGAACTCATTTTGCTGTATGAGCGCACTGTTTCATGCACACACAAAGCCGCTGCTCATAGAAAGCTTTAGCGTAATTTCTGCCAGGAAGACTCAATTGTTACGTCACTTATTACCTTCACATCTAACCAATCATGTTCTATTACTTGTTTTTGAAAAGATTGGTACTTAAACGTGTCTAAATTTCGCAAATGCTGACGCCAATATTTACCTCAATCCTCCCAACCACCACCAGGATGGTCCCTGCCCATACCTCCCAAGGGTTTGGCTGCGCCATGCCTGGAAATGCAGGAAATTCCGGACCCTCTGAGCTACGGACGGGGCCTACGCCAGAGAACTTCAAAACAAAATATTTGCTTGCTGGGCAGTTAATAAATTAATGTGGTGACGTCATTTTGTTCTTTTTGCTGCCTAATTGGGCTTGAATGGTTAACTACACAGACTTATGTGTCACAATGCATATCTTTGCAAGTAAAATGAAAGATTTAGCGTAAGTTCTGCAAATAAAAGTCAATCGTTACGTCACTTATTACCTTCAATCTAACCAATTATAGTCTAATACTTGCAGTATAAAAGATCGGTACTTACACATGTCTGAGTTCGCAGATGCTGATGCTGATGGTCCCTTCCCATACCTCCCTCCCGGGGGTCGGCTGCACCCCTGCCTTCGTCTTCAGGCAGGAAATGCAGATTCCGCTATCCTCGGCTTGTGGGCTACGAAAGGGGGCTACGCCAAAGAACTTTATAAATATTTGCTTACTCATTTATGTCTTATGTGAATGTAAAAAATTGAGAAAGAAAACGCACAAATAGACTTGATCCATGCACTCGGTCTTAAAGTGTCAGTTTTTAAATATACCTGCTGTCATGTGTCATTAATCAAACAATTACATAATCAAAGTCTCACTGTTCTTGACTGAATCACTTAACTTTAATAAGAATATGTATTTTAATTTACACAGTGAAAGTGCAGTTTGTTTTACTTTAGATCCTTTATTGTTCTATTGAAGTTTGTTCTATTGCTTGGATTTAGTTATTATTTTAACACTGACAGTGTACTTGTCTTCAGTAAACCTTTTTTTTTTTACATGGTGGTTATTGTAATTGGTGGCAAAAATTGTGAAATTTCAATGGTATAAAAAATTGTGATATTATAAAAACCTTATTTAAAGCAGAATTAGATATATTGTGGTATATAACATTATCGTGGAAAAAATAAATAAAAAAAATTACTCATATCGTGATATAAAACTTTGGTCATATCACCCACACCCCTACTGGCAAGCCACAAAATGGGCAGCCAATGTATAGCAAAGCCCTCTATCTGAGTCTATATACATCTTAAACCAATAAGGGGTACTTTGTATCTTTGGTGGTCCGCTGCTGCTATCAGCATCTGGAATGCAGCAAATGTGGCGCAGACCACAGCTAGCTTAAGCCACAGCCCTGTGTCTTTGCAATTAGTTAAGATAAACCTGGGGTTTGCGTTTGTCCAGATTTATTCTTAGTTCTCTTTGATATTTACAGAATGGGCATTCCAGCACAAAAGCATAAGGAGTTATTGGCGCTGCTTAATTTATTATCAAGCTAAAGTGTTTTGAGGACGACAGAAGGGGAAGATGTTTGTTCAGAAACTTAGGCCCCGTTTACACGAAGGGAAAACGTGAATATTTCTCTGTGGTTTGGCCTGTCATTTAGCTACACGAAAACCCCTTTTCTATCACAGAAAACGATTATTTCAAAAAAATCCGGCCAAAGAGGAGATTTCTAAACGGCAATTATGTGTTGTCATGTCAACTGGGAGAAACAGGGTTTTAGGTTTCCTATCTCGCCATAGATTATTACTTATTCATTTTGATATTTTTGAATACAAAAACCAAGCGAACGTCATAATTTCACCTCAGACAACAATATAATAAAATTTAAAAAGCCAGTTCATGACCCAGCTTTAATCGAAAGTCTTAGTAGACTTTAAAGTGTCCTCTACTATTGCATTGTCAATACAAGATCTTGACCAAAAATGTATGCACCTCTTGATGGAAATAACATCACAACATTTATTCCCTTTCCCTTTCATGTTTTCAATGACCATTTTCCCCCAAAACAAGCTTAAATCTGGACTTATCTGACCACATCACACATTTCCACTGTCTTTTGGACCATCTAAGATGAGTTCGGGCCCAGAGAACTGCAGCATCTCTGCATATAATTAAAGAATAGATTTCTCCTTGCACAACAGATTCAAGTTACATTTCTTGATATAGCTGCAGGCTGTGCAAAGTGACAACAGTTTTCCAAAGTACTCCTGAACCCATGTATGTGGCTATATTTAACACAGCAGCATGAAGGTTTCTCATGCAGTGCTGTCTGGGGGCCTGAAGGTGACACACATTCAACCAGGTTTTCCTGCCTTGCCCTCCACAGTCTGGGAAATTCTTTGCAGTCTTGCATTGGGAAATGGGAGGTGTTGAGCCATGACCATATGTTGGATGCTCCTTTTATACCAAAATACAATACACTCACTTACTGTATCAGCAGTAAATATGCTTATTTTGGACTGTTTAACGCTGTTTAACTTGAATACTCGATCATCTTTTGACTTTTATTTTGCCTCTTTCCCAACTTTTTGAAGTGAGCAATCAAATTCAAAATTTGTTTATATTTACAAAATACAATCAAATTGGCCAGTGAAAACATTTGAAACATTTTATTTGTATTTTTGTCAAAGGCACAATGTGTATTTTTTCACCACAAGAGGGAGCAGTTTCCAGTAATAATAAAAGTGTAGGTTTATGACGCAGTAATGAGCTGAATGATGGGACTTGCTGTCAAGCTGATGAATCTAATAATTTTTTATGGATGAGTGCAAAAATTCATGTTTTTTTTTCACATTACAGTGGTATAAAGCAGGTCGTGATTGCTAAAGAGACCGATTTCACACATGAGTCCCGCAGATATAAAGCAATGAGGACGTTTAATTCTACTAAACTACACAGGTCAGTTTATTAGATGAATTAAACTTGTGAGGGAACGCAACGCTGCTTTACTTGGTCTGACGTTACACTATCACAATAAATGGCATTTAAAGGGATACTCCACTTTTTTAAAATAGGAAATAGGCTCATTTTACCACTCCCAGAGTTAAACAGTTGAGTTTTACCATTTTCGAATCCATCCAGCTGATTTTCTGGTATTTAGAAGAATATCAGTAACCAGACAGTTTCTGGTCTCATTGACTTCCATAGTATATATATTTTTTTCCTGCTATGGAAGTCAATGAGACCAGGTACTGTCTGGTTACTGATATTTTTCTAAATATCAGAAAATCGACTGAATGCATTTGAAAACGATGAAACTCAACTGTTTAACTCTGGGAGAGTTGTAAAATGGGCCTATTTCCAAAAAAAGTGGAGTATCCCTTTAAATGAGTTTTGAAAGTTATGATGTTATACTACGTGTTTGTTTGCTATACGAAACTAGCAGTAAGCTAGATCAACATTAGTATAACATACAGTACTGACCATATCCTAACATTTCATCATGTTGAGCTAACATTCAGCCTGTTCTCATCCTTTAGCGTCACATAGAACACTAAATGACAAAACGGCGCTATACTACGCACATGGCATCCTTTATCGTTAATATTCATGCGAACCCAAGGCGTCATAAATCCTTTAGCGTAATATGAGACTACCCTACCCTACCCCACACCTAAACCTAACCATCAAAGCGTGTGTTATATTAACGATAACGGGTGCCATGTGAGTAGTATAGCGCCGTTTTGTCGTATAGCGGTCTATATGACGCTAAAGGATGAGAATGCGTTGTAACATTATATAACATTGATTTTTTTGTGTGCATAGGCTCACCTGTCTAATAAAGCTGTCAAGTCGTGACCCGTGAAGCTCTGTCAAGTCCAAGTTAGATGCGGATGTGAAGCTTTTGGCATCTCAAAAACGCCACGCTGATATTGATCATCATTTTAGTTCTCCTTGTTTGTCTCAAAGTCTACCTGCCATGGTCTATGTTTGAAAGAAACAAGAACTGCATGCCGCTAAATGTTACACACTACGCAGTTGTTCACGACTCTCGCCATGGTAACCATGGCAATGGCAGTATGAACGGAAACTGAGGATAGCTTAGATACTGCGTCATTGACAGGTGACTTTTTTTTTTTTTCCGGGGTGGCCAATTATTTAAAATGGGAGACTATTTAAAATCTTTTGAGACTTTTGGGATATTGTAAGTACACAACTGCAGGAAATACATCACACTGTGAAAGTGATATTTTATTACAAAATTCTTACATATTCTACCTTTAAATAAAGGTTGAACAGAACTTACAAATTACAGATTCATGCATTTTACAAAATGTCCCAAATTTTCTGGAAATGGGGTTGTACATGTAAATAAATTAAAGTAAGTTAAATGACATGAAGTGATCATATTCCTACTGAGGTTCAGCAGAACAGACTATCCCATGGCTCTTTCTGGCTCCATGACAAAGCTAAGGAATGACAGAAGACGTGATTGTTAGACAGGGTGATGACCCCACTGCTCATGAGGGTGAAGGCCCTGCTGGGAAAAGTCTGAGGCCCCAGTCCCACTAGCGCAATCACATTGGCTCAAGCCGCCGCTTGCTGGGTGGACCTGGAGGAACACCCTGACACCCGCGTCACCCGGGAGCTAGCTAATGAGAACCTTCAGGCGGACCACACTAACACCCATATGTATAATAGAAATAATAGACGCATAAATAGCAAACGCTTTGACTGTCAGCAATTTTTCAAAATACTCAGGAAAACACTTCAGACCTAATGGAGTGAAGCAACGCGGGAGGCCACAAAAGAAATTCAATGTGAATGCTTGTCCTGCCCTGTCTGTACAACCAAATACCCACCATGAACTGCATCAGCAAATACAACACCAGCCGCAGTTTGTGTTCCATTCAGGGTGGCAGGATGGAAAAAATATACTCTGAAGCTGTTGTTCTATGGTTTCTGTTGGACTTACCTTCTGCTTTAAGGAGAAAAAATATGTAACAAAAACATATGGATGTAGAAAGCTGAGCTTACTAGTGGAATGAGTCATTCCTGGTAATAAGATGCATGTCAAAGGGAAGTTTTCACTTTGGTTTTTGATATAAAAGAATAGCTGGAGGGCTGAGCTGAGAAATATTATTCTACGAATGAGACCTCAGACCCTTTCCTGAGACAATAAAACATGGTGCAGTTACAAACCTATGACCTTTTGAACTGAGATGAAAGTGAGAGCTCAGCACGGAGCACACTGGACCAATCTACCGCCTGCCCACTGTGTATCTGAGCCTCTCGGCACTATCTGATCTGGGCACCCGCTCTTACTGGAAAAAAAGGCAGACTGAGTCAACATTGTTTCCATGTCACATTTCAGATTCCCACACACATTGTAGATCAGAACCAGACAGTGTTTAAAGTGTTAGTTCACCCAAAAATTGCAATTCTGTTATTTACTCATCCTCATGTTGTTCCAAACCCTTAAGACTTTCATTCATGTTCAGAACACAAATAAAGATATTTGGGTAACGTTTCCTTTTACAGTACAGTACTTACAGTGTACTTACCTAGAAAGTACTGGCTAATATAAGGTAGGTACATGTAACAGGGATAGGTTTAGGGGTAGGTTCAGGGTTAGTACTAGTTATTACCCAGTAATTGTAGTTACTAAAATAAGTACATAGTATTCACATGGGTAACTGGACTGTAAAAGGAAGCGTTACCAACATTTGTAATATTCTCTTGTTCTTGGAAGTCTGGCTACATTTTTCAGCTTCAAAACAAAAGACATTGTAAAAGTAATCCACTAAGTCTTCTATTTTTTATTTTATTTTATTTATTTATTTATTTATTGTGAGCAGATTTCATTTAGGGTATTATTCACATATTAACAAAGTACATGAAATTAACCCCAGGTTTTTATTATTCCAATCCCCATTTTTAACCCCAAGTGGAAGAACGTTTTACACTTGTAATTTAGAAGCAGGTTTTGAACTGTTTTTACCCAGGGTTATGAAACCCTGCTCTGGAGCCTCTGCTCTTAGCACTGCATCTGCGATATCAACTCTGCATTGCGGTGCCAACAGTACCGTTTTAGGGAGGGTGCGAGGCCCTGTGCGAACTTAAAATGCATGCCTTCGCACAGAGAGAGGCTGAAGCTTCGCGACTGAGACACGAACAGATGTTTTAAATGTCTGCGAGCGTCTCTGATGAGTTGTTGGCTTTCATACTAACAGATTGGCGAGCTCAACGATTTGAAAATCGGGCATAAATCTGGCTTAAAATCATGTAGTGTGAACTAGGCTTTACCTCTCGGTTTTTCAGTGAAATGCCATGTTTGTAGTCGAGCAGCGACTGGATAGTGGCGCGACGCCTTGTGTGGTTGCACAGTTCACACAGCCCTTGCGACGGCTCTGGGTGCCAAACTTGTACAGTGTGAAATGATGTGATGTTAGAATGTAAAATGCAGGCAGTGGCTCAGTGGTTTATGTACGTTCTCATCCCAAGGCGTCATATATTGACGCTTTTGACATTTCGTCTACATCCAACGCACATGGCACCCTTTAGCGTCAATATGAGACGCAGATATATATGGGGCAGAAGGCGCCTCCTACTGGTCTACCCCTAACCCAACCCCACACCTAAACCTACACATACTACGTGCTTGTTATATTGACGTTAAAGGATGCCATGTGCGTTGGATGTCTACGCTTTGGCAAAAGTGTTGTATATGACGCCCTGGGATGAGAATGCATTGGTTGTCTACAAACCAGAAGGTTGGTCGTTCAATCCCTGGTTCCACTTTACCAAGTGTTGAGGTGTCCATGAGCAAGAGACCTAACCGACGAGCTGGATGGCGACTTGCATGGCTGACACTGCTGTTCGTGTATGAATAAGTGAGGGAATGGGTGAATGTGAGGCAAAATGTAAAGTGCTTTGGTGGCCATTGGGTCTGTGAAAGGACTATATAAATGCAGTCCATTTACCAATGTTACTGCTAGATATTACAGGTAAGCATAAGCAACAGACAGCCAATCACGTGCCTTGTATTCTCGTGCTTTGGACAGTCACGGAAACACTGCAAGTTGTATAAAGAGTCATTTATTGACTGTACAGAACTGCACTTCCTATAAGGAACTGAAATCAATTTTCTTTCCTAGATGTTTTTCTTTCATCAGGAGAACACAAAAGAAGATATTATAAGGAATGTTTCAACTGTATTTGTCTATGTAATGGGGTAATAAAATATTTCAGAATATCTGAAATCAAAAGAAAGAAAGTGAGGTAATTTGTTGTTGTTATTGTGTGCTTTAAAATTTGTTGCGGTGCTAATTTGTACATCTTATGTTTTTCTCAGATCTGAGGAGCAGTGAACTCCCACATCGTTTGTCACAAGCACATTGGCGGTAGAGTTGGTCAACACTGGTGGAGTGTCCTGCCAGTCTGGGTTTCATAAAACAGTAGAAGTCTGATAGAGATTTGAGTAGGCCGAGTCAGAACAGATGGGCCAAGCGTGGGGCACTGGTGGGATCATGTTGAAGGACCACCATCAATGCTGCTACGCACAACACAACATGCTCATGGCCCATTCCTCCCTTTCAACTCATTTGCAGTAAAGCCAGAGATGCAAAATCAGAACGAAGCCCCTGCTGCAATTTGCACTGACATATGGAGGCAAATCTATGGGTCTACTTTGGGTAGTGCCGTTGGCCCCTACTGGAACCGTTTACAAATAATTAGCCTAGGGACAGGAAAAAAAGAATGAGAAAAAGAAAATCCATCTGTGTGCTAACCCTACGCTAACCTTTCAGGATGGGAAGCTTTGTGTGATCAGAATGAAATTTAGGAGGCCAAGCATAAAATGGACATAAATGATGTGGTTTATTTGACATTATCCAATCCGATAGACCTCATAGTAAGCAGCGCAGGTTCCCTCTGGTCTGCGGAGGAATCAGAAAGAGATGGTCATGGATGATGAAAGGCATGTGTGAGTGTGCGTGTGATGGGGTGGTAGTGGTGTCGGGAGTGCGTGTGTGGTAAATGAATGCCTCTATGATGAAAAAACAGCATTACGCACAGGTCAGGGAACAGCTTGGGTCACGCTTTGGTGGAGTCTCTCGAGAGGCCTGGTTTTGCCATACAGATCACTAATCTGTGCTCTTGATAGGACTGTGCTTCCTGTAAAGAACAGAATCCAACACCACACTGATCCATTTCCTTCCCTAGAGCAATGTCTACACTCTTGCTCCCAAAAAGAAGTATCACTCTTTGGCTCTAACATGAAAGAGGGGGAACATTGAAAAATCAAGTGTCGTGTTAACAGTTATTGAAATAATCCAGCGACTTGACTTTCTGCTTTCAAAAGTTTATGGTGAGGTACTTTTTGTGGACTTAAAAGCAGAAATGTAAACTTGTATTTTATTTAAAAAAAATACTTACAGTATTTATTCTGCTAAAAACTGTGCATTATTTGCACTATAAAGCTGTTTAAAATTTTTACCATCATTTTCGAGTTTGCATAAAGTTGTCATAAAGTTCAAAATATATTGTTCTACAGAAGAAAGTAAGTGAGGGTGAGTAAGTGTATTTTTGAGTGTTTTAAAATATGTGTGAGTGCAGAAATTGCACTGTGTGCATCTTTTTGTTCATTTTGGAGTTTACATTGTCCAATTTTCAAAATTGTATATTGGGACACACTGAAATACATGAGTTTTTTTTTTCATGCTACAATTGTTAACTAACCTATTAATTGAGTATTTTATTGTTTATGGATTGGTCCCATTCACATCCATTGTAAAGACTTTGGTGTAACCCAGAGTTTAGCTTATTTTTAAGAAAATGAGGGACATGGAGGATGTGACTACGTTTCGGGGAAAAAAACAGAGCGATACGAACAGAGACAGGTAGTCAAACTGAAGCGGAGTAAAAGACGGGAATGAAGGAAACTTCGTGTGGTCCAATAGCAAAGGCCAATGATTTAGAGGTTGTTGATCCCGGGCAAGCGGCCCAGTGCAACCAATGACTCACTCACTCTCTCACACACTCGCTGGGAGCTGGCTCTCTGTCTAAGTCACCGCACTTAAAACATCCTTATGTGTTTAGAGTCATTGAAGTGGAAACCAGGGTCTGCACCCAAACAGCTACTGAATCTCTCTCTCTCTCTCTCTCTCTCTCTCTCTCTCTCTCTCTCTCTCTCTCTCTCTCTCTCTCTTTCTCTCTCTCTCAACGTTAATAAACAGATGGCGGGACCTCATTAGCCATGTCACAACTACTGAGAACATTATGAACACATTCCATTCTCTTTGAATATAAAAGCCACATGAAACCATAGACAATTGCGGTTATTGCTGAAATAAGAAAAAGGGAGAGTAGGTTAAAGGATTTTTTTTTATGTTACATACACCCAAATATGATGATCCCCTCGGGACCCAAAAACAGAAAGACAACTAGGCCTAGTTTCAAGTAAAGACCCATTTATACTGTGTGAGGAAAATGTACAGAATTATACACTGTTATAAATACAATATTTGGTTTGCATAATTATAAAAGGATTTTATATTATTGCTGTACTGAAGCCTGGTCTCTGAATAATATTTAATTTAAAATTGAATTTAAGCGATAGTCCACCCAAAAATGAAAATTTACTTATTTTCCTCTTGTTTTTTTATTTATTTTTTATTTATTTATTTTTTGAAATACAAAAGAAGATATTCTAAAGAAAGAAAGAAAGAAAGAATTCCTACCTTTTATTCCTACACATAGATTGAGTAGGACTGAGTAGACTGAAAGGAAACATTTCAATTCAATCAAAATGTATATAATGCCATCACAAGAAATATAATTCTAGACCATTAAGCAGCAAAACCTGTTTTCAACATTGCTACCAAATCAGCATTAAATAATGATTTTGAAAAAATCAGCGTTGCCATCACAGGGATAAATTTATGAATATTTCACAATGTCACTGTTTGACTGTATTTCTAATCAAGTAAATTCAAGTAAATGCATGATACACTTTTTTCTTGAAAAAACTTTCAGTGATGGAGGCAAATGGTTTGCAGTTCTCCATGCTATTAAACTGTGCAGTGTGCAAAACGACATTTGATGGTAGTTGTAATACACAGATACGCAACACTTAAGAAGAACATTGACAAATGGGTGTCAACAGGACATTGTCACCTTTTCTCATGCCTCTTAAGATATTTCCTTAAGTGTGGTTTGCCACCTCTGATCTGTGAGTTCAAGGGTGTTACTGGATTCTGTGTGGTCAGGGACTATCCACCCCTTGGTGGGGAGTATTTTTCTTCGAGGGCTATTGGACCAAAGTTGAGCCTTGTTATTGCTGAATGAGACAACAGATCTAACCCATGGACTTTCCCAAATGACAAAGCAAGAAATATCCTGCCATCTCCAACCTCAATTGATGACTATATATTAGGCTCTGGTTAGGGCATAACTTCTCGTATAAAAACCAAAGGGATAGCGCATATTGTAGTTAATGTACTCTGTACTAAATCAGAGCATATGTGAAATTGCGGTTTTGCTTGAAATTGAAACTTTAAGAGTTTTCTCATAACAAAAACTCATTTTGCCATCTGTTGTTTGTTGAAATGGGGACCTGGAAATGGTTACAAATTACTCATAATGTCTAATATAAAGCTTAAATATTACTGATGGTGTTGTTAAAGCCACAGTGTCACAACAGCAATGATTAAAAAATAGCTTAATGCGTCATTAGAACTCATAAATTCTTATTGAGTCACCAAAATTTGGAACAGTTTGTTATTCTCAGATTTGTGTGATATATGTTGCCTTCTTACAGGGAATAGTGGCCATAATATCAATGTTTTAAAGGAATACTCTACCGATTTTTTCATATTAAAATATGTTATTCCCTTAACTAAAATGAGTTGATACATACAGTACCTCTCTCATCTCAGTGCGTGCACTAAATCTTTCTGTCCCACGAGACACTTTGATCGCACTTAACTAGCCCAGTTCATTCAATTGGGGCCTAGCAGAGAAGCGACCAAACACCTCCACGTTTTTCCTATTTAAATACAGTTACACAAGTTGCTTAAATCGACCAAGAATGGTGACACAAAATAAAACGTTGCACAATGGATAACTATGGCAGAATACCACAGCAAGTGCTTGGGAGCACCCTTTAAGAAGGCGAGAATATCCTGAAGAATATTGGAGCTTCTGCACAATGGGAAGGGTTAAATCTCTCCGAGCAGATGTATTGCCAAACCCCAGCTGTATCACACATGTTGTCATGTCGCTCTGGACTGATCACAAACCAGTCTAATTCATCTCTCAAGGACCTCCTATGTGAATCATGTCATATTTACCATGCAGCGAGACCGATAAAATAGGCTGGCCCACTTCTGAACACGGAGCAGGCCTGGCTGGATAGGTGGCAGGCTGTTCAATGCTCAGGGCCATTTCCATAATTACCCAACAGTCCAATCACTGTGGATTCCTGCAACTCCTGATCTCTGCTGATAATCAGCCAGTGTTCTGGTCAGTGCTGGACCCCCAAGGATGAACAGGTGCGGTAATGCGACTGATTGCAACTAATGCAACTAAGGTCTGTTCTGAGAGGATATTCCCCTCTGGACATGCTATCTGAAGATATCTCAATAGATCTCTATAGATGAGAACAAAAGAAGACTTGCCCTGCATTTGGCTTAGTCTTATCAGAAACCCTCTGAAGAGCAAGAATGCCAGACATTCTCACAACTCTGTTAACGTGAGAGTGTCAGACACTCAGATCAACAAACTGTCCTGTTGTAGCCCCTGATCTCCTACAGACCTGTTGGATGTTAGCAGCATCTAATAGAAATAATTAATTGACCAAGTGCATAAATAAATATACAATAAAGGAGAGATAATGTAATAGAGAGATACATATTTACATTATCTGTTGCATTTAGGTTATTAAGTAACCATTTCCTCATCTAAATCCGCAAAGTCTATGACTCTGAACTAAAGAGCAAATGCAAAGGGTATACATTATTTTGTATGTGTGTGTGTGTATCTGTGTGTGAATAAAATGGAATGGAATCCATCCTTTGGTTGTCTCACCCTCAAAAAAAAGAAGTCATACAGGTTTGGGATGAAATGAGGGTGAGGGAATGATGACAGAATTGTCATTTTTTGGCATATTATCCCATTTATGGTAAAAACAGGTACCAGTGGTTGTCAGAAAAATATAATTTAGCCTACTGTTGGTGACTGTATATTTTACACTATTTAATTGTAGCTTTGTTTAAACGAGGGGAATCATTGATCCTCTATTAACAATATTATAAGTGATTTTAGTATAATTATTATTAATATTAATATATCTAATAACATTAATTTGTATACCACAAACTTCAATGTAAAAAAAAACAACAATTCTAGAAAGTGTATGATTTTTTCTTGAAAAGTGCAAGCAGCATTTACATGCAAAGAGAGAAGTGCTAAATGTAACATTTATTATAGACTTTGGGTTTTATAGTGTTTGATATTACATGAACTCAGCACATCAGTGCTAGGAAAAAAAGACAATATCTGGGTGACACATGACTGTGAAAAAATTCAAATAATATGAAATGAATTATATAAAATGGATCACAAGACACTTCACTGTAGCTGATAACAAATATAAAAAACAAACTAAAAACAAACAAATTATGATCTGGGAATGATCTGCCATGTTATAAATTCTTACTTACAGCTAAAAAAAAAATCAATATTTTATAGTCAATATGAAGATAAGTGGTTTTTACTGCCGCAATTTAACATTTTCCCCCGTTAAAATTACTAAAACTTTTATAATGTATAATACCTTTTCTTTACGTAGGCTACACCATGATGCGCGTCCCCGGACTGGATAGACGTCATCGTGCGCGTTCCCCTTCTCGCGCGCTGGTTAAAAAGAAGGTGGAAAGAGCAAAGAAGAAACATGTGAGTGCACTGAAGAGCATGCAACAGACAACTTAGTGCAACTTTTGATCTCACGCATCAACCTTTGCGCACCAACGGGATTTAACTTTTTGGCAAGGAGACGTATACTTCTACGATTTCTGTATAACCTGATCACTTTTCTTATGTTTTATATTTAATCTCGCATTAATATACAATATCAGTTTTTTTTTTTTTTCATTTTAACAACATCATAACCAGCACTTGTCTTAATTTATTATCGTTTTTTTTTATTATTAATATCTTAACTATAATTTAATTCAGACTACTTTATTAGTTGTTATGCTTAGTCTAAATTAGTTATTTTATTACAACTTTCTGGACGCGTGGGGACTGTCATACAGCAGTCCTGTTTATTTCTGAGCAGTCGCGTGTTTCGCTTGGTTTAATCCCTGTAAAATGAAGCATTTGCAATTTGTGCTCTTGTTGGCCGTCGCGGCCAATTTTTGGGAATGTGGTGATGCGAAATTCGGTGAGAAAGGAGAATTAAGTCCAAGGAGGAGGAGATGTTACGATGGAAGTCTGCCGAAACGCCTGAAGAAGAAGGAGAGAAAACTGTCACTGGAGGGAAGCGGTGGAGGGGAGGTTTGTCACAGGCTCTATCCTCGCGTCTCCTGCTGTCCGTCCAGGAGGGCTCCTTATCAAATAATCCATCGGAAAGATGCTCGGGTATGTTCAGGCTTCTTTTGCAACCTCAAATTAGCAAGTGATTTGTCATGTGTGTTTTGTTATGGCAACTGGTTAATAAATGTATTACAACAGTAGGCTATGCAGAAGAAGAATGGGAATTTATGTAATGAACATATGGATAGCCTACATGTGAGCAGTATACAGTAACATGCATTTAACGCGTTTATTGAACAGTGAGTGCAGCGAAAATAGAACGCACAAGTCTCGAGGCGCGTTTTTAAAAGTTGAACTTGTTTGACACATTATCTTAAAAACATGGAATGAGACACTGGTAAACACAGTGATACCTTTCGCAATGCTCAAACACGTACGTCGCGCGAGTGTTTGCATTGAAAATAAAACCCAAACAAACAAACAAACAAGTAAAACAGCTCGGACGGAGGCAAGAACGCGTGCAGAGTTTCCATCCTGATTCACTCGTGAACACGAGGCACGCGTATGAATGAAATCATTCGCTGCTGCAAAATATTGTTTTCTTAATCAGTTTGGCTCTCAAAATCTGTGTTTCTGCAGGTAAATGTTTGTAAACTACCTATTTTGCGCGACTTCCAAGCTGATGTTTCATTGACAGCATGCTTCTCTTAGTGATGGACGATTTACATAAAACAGATGGGACACAAATGTCTCTTGATCGGTAATGAATCGCACCTATTTGAGGCTTTCTATAGACGTGAGAAGATTCATCTCAATAGTTTTATCAATGAACACATTCTATGCCGAGAAATCTCCCCTTTCTCATGTAAACAACCTCCGCAAATCGACATACGCGGCTGGGTGGCATCGCACGTCGGTTTGTGACAAAAAGCCATATTGCATCATTTAATTTGCTCAAGTCATGCAAATAAGAGCGAGGCTGAATGGAACAAAAAAAGAGTCGACATCTCCTCCTCCCCACTACACTGCCCACACACGGAGTCTTTTTGCTTATGGCTAAAGAATAACAACAACACCATTGTGTTTGTTAGTTTCACTAATGGGTGAAGCTGGAGAACATCATTCTCCCCCAGTCCTTGGCTCTGTCCAAGTGTTGGTTAATGCCTTTGAGAGGGAGCATTTGTCCTACTCCCCACCCCAAACTTACTTACATCAATTCCCAGAGGGGGGGTGGGGGAATCATGTCAGGTGATTCATTCATTATAATCTATTTGATGACTGCTATAGTTGTGGTAACTTCGATCACCTTTCCAGCACCTCATTGAGAACATTTGAGGGTGTAGCTGCCCTTATTGTTTGTCGCTTAATGACAATCGATTGTTTTCAGATCTTTGTGTGTTTACACTTGTTCTGTCAGTTCCAGTGACAAAGGATATTGTGTGCTGTGATGGATGATCCCAACATCTGCTCAGATTTCACTATATAAACATGAATAGTCATCTAAATGTAGATATATAACCATTTTAACAAGCCTCCCAAAATCCGCTTTTAACAAGCCTCCCAAAATCTCGGTTGAGTAATGGACAGTTGGACCTAAACTCGTATATGCCTCTTATTTGAACTGGCATGTTTCAGCAGTAGTTACCTATGGTATTAAAAGGCAGTGATGTAGACCGTGGTGTGATTTGAAGCAGCTTTGAACAACTTTTGGCATTTTTTGGGGGGGAAAACACAAAAAAACAAAGGTCCTCTTGTTGCTAGTAAGGCTGATGGCAATATTGGAGCCTATCCCAGCAACATATGGGAAGAGCGCATGGTTGAGAGCACACAAATGCTTCTCTCCATGGACCGTGTGCCAGTCCATGGCTCACTAAATCAATGGGCAATTTAAAACAGGAGAGTTGCCACTCACAGATCAGGGTAACAGACCAACCACTGCAAGACAGACCATAGCTTGAAAATTGACAACATGTTAAACTACCTGGTTCATTTGGAGGTGTCAATACATTTTTGGACACTGTTTCATCTTCCAGGCACAAAGATGGTTTTGATTCACTTGAAAGAATCTGGAGAATCAAAATCAAAGAAATCTGTCCAAATGGTTTACTATGCAGAGCAGGGAAGGAGCTAGGCTGTCTATACGCTGTCTGATGGGTGTGTTGGTCTAATTGACTTGGACAGACTGCTAATTTGTTGATACCAGCACAGGAATGATGTGCCCGTCTATCTGTAAATTGGTGTTTACACATGGACCTCACACAGAGAGAGAGAGAGAGAGGGAGGTTTACCAGACTGCTGTGGCCCAGGCACATGTCTGAGGAAGGGAGCAGATTACATTGTTGTTTTATTACAGCTAATTTGTTACATAAATAAGCCTGCTCATTTTCACTGCCCTAATCTACTGTTTACTTTTGCTTGGTGTCTTAAGAAACATTTTGAGTATCCTCATTTCGATCCGTTCGCTCCAGCATGGGTTCAGCTCTCAGCTGCCATGCGAGGTGCAATTTTGGCTGAGCTGTTTGTGAGCTCAAATAAACAAATCAGGAGAAATCAAGTCCACATGGATGTGTGGTGTTTGTTAAGAAAGATGTTTAGAATTTGAATTGCATCCAATTAACTAGAAAATATTCCAAAAAATGTGTGTCAAACCGCATAGTTTTTTTAATGATATACAGTCATTATATAGGAATAACTTTGTAGCATAAGTAAAATATGAATTAACTATTAAATTAGAACCACAGTTCTACCCCTTTCTCTCCTCAGATCTTCTCAACCAATAACACAGAGTGTTCTAGACTTCTGGAGGAGATTAAGTGTGCCCATTGCTCACCACATGCCCAGATGCTCTTCCACTCACCCAAACTCGAAAAATCACCACACAGAGTACAAGATCTACCCCGCTTTTGCCACGACTACTGCCAAGAGTTCTACTATACCTGCCGGGGACACGTACCAGGTAACAAACGAAACATATCCTATTGTTTTGCATAACGATTCTCAATAACTCTTCTGACACATGTATTAGAAATATTCTGAACAAATGACCTCAGATTGATTAATGTATCAGACTGAAAAGTTGTATAGACTTTATGCTAAGTGTCACATGAACAAACAGGAAAACTGGTCTCATTGCATCGACTTGTCGGGGAAAATGTTAACGGCAGTATGAAATTATGGTGATATCTAAGGATTTTAAGGTAATCCACCAACCTTGCTAGTTCTTTTTATTGTTTTATTGTTTAGTGAAGCACTTACAAAAGACCTGAGAAGAGATGCAACTTGTTTTACAGAATATGGAAGTTTGTTGCGCATAACCCGAATCTGAGGTTCGGCAGATGCCATTCAGGAACCACTTGTTGCAGGTTGTTTTTAACTCTTGCAATGACTTAAGTATCACAAAAAAGCTTAAAATTTAAAATATAATATATGAATGGTAACAATTAAACTATTTTGATGTGTTATATTTAAAATGAAATATGAAATATTTTATTGTGGATTATTAATGAATCCAACAGAATGGAGAATTCAAAATCATGCTTTAGCTCAGATCCCACCTTGAAGCAGTCTCATTCGACAATCTTTATTAAATCATCCTTCCATCCTTCTTTATGTTGATACATTGGCATTAACCATTGAGGTTCATTCAGTGTTCCCTATTTTCATCTCTCAAAAATCATGTAATGGCTTTTCAAACTTAATCATAGTTGTTAAGCTTACATGTAAACACACATCGGTGGACACATGCACCAAACAAAGCTTGAAAATCTGTAGCTGTAAATGAATGATTTTATGACCTGTTTCTTCCCCTCGGTCTTTTGGCAAGCATCTTATTTTACGTCAGCACAGTCTGCCAAGATGTGTTTGGTGTTTATGTGCATCTCTCTCTGGGCATGTGTGTGTGTGCGTGGTCTGACTACGGTCTAGACATGACTGATACTCACACCTCAGCTCACCAGCAGAACACACACACTTTACAGGAAGCAGTGGAAAACGAGGGCTGTTCAAGGCAATGCTCGCATATAATCAGTTTGTTTTTCTTGGTGGCAGCCTACGTTCAATGAAAAGACAAACATCTGAAATATGTGTGTGTGTCGGGGGGGGTTGGTGGGGGGCAGATGGCAGAGGGGAGGAGTCCAAAGACCTGAAAAGCTCTAAGGCATCATGAGGTTTGTATTTTCTTACAAACACGAATGACATCAGGAGCAAACAACCCATAGCTGCACTATAGTGTTGCAACATTCGCTGCATGATGCATTCCATCAGATGGAATGGTATGCAGAAAGCTGGCCGCCAGACCAAGCCTTCTTCCTATCAGCGCAGCCATAACAGATTAGATGGGGGCTGATATGCAAACAGAGAGCAACACGCACATATGCACCCACGGAAATATGGATAGACCAACAAATCAGACACTGTATACATACAGTTTACCTCTTGGTCTTCCTCCATAAACAGATAAATAAGGGTGTGCAGTCCGTTTCAACTTTTTGCTGAAGGAGGAAGCGTATGGGAAGGAGAGAGAGAGAGAGAGAGAGAGAGAGAGAAATAGTGGTAAAGTCTCTGAGAACAGGAGCCGGGGCCAAAAGACTTTACCCCCTCCCCTCTTCGCCTCCCAAATCAGCATATGTGGTGACGAATGACACATTTATTTTTCTATAAAGGTTGTGTATATGTAAAACTGCTGAAGTGCATCAAGATGTCAAGTACTTTGGGTGGCCACCCAGGTTGCTTTGGAAGATAACCAGATGGAAGTATAACTATAGCGCTAAGGATGTGGAGACTTTTTCTCTCTGTCCTGTTTTTCGTAGGCCAGTACAATAAAACTCAAAAGTATTGTGGAGAGGCTGAGACTATAGTTAAGGCCACACAGTGGTTTTGCCATGTTTGGGGAAGTTATAAATTGTTCAAATTAGACAGTTTATGTGATTCATTCATGTACATATTTTTTTAAGTTTTTTCATTAAGTTTTTAGACCATGATTGCACATTGGTTTTCAAGAGTAAAACAAGCCTTCATATTTTTATGCTGTTTACATTCAGTCCCCTTCACAAAGTGTTTCAGTTCTAAGGTATTTATTTTATAGCCGGTGTCTTTTCAATTGTATAACACATTTAAAGTATTCAGCAATGCTATTGCAGAGCTGGATGACAAATCTAATCAAATAGACGTTTAAGACTTGGTCTGTTGCTCCAAAATGTTTTGGGAGAATATATATCTACACCAATCATCAGCACAGACCTAATCAATCAAAATGATTTCTAAAAATACATATGCAGCAATCTGAAATAACATTGACATTGAAAGGACATAGACACATTATGGACATTTTAAAGTGTGGGAGCTGCATAAAGGTTCTGACCTCACATCCATTGACAACAACTCCCAGACCCTTACCTCTCGCAACAGCAGGCTCAAGATAACCAGTTTGTGTGTGGGTGGCATGGCGGTGCGAGTGTAGGTAGTGTTGGGTGTGCTTGTGTGTTTGATCTCACTGTTGTGTTTAGATGTTTAGGGATATCCTATCACCTCTGTTGTTGGTTCTGCTGCCTCACTCCCACCCAGAGCCCCCTTCCTCAGACAGCATGGGGGACTTGTTGGAGATGAAAGAAGGGAGAGGAGTGTGTTTGTGTTTCTATCACTGCTGTATTTGCTCTACTCTTCCCCATGAGAGGGTTTAGCTAAGGTGGTAACCATATCAGTGTGGTTTTTAGGTCACGCTGGTGTCGGCTCCCAAACCGAGTCCTGATCTCCCCCCTTGTCGTCTTACTACTCATTCAGCCAAAAGGAAGACAGTTCCTAGAAACTGACCACGATTTATTATTGCCACATGCTTGATTTTTCAGGTTTTTCATTGCAAATTCTTCAGCTCTAGATGGTGGAATTATCTTGGCTACTATTGGAGAAATAAATATGGGTGTTTTCCCTGAAAGTAAGCAAGCAAACCTAATCTCTGAAATATAATCAATCAGTTTGGGTGTGCACTTATCATTTATTTGGACTTGACCTGCATGTTTCTACTAAAAAATATAACAGTGAAGTAGATACAGATTGAGCATTGACCGTTTGGAATTTTTGGGTTTAATTAAACTCAACATACGGACCACACATGCCTGAAATGGTTTATAATACCTCACTGGGGTTCAACCATCACATAATTGTAGCACTCAGAAGTGTGTATCAATGTGGCGCTGTCAAATATGACCGTTTAGAACAAATGGTTAAATATCTGGACCAGTATTAATGACCGTGGCTTGCACTTGTCAGATATGAGAGGCAAAAACAAATGTCTTGATTTGAGACTCAGTACTTGCACCATATAAATGCACCAGTATAAATGCACCATAGACAAGATTGGAATTAAGCTTGGCACCGGAATCACCACCAAAACGCCCACACAATAAGCAGTCTGATGGCTGAGGACATACTTGACTCGAGTACAGCTTTGACTGTAGGGGATTCAGTTGGTTTTGGAGGTTATTACATCATCAATGGACCCTGTGTGGTGTCTATCTCAGGCTGAGACCAGTTGTCTATCTGTCTGTGTTTTTTAGAACTGTTCCAAGCCGACGTGGATGAGTTCTGCCAGTACTATGGAAGGAAGGATGGAGGGCTGTGCTTTCCAGATTTTCACCGAAAGCAGTTGCGCCAAGATTCCAACTACCTGTTAGATGAAAAAATAGAAGGGATTAACAGGTATATTTAAGTTTCACACACAATTTTTTTTAAGTTACTTTTGAAAACACAATTCGGATTTAAGCTTAGTTTGTTTTATATGGTATATTCAATAGAGTTTTTAAATCATACAAGAATAGTTCACCCAAAATTCTGAGAACATAAACAGTTCATTTCTAAAGAATATTCTCGCCAATCTTTGTACTACAATGAAGGTGAAATGGGCTATCAAGCTTTAAAATGCTAATGGCCCACTTGACTTAAGTAAAGTAATATGATTATATTTTTAAAAAACAATAAAAAACATTCACAAAACTCTTGACACCTGCCCAAGTGCTTCTTGGCACGTCAATGCGAGTATAGAAGAGAAGTCACAATGTCTGATTTGAGACCTAATCATTATTTTTGATGAACCGCATGATCAAGTTCACAAAACCAGTTTGAATAATTCATAAATGATTTAGACTAACTATTGTTTAGAGCTTTATTAATCCCTTAGTTTGAGCAATTAGGCAATTAGTTTGAGCTTACATGTAACTAGTTCTGAAGATCAGCTCAGAAGATTATTAATAAATAACCACTTTGATTTAGTCACAAATTGTACTGTATGGCTTCAGAAAATTTGGAATCGAATGAATCTAGTGAAGTTGTATGGAGTACTTTACAGTCATGTTGCTTCCTTTTTGACACATGAAAAGAGATTAGAAAATATTAGAAAAGAGGAATAGAATAGAATTTTTATTCAAAATTGACACAAGGGTGCTTAATTACAAAATGACATTTTATATGACATGTGTAATGACATCTGCCTGTAACAACATTCATTATCGGTCATGAGAGAAGCTTTCTTACCGTCATTCCATGTCCCAGTATGACTGGGTTGCTTTGAATACTTGGTCATAAGGGTAGCCTGAACAAGGTCACCAGAGACAAGACACGCCTGACTAAACGTCCATGTCACAACATTCCTGCATGTACTCATTGACTGGTCCACTGTCTCCCTTTCCAAGCCAGAGCTTTGTGTCCAGACTGAGTTTAGCCAGCTTTAAGAACACAAAGAAAGTGCTTATACTGCAGGAGCTCTGATCCAATAGTGACAGTCAGAAGGCTTTGACCATTTGTGACGGATGTCAATTGAGACCTGGTCTGAGAAAAAATTAGCACATAGCTGATTATCCTGCTGATTGTAACCTCAGTCCGAATAGTGTTATTCACTTTGCACAACTTATAATAATGGATATATATGTGCAGTCAACAATACCACCTGTAGGACTCAACAGATCTGGGTTGTGTTTCCCAAAAACATTGTTAGCCAACTATGGTCACAAGTTCCGTTGTTACTAACATAGTTCAACGATTTGGCATTTCCCAACTCCATAGTGCCAACATAAATTATCAAACAGCATCACAAATTTGTGTGGTTGGAACTAAAACTCTCGATCTGTGCTTAGAAGCATAGTTTATTGTTAGAATGATATGTGGACTTAAATAGATTATGCTCTTGTGGAATATAGGCAATCTAACGTTGTACATTCTACTGAATCTAAATGATTCAACCCCCATTGCAAATCAGATTTATTGGCAACATTTACAGACTTTCAGCTGTTTGCAGTAAACAAATCAAACAAAAGTAATTGAAATTGCTCAACACAACAAATTAATAAAGTAATCACAATTAAAGTGATTTCTACAAAATTCAACAGAAAAATTTCATCCCCCTGAATAGAATCCCTCATAACAGCACAAATCTGCAAAACAGGTGTTATTTCAAGCAACTTCATTAGTTGCACCAGGTGTACTTGAGCTAGAACACATGAAATATCTGAATTGGCTAGGTTTGTTAACTTACGTGTCACATTTGATTTGGATGTTAGAAATATGGTCAAAAGAATCGTCCATAAAGTAAAGAGAAGATATCCTTGCCCTTCAGAAACATGGAACAGGACACAAAAACATAGCGAAGTAACAAACTTTTCCTAAAGACACCATTGGAAGCATAGTTCGCAAGTTCAAATGTGAAGGAACAGTGGTTACACTACCTGGATGGGGCAGAAAAAGAAAAATCTCAATGGCTGCAACCAGATTTCTTAGAAGGCAGGTTCAGAAAACTCAAGTGACTTATTTTTTTTTAAATAAATCAAACATAAATTCATGTTCCAGTGTTGTTACATTTTCCTGGTTAAATAAACATTACTTTAAAAAAAGAAACAAAGAAAAAAAAATTCAATTCAATTTTGTATTTTTACATTAACAATGTAATCATTTTTCTATTTATTAAAACCAAATATAAATCTCATCAAGTTAGTGTTTAAGCATTTTTACATGCATTCAATAATTTAAGCAGTAATAATTTACACAATATATTTTATTTGTGACAATAAGTTGACTATTCAGCTGTTCTTTGAATAGTCAACTTATTGTCAGATTATTATGCTCGGTAAAAACTGGTCACAGACATAAAGATGTATACTACCATTAATTTCACCAAGCTGCCCACAGTCATCATGTTTTCATGGCATTTCAAGCTAGATTTTTTTGGCTTAGCTGTTTACTTACTTTTTAATTAGTCTTCCCATTAATGAAATCATTTTGTTCATTCAGATTGATTTTCGTACGTGAAACACTCACGAAAAGTGGTGGGATTTATCGTGCAAACCAATCATAGCCAGTCATGGAGGCATTTCCCCTCTAAAGTGACTTTCCCCCATTCATACTTATTTACCCACAGCACGCTTTAGGGGGTCTGTTAATTAAAACTCAATGGAAAAGAGAGACATGGACTCCTGCTGTAACGTTACCTGCTATGGTGTCACTTTTAGACAGTGTTACTTTTATGTTACTTTTAAAAAACATGTGATTTATACACTTTTTAATGTGTAATATTTAACACTGTGTAAAATTTGCATTGTTTTATTTTTGTAATAGATTATTGTTTCTATATAGAAATATATAGAAATGCTTATGGTTGTTTAGTGTAAATTAACTATAATAATTATCAATGTTACAATTGTGATGTTGATAAATTAATTAGCAGAAGTTATCACTCAATCTGCATGATGTCATTCACAACAGTCTGAATTCGTTGAACCAGCGTGGTTCAAACGATGGAGGTGTGACCATGTTATTATGGTTGCTAATGTTACTAATGGTCACCAATGTTACTAATGGTCACTAGCAAGTTAAATCCCTACAACTATGCATCATACTATGGAATTTAAGCAGTGTGTTACGTCATTATAAGAAAATCACATCCCTGATCTCTTATTGACACCTTTCAGTGAAGTGTGACCTTCATCTTCTTGCTGAACTCAGTTTAATGTTAACCGTGATAAATGCCTCATTTTCGTGTGACCTTCTTAGACAAATAATCACGAGCTGTGAATCCACTGTGTGTTTCGAGAAGGCCCTGAGCCCACAGTCATTGTAAACAAACGTCATATTTCTTATTCAGATCTCCCAGCACGAAAGCAGAATTTCCGATCAGGCAAAGTGCTAGAGCGTCAGACTGACGTTACAGCTCAAGGCACGAGATGTCAGACATGCGTTCACTGCCAGTCCACCCCCTATTACATCTATGGAAAATCACTTGAAAACTGCTTGTTAACTGGAGCACCCAAACCGCTGATGCCCTCGTTTTATTTAAGGCATAATGTGAGTTGGCGTGTCCCCACATCAAATGTGACTTGTGGTTAATGGAACACTTGTTTCACAGCTTGAGAGCCCCCAAAGTCTGACTGTGTTAAATGAACTTCCACTGCGTTTTATTCAGTCTACTCCCTAATCAGTCCTGTCAAGCAGGAAAATTGTTTATAACAATTCCACTTACACAATTTTACACATACTTTTAACAACAAAAAATATACTTTCATTGTTCTTGAATTTGATTGGTACAGAAAAAAATTGACAACAGTTCTAAAGCCTGATGCATAAGCTAATCTAACAAAATTTCTAATCTTGCCATTCCCTTCATACAGAAAACATAAACACAACTGCTACTGCGCTCAGGAGATCCTTAGTGGTCTTCGACAGCCTGTTGGTGTGGTGCATTGTGGAGATGGATCACAGCGGCTTTTTATTTTGGAGAAGGAAGGCTTTGTACGCATCCTAACACACAACATGCAGCTCCTAAAAGAGCCCTTTCTGGACATTCATAAACTGGTTCAAAGCGGTATGAAGGTAAGTTGCACTTGGCTCTTGTTTTTTGGTATAGTGTTATCAGTTGGATGGATTGACAAAAAATATAGATTTTTTTCTTCATTAAAATGTGTTATACATAAAGAAATAAAAATGAGATGCATTTTTACAGTTATGGTCACTTATGTCAGATTAAGATTCCAGTTTCGTCAGTGGCCTGAAAAACTTATTTCAGAGCTTCTAATTCGAAAGAAGTTGGAAATTATACAGCTACAATGTAATTTCATAAATCTATTCTCCCTCTCTTTTGTAAATGCATATTATAGATCATGTTGTGAACAATAATCCATGTAAGTACAATTTTTTGGGCCTTTTAATGTTTAATCGAAATATCACAACTTGATCTTCTGGTGAAAATGAATTCTCTGCAGTGTCGCATGCCGAACGTCTCCAGTCATTTAGTCTGCTTAAATCCCGCCCCTTCAAAAGCGACTGCAATCTGATCAAATTTTGAGCGCAATGACTATATCTCGAAATGCAATTAACAATGGATGGATAGAAGTCCTCACCCTACATAATTTTTTTGTACAATAATCTATTCCACTCTGATTGGAACAGTATGGAAGAAAAGATGTCACTTCCGTTTGATTGTGACTTTAATTATAAACTATTTATTTAGCATGATGTTGTTGCATCAGAGCCCAAGACAGATGCCATGTTGTCTAACACAACATCTACCAAAATGACAGAGTGCCCCTACAACATATTATACAATGCAAAAAATGTATCTGGATTGTTTATTCAGAATTGTATCCTAGTTGATAAGCATTCTAATGTTTAGTAGCATGCTTAAAAATAATGTGAGTTTTAGCTAAACTTAGGTTTTCTCTCCAAAACTACTGACATATCTGCCTCTGATGAGGAACTAGCTGCTATTTGAAATTCATGCAGCCTGACCTCCCACCATCAGAGAAGTCTGTCTTCCATAAATCAGGAAGCTTTGCTGAAACCTGAAAGATCTGTTGTTCATCATTTCGGTTTGGCACCTTTTCAGACAAAGCCGAGGTGGGAGAAATGAAGCCCCCTAACAGAATATAATCTTAAAAGAGCACAATAACAACTTCTATGGATTTATTTCCATTTTTCCTCTCCTCCCACCACAAATCAAAAGCTGAATAGAGGGTGATACTGAAGCCAAAAATAGTGTTGGCACAACAATTATATTATTATACAAATGCATTCTGTATGTGGGCTTCTATGTGTGTGGTTTGCTTGCTGTCAACTTGACTGCCAGCAGAGGAAACCTTGTGTTTTGTTGTTGAGGATCAGTGAGAAAGGCTGAAATGTTGCCAGCTGTAGCATTCGCTTACATGCATGTCTGTCAGCAGTAGTTATGGCGTGTGTCACAACAGATGTTTATCTGCCCCCACAAGAACTGAGGCATTCTGTAATTCGAGAACATTTCATTTAGGAAGTGTCCAGAGATGTAGGAAGATGACTGCTTTTTGACAGGAAGTTTATGTATATTGCATACCTCCTGTTGCTTCACTTACTGTATAAAGGGAGAAGGAGAAATTATGGAGTCAACATGCAACAGCCCCACAGGAAAGACCCCAAATGTGCCTTGTCATCATTAAACATAATTGGCTGTGGATAGAGCAATCATTATGACAATTAGAGTAAGCTGAAGCCCCAGCCTTCCCCAAGAGTGCTATTCTGTCAAGTTTGTCCAAGTCATTCTGAGTAAGCCGTGTTTACTTGGAGCATCAACAGGACATGTGCCCTTTGTGCCCGTGGAAGGCCTCGAGACCCACTGGGACCTAACTTGGGCATGAAGGGGAATGATAGTGTTTTATCAGGACTTTGATTTTAATGTTCTGTATTTCCTTCAAGCCCAATCCCCTCACTGCCAATTAAGCCAAACTGCTTGAAAACAATGCTCTGTCTACTTGAGGGAGTCTTCCAGAGCACTGTGGGTGTTCTCTGATGAAACCATATCTCTTCTCACTCACTCACTCACTCACTCACACACACACACACACAAACACTGTGTGACATTATCAAATATTCTGTGTGATTTGCGCTTTTTAACTGACTTTTTGCACATTTTAACTGACCTTTGTCCACCAAATCAAAGTAGTGGTTCAACCGAGCAGAAACATGCTGAGGAAAAGGTGTCAAGGCCTATAAATCTCCGAAAAAATTAGATAATTTGACCTTTTTATGACAAGGTAAGGTTAGGTCAGGATGTAAAATGTCATGACTCCCCAAAAACTTAAATGCCATTTATAAACTATTTAAGGATTGAGAATATGTTATGACTTTTTAGTTGACACTACATTACTTTTTTTAGAGAGTGAATTGCTGCATAAATTATACATTTTTTAAAGCCATATGAAACCATATTCTTTTATGCTACATTTTTATTTATTTATCATAGACACTCGTATCTATCACTGAAACAAATTCTGATCTTCCAATAAAAGAGTCAAAGATCAAATACCAAATGCCTTATTGGTTTTGGCCAGGTATAGACATCTTTGCCATTTTGCTTCTGCTGCATACAGTAGATATCGCAAGTAGGGATGGGACGGTATGAAAATTTCATATCACGATTATAGTGTCCAAAATAATCGTGATTACCAATATTATCACGGTTTTTGTTAAAAATTTATGAAAGTGCTCAAAAAGAACTGATGCTCACAATGAAAACATTTCATTTCATTTTATAATTGAAAATCAACAAACAACAAATAAAACCAGTCTCTCTATGCAGTTTTTTTAAGCAAGATTCTATTCTATGGCATTTGCTTCTTTATAATGCCCGTCGTCAATAGCAACGCATTATTACACAGCGCACATCCATAACATTCACAACGGACGCGCGCTCTTGTTTCATTCAAATACAACTTGCCGTCTTGCGTCTCCGGTTTTTGATTGTATTGCAAAAATGAAATCAGAGTTGATTTATTTTTTACATAGTTTGATAATATTGGTGTGATATATCTGGACGATTGTTTTACAAAATGAATTCATAAACAGGTAAGATTTAAAACATTAGCTAACCTCATTATCAATATGTCCCCGTAATTATGTGGTAAAAATAAAATCGGTTTAATACGTGATGTATATATACTTTACTATCCCTTAAAATATCACTCTTAATAATAGTCTTGTTTGAAGTTGTTCATTCATCTTTGGCTCAAATCCACTTGCTACGAACTTTTCTTCGCGGAAGCTTGACGTCTATTTCAAGTGAGTGACATAAAATGTTTCAACTCAAAACAACATTTCGTGCCCAATTGTTTCCCAGACGTAGTTTTGGTATTGAGGTCAAAGTTAACTTGCCTTGTGTTCGGGTGATGATAACACAAGACGACTCGGCAGATTTGAAGTGTTTCTATTGTAGTGACTTTTTGTTCGGCAGACAGGATGACCATCCTCGATCAAGTTTCCCTCAGGACTTTTGTAAAACCCAAAATATGACCACACCTCAGATTTGGTCCTCTTAAAAGGCTGAAAAATCTTCTGAGCACGGTCACTGCCTTCTGCCATTCCTTCTCAAATAGTAATTTAAAAAAAATATTGAGTGCTGCGCGCCTGCGTCAGACTGGCCGACAGGATTCAGTGAGTTATTAAAATCGCGATAATCAAACACGGTTTTAATGATAATTAAATTTTAAACGATAATACTAACTGTCAGTACATTTTATCACGGTTTATAGTGAAACCGGTTATCGTCCCATCCCTAATCGCAAGGTGGATTGCACTGGTTGCTGTGCAAGTATGCCATAGGATTGTGGTCCAGTTTGATTTATTTCAAACTACTTTATTACACTCTCACATCTGGGGCTAGCCTTTAAAGAGCAATCCCACACCAGCCTGACTACCTTGTACTAGTTTCAGTAAAGTAAGACTGCTATTATTGGATTCTTAAAAAGTTAACTACCCGTTAACTAATTTGGGATGTCTCGCACGAACACGTTACCGGGTTCCAGATGCTGAAAAATAGTCATACAGCACCAAGCAAAATCCTGAAGTGTAAGATTTCAGCGCCCTAAAGGTTTTATCTTCTAAACTATTTCCGTGAAAGAGTTCCATGTTGATGTGAAAGGTACACAAGTATGGCTTCTTTGTTGTTGTCCTTGCTAGATGTAGTGAAGAAGACATCTACATGCAATGTGAACACAGTTCCATTGTGGTGTATCAACTAACTCAAGGGTCCAGCTGCAAAAAAAATATTTCTTGCCGAAGCAAATAGATCACAGCATGTTGTGCACTCTGTCACTTGACACGGACAGCTGTTGAGCTTTTTCAGCTCGACAAGCAGGAGGGCTCTTGACTCTGTCAAAAAATAAGTATCCTAGCTTTGACAAATGGACCTTTTCCTCTCTCGTCCTTTGACTCCTCTTTGAGAAACAGCCGCTGCTTTTACTGTCATCTTGCATAGCTTCCTCTGAGTTCCTGGCCGAGGTTTAGACTTTGCGAGGACCCCCGAGACAGGATGAGCACCTGTGATAGAGCCATTCAGAAGATTTGTGGAGCTGCCTCTGCAATGAGTGAATATTATCCTACGATTCGATCTGCTCTTTTCACTGTTTGAAAATGAGCGATCTTCACCCAGAACTCCAGTGCTGCCACAGGATTAATGTGTGTTAACAGGTGGAGGAGGGGGATTTGACTTGGGTCTTGGGATTCATTGTGTTGAACTAAATGGAGCTCTGAATTAGTGTGAGCATTTCAGATTGCCTTTGAGGTAGGCACACATTGTTTTTCTCCAATCAGCTCGGGTGGAATGCCTCTTTATGTAGGATTGCCTGAGCCAATAAGGATCAAAAGGTGCTCAGAAACAATGTGCAAGCCAGGCCATGCATCAAGTCCTGAAAGGCAAGCAGCTGCCAATGGGTTGAGTGGGGGGCTTGGAGGGAGGCGATAGCGCTCTGTTCCTGTCTGCAAATTCATCTGACCCCTCACTAGCATTCTTGCTGAGAAGCTGTTACAACCTAATCTTCGGACTGTCAAAGCAACAGGCAGTGCACAGAATGCTTACAATAACATAGCATAGGACCTCTTTTGAAGCCACATTTTAGAGCTGAAGTGTGTTATCGACATCAGCATGCCGCAAGATTACCCTAATTAAGTGTCTAACAAAAGTTCTTGTGGCTGCTACAGTAGAACAATATGTACTAGCTTTGCATCTAAGCTGAGGCTTGTACTCACAGCCCTACATCAGCTATGATGGATGGAGGGAGGCTATCATGACGTTTGTCTTCTTTTAATTAAGTTTTTGGTAGCACCCAGAGGAATGGTCCTGGAAAAGTAAAGATTTTTTTTTGTGCCTACTTGTTGAAGGAACGATCATTAGCAAAAAGCTAATATTTCAGCTAATTTACAGTTGTTCTTTGGTGGTCCCTGGCCTGAGATCATACGACTCTCTGGAATTCTTAACTTGACCTGCTCCCTCTGTGTTTGTTTTGGGATTCAGGTCAGTGCATCAGGAGTCCAACATGTTGGGAGGGAGTTTCGGGGAAAGGAAGAATGTTTCATTTGAAAATGCAGAGAAAGGATAAATGATATCAACCTGCTGTTAACTCAGCCCAACCTCATTTTGTGTTTGACTAATGTAGAACAGACATTTAATGGGCACCACAAAGTTTTGCTTTGTGGTCAACTAAAGAGGCCTCCTGAGTGTTATTATTCGTGTGCCTACAGATCCAATTCGAACTCCTCTGAAGCATTCCAGAGATGAAGCGCTATAGCACTTGAAGCCTATCCGAATTGGATTACTTCAGCACAGCCCAACAGAGCTGCTCTGACCAATTTATGATCTGTATGTTTTGGCGTGTACCATGTGCTGAACCACACCGCTAACTTCAGCAATCCACAGAAGACCTCTTTTTGCTAAATTCCTGTATAAAATGAGAAAGGAATGCCGCAGAGGTGGCCCAGACAGCTAATTTCAACTAATGACAAACTCCGTTTGTTTACTTATTTGACAGCCAATGTATGTGTTGTAATTAAACTGCCGTTATGTCTTATACTAAAGCATTAAATCACAATATATTTTACAGGGATTCTCCTCAAACCCGTTGGTTCATTCATTGATTCATTCATTCATTCATTCATGAGGCATACACTTAGCAATCCGTTCATTCATTTCATTTGTGTTACCAGAAAGAAAACAAAGTTGGGAAGATGAAAGGGAAGAAAGTCCAACATTATTACTTTCCCCTGGAACTAACTAACATAGCTGCTTATTACAACAGGCTATGATGAGTGGACCACCAGAGTAGTGACAACTCATGTAGTTGCCTGCGGGATGAGAGGTTTTACCTATTACACAAGCAAATTCAATGTTTTCCAACTTGTTGCCAAGACAGTGGGAGTTTTTTTTTTCTCTTTTCTGTCCATTCTTTTTCTTGCCTCTCTCAAATTTTGCACGGGTTTAAAAATAAAAAAAAAGAGGGGGGTGGGTTGGGATGCTAAAGGAATCCTGGACTTTTGTGCTCTCTATGAACTGCGAGTGAGCTAATGAATTGTTTCAGCCACTCAGCACTGCATTCACGGATATCCCCCTAAGATTACACACACAAATCACTTGCACAATGGAGGCCGCAAGGAGGTCCTGGGCATCCCAGAGGAGCCTGGCCCCAAATACAAGCGTCTATAACCAAGACAGGGTTGGTGAAAAGGTGGGGTGTGGAGGGGGTTTGCGTGAAGTCAAATGTTTTATAATCATTTGTAATTCAGTAGTCAAGGAGAGGGGAGGTAAAAAAAAAAAAAGCAAGAGGCCAAGAGGGCATGGGGTAACTGGCCCCCATATGGAGAAAGACTGAGATGGAGAAAGTCAGAGAAAAGAGAGAGAGAGAGAGAGAGAGAAAGAGAGAGAGGGGCACTGCTCAAGCATTTTGCAGCCCAGGCCAATCTAAAAAAAGGGACATAATTAACTTCTGGATTCTTTGTGTACCCCATCTGACTTGCAGGGAGGAGATGAAAGGGGCTTGCTAAGCCTTGCATTCCACCCCAATTATAAGAAAAATGGAAAGTTCTACGTCTCCTACACGACCAACCAGGAGCGTTGGGCTATCGGACCACACGACCACATTCTTCGTGTAGTCGAGTACACGGTATCCAGGTAATGGGAAACCAGTCACAGCTTGACCAAGCACAGGGGCAACTAATCAGAGTTGTAGCCATCATAGGACTTATCTTCCTTCTTATTCATATATTGTCAAACTATCCTCTTGCTTTACAAAACCAACAACAACATAGTACTATTGTCTTAAAAAAAGGAAAAAATCTGTTGATGACAAAACCATGCTTTAACCACAAATTTGGTCCCCCAATGTCAATATGTGGTGAGGGCCTTGGATCAAACACTTTACACATGGACGTGCATGCATAGTGTTTGTTTTCCATGTGGTTTTGGATCCGTCTTGAGAAGCCAAGCTCCTCATGAAATGCTTTCACTGACAGTGATGCATGGTTTATAGAGAAATGTAATCACAACATATAATTATCATGATAGCTCACATCCATTCTGATTGTTTTTAGCTCCCCAGCTGAATTAATACAACATGCTGTATACAAGACTCAAAAGTATACATTTTGTTGTAATCACATTTTAAATTAGCCTTTTAAATGCCAAGCTTGCCAGTGTCATCTGGTTTGGAGTTATAATCGTGCTTACACAAGTTTGTTGACTTTTCTTTTTATGTGTTAATTTATTTAATTTATTTCAGTAATTCAACTTAAAAGGTGAAAGTAATATATTATAGAGAATCATTAAATATTTTAAAATATTAATATAAAATATTTTGAAAATATTATAAAAGTGAGATATTTCAAGCCTCGTGATAATTTGGAGGATTATGGCTCACAGTTTGTGAAAACCCCAAATTCAAAATTAGAATATTGTAAAAAAAAAAAAAAAAAAACTTTTCATAGTTTTAAGCCATAATCAACAAAATTAACAAAAAAGCTTGAAATATCTTACTTTGCATGTAATGACATTTTAAGTTGCATTACTGAAATAAAAACTTTTGCACAATGTTTCAATTTTTTGAGTTTCACCTGTAGGGCAAGCGGTTTGGAAAATGGATGGATGTAGTTGTGTTTAAATGTATTTATTGTAATATTTGGTTTTAGGAAAAATCCAAACCAGGTGGACACGAGGACTACTCGAGTGTTAATGGAAGTAGCTGAGCTCCACCGAAAGCATCTGGGAGGTCAGCTCCTCTTTGGGCCTGATGGGCTTCTGCACATATTTTTAGGTGATGGCATGATCACTTTGGACGATATGGAGGAGATGGATGGTCTAAGGTACAGTATTGAATGCAGTAACTGTGATAAATCAGGCTCTATTAATGAGTCAAGCTATGAGGCTGAATAGTAATTTCAGGATTGTTTTAAATATGTTCAATGGTGTGTTTTTCTGCCATAGTGATTTCACAGGATCTGTCCTTCGAGTGGATGTGGACACAGATAGTTGTAGTCCGCCCTACTCTATACCCAGAAACAACCCCTATTTTAACAGCACAAATCAGCCCCCTGAAATCTTTTCCCATGGATTGCATGACCCAGGAAGGTAAGGTCAAATGCTTCACTGAATTTACTTTCTAAAAAAAAAAAACCCCAAAACAATTTATAGCCAAATGTAAGGAGACATTCAAACTTCACATTAATTGTTGGGCATTTTATTTAAAAAACACTGATAGTTTGGAAGTCTGTCCTTCTTCTTAATGGCTGCTCTATGAAGTCTTTCCATTTATATGTTGTAAAATGGATGCGAGAGTTTGCACCCATTCAGACTTGAACATCAGTGAGGTCAGAAACTGGTCTGGCTTCCAGTTCATTGGGGTTGAGATCTGGGCTTTGTGCTGGCTAGTCCTCTACTACAGACGCTGTAAATAATTTCTTTATGGACCTCGCTTTGGAAAAGGGCCCCCCCAAACTGTTACCACAAAGTTGGAAGCTCACAGTTCTCTAGATTGTAATTGTGTGCCTTAAGAATTTTCTGGAATTAAAAGACCTTGCCAAAACTATGAAATAGAATTATATATTGTATAATTAAATGAATGGTAATATATATAAAAAAAATATGAGTGTTGTTTCCATTGCCGCTGTCTTGAAAGATTAATTTACAAATAACAATTTGTGTTCTAGGTGTGCAGTGGATAAGCTCCGCATGGACACCAATGGGAGTCTTCTGATTCTGTGCACAGATACTGTTGGCAAAAATACGACATCAGGCAGGATTCTACAGGTCATCAAAGGGAAAGACTATGGTATGCCTGTTAGACGTGGCTGATTTCTGAAAACATGATGAATTACTGTGATGAATTACAACAAGCAAAGTAGTTCCAACCAGACAACCACTCAAGAAGTTTCTGTATCGTGTTTCAGAATGCTAAGGAACAGAGTGTCTTCAATGGAATGAGGGAACACTCCAAAAAAAAAAAAAAAGATTTGTGACTTTTCGTAGAAACCGATCAACGCGTTATTCAAAAATACCATTGCAATACTATTGTTTATTCTTTAAATATGAAAATAATTTTCATTCCTGGGAGCATGCAAGCATATACAACAATATAATGTATTGCTGTCCAAAAAGTGTTTATATGGTCATTTAGTGTATTGTCGAAACATAGAATGACCAACATAGCAGTTCTTCACTCGTAGTCGTTTCTGACTAAGACCTTAAATCAATACCAGAAGTGAATATATATAGAAGAATTGGATTGGCTTTTTTTTTACTCCTTACACGTTGGCAGCAAACAAATATGGCTCTCTCCCAACAAATGCATTTAAACCCCAAAAATATTGTCCCACAAGTGTGCCAAATTACCCCAAAGACCAGGCTCTTTACGATGTTAAACCATTACCATGGTGAATGACTTACTTCATTAAATCACATTTTGTTGTTTTACTGGGCTCTGACTGTAATATTATAATAATCGCCATTCCCTAAGCTGCTGTAATCTTTGTAGCCATACAAACTTAAATAAATATACACAAACACTCAATAGTAATTGTTGGATTACCTCACCCATTCTCCGTTCCTCTCGCGTCCATTCCCTAATCTATTTGAGCTATAATGTGAACTTAACAGTGCTCAAACTAAATGTTAATAAGGACATTTAGTGAAATGAACACAGCCCTCCATATCAAGTTTACATAGTGTTTTTATAACCATCTGGGGAATAGCTAATTAAAACCACTCTGTGTGAAGTGCTAATGGTCTCTTGACAGATTGTGGTAAACATGGATATCCCTTACACAAACAAAGGAAACTGTTATTATGGTTATAAATCAACTTTGCAACATATGTAGGGTGGTGATTGAAGATATTTAGTTTGTTAAATGTGTAAAATTGAGTTATCTAAACAATACAGATTATTAGGGTTAATTTAATTTAACTCAAATAACCAATAAATCCCATGTCGACCTGTTGCTTGGTTTTGCTTTTTTTTCCTCAATATTGAGTTGTTGGTATGTCTGCCCACAGAAAATGAACCATCTATATATGACGTGGCGTCTAATGGAGGTGCCACCCCAGTTGGTGGATTCATTTACAGGGGATGTCAGTCAAGAAGACTTTATGGAAGTTATGTATTTGGAGACAAAAATGGGTATGTTCAATTATTATTGGATTTGATATTATTATTGTTAATTATGCTAAGCTACTTTCTATCTGTGCACTACTAGAACAACTTGGTGTGTATCTTTAATTTCTTTAAACGCAGTCAGAGACTGAAATAGTTATGTGTCTAAAAAAAGGAATAAAATATATTGAGCTCCCAATGAGGAAAAATAGTTTTTTTCAGAGTAAATTGAGAGCAGGGTTCCTGCCAGGTCAATTGGCCACCGGTATATTATTCACACATTGCTCTGATTTTCTAATTTATCCTCCTCCACTATCAGCCTGCCGTTTTTTTTGTCAACGAGTGAGAGATAAAGTGTAGAAAATAAATTGTTCCTAGAAAATCCAAAGCAGTAAATAATCCCTAATGTTTTTTTTTTTAAATGTTTTATAATAACCAAGATGTTCACTCAAGTCTAGGGCATGGTAAATGACAGCAAAGAGTATTGTATTTATGATTTAAACCCCTGACTGTATGACTGTCTCAGGAACTTCAGAATTCTCCAGAGGCTTTCGGAAGACAGATTGTGGCAAGAGAAGCCTCTTTGTCTTGGTACTAGCAGTTCCTGTGGTTCCTCGCTGGTAGGCCACATCCTGGGGTTTGGCGAAGATGAATTAGGTCAGTGAGCTCTCAATAAGTTTTATTCATTTCACCGCAAATTTTGTGTGCTTCTGTCGTAACCTTTTTTGGTGGTTTCTTTAAAAACTATTTTATAGTTTAAGTATTAAGTATTAAGTATTAGGGCAAAACCATATCATACAATATAAATCATTAAAGGGGGACGGAAATGCTTTCAACATATTTGTTGGACCTTTGTTCACAATTAAACTCCACATAATACAGTAGTCAACTGGATCAAAAATGGTCATCAAAGACAAAAACGTGTATTGTTCAAAATTAATGTATAACTTTGATGAAAGTTTTTGATCTACTTAAAATGTTTACTTCTGTAATTGTTTTCCATTTTATTTTTATGGAATCTGTCCTTTATGATTTAATAGAAATTTATATAAACTTTAACAGTTTAATCAAGCTTTTACAATGTAATCAAATGAAAATATAAAAGTTAATTTACAACAAAATATTGCATTTTTATTTTTTGTCAAAAAGATGCTACGCACCAGGGGCCTCATTTATAACTGTTGCGTACTCACAAAACAGGCCCTGAAAGAGGCATGTGCCACTTCCGACGCATAAGTTGTGATTTTTAAATACAAACTTGATTGGAAAATTTATGGACCTGCACGCAAACTCTGATCCATGCGTACAAACGTTTTTGAGATGGAGCAGTTTGGCAACACCCGATGTTGAGCTGGAGTTAAATGTCTTTTTGGTCACTTTTAGACAGAAAATTATACATATACAGAAAGATAATACAAATATAATTTCACTCATCAAGCCTATCACTTTGAAGCAAATATCCATCCCTTCTTAAATATGCGTGCCAGCGAGCTTGTTGGGCCGTTTAGTGAACGGCAGATTAAGTGAAACCCTAAATCTTCATTATGAGTCCTGATCATAAATACAGTTCATGTTCACAATAAAAGTTTAAATAAATGAACACTTATCCTGTGGCATGCTGTGTTTTAATGTTTTAACTACAGAGATAATTGTTTATCACGATAATAGCAGATTGTCTGAGAAAATATTTCTGTGGAAACAATGCACAACGAAGGCCTATCTGTCTCCATTAAAAATATTAATCAATTAAAATACTGTTAATACTATTAATGTAATGTGACGGCACATTCGTATCTCATATTGTCCTAATGTCTTGTACCGTTATCACGTGGATGAATAATCATATGGAAAAAATATGCAGATGAGGATAGTAAAATTAGGCATTGTAAGCTCCATACATGATTATTTCGGGGAGGAGATATGCGCACAATCTTACGCTGAATTGGATTTTATAAAGTGAATTCTGCGCAGGTTTTATAAATCTGAATATTTTTATGCGTATGACATTTTTGGCTTTCATGCACATGTATACTTTTAGTAAGGATCTTACGCACAGTTTTATAAATGAGATCCCTGAACTATATAAAAAATGATTTCCATTACATCATTTTTATACAGCTTAATGAAAATATTTTTTTATACAGAACCATTTTTTTATACAGTAGTGATATATTTCAGTCATAATTTCAAACTTTTATTTTGACGCTTTGTCATGAAGATATTTTAGTTTTAGTGCACTTGAAGGTAGTTTTTGAACGGTGAAAAGCTTGTGAAGTGACTCTCAAAGCTGCTTATTTGTTTATGTCCTCATATATTGAGACGGCAGATGCTGAAAACACTGTGAGCGTCATGTGTGTGAGTTTGTGTTAGACAAAACCATGCCATTTATTCACACAGAGACACAAATAAATCCCTTATAAACAACTTGTACTGACTGGTTGTTGTCATATTTATTTCTACTGTGTGATTGGCTGTTAAATTAATCAATATAAAGTAAAAATGTCCCAAACTTATACAATATGTATCGCCCAGCCCTATAAAGGTTTTCAAAGTTTGGGGTTTGTAAGATTTTATTTTTTATTTTTATTTTTTTGCTTTTTCAACAAGGATACATACATTTTTTAAAGTATTTTACATAGTTAAAAAAAATATCTATTTCAGATAAATGCTCTTCTTTTAAACTTTCTATTCTTCAAAGAATCCTATAATAATAAGTATAAGTAAATAAAAAAATAAAAATAAAAAAAAATTATATATATATATTTTTTTATTTTATTTTTTTACTATAATAGTAAGACAAAATGAGTAATGACTACTAACTATGATGCTTTGCCATGACAGGAATACATTACATTTTAAAACATTAAAATAGACAGTTATTATAAATTCTACAATATCAGGGTTTTTACTGCATTTAAAAAAAAAATAAAACAGTAGTGTAAATACAGACATTTTTTTCAAAAGAACTAATGCAAAAAAAAAAAAAAATGCTAACAGAGCATTTGTTTAGTTCAGACAAGGTCAAATAAAGTGATTGATTTATATTAAAATGCGTATACCGTAGTCACGGAAAGGTCATCTGAATGATACAGAACAGAAAGAAAACCAATCCCTTGTCCTACCTCCCTCTTTCAAATATCTTTCCTCCAAGGAACATTCTGGAATGACACAGTACTCCTTTAGTTTCCTGACAGATTACTTCCACTTTTTTGCTGCTGACAGACGGTATGATTGGAAATCACAGGTCAGCATAAAAGGTTTATATGCACAATCTGCTGCCTTTCCTTATGTGCACATTTAACATTGGTAACAACTGATTTTTGGCACTAGAATTGTAAAGGGGTTCATTTATGTGAACCTGACGCCAGCCCCTCTGACAGTCCATTGCGAAAGCAAAGTTATGCCCACTCGCTGCTGCTAGGCTCTACTCTCTGCCACCATGTAATATCCCCACAGCTCAGTGCATCACAGGGAACATAAACTCTCGAATCCAAACACCAGGTCAAGTGTGACAGAGAATAAATCTCATGCTTTGCCAAGAGTGGGCCTCTGTGAGGGAGAGATAGCATTTGTTGCTGATTTGTAAGAGGGATTCAGTGGAAGGACTGTACTGGAGACCCACATGGCAGTCTCCTGACACATGTTTACAATCTGTGCACAGTGCTGCAAGCTTGCTCCTCATTAAATTACTTGCATAAGGATTTAATGAGCCCCTCTTGAAACCCTCTCATACACCAGTGTCAAGTGCACCGAGTAGGAAGGAAGGAAGGTGAGAGAAGACAAATGAGTTCCCTCAAAGGCCTAAATGTTTTCTTTCCTCTGCAGGTGAGGTCTACATCCTTGCCTCCAGCAAAAGCACGGCGATACAGTCGAACAGCGGAAAACTCTACAAGTTGGTGGATCCCAAAAGGTGCGTTGAGCTTTGAATACACAAAGCAACATATTGTATACAATAGAGTTTATGCGTCAGCCTCTCTGTTTTTCCGTTTTCATCGCTCGCATGCAAAAAATGTGTGATGTTACTGCTGAGCAATGCTAATATTGAACCTCGCATAATTAATTCCATTTTCATTCCGCTTTACAAAACATCCCCTGGCATTCTTCTAACATGATATGCTTTGCACATCTGCGTGTTCATACCAAGAGAGCGAAGGTCATTTAAAGAATGTTAAAACTGGTTTTGAAAGTCATTGGGGTCCGAAACAACATTGAACTGTGTGAACATTGAACCTTTCATTGTGTGGACAAAAAGACATTTGAAAAAAATAGCTTTCTTTTGACTTCCACGGAAGAAAGAAATAGGGGTGAGTTAATAATGATAGAATGTTCATTTTTGGGTGAACTATCCCATTAAAGCATTACTTGTTTTCACTCACACGCACGCACAAGGAGTCTAGCTTCCCTTAAACAAATCATCACACAACTGCCAGTCTTGGCCAACACAAACCTCAGCCATAATTGGAGAGTAAGCACACCATTTCCAAATGTTAGTGTAACGTGTTTCTAACACCAACACAGTCAAGTTGGCTCGGACAGCGCTGGTTATCTAGTGAGCCTGTGTGGTCGGTTGGGTGTTTTCCTTGCTTTGGCAGGACTTACACACCTGTCTTTTTTTTTTCTTTGAAAACCTTGAGCATGTCCATATTTTGGTGAATCTGCAGACAAACAAAATGTACCCAATTTACGTACACATGCAGGGGTTCACGGCAAGAGATTCAACGCATGTGAATGGAGTCAGTTAAAGGATTTAATCATTTCTGTGTGCTCATGGGCTTTTTTAAGTGCCGTAATTTACCCCGTGTGTTTTACACCCCTAAAAGCCACTTTTATGATAGATCTTGAAAATATGTTCTCACCATGCCAAGTACATATGAAAGGCATATCATCTATTAGAAATGAGCGTATGAATTCCCACATAACGACTGCCAAAAGTGTTTGCATGTTTAATAGATTCGATATATCATTTCCAGAAAAAAGGGACATTACAATAGGCACAGGCAGATCAGTTGAGTCTCTAATTCAAACCAATTGTTCATGATTCTTGTTTTTGTGCTTTCTACGCCATTCAAAATCCTTTTGCTGGACCACACCATTAGAACTATATAAATTACGTACAATTATCAGGTAAAATAATTTAAAAACAGAATCTTTTTTTTAATTCTTGAATTGTTTTTTGTTGTTGTGGAAAATTTGCTTATTTAATCTGTCATTATATCAAAGCATTGAAATTGAAAACAGCTGAAAAATCTCACATTTTAATAATTTGCAGATCCACCTTGCATCTTCTGTTAATTTACACAGTTGTATGGTTATAATGAGGCCACAATTCTATCGCAGTTGGTCTAATGTAAACTCTAAAAAAAATGTATCTGAATAAAAACTCATTTATAATTGACATCCTTATTTAAGTGAGGACTGAAGGCTGTGATAAAGAAAACTGTCTTCCAGAGAAAAGTACAAAAGAGGTGGATTGTCACTTGTCAGTTCAATTATCTGGAAGTGGAAGCAACCCAGACACTGACTAGGTTGTTCCTCTAAACTCTAAACCATACAAACAAGCAGAAAGGCTATGATCACTTTGGAAAAAGCTACAAAGTTCAGTTTTTAAGAACCAGGCACAGGTGCATTAGTCAATTATATATGATAAAGAGTTCTTTGTAACACTGACGGGTATAGGGGACCATTGATACGACGCAACTGAAGTTTTGCTTAGAAGTGGCCATGTTGCAGTTTTGGTCCAGATAAGACCTAAATTCAAAGCAATGTGTGTGGCACAAATCTTACACTGGCCACATCTTGGTGTACACTACCTGTGAAGTATGCTGGTGAACGCATCATGGGTGGCTATGTTTCATCAGCAGGAATGGGTATCTTGTTAAAAATAAAGAAAAATATGTATCAGTCTGGAAAAATTACAGTAACAAAAATGTCAGTGTCCAGCCCTCTCCATTCTCAAGCCAAACATGTTTCCAGTCCAAACTAAAACCTGAAGCAAATCTGCCTGGAAGAATGAGGCAATATCACATTTAAATAAATGGAAATTGCCATTTCTGCAAAAAAGTGACTTTTAAGAGATTCTGTTTATTGAATCATTATGCAAAGTATGAAATGCAGAAATTGCAGAGAACATTTGCTTGTAGGAATTCAAGGCAAGGATTGAGAGAAAATTGCTTGAAGACCTGAATATTTTTGCAAGGCACTGTATACCCAGGTGACGACAGTGCCACCCAAGTCTAATGCTATTAATTACCACAGATGTTTCCATGAATCTCCTAAACAAGGCCCCTCAAACTTACTTTATTTATGTTTTCTGGCATTGCTGCATTTTTCCGAAGAACAATTCTTTCCACCATTGATTGAAGTTGTTTAGTCTGTCAGACCTGTGGTGTTGGGTTCACTGTTTTATACATCTTGTCACTTTTTGTGATCTAATTACCAAATAAAAGAGGTGATATAACAATTCTGAGGGACTAGCACTGTCAAGTGGGGTGGTCCAGCATTTACATTTCAAGTATCTACATTTACATCTTTTCTGTACCCTTTAACCTTTGAGTTCTGGCTAGGGTTGAGAGCTTCAAAATAGCCACGTTGTTTTGATTTTGATCTGCTGCGTTGCATTTTGGGGTTGTAAAACTGTGAGGTAGAAGAGAGAGTGGTAAATATCATATCATATAAAAGTCTAGTCTTTGAGATGACTGCACGCATCTGAATTTGTTTAGCAGCCCTTTAATTTAGAATAATAAATAGTCCACCACACATTGAAATGTATGCATTTCGATGTCAAATGTGGACAAGAGAGAGACTGTAAGATTGTTTATTGGGCGGCGGCAATAACTGAGAATATGCCAGTAACTGAACTATGTATGAATTGTTTTGGTAATATTAAACATAAACTGACTCACATCTTCAGTCTTATACCATATATAAATATATATATATTACTAGTCCAGATGTATTCAGTATTGAAATCAGTAGCGGCTCTTGGTTGTAAATTTAGTTAGGGCAGTTTCTGGGTCTTAGAGCTAGTTTATGATAAACATTTTGTAAGCTTTATATTTTAATCAATGAACGCATGCAGAGCACTTTTGGCAGATAAGGGCTATTCACATGAACACATTCTAACTAAAGCACTGATCATTAATTCATTTGATTTCATTTATTTGATTTCATTTCAATTAATTTCCTTCATTTAATTCACTACTCCAGATAGGAAAAAACAGACACGTTAGGGTGTTTTCATACATTTAGCCCTGGTCCGCTTAGTATTCACATTTGGCATTTTTAACAGCGAACCTAAAAAAACAAACTTAACGGCACAGGGATGCGTTCACAATCTGATTGGTCGGCTTTTATGCTTGTATATTTCAGGACGGAACTTACCAAAAATGCAAAACAATGCTGTGTGCTGGGCTAAATGCACTCGTTGTATGTGCGTAGCCTACATGATTGTATTTTGACCAGCTAAAAACTTGTGAAAAGCTTATAAAATGTGTGAATGAGTCAAAACAGCGACTATGATGAGGAAAAAAAGGTAACGTCGAGCATTCTGATCTTTTTAGGGTTGCGTCTTGTGACATCATGTCCTGTATTTGGCTCGTTTGCGCTTGTAGGGTGCGAATGGTAGCGTTCACACTTATTCAAAAGAACCGCACTAACAGAGCAATCACACCATGGTTCGTTTTATTTGATCCAAACATGCAAAGTGTGAACGTACCCTTTATGACCCAATGCAAACTAATATACACATAGCTGAAGTGGATTGATATTGTCTTGGTCCGGAGCTAATATTACGTGAAGTAATGTGAAAATTGAAATTTTTCCATTTTTCTGTAGGGCGCTGTAGAGCTGGGTAGGGTTGAGGCATAATATATATATATACCTTGCTCACGTTACAATTTAAATAGAAAAAAATATTTGTTGCAGAGTGCTTTGCAATTTATACACATTTACAAATTAGAAGTGAGAACTTAGTAGTGATTCTTTTGGAATATACACCCTGTTCTGACACCTCTATAAGATCATCCACAAGAAATGTTTGAGGAATGCATCACAGGAACACATTTCTCATTGCTTCTTCACTAGAACAGTAAGCGTGGCAGAGTTTTGGTTGAGAGTTACTTGAGTGACTTCTGAAATCAGCATCAGAACGGCATCAGTTATGTCAAAAAGCAAATATAACAATGAATCTTCCTCGACTTTGGATTTTGTTGGCTAAATGTATTGAATAGGTTCCGTAGAAGTGTTTTTCTGTAGCGATATGGTGAAGTAAAAGAAAAAAAAAATTAGGCCTAAGTATGTGTGAAGATATACAAACACTTTAAATAGTGCTCTCCTGGTCCCCATCTCTGACAAGTCTTCTTTATTTCATGGTCCGTCCTAAATCTCTCTCGCTCAAAACCGTGTTCCTCCCCTTAACAAAGACTCTTAGGGGTGGTACTGAATGGCCTACAGCTACAATACACAGTAAATTTTTTGATACAATGTATCAACAAAGAAGTGCTAACAAAAGAGAGAGATGACAAAACGGACAGAGGAGTCACACAGAGTGCCTTGATGAAGCCTTTTTTTTCATGCTCGAACACTCCTGAGCTCCTCACCCCTCTACCCCGTGCACTTGCTTTCATCAAATAACTCAACTGCTTCTTACTATCAAAGCCAACAAGTTAAGCCAAGAGATATTAAACTGTCTTCTCAGAGAAAAGCTCAAGAGATACCGGACTCATTACCCACGAGACACAGAATTCAAATTCCTCAGAAAGGTCTACAGATTTCCACATAATTGTATTCATTCACCAAGTTCTACATGACTCTCATCTCTTGCGTTTTCAGTTGTGAAATATTGTGGCTAATCAATTAGGCTTTTAGTGTCTATTACTCTTTAGTTCAACACATCTAAATCAATTCCACATAATTCAACACTACTACTTCTAAAATCAACATACTGTAAGAGGAACCAAAAAATCCATAACTTCCACTACTTTGACTTCCTCAGCTTCGTGTTTGATTTCTGCCTTGGTGGAAAATCCAGAACAGGGATGAAAACTGGTATAATGGATAGCTTTGCCAAACAATCCTTGGATTCACAAAAAAAAGTGGTTGGGCTGCTGATGTGTTCAACCTACAGGACAGTCTTAAACTAATAAGCTGGGGCATTCTTTTAATTTATCAGTCTGTGTTTTATGCAAGTGGCCTCACAGAGTTGATACATTCCCACAGTGCCTGTTGACCCAGCTGTCTTTGTCAAGTGCCACGGCAGCAGGTGTTGTTTTCATGGCCACCCTGCCAGTAATACAAACTGTTTAGTAGTGCCGCTGACCCCAACGTCATTAACAGTGTTAGCCCAATCCTCTAGGGAGCGCCTCTTTCTCTCCTTACCCTCCCTCTCTTTCTTTTTCACTATCCATTTCTATTTCTTTCTTCCTCATCTTTTCTGTCTCCCTGTTTTTTTAACAACGTAACAGCCTGTCACAACAACACACACACAAAAAAAAAAACAACAACAAAGTGTTGATGAGAGACAAGGGAGACCTGATTTGGTTGCGGAAAGCGTTAGAGGGGAGCATGGGAACTGCTCCCCCACTAGACCCCCCAGTGTATCCTGCCAGAATTCCCTTGTTACCACCCAATTCCTGCAATCAGTCACTAAAGCTGTCAGGGAAACTCAGAGATCCAACATCCCATTATCTAATAGACACTCATAAGGCTGTTTCACACTGTCCTGATGAACACCAACATCCAACGGTTGTTGGGTTTGGTTAAACCGTTTTTTAAACCTCTTGGCGTTTGTCTTCAACTATTTAACATGTTCAGTCAATGTTTGGAATATCACACTTCACTTTGAACTGTTGTCATGACAAGGTAAGCATCCCTGCCAGGCAGCTTTATGGAAACAAATGTGCACAGCAGCGGCAACTGCCGTGGTCGAGCAGAAGAAATAGGACTATCAATCACAAATTATCATAATGGTTTAGGTCAATGTGTTAAAACAATAAAAACAAGTCATTGCTGGACTATGGAACCATGTTAAAAAAGATTTTTTTTAAATGTCTATATGAAGAGTTCAGATGCAAAAGCCTCTAAATGCCATTTGACATTTTCTTCTTTAATGATGATTTTGGTCAAACTTGTATATTTAAGTTCAGTAATTTCACTTAAATAACAATTAATAGGTAATTATCATTGCCATTTAAGTGAAATCACTGAACTTAAATATACAAGCTTGATAAAAAATTATCATTCTAGAAGAAAATTTCAAATGGCACTTGGAGGCATTTGCATCTGAACTCTTCATATATACACACTCTAAGTCATCATTTGCATGCCAATCCAAAATATGTAAGACTCATTTATCTTCAAACAAATGACAAAAAAAAATGGCCATCCCTTAAAAGTCCATTCAAAGGTACAAAAAGACACCGTAAAAGTAATCCATGTGACTTGAACAGTTTATTAGTCCTCTGAAGAGATACAATCACTTTATATGATGAACAGAAATGATTTTGGCCTTTAATCATACATGAAAATTGCACATATGGTAAACATGGAACCATACTTGCTTAACGCATGAGAATGAATGAGGTTTATTGGACACTTCCATTGGTACTGTAGCTTTGTATGAAGTACTTTTAATCCTGGGCTCTCAGTCTAAACCATTAAAGGTACCTTCTGTACCACTAGTAGCATGAAAAACATAAATGTAAAAACAGTACACTGACCATGAATAACCACCTCAATTACATCAATTTAGAAGAGAAACGTATCCATATATAATAGTTTTGTAGGTTACGGTATAGATTTTGAGTCTCTGAACTCTGTTAAACTGCGTTTGGTATCTTTACATAGAAAAAAAAATGACACACTTCACCTTTAAAAACTGTGATTCTACTTTCATTCTTTCCACAACCCTCAGTGTTATGCAGAGAATCTTTGGCCACCTAACTTTCCAATACACCACCTCTAGTGAGATACACAGGATGTGAACTCACCAAGAGCTCTCCAGCCTGTTTCCCATAGAGTTACTGCTTCACTGGAGTCCAATTACAGTGTGTTTGTGTGTGTGCTGGCCTGTTGGGTATGTCAACAGCCCTGCTGCTCACTAATAGACAGCCTTCAAGAGATTTGCCTGGCTCATTAAGCAGTGTTTTTAGCTGAGTGATGCATTAGAATGTTTGGTCACCATGATTTTGCCAAGTAAGACATGGTCCTGGATCAACATATTTTGTTGATCTTGGATCAACATTCCTGTTTCAAAATGTAGTCCTTACCCAATCCCTACCCCTAAACCCAACCCTACCCATAACTTTTCCCTAAAATCTGAGGGTAATGAAAGGTGAATAACACTTCACTTACGTTGAAGTGAATAACTTCAACTTAACTGATTTATTTACAAATTATAGCTTCCAGTAACATACAGGAACACCCCACAACCCACAAACACTGAGGGAAAACACAGGGCTTAAATGTACTGGGGCTAACGGGATAATAAACAAGACACAGGTGATGAAAATATCTAATTAAACCGACAGAGAAAAACTAACAGGAATAAGGCTATGTTTACACTGAAACCATCTGAATAGAAAACGCAAAAGTGGCATTACGTTAGCACTTTATATTCTGTTTAGACGATCGTGATGGGCATAGACAGTAAAAGAAATGGACAGAGCGATCTCATTGGAACTCCATTGAGACGATTGAAGCCCGTTTTTTGGCGATTTTTTAGCACTTCCGTCCCTGACGCGCAGACTCAAACAGAGCTTGACTACGTAGTTGTGACGAGAGCATATGGATTCGATGGATTACCCCCTTGGTTAGGGGTGGGGAATCCATGTGCATATGGTGATGCAAAAGTGTGTGAAATTCGATCTAGTATGCACTCCAGGCAGCTAGGTGGCAATGTGAAGCACTGAACACCAAGTCTGCGCGCCTGCGTACAACCTTTACTGTCTAGCAGACTTTTGCGTTTTTACCCTTTAGACGGGAACGCAACGGTGGAGCGTTTTTAAGATTTCCACTCTGGAGGGTGGTTTCACTTTTTTTGCGTTCAAAAAAACGCTGTCACCTTGTAAACAAAAGGCATATCCGATAAAAAATATTTGTACGTTTTCACCCGCGAGCATTCTCGTGTAAACAGGGCCTAAACCATAATCACAAAGACAGGGGGGAAACAAGCTCACAGAACTGAATATAAAAACGTTACAGTTCTTAGCCTAAACTTGAGATTAACTGTAAACTTGTCCCTCAAATCTGATTGGTTGATTGAAAAGTTGATCCAGGAACATGTGGTACTTGGTGAAATCACATTCACCATATTTCCACACGCATTCATTTTAGGTTATACGGTATAGGTGAGAATAATTAATCCTTAAAGATCAAACTAATCAACTCAATAATTCTGTCTTTCTGTCTGACTGTTCATCCGAAGTAGCATCTTTTCTTTTAGCATCTTTGCTGTACACTTACTGTACATAGACAGACAGACAGACAGATGCAAGATGAAACCTAAATGAACATTTTGTGAACATTACATTAACTTTTTCAATTACTCTATAAAAATACCTATGATGATGAATATTTACTTGTATTGTAGTAATTGTCAATGGCTTATTTTGTTGAAAGTTTCTGTGAAACAACAGCATATAAAAAGATCAGCATACAATTGCATCTCACAAGTGACTGTAAATAAATATTGATTATAAAATATTGATTATTTTTCACAGCGATAAAAATCAGAGGCAACAATTGAGAGATAGACAAACATTCAAGTGAATGGATGTCGTTGCATATGGATGCACCAATAATAAAATTATGGACAATACCATTAAGCCGATACAAATTTTTATACATTTTTATTAAAAATAATACACTAAAAATTTTAAATCAGTCATCACATAATTATGTAAATGTCAAAATGGGGTCTGTCTGGTAAGGGGTTAATGTACTTTTTATTTTTGATAAAGTCTTTTAAATAACTCCATTTATCAAAATTAGCATGATGGCCTACCATCATAGGCTCAATTGTCTTTAAATAAGTTTTTCACATGTTTGCTTATTTATGAAATACTATGCTTTATGAAGGCATTATGAAATACTATGTGTTTTGGCAATTTGTGAGCTGGATTTTGTGAGACCCCTTGTGTTGACCATCAATGCTCTGTGACTCCTGCAGGCCACAGGTCCCTAAGGAGTGCAGACGGCCTGTGGAGGATCCAGAGATGCTAAGCACCACTTGCTCCCGTGAATGCAAGAACGGCCACTGTACACCCACTGGCAAATGCTGCTGCAGTGCTGGCTGGGAGGGCCCCTTCTGCTTACGAGGTACAGAGCCAATCAGAGCACTTTCCCTCTGTCTTTGATTTCAAAGTTGCATAAACCTCCAACCTCTTTCAATATTTTTTCAACCATATTTCTGCTTTTGCTTGTCATTCGCAGCCAAATGCGAACCCACCTGTCGTAACGGTGGGGTCTGCGTGGAGCCCAACAAGTGTCTCTGCAAGGAAGGATTCTCCGGCGGTCAGTGCGAGAAAGGAGAGCGAGGAACACGAGGGGACGGTGAGAAAGACAGCATCCTGGAGCACATCATTGACATGACGTCTTACCTGCTGGACCTCACCAGTTATATTGTATAAAAAGTAGGGCAGGATGATAATGCGCTCTTCACCGGTTGGCAGACTGAACGTTACGGAGGCCTTTCAGAGTTTGCCTTCAGGACACCATCCCCAATCTCCAACTGCCCCTCACCTGATCCTCCTCTCCCACCACTGTTCGTTTTCATGAGCCACAGCCTTTGATCTTCATGCTTCCCCACACCATCTGCACTCTCTCACCTCTATGCACAAATACACAGGTAAAACAATAGCAGGGTGGCCAATGGAACCTCAATGCGCATAGCTGAAGGGGTCGCATGTTGGAGGTACCACGCAGGGTTCTCCGGTTTTCACTGCTGGTATGGTGTGTAATGTCTGGTCCACTTTAAAGTCAAGTGTCCCTGCAAGAGGACTCACAAAGCACTGGAAGCTTCACGAGACCAACTCGGATGTTCGTTCCAACCCCAACATGGGCACCAATAAGTCTGTGTACTACAGGACAAATTGGGATTTTAGGGAGTCAACAGTGCTCATTTAGGAAAGTCAAATGGACAGTCCAGCAAACTGAACTGTACCCTAAAGAAAATCACTGCCATGGATTCATAGGTTGTTTAAAGAAGAGAGGGGAAGTAGCTGTCAGTACAGCCACAAAACCATACAACAGACTTAGTCTTATTCAGCAGGTCTGTGTATAACTGGAGAATCGTTTTGATGGGACTTGATGCCAGTTTACATGCAGTTTAGAAAACGCATCTGCTAAAATGTCATCCATCTTCTTGATATAATTGCTGAAACGATCAATGAAGATTCTTCAAAGTCAAAACTGAAAATTGGTTGTATCTCATTGATGTTTCGTTTAGATGAAATGTAAATCTTTAAGAATGTTCAGAACAGTCACTTTTATTACATTAATTTAATAATTAAGATGACTGGTTTGCGGAGAAACTAACCTAAAGAGGTAACTGCTCTGGTTAAAGGTGCAGTATCAGCTATACTATTTTCCTGTAGTTGTTCATGACCATGCACGCTGCTTTCATTGCAAATTGTATATCTTATCATATTTTAAAATGTTCATATATCTTGTTTCTGTGAGATATCAAGCACAGATTTTTTTGTTTGTTTGTTTGTTTTTGTTTTTCAGATGGAAAACCCTCGTAAGGTGTTTTTAGCAAATACTACAGTTTTTGTCTCACCAGTTATTTGACACAATGGGTATCTTCATTTAATGTTCTCCTTTTTTTCGAAACAACAAACCATATTCAGTTTTGTCATAAGGGGAACAAGACTGGTGACTGGTGTACATTTCATATAGTACTTTACTGAGAAGTACTTTTTAGATTTGCCATTGTTTTAATAAAGGAGGGTTTATTTTTTTTAAGGAATAATATATGGGAGAGGAGCAGTTTTGCATTAAGCCTGCAAAATCATTTTACATATTTTACTTACAAATACTTACACCGTTCCGTTGAAGATACAACTTCCATAAAAATATAATTTAAATCTATAAAATTGTTCTCTTGCTATCAAGACTGATTTGACAAAAAAAATAAAAAAAATAAATAAATAAAGATAGATCTTTCCTTCTGATATGTTTCTCTAAAACGAGACTCAAGCTATAAATTTAGAGCCACATTTTTTTTTGTCATCTGTTCATGACTGAATAGAAGAGAATGTTAAATATGCTACATGATGTCATCAAGATCCCATAGTATCCCTCTAAACCTGATTTTTTTTTTTTTAGAAAGTAGTAGAAGTTGTTGGTTGAGCTCTGTCCAGTATGAACTAGCAAATTCACTACAACTCATTTTTCTTCATCAGATCAGCTGTTTTATTTACCGAATAACTAATATAACTGAAACTAGACTAATATGAGACAACTAGTACATTCTGTTCAGTTTTAGACTCATTTGTAACCAGTGAGGTCATGAATATTAACCATGTTTCATTGAGCCCTTTTTTGATGTGGTTCTTCTCATTGAAGGTTTGCACAATGCAGCCCCCTCTAAAAATAGTCAGGTGTATTCAATGTTTATAGTATAATCACTTATTTCTCCCAAAGACAAGTATAATTAACAACAATCCCTGCCTGTTTATTACTTTCTATTCGGTGCATTTTAGCATTCTTTGTTGCAGTACATGTAAGGAGTTCAAGCTGTAAATCTACTCTATAATTTTAGCACTTAATGTGAAACCTGCATTGGAGCTGCTGGGAAGGTGTCATGTGAATAGAGTAACCTTGTTTCTTTTATTATTTAAGTAGTTACGCCTTAAAGTTATTTAAGTTGTCTACAATGTTTTTACTGTTGTATGTGAAGAAATATGGTCATTTATTGTAAATAACTAGGTTTATCTTGGGTTCTTCTCAGAAATATCAATATGTTTATTAAAATGTATAGCATGTTTGAGAACTTAATGAACGACTCCTTTACTTTTTGTCTCTCTAAAATTCAATACAATTTGATCTGAATATCTGATATGGGTGGTTTTTCATAAATATTTAATACATGAATCTATATTATATCAGCTGATAGTATCTATAGGGTGTCTGCAGTTTTACACACACACATGCATATTCTTTGTTTTCTTCTGCTAAACTAAATAAAAAAAGACACTATTTCCCAGTTAATACAAGTTATCAGAGTGTACATGTGCATCTGGTATCAGTTGTAGTGCTGGGAAGTGTCTCGTTTCTTGTGTCACTATCCAAATGTCTATTTTCTTTTGTCATCAAGGTACAGTGAACAAAAAGGTGCACTGAGAGATTCAAAGAGGTCAAAATGTCCCAGTGTTCATCCAGTGTAGAATGTCAATCACTTATATGTCTCCTTCAATACTTATGATGCACAGATGAAAGTAACTTACAGTATTTAAATGTGAGTGTTATATAGTATGCCCACGAAACAAAACAATTTCTTTAAAAATGCCTGTTCAGTGGCGTCTTCTTCAAAGCTTTATGGGAAACTTCACAAACAGCAGTACATGTTGAGTGTAGGTTGATAGCATTATTAAATTCCATCTCCAAACATCAATCAGGTTGAGTGGTCGTTATAATAATGAATGAGGACCACCCACGTCACCATAGTCACCCCCAATGTATTTAGAGTAACGCAATACTAAGTTGTCTGTGCCTTGTTTTGAGCCAATCAAAATTGTGTTGGGGGAGCAGGGCCGATAGGGGTGTATTTGAGTTTATATACTATCTGTGGCATGAATCATTACTTTTCATTTGGAATGGTTTTCTTTCTCTTCCCCAAAGGGCCTTTGCCTGGCTATATTTCATAAACAGTGTAACCCGGCACTCAGCATAAACATGACGAGTCTGTATACTAAATATTTGCAAAACTCTGATGGTTGGAAAACTCGCTTATAATATCATACACAGAATAAATACTTATCAGGCAGATAATGGGTTTAGATAAGAGAATGACAAGAGATAGGGACATAATACTTTATCTATATTGTATATGTTGAGATATGTGTGTATATATATACATATATATTGATGAACTTCCAGGAACACCATACTTAATCTATTAAACGGAACACAAAAATCGACTTTTATCGCACCCGTGTTTTAGCAGAGTATTCTATTACCTCCTATATTTATGTGACTGAGTCAGTGAGGACTACTGCTGAAGTGTGTGTGGTCATGACTGAGGAAGTCTGAGTCCCTCAGAGCCTCACTGATGAAGCTATGGATCAAAACGCACCCTCAAAATTAGAGCAAACATGCATCAGTGGTCTCCCTTGAGCCACCTCCTTAAAAGGAGAGTTCACCCAAAAATGAAAATGCTGTCATCAATTACTTACAATGAATTGCTTTCTTCTGTGGAACACAAAAGCAGAAATCTGAAGAACTGCTTTTGTCCGTACAGAGGAAGTCAATAGGGTCCAAAAATTTCACGCACCAAAGAGCACATCAATTTAGCATAAAAGTAATCCATACAACTCCAGTAGTGTAATCTAAGTTTTTCACTTGATACAATCACTTTGTATGATGAACAGAGGGAAATGTAAGTGGTTATTAACTGCCAAATCAAAACAACCCAAATTAAAAATGCCAATAGACCTTATTCAGGGATGTAATATTTCTTTTTTGACAGGAATGAAAATTAGGCTGTGAGGCATAGAAGTACAGTGTGTTCAATGGAGGGTTTTGTTTAACAACATAATAATTATTACGCTGAAATTACGTGATCTTTCACTCACAGCCTTGTTTTCATCCATGATAAATTCAATATGGCACCTAACATGACTTAGGTCTATTTGGCAAACATATACAAATCAAACCTCTATAGTTCTTGAGGGATGACATCATAATGTTAAGCCTGGAACACACCAAGCCGACGGGCAGCTGTCGGGCAGTTTTTGTACGTCGACCGACTAAGTTTCCTCAGTGTGTTCCACATCGTCGGCTGAAATTGGTTCTCGCCGGCTTTTTTTCCGGCCGATTCGACTACTGAATCAGTGTCGGGCTGATGAAAGAGGGAACTCAGATTGGCTGTTCAGCTTAGTGAACGAGTCAGTGCATAAGAATAATAGCAGAACAGCAAGCAAAAAAGTCAAGACTATAGATGGAAGGCTGTTATAATGTTACTTTACGAGTTCACACTTACATACAATTAAAGGGAGTAAAGTTTAATGCGTATTCGGCGTGCTGTCCGGTGAAGGGCTCCACGCTCGGAATTCAGCCCAAACCCTGAGTACTCCCCCCAAAAGGCTTGAGAGCAGAGGACAGCTGCCGAACTAAAGACTCACCAAATGAGTGCCGAGTTTGGCGGGCTGGCATCTTGAGAAAGGGTGTTGGTGCTTGGCTAGGAGGGCCTGTGGTGGTGGCTCACTGCCCTGTACTGACGGCCCTACTGACCCGAGAACGGGGAGCAGTTGTAATTTGAAATGACAAATTTGGTATAGTTTGTGCCTTCTTGATGGGAGCTGTTCACGCAAATCACAGACGACAGACCGAGAGCCCCATGTAGCTTCCACAGGGTGGCTTGCAGTCGTCTGGGCCTGTCTGCCGAACGTGGAGTGGCCATTCTGATCTAGGCTTACAGGAAACTTTGGCTGTGTGTGCTGTGAGACCAAATGATTGCTGGAAAAAAAGAGAAAACAGGAAAGAGGAAAATGAGTACTCAACAGGGATATTTTCTTATACTGCATCATCTGTGAGACTAAATACTCGCTGGACGAAAGAGAAAACGTTAAGTACTCTACCTGGAAAGTTCTCACTGTGTCCACTGTGGGATCAAAAGCTTCCTGGACAGAAAGAGGAAATGGGAAAAGTGGAAAATGAGTACTCAACCAGAAGATTTTCTCACACTGTGTCACTAAACGAAAGAGAAAACATAAGCGCTCTACCGGGAAAGGTCTCACTGTGTCCACAGTGGGACCTGATCCTGCTGGACAGAAAGACGAAATGGGAAAAGAGGAAAATTAGTACTCAACCGGGAGATTTTCTCACACTGCGTCGCTGGATTCATTTCATTTTCATTTTATTGTTTATTTTTACAGGGACAATGCACAATTAAAAGTAATTGCACCAGAATTAGCTAATAGCTAGTTTACATCTGCTGTCCCTGGGCAGGTAAACAGATAAAATAACATACATTACATATACACCACATAAAACATCACAGTACATACATATGTAGAATATAAAATTTAAAACCAAAATATAAAACAAATAAAGTACAATTCAGTCATTAGTGGTTGCAAATCTGTTTTTAAAAATAGCCAGTGCTTGAGCTTATTTTTAAAGATTGAGTAGCTATTCAGGCTGCGAATGTTTGTAGGGAATTGCACAACCCCACTACTCTAACTGAGAAAGCTTTTTGCCCAAAGGCTGTTTTTCTGTACTGTGGTACCAAATCTCCCCTGGCAGAAGCTCTAGTCCTACCTGCATTTCCATTATGGGTCACACATCCCTGAAGAGGGGGTGGAGCAAGATTATGCATAATTTTGTACATCAAGCACACATCAGTATAAACCACAAAATTATTCATATTTAAAAATTGTAACCTTTGCAGAATAGTACAATGATGGAAGTCCTTTGGTTTTTTATCTAACACTTTCATGATTTGTTTATGCAAGGAGTGCACAGGTTTAAGTGTAGTTGCATCTGCTTGCGACCAACATGTTATACAATATGACAAATGAGGTAAAATCAGAGTGTGTACTAACAGAAGTGCAGCCGATTCCGAGAGCTGGTGCCTGATGCTTTTAAAATTATTCAAATTGAATTTAACATTATTTATAACCCTTTTACTTGCTTTTTAAATGACAGGTGTTGATCTATTATTATTCCTAAATATTTAACATGCGTCACAAATTTAATTGCTTCACCATTTAATATGATATCTGGATTCACAGAGTTTTGTTTTCGCGCAGTGAAATACGTGCATACAGTTTTACTTATGTTAAGAGACAAACAAGACTCATTTAACCATTTTGAGACTTCCACCATTGCAGATGACAGTTTTTTTGCGACTAGTTCTTTAGTTCCTGCATGAGTAAAAAGCACAGTATCATCTGCATACATTATAACATCTATACCTGGACATGTTTGAGGCAGATCATTATTTTAAATACTAAATAAAATCAGTCCTAAAATTGACCCCTGAGGAACCCCTGTAGGACAACTAGCAAATAAAGAGCATTTATCACCCACTCTTGTGCATTGACTTCTATTACTGAGGTATGATTTCATCCACATCAATGTGGAGAAAGAGAATGTGGATGAAAGAGAAAATGGAAGTGCTCTAACAGGAAAGTGCTCACTGCGTCCACTGTGGGACCAAAAGCTCGCTGGACAGAAAGAGGAAATGGGAAAAGAGGAAAATGAATACTCAACCGGGAGATTTTCTCACATTGCGTAGCTGGAAGAAAGAGAAATCGTAAGTGCCCTACTGGAATATTTCTCACTGCGTCCGCTGTGGGACCAGAGCCTGCTGGACAGAAAGAGGAAAATAGTAAAATGAGGACTCAACCGGGAGATTTTCTAACACCGCGTCACTGGACAAAAGAGATTACGGAAGTGCTCTACTGGGAAAGTTCTCACTGCATCCACTGTGGGACCAAAAGCTTGCTGGTCAGAAAGAGGAAATGGGAAAAGGGGAAAAATGAGTACTCAACTGGGAGATTTTCTGGACAGAAAGAGGAAGCGTGTAAAAAGGAAAAGGAGTATTCAACCGGGAGATTTTCTCACACTGCGTCACTGGATGAAAGAGAAAACGAAAAAGGGAAAGTTCTCACTGCATCCGCTGTGGGAAAAAAAAACTTTTTGGACAAAAAGAGAAACAGGAAAAAGGAACATGATTAGTCGACCGGGAGGTTCCCTTTCAAGAGAACTTCGAGCTGCGTCGAACACTGTGGGAACGCCCCTGCGTTGTGTGTTATGAAGCACGTATGGAATCAGCCCAATGAAAAAAATAAAAAATCTTAAAAACAGTCACGTAGTATTGGAGGGTCCTGTAAGAAAATGCTTGGTGCCGAGCAATACGTAAAGGAGCGGTTTTAATGGGTGTGTTATGGGAAAATCAATTCCAAATAGCAAGGTAATGGAGTTGGGAATTGATCGGCCTCTGGAGCCAGCATCCTGAATTTCTGAAACAGAAAACGAGACGGAGAGTCAGCGATTTGATTTTCTGACCCAGGGGTGTGTTTAGCAATTATAATGATTTAGTCGCAAGCTGAAATCCAGGAAAAAATCCATCGGACCAGGTAAATGGGAGTGGCCTATGTTAATGCAACACACTGTTGCGTTGTTGTTACAATGCACTAAAAATGTTCTGTCGAATATTTTAGGGTTGCTTGCATAGAAAGTTAAGCACACTGCAAAATAGTATTCCACGAGCCAGCGAACTCTGAATAAGTGCCATGAATCTGGATGGATAGGCATTACTTTGAAAGCGGATGTAATGTCAATTTTGGCAAGCCAAGCTCACCCGACATGCGATTTTGAGGAAAATTTTCTTTGGAAATCATGGTTTGCACTGGCGGTTGCTGCACAAGGCACAACTAGATTTTATAAGAATTCTAATATATAGCTGGTGGATGTAGCAGTGCTTGTTCCCAGGCAGGGAAGAGAGGAATGAGTAACCTGCGGGCACAATATAGTTGAGTGCGCCACTAACTTTTGAACTGAGCAAGAAATGTTTTTGCAGCACAAAAACATCCTGCTTTGGAGATCTAGATCGTATGAGCCCCCAGACTGTGTGACTTGCAAGGCACTTTGGGCTGGAAAAAAATTATGGTACGTATATAAGTGCCCTCCACCACAGGACAGTGTGAGCCCAGCTATATGATGCTGGTTCGCGCCGCTTGTGGAGAAAAGCTAAACAGATGATTTCGGTAAAACGATCAAAAGCAATTGAAAACTGTGAAAATGCAAGAATGCAGATTTTTTATACTGTATACTGTATATATATATATATAAGGGTAATTTAAGAGAAATCCCCATGTCTGTGATGGCGACGGCGGGCATCAGTGTTGCTGTAAAGAGAGAATGTTGTGGTTTAGGTTGCCTGAGAGAGCTGAGAAGGGTGCGATTGTCAGCGAAGCCCTGACCTTTGGATTACCCTGTGTGGCTTGGTAAGAAAATTAGTTGGAAGATAGGAAGGAAGGAGGAATGATAGAATGAAGTGTGGGCTTGAACTGCAAGCGGAAGCGGGCTTACACTTGTTTGAGCTACTGGAGCTGCAGGCTGCTGGAAGTGGGCGGGGCCTGTGAAATGGTTGGGCCTGTGCTGCTAGCAGCGATAGCCTCGCGCTAGTGTCTGCAACTGGAGCTGGAGGCCATTAAAAGGAAAAATGGGTTATGAACAGCCGGAGTATAGGACTGAGAGGCTTGCTGTATACGGCCTGTGGCAGCAGAAGCCATGGTGAAAAGCTGGGCCTCGTCGAGAGCTGGGAGGAGACCTGCAACAGCGGAATCACGTGTGTGCGTGCAAAAATGAAGCCTGTGGCTCAGGTGTAATGTCCGACATAGGAGGAATGGTTCTGGGGCCGGCGAAATGCGAAGGTGGATCCTTGGGGATGTTTGAGCTTTGACATTGCTATATGGTAGTGAAACTGCGAACCAGATGCTGCTAAACTCTCAATGGATTGAGGTGAGACTGCTGAATCTATATACACCTCTTATCATTGATTGCTGAGTGCTCTCCACTAGTGTTAATTATCTGAACATGCTCCTCCTGAACTTTGTTAATAAAAGATCATGGGCCCTATCTTGCACCCGGCACAAATTACTTTGTAAACTGACGCATGTATCATTCCTATTTTGCACCCGCTTAAAGCGGGCTTTTCCCTCCACCGACGCAAGTCGGTAAACTTTTTATTTTTGCAAATCATACATTATAACAAGGAAAAATATTAACACTTGAGGGAAATCATTATGGTGTCAATGAAGATTGACATCGAAAATGTAGTTCTAAATCTAGCTTACACATTTACTCAAATTGTTCAGGGAATTGTAGTAATGACGGATCAGACCTGTTTGCCCAATAGTGGCAAGACACATATGAATATAAGGAAGGACATCTGACAAATTAGTTTGTGCGTCAAGAACCAGAAAAAAAAAAAATCCCATCCCCATACAACCTCACTTCTCTGTTTTTCACTGCCCTGACAAGAACGTAGGTCTCCTCGGCTGTGAACCGTAAATCTGCCATAATAATAACAATATTACCGGATAATATAATAAATGATATGTTATATAATAATAAAATAACATGTCATCTTACCGGAGTGAATATTTCAATATTAACATGAGCGGAGTGGAATAAAGAAAGTGTTTAGCAGGATTGATATTCAAAACGGTATAAGCACACATTGCTTTGTTTACTGTATGTGTATCTGCAGCATGCAGCGTCCGTTTCCCTTTTTAGAATGACGAAATAGACAGTTGTCTCACTTATACACAGGCGCAGAACATGCATTCTAGCTGACAGTCGGCAGTAGTTATCTCGGTGTGTTCAGCTATTACCCCGGCGCAACAAGACTTTCATCAGCGCTAGTTTATCGGTGTCGGCTTGGTGTTTTCCAGGCTTTAAATCACATGATCAAGTGACCATATCGCTTCAGAAAACGTGGAATTTAAACCGCTAGAGTTGTTTGGATAACTTTTAGGAAACCTTTATGTCCTTTTTGGATCTTGAAGTTTTGCAATGACACACAATGACTTTTAATTTATGTAGAAAACCGCTGAAACATTCTTCAAATTCTTTATTTTGTGTTCAGCAGAAGAAATACAATCATTTGATTTTGGAATGACATGACCGAATATAAATAATGACAGAATATTTTTGATGAGCTATCCCCTTTAAACTTCTCAAAAATAAATCAGCACACAAGGTAGTGATATACCCTACATGCCAACAGGTCCATGCTAGGTTTTACCTCTGCTAGTAGAACTAACCTCTCTTTGTCAAAAGCTCTAGCACATTGCATATGGCAGATTAGCTTAAAAGAGAAACTCTCTCCAAGGCCTTGGATCTCCACTCCTGACTCGCATCCATGAAATGATGCAATTATTGTTCCTACTGGGGCCCAATCTGTCATGTAAACACACACACAGCCCCATCCAAGGACAAGGACTGTAGAGTGGCAGGAGGAGACAGGTAGATGTCAGGATGAGAGAATGATATAAAGACTTCGGTTTGCATGCCAATTTGCTGTTTGCGTGGGTATTCTAGATGTAGGATAAAATAAATACAAGCATAAAGAAACATGGGTGAGTGTGTGTGGCACTCATTAAATGAGACACTTTGTCTTTTTTGTCCATCTTCCTGTACCGCGATCCTTAGCGGGGCTTAGTAAACAATTGGTATCAACAGAATGGGACCACCCAGGTAAAAGTTTCCATGTTAAGGCATTTTTTTTTTCAAACTGTGGCCGCAAATTTTCCCAAACACATTAAAACAAGCTAGGCAAATGTTTTATGATGGTACTTGCGTAGCGTATTGTTATATTAACCTGTGCAAACGGTCATTCATCTTGGCAAACGTGCTGTTTCTGTGCTTCAGATCTGTGAGGCTCCTTGAGCTTACCTAACTAAAAAGTCAACAGGCTACATCAAAAGCCACAGTCCAGCCTTCTGCTGTATGATCAAAGGAGATGGATAGACTTTAGATGTGCACTAAAGAACTTGCAAGGTCATCTGTAAAAGTGGATAAGGAAATTCTCCTAACCTTTACATATTCTGGCATCAGTGAAGTGATAAAAATGTCATGGAGGACCAGCAAAGAATTGCATTGTGTATATTTCCAATACTTCTGTCCAATATATTAACCGCAGAACTCTGGTCAGAAGTAGGAGTCATCACATAGAATTTAGCTGTTTATTGCACAAGAGTGACCATACACATAATAGTGTAAAGCCTACTTGAGGTAGTTTCTGAAATAAATAAATAAATAAATAAATAAATACTCAATCCAAATAGGTTATATTCAACCATTTTACAGATTACAAACTCAAATAAACATCTCTGTAAAATGCACTGATACATGAAATATAAATAAAGAAATATATTCCTTTACTGAAAATCAGCAACACCCGACTTCAGATAACCATAACTTTTGATACCGACAAACGATGAAAGAAATAAAAAACGATTTGGAAAGGGCTTGGAACCAGCTTTAAAGGTGCTGTATATAATTTTTTAAAAGGCCTTTATCTTCAGATTGCAACCAATTTTTACAAGAGCGCTTGTGGTGTTACGCGTTTTCGAATACAAGAGCGGGCACTCATGGTACACTGAGACTTCCAATGCACCGGTGAAAACTGATGTAAACTCCCACTGCATGCATGTCATATCCGATGGCTTTGGCATAACAAATCTGACCTGAAGACTTCACATAGAAATAGAAATATTGGCCTTCAGAGATAATATCAAAAACCGACAAGTGGGTCATTGTAGTGTGATTACAACCCCTTCACACACAGGCAATAAAAAAAAAAAATAAAAACATAATTTTTTTGAAGAAAAGTTACATATATTATTATCATTATATCATTTCATTGATAATAACAGAGATGTGTGAGATGAACTGATGTCAGCTTTTTAGGAATTATTATGGGAGCGCACTTTGCGAGCTGTCATACCATACCATGCATTACTGTAAGTTAATGTGTCCGGCCGGGCTGGGCTCGGACACAATGTGCTTGTGTAGGGTCGGGCTTGCATACCAGAGATCTACCTCGGGTGTGCTAACACTTAAAGGCACAAATCATAAGTCGTTTGAACTTGTGGAGCCTCTCCCCCATTTTTGATGTATTCGTATATCCCACACAAACACAATAATTAACCATTTTTGCTAGCTAGGTCTCCAACATAACTGCTAGCCTACTTGCCGTTTAGACTAACGGTAACTCTAGGCTTGGAGCCTAGACCAGGCATAGACAGTAAAAGCTTGGAGTCCCTTTTATGACGATTCAAATGTTCACATTTCACGATTCACATTTGAACCATTCAAATGTTCCATGCATAATCATTACTTTCGCCGGTTCTTTGCATAGTCAGTAAAAGAAAGATTCTTTGTGGCAAGCTTTATTTCAGGTGTTACGTGATATCTCTGCTCCTCCTGTGTTGACGCTTCACACTCCTGTCCAGTTGGTGGCGGTAAATGCACCTTTTATCTGGTTAGATAACCGCCATAAAACTCGAAAAGAAGAAGAATAAATGACTTCATTTTATACTGAAATGACTTCCTTTTACACTGAAAAGTTTACGCACATCAGAGAATGTCTAATTGAAGAGAAATGGCACTGGCTGGTTAATTCCGAGTTCTGGACTGGATGCAGTAACACGTCTGTGTCCATGCGGGGGCGCTCGCGGTCGAGTGCAGAATGAATGGGAGTCAATGGGGTTTCATCCCCAGAAATCCACTTTTCTCAGGATGTAATTTTTTGTCAAGTAATTTGAAAGTTGCATTCAAAAGGGAGGGCTAAGATAATACACTCAGCTGAAAATTGCATTTTTAAGTTCACTTATCTGTTCTAAAAATCCGTTCAAAAATGTGATGACGTCACACAGCAGAATGCTAGCGTGTTCCGGCCAACAACGGCCTAACCTGTAAGAAATCAAAAGGACATAAGTACTTGTTCATTCGACTTTTGGCCTATAATCTATATTGAACTTGCGGAATCAACAATAAAATATATGTTAATTTAACGACAAGCAGGTGAAAGAGACGCATTTAGCCGTTTAGCCCCATAGACTCCCATTCATTCTGCTCTCGCCCGCGATCACCTCCAGTGGAATTCTAATGGAACTGCAACCAAGGTGATACACAACGGGCCTAATAGGAAGTGCCAAGGCTCTCTGTTAGACGGGCTCTGCGCACATCCACAAATCACTCGCATAGACACACAACTAAAGCATGCATCCACGTTTTATTTTGTATGTATGCGCGAGTGTTTTATGGATGTGTATGCGCGCATTGGGATTATGTATGTGCTAGTGTTTATGGGTGTGTCTGCATGGAAGTTTCAATGTACAGTATATGCGAGTGTGTATAGGTGTGTCTGTATGCAGCGAGTGTGTGTGTATGTGCATGGAAGTTTATATATATACAGTATGTGAGTATTTATAGGTGTATGTGTGCGTCAAGTTTAGATGTTATGCAAGTTATTCACAAGTTTATATGCATTCACATTACTAACATAATATGTATTGGTATGGATTTCATATTAGTGTGTATTTCATAATTGTATTGAAATATACATGTGTCACGGGTTAGGTGCAGGCAGACAGACAAGCAGAGTCCAAAAAGCTCCAATATAAGGGTTTAATAATAAATAAACAGAAGACAGGCAGGCAGAACACAGCGTAACATTAACATCGATCGACAAAGACTGAAGGAAACTGAGGGAACTAAATACACAGAAGAATCAAACATAATGAGGTGAAGACAGGTGAAACAGATGACGATGACGAGGAACAGGTGGCTGATGAGGGAGTGAACACGGGATAGGGTGACGAGAGGATCCTGGGAAGTGTAGTGCAGGAGACGCAGACAGGATGGTGCAGACGAAGACTGTGACAGAACTCCCCCCTCCCGGGAGGCGTGACCTCACGCCGCATAACAGAGGAAGGAGGGGGGACGAACTGGGGGCTGGGCGGGGCGTGGCCAGGGCGGAGCAGGCTGAGGGCGTGGCCAGGGTGGAGCAGGCTGAGGGCGAGACCAGGGCGGAGCAGGCTGAGGGCGTCCCCAGGGCAAAGCAGGCTGAGGGCGTGGCCAGGGCGGAGCAGGCTGAGGGCGTGGCCAGGGCGGAGCAGGCTGAGGGCGAGACCAGGGCGGAGCAGGCTGAGGGTGAGACCAGGGCGGAGCAGGCTGAGGGCGAGACCAGGGCGGAGCAGGCTGAGGGCGAGACCAGGGCGGAGCATGATGAGGGCGAGACCAGGGCGGAGCAGCTGGAGGGAGGACCCCTGGTGGAGCCGATGGTAGTGGGGCTGGCAACACCAGGGGGCCGACTGACAGGGGCGGAGCGGATGGGAGAGGAGACCAGGGTGTAGCTGAGGGACCGACGATGATGGGTGCTGAGGAGGGACCGAGGGAGCAAGGGGACACCGCAGGCTCTGGTGACCGAAGTGCTGACAGGGGCACAGAGGGACACGGTGAGGTCAGAGTGCGTGAGGGCTGACGGGTGACTGGAGGGAGTGAGGAGTCCAACTGAACCGGGGGGGTGACATGACGGGGCGGAGCCAAGGGAAGGAAGTCCAAAGGTGAAGGGAGGATGACGAGGGAGTGCAGGGAGTTCGGAGGGACGAGGGAGCCTGGCCGAGCTGGTGGACTGTGGGACCATGGAGGAGCTGAGGGAGGTAGCAGCCACGGGGGATCCGATGGGACCGGGGGCCGAGGAAGTGTCCAGATAGAGGAGGTGTGAAGCGAAGGCCGGGGATCCAACGACCCAGCTGGGTCAGGGGAGCTGGCAGACGGAGGGGCTGACGGATGCATGACGGGAGGAGGTGGGAGAGGGAGGCTGGGTGGGATCCTGGTCTCGGGCTCTGGTTGGACGGTCTCGGGCTCTGGCTCTGGCTGGACGGTCTCGGGCACTGGCTCTGGCTGGACGGTCTCGGGCTCTGGCTCTGGCTGGACGGTCTCGGGCTCTGGCTGGACGGTCTCGGGCTCTGGCTCTGGCTGGACGGTCTCGGGCTCTGGCTCTGGCTGGACGGTCTCGGGCTCTGGCTCTGGCTGGACGGTCTCGGGCTCTGGCTCTGGCTGGACGGTCTCGGGCTCTGGCTCTGGCTGGACGGTCTCGGGCTCTGGCTCTGGCTGGACGGTCTCGGGCTCTGGCTGGACGGTCTCGGGCTCTGGTGCGGGCTGGACGGTCTCTGGTGCGGGCTGGACGGTCTCTGGCGCTGGCTGGACGGTCTCAGGCGCTGGCTGGACGGTCTCTGGGGCAGGCTGGACGGTCTCTGGGGCTGGCTGGACGGTCTCTGGGGCTGGCTGGACGGTCTCAGGCGCTGGCTGGACGGTCTCAGGCGCTGGCTGGACGGTCTCTGGGGCAGGCTGGACGGTCTCTGGGGCAGGCTGGACGGGGCTGGACGGAACCAGCGAGGAGGAGATCTCAGGCGTTGGAGTGGGGCTGGTGCCGTCGTCAACGGTGAAAGAAGATCCACATGACACCAGCACCCACTCCACATAGGCAGCGAAGTTCCACAGAGGACCCTCCCCGGACAACAGCTCTCTGGTGGCGGTGTTGAGGCCAGCATATAGGAAGCTGCAGAGGCTGTCGTCCGGGAAAGATGTGGCTGGGACGAGGGAGAGGAAATCCGCCAAGTGGTCCTCGAGTGAGCGGTTCCCCTGCTCTAGGCAGAGAAGCTGAACCGCCACGAAGGAATCCATGTTTTAGTCCCAATTTGGGGGTCGATCGATCTGTCACGGGTTAGGTGCAGGCAGACAGACAAGCAGAGTCCAAAAAGCTCCAATATAAGGGTTTAATAATAAATAAACAGAAGACAGGCAGGCAGAACACAGCGTAACATTAACATCGATCGACAAAGACTGAAGGAAACTGAGGGAACTAAATACACAGAAGAATCAAACATAATGAGGTGAAGACAGGTGAAACAGATGACGATGACGAGGAACAGGTGGCTGATGAGGGAGTGAACACGGGATAGGGTGACGAGAGGATCCTGGGAAGTGTAGTGCAGGAGACGCAGACAGGATGGTGCAGACGAAGACTGTGACAACATGTATATGTAAATAACATGAATATCATGTATTTTGAACATCCAATAGTATTCATGTATATGCGAGTAATTTATAGGCGTATATGCACGTGTGTTATGTATGTATTGATAAGCGAAGTTTGATTTAAATCCTACGTGGCACCTCATACATGCCTCCTCCTTCCCATAACAACATACTTTACTACAGAACTATTATTACAACTTAAATAACAGTTTTTTTTTATTTTTATTTTAAAAAGTATTAAAATGTAATTTATTCCTGTGATGGCAAAGCTGAAACTGTGATAGATTTTTTTCCAGGATTCTTTCATAAATATAATTTTGAAAAAAATAAAATGTATTTGTATGTATTTATATTTTTTAGCCTTTTCGATGTTTTTACGAGTGAATGTAAAAAAGTAATCAATATAAAAAAAAAGTTTTTTGCCTCTATTTAATGCATTCCTGCTGAAAACAGTATTAATTTCTCACCTATACGATTCAAGATCAGATCAGATTAAGATCAGGGTCAACAAATCTGTGACTTGTCCCCTTTATGTATTACTGATAAATTTAGACATAGATAATAGTCATATAAATGTGTTTGTGTTATGTTCCTCGCAATAGAGCTTAATCAGCACAGTGTGTGCTTATGACTCAAGCAAGTTTTGTTTACAATGGCTCGCTTGTTTATGGGTGGGTTAATGAGGCCAGGCATAGCTGGACCATGATGTGCGTGATGATTTCTTGTGTTGCTGTAGTCTGTGTTAGTTGCCTTACTGTCTGTCAATTCCCTGAGAATCTGGAGTTTACAAGCTGCATTGTGAATCTGAAGGGATAACAGTCAAAACTGACAGCCCACACACGCTCCTGATAAACATGTACTTGTGCATGTGGAGAAATACACAAACACACACATCCTCAATGGCAAACATCCTGATCTGACGGGGTCTTGTCCGCCCTGAACCAAAAGTGCAGGATGAAATTAAATTAGTAATCAAAAAGTAACCTGCATGTTTTAATATCAGATTAATATAATACGAATCAAGTGTGTCTTGTTGTCCATTGATAGTATCGTCCTATATTCTGTTTCTGTGGTGTGTTGTGGGTAGCAATGTCAATGGATTTTTTTCCTTAGCCCACTGTTAATTTCCAACAATTTAGACAATCAATGCACTCAAAAAATATTAAATTTCATATAAAATATTGGTTTTACTTTATTTTAAAATATTAGTTTTACTTTATTTTGGGTGCTATCAATACACGAGTCTTTGGGTGCTATCAATCAAAAAGCTATCAATCTGTCAATCCTTTCCGTGTCCGGGCCGGGTGAGCTTTCCCGTGTTGAGTCAAATTAAGCCGCAGGCTCCACTCCTGGTGGTGCCATTCCGTCAATTCATTTAAGTTTCGGCTTTGCAACCATACTCCCCCCGGAACCCAAAGACTCGTGGTTTCCACGAGTCATAATGTTTCATCGCCATGTAATGGTCGGGCAGCAGAATACAATGTTTTTACTCATTTTCGCGGATCCGTGTGAATGGGGATTGTTTTGACAATGTCTGTATGCAGAAAACTTAAAGGAAAAACTATGGTGTTTTTTGTCACAGTCTTTACCTGTGATATAGTTTGATGTCTTGGTTTCTAATTAGTCCACAACTGTTCCCTGTTCTGTTGATTATTATTAATTGTGTATTTAAGCCCTCGGTTTCATTAAAGTTGGTATGTATTCCTGCTCTTTGTATGGATTAAACTCGTTAAACGCGTTATACATTTCTCTAATTTTTAGAGTATACTACACTTAACCTAGCCTGGATGCCAGCCCGAACCCCGCCCACAACATTTTTTGGTCGGGAAGTTCGTTCTGGACTCGATCCATTGAGGAGAAATTATGATCAGTCAAAAAATGATCGGGCCAATCAAATTGCCAGGGCGGGCTTTAAACGATGATGGACAGTTGATCTGCAAGGACGTAATCATCACGTTATCAAAGAGCGCTTAAAGGGTTAGTTCACCCAAAAATGAAAATTAAGTCATTAATTACTCACCCCCATGCTGTACCAATCCCGTAAGACCTTCGTTCGTCTTCGGAACACAAATGAAGATATTTTTGATTAAATTTGAGAGCTGTATAACTACCACATTGGCTCCTAAGGGACTGCCTCTTGACGGCCCAGAAAGTCAATGAAGAAAATGTTTAAATATCCCAAGTGACTACCGTGGCTCAACTATATGTTTATCAAGCGACGTGAATACTTTTTGTGCGAAAAAACAAACAAAAATAACAAGTTTATTGGACTATTTCTTTTCTTCCTTGTAGGCCAGAAACGAGATTTCCTTAGATTTCCACGACGCATGCGCGAGAACTGCGATCTGCTTACACTACTTCAGATCGCAATTCTCGCGCATGCGTCGTGGAAATCTAAGGAAATCTCGTTTCTGGCCTACAAGGAAGAAAAGAAATAGTCGAATAAACTCGTTATTTTTATTTGTTTTTTCGCACAAAAAGTATTCGCGTTGCTTGATAAACGTCTCGGGTTATGACTATAACCCTTGTTCCCTGAGAAGGGAACGAGACACTGCGTCGATAAAATCGACTCTTTGGGGACGCTCCCTAAGCGTGCGCCTCTGAAGTATGAATGAAACTAATCCAATCCTGATTGGTGTTGCGTCGTGACGTAACATGTGACGGCATACCCGGAAGTATAAAAGTGACGCTGTCACAACACACACTAGCCTCGCGATGAAGCAAGACGCTCAAGGGTCTGAAAAGGGGGCGTGGCAACACGACGCAGTGTCTCGTTCCCTTCTCAGGGAACAAGGGTTATAGTCATAACCCGAGACGTTCCCTATCGAGGGAACTCAACACTGCGTCGATAAAATCGACTCTTTGGGGAACGAGTACCCACTAGGCCACGCACCGAACAGACCCGCCCCAGAGTGAAACTGACTAGGCACTCAGCAAGGGCCGAGTACGTGTGCACCGGGCGTACTGGGAAGGCTGAGACTGTAAAACCTGATGAAAGTATGCGGGGTAGCCCAGCCGGCTGCCTCACAAATCTCCTGCAGAGGTACTCCCGACAGAAGGGCCCTAGAGGAAGCCATGCCTCTAGTCGAGTGAGCCCTTAAGGCCAAAGGTGAAGGAACCCCACGCACCTTGTAAGCCTCAGTAATAGCCTGGACAATCCAGTTACTTATAGTTTGTTTGGTCGCCGGGAGCCCCCTCTTAGGTGACCCAAAGCATACTAACAACTGGTCAGATCTTCTCCAAGAAGCAGACTTTTCCAAGTATACACTCAAAGCTCTGACGGGGCAGAGCAAGTGAAGCCTCTCTTCTCCCGCCGACACATGAGGTGGAGGATGGAATGCCTGAAGGACTACAGAGCGAGCCGTACTCGAAGGAACTTTAGGCACGTAGCCCGGACTCGGGTGCAAAAAGGCCTTTACTTTGCCAGGGGCAAACTCCAAGCAAGCTGGCGTTACCGCCAGGGCCTGGAGATCTCCCACCCTCTTAAGAGAGGTAATCGCTAAGAGAAAGACCATTTTCAACGTTAAGTCCTTAGGCGAAGCCGACTCTAAAGGTTCGAAGGGAGCGAGGGACAACCCTTCCAGAACTATTGCCAGATCCCAGGCAGGCACCCTGGACCTGATCGCCGGCCTCATCCTCCAAGCACCACGGAGAAACCTAATGACCAACTGGTGCCTCCCCAGAGGTCCACCATCTACTGGCGCGTGGAAAGCCGAAACGGCAGCCACGTACACCTTAAGAGTGGACGGGGAGAGACCCGCAGAGAAACGATCCTGAAGGAATTCCAGAACTGAAGCCACTGGGCAGTTTACTGGATCCAACCTTCGTTCTCCACACCAAGTGTGAAACACCTTCCACTTGAGGCCATATAATCTCCTGGTAGATGGGGCCCTAGAGCTAAGTATGGTTTCAACCACCTCAGCTGATAAGCCAGCATTTAGGTACTGAACCCCCTCAGAGGCCAGACCCACAGCTTCCACAACTCTGGGCGAGGGTGGAAGATTGTGCCCTCCGCCTGAGACAATAGATCCCTCCTCAGAGGAATCGGCCATGGCGGAGCTATGAGGAGTGATATTATATCCGAGAACCATACTCGTGTCGGCCATCTCGGGGCAACCAGAAGTAGACTGATGCCCTCTTGACGGACCCTCTCCAGGACCCCTGGGAGCAGAGCGATCGGGGGGAAAGCATACAGGCGAAGCCTCGGCCAAGCCTGTACCATGGCATCCAACCCCAGTGGGGCTGGATGTGAGAGGGAGAACCAAAGTGGACAGTGGGACGTCTCTCGAGACGCAAACAGATCCACTTCCATCGGTCCGAACCTCTCCCATATCGACTTCACCACATCCGGATGAAGTCTCCAATCCCCGGGCCTCAGCCCCTGCCTCGACAGGATGTCTGCTCCCCGATTCTGAACCCCTGGGATATACATTGCCCTTATTGACAATATCTTTCCCTGGGACCAAAGGATAATCTGATGCGCCAGTTTGCACAGAGGGCGCGATCTGAGTCCCCCCTGTCGGTTCAGATAGGCCACCACTGACGTATTGTCTGTCCGTATAAGGACGTGGCGACCCTCGATGTCTGGGAGGAAGCTCCTCAAAGCCTTGAATACCGCCATCATCTCCAGGCAATTTATATGCCAAGGGCGATGATGGTCCTGCCACAGACCCCTGGTAAAGCGGCCGTCCATGACCGCGCCCCAGCCCGTAAGGGAGGCGTCTGTCGAAACGGTTTCCCGGCGACATGACACCCCCAACACTGGCCCTTGGGATAGGAACCAAGGCTTCTTCCATATTTGCAGAGACTGAAGGCACTTGCGCGTTACTCTGATCATACGGAACGGATTTCCTTTGGGTGAGAACCCCTTGGTCTTCAACCACCACTGGAGGGGCCTCATGTGAAGGAGGCCCAGAGGAATAATGTTGGATGCCGCTGCCATGAGGCCCAGCATCCTTTGAAAGTGTTTCACAGTGACGGCCTGACCTAGCCTCACCCTGGACACCATCGCCAGAATTGACTCGATACGTGCGGGAGACATACGTGCCTGCATTGTAATCGAGTTCCACACGACTCCCAAAAAGGTCGTGCCCTGGGACGGTTCTAGCACACTCTTCTTCAAATTGAGTCTTAACCCCAATTTTTGAATATGGCCAAGAACGACATCTCGATGCCGAACTGCCATCTCCCGAGACTGGGCCAAAATAAGCCAGTCGTCGAGATAATTCAATACGCGAATCCCCTGAAGTCTCAGTGGAGCAAGGGCCACGTCCATACACTTGGTAAATGTGCGGGGAGAGAGTGCTAGGCCGAACGGAAGAACCCGATATTGGTATGCTTCGCCCCCGAAAGCGAACCTCAGGTACCTCCTGTGACAAGGAAGGATGGAGATGTGAAAATAGGCGTCTTTCAGATCTATCGTGACAAACCAGTCCTCGGATCTGATTTGACTCACGATTGTTGGAATGGTCAACATTCTGAATTTGAACCTTCTCAGAGACCGGTTCAACACCCTGAGATCCAAAATTGGCCTTAACCCCCCATCCTTCTTTGGAACTATAAAGTACCGGCTGTAAAACCCGGACTCCCTGTCTACCGGAAGAACACGTTCTATGGCTCCTTTCGACAGCAGAGTCTGTACTTCTTGTTCCAACACCTGAGCCTGCTCTGGGACCACCGCAGTGAGCACCACCCCAGAGAACTTGGGGGGGCGGTGCGCGAACTGCAGTCTGTACCCAACTCGTATTATCTGCAGGACCCATGGAGATATGTTGGGAAGATGATACCATCCCTCTACAAAATCTGCTAAGGGTACCAGCCTCTCGAGGCTGGCCTCTGGTGTCTTTTCGCTGGAAATTGATGCGGCCCGAAGCGCTGTTAACGGCGGACCTGCATCTTTTCCTAGAGGGCCCCGTTGTGAGAACAACCTCGGTTGTCTCACTGCGGAGGGGGCAGCCCTCTGAAGTCCTGCCTTGGCTAGGACCTCTTTTCCGAAGTCCTCTTAGCCTGAATGACGTCCCTCAGGTCGCCCCTCTGGCTGGAGGACTTCGGTTTTTGGGAGCGTTTCCTCTGTTGCCAAGACCCCGGAGGGGGGGCTCTAGAGGAAACGCTCTCCTTCTGCTCTGCCCTGTGGGAGGAGCTGGCTGATGGCTGGGGCTGATTGCTTTGCCCCCCCTACTAGATTTGGCCTTCGCTTTCCGGGGGAGGTACTGCTGGAACGCCGCAGATTGTTTTCTCGACTCCTGAAACCTGTCGACAACCGAATTAACGGCGTCGCCGAACAGGCCAGAAGCCGAAAGCGGCGCATCCAGCAGGAAGGACCTATCCTTTTCTTTAATACCGGATAAGTTCAGCCACAGATGCCTCTCCGTGGCCACCATGGCCGCCATAGAGCGGCCAATAGCGCTGGCCGCTTCCCTAGTGGCCCGGAGAGACAAATCTGCGGCCTTCCTCAACTCCGCGACATCTTCAGGAGTAGGCCCCTCCCCCTCATCCAAATCTTTCAGGAGGTCGGCCTGGTATGCCTGCAAAATCGCCATTGAGTGCAGACACGAACCAGCCCGACCCGCCGCCATGTAAGCCCTGCCCACCAATGCAGATGTCTCTCTGCAGGGCTTACTAGGCAACACCGGGGTCTTTAGGGAAGACGCCGATTCGGGAGAGAGATAGCTCGCTAAAGCCTCCTCCACCTTCGGCATCTTCCCATATCCCATATCTCGAGCCCCCATAACATTGCTGTAATCTATTACATTGGGACTCAAAATACGGGACGAATGCGGTCTTTCCCACGTTCTCGAGATCTCTTTATGGAGATCAGGGAAAAACGGCAGACCCCGGCGGTGAGGCTGTGACCTGCGCTGCAGGTAACGCTCGTCCATTTTACTGGTGACTTGCGTTTCCTGCTCATGTTGTGGCCAGCTGATGTTTAGTCTGGCCACAGCGCGTGTCACAACCTCCACCAGCTCCTCATAACCCAGGCCGCGTGATGGCGTGCTGAGATCACGGTCGTCCGCATCGATGCTGAGCACGTCCCCTTCCTCAGAAGTAGACAGCTCAAGCACCGGGACCTGATCGCGGGTAGGAGAAACCGCAGCGCGGGCTCCCACACCACTCTCAGAGGCTGCGGGACCAGCCGATGGCGAGCGAGAAAATGCCTCAGCATTCTCACTCTCCTCCGCCAGATCCCGCTGCGAACCCCAGGATCTCAGTCGCCGCATCGCCTCGACATATGCGGGACCGGAACCCTGGGGAACGCGAGCCTGACCGTGCTCGTCAAAGCACGCCAGCCGGGAGCGCAGCACTCTAATAGGCAAAGCCTCACACATTTCACAAGCAGCCCCCTCGAGAGCTGCCCGTGCGTGCTGCACTCCCAAACAATACACACATAGAGAGTGTGCGTCCCCACCCGTGATGAAACGAGGGCAGGGATGCACACACCTCTTGAATTGTTCACTGGCCATACTTTCTTTCAATAATAAGACAAACAACACCAAATAAGACAGACAGTTTCAACATAAAGCGCTTGCTGAAGAGCGAAAGCTAGTGTGTGTTGTGACAGCGTCACTTTTATACTTCCGGGTATGCCGTCACATGTTACGTCACGACGCAACACCAATCAGGATTGGATTAGTTTCATTCATACTTCAGAGGCGCACGCTTAGGGAGCGTCCCCAAAGAGTCGATTTTATCGACGCAGTGTTGAGTTCCCTCGATAGGGAACATATAGTTGAGCCACGGTAGTCACTTGGGATATTTAAACATTTTCTTCATTGACTTTCTGGGCCGTCAAGAGGCAGTCCCTTAGGAGCCAATGTGGTAGTTATACAGCTCTCAAATTTAATCAAAAATATCTTCATTTGTGTTCCGAAGACGAACGAAGGTCTTACGGGATTGGTACAGCATGGGGGTGAGTAATTAATGACTTAATTTTCATTTTTGGGTGAACTAACCCTTTAACTGGTTTCCCTAAAAGATGTCTGCAGCTGGAGAATTGAGATGTATAGATTCTGCTGTCACGTCTGTTGTAAAATAAATTTACAGCGCATTCATTTTAACAGAAAACGAACAGAAAACTGCAATCAAGGCATTTGTCGACCGGAAAGATATTTTTGCCGTGCTTCCTTCATGAATCGGCAAAGGTGTAACTTGTCAGCTGGCTCCGATGGTCGCTAAGAAGATGGGACGTAATGAAAAGCCTGTGGTCGTTGTGGTTTCTCCTTTGGTCGCACTCATGGAGGACCAGAAGCAACACTCGTTATTTTACTTCTAAAATAATTAAGTTATATAGTTGAAAACTGCACTATGCAAAGTAGTTGACTTACTGCGTTGCTCTGATTGGTTGTAGGTCTATTCCATTTTGGAATCATCACAAGATGATTAAGATTTCTTCTTAATGATCAAAAGGACAAAATGCTGAAATGGCAACAGCTCTAAAGATAGATAAGAAATTAAAGAACATAATAAATCACAACTGCTAAGGGTGTGACCTATATAGAATTTCACGTACAATTAATCAATTGGCAGACAACAAAGGGCCTTTCTGACTTTGAGTTGTTATATATATGACCCACCCAAGAGTTCATCGTTTTGGTCCCCCAACAACGTGTCACAAAAATATGCCTCACTGGTATCCTATCAACCCTTATGCAGGTGTCGTCACACCCTCTGAACCCTGTGGCTTGACCTATGACCTCAAACACCTGGAAGAAGCCCAATTCATTATAACCTTTAACCCTGCTGTTTTCATCACTGCTGGCACCTGTTGAACACGTCGAGAGCTCTTCTTTTGACATAAGAAACTTTCAACGTGAGGTCAACAGGTTGTGAGGGAAAGAATATTTGCTTGTTATTTTTTAAATGTCACAACTTTCAAGTAATATGTCATTTTCAGCATCTCCAAATGACAGATCAAAGCTTGGGCCTGCAAAAGGATTATCAACACACACAGGACAAATATTTTTTTTTATTTCAAGTCAGACCGAAGTTGGTAGTCCTTCCACGTAGCTCCTCATGAACAGTGAACCCAAATTTGGATAGTTAAGGCAAACTTACATGTCTTTCTACATATCTGGCTTTCAAACTTAGTGGCATGCTACAAATGTGTAAACTGTATCTAAATTAATTAAAGGGATAGTTCATTCATAAATGAAACTTCATACAAGCTGAGTAAACTATCCCTTAAATATTTACAGCATTTAGGTTTTTTTGGTCCTTAAATCTGATTGATTGAGCAGAATTCCAAGAATGCTGATATAACTGTCTAAAATCACTGGAATCTCTGGGCAAATTCCAGTTGGAAGTGAGCGTCTCTATGCTCGAAGGACATAACCTTTGAAGTGGGGACATTGGTGAGGCAGGGCATTTGTGTATCATACTAAAACGATTTGGAACACACTTGAAGGACTTGCCACCCTGTGTCACATGACCAAAAATGTTAAACTTCCTACCTTCAAGTGACAGTGTCCATCGTATACACCCTTCACTAATGAACTTGTGGAACGCCACTTCATGAAAAGGAATCAGTTGTTCACTTTCATTTGAAATGACATGCCTTTACTGAAAGGCCCTTCAAAGCTACAAACCATTCGCCCTGTATCACTGTGCTTGTCGTTGTCTCTCATTGAGGCAGACTGCTTCCTTCCACCCTTTTGAAACCTAAAATGACAAATGGGACACCCAATGCCAACTACCATGCGCCATTGGCATTTAGAGATATGCAACAGTTCAGCTGAATGGTCCGCATGTTTGTTAAGTCCACAAAACTGTTGAGTGTCCTGTTTGTCATTTTAAGTTTAAGAAGGGTACTCACGAGAAACCTCTTTGTTGCCTATGTGCACCTTGGATGTGCACTTTTGCCCAGCAAAAGTCACAACAGACTTCTACCCGACAGTCAAACCAATATTATGTCACAAAAGTGTGGACCCGCAGGAAGAACTCACTGGCTTAGGGTTCCATTTGGGACAGGGTATATATCGCTGGTGATGCAAAAACAGATCTGTCAAATAACTGTCAAATTGTTCCTACAATGTAAGTTACTCAATTTTACCTTGTTATTTATTCCTTGTCACCTCGTATACTCTTATAAAGTATACTCTTTAAAGCAATGTCACTTAAGTGTCCGAACATGATAAAGAAATTCACGAAGCTAAAAAATAAAACTAGGTTTATTAAATAACTCAGAGGTAGGTAAATCCAAGAACGAGTAAGCTACACAAAACAGTGCACCGCACAAACAATACCTGACAAATGTGAAGTGTGGACAAAGCAACTTAAATATAGGGCAAACAATGGTGATTAATGACAAACACCTGTGATGATTAAATTAATCCTCATAGCAACTCATAAATGGTGGGAAACCGAACAAAGGAAAACAGGAATTCCATGAAGATGAAACTAAATGAAGCACACGGCTGACAATTTGTGACAATTGCAATGATGTTCTTTGCGGCTGTGAACCCCCTCGTAGCGAGAGGCCAGTGAAACAACACATTTTTGCTTGTGTGGTATTGCTTAAACATATCCGTTAAATTCTTGGGAACAGCTCCCAGATAGCAAACTGACATTGAATCAACGTGGAAATATGACATCGAAACAACGTTGATCTGACATTGTTTTGCTCATCGAATTAACGTTGAACCAACGTCAGACGCGTCATTCTTTCAAAACTAACGGAAAATCAACTTGAAATCAACGCGTTGTTTCAACGTTATGAAAGCAAACCAATTTTCGATTTTCATTTAGCTTTGAAGAATGCCGCGTCTGACGTTGGTTCAACGTTAATTCGATGAGCAAAATCAACGTTGTTTCAATGTCATGAGAGACGTCGTTTCCACGTTGATTCAATGTCAGTTTGCTGTCTGGGCTTGTTAAATCTGATTCCAAAAATTGCTCAGAAAATTAAAGTAAGTTCTGATATCTAATGATGTTAATTTAAGTATGACTTAACTGTCCAAATACTTATTGGTGTCACTATAAACTAGTTGATGTGATATAGTTAAATCATCTGGTGGGGTGAAGGGGGTGGGGGTGGGTTGCATCACATCAATCTTAAACCACACACTGTGACAATCCAGGAGCTTAACATCGCCTCTGCATGATAACACACTCGCTGAACTACCAGAATTATGTTTAATTGTGTTATCAAGATGAACAGGCTTTGAGGTTTGGCAGGGAGTCAAAGGCAGATAATGCTACTGGTCTTTTTACCCACCCAGTGATGCGCAGCGGTGCACTTGACAAATCCAAGAAGCTTTAACAGTGAAATGCATCCTGAAACTGCTGTTGCTCCTCTGCACTGATTGTGTCATTGTGAATAAAAAAAGGTGTTGTGGTTGAAATGCCACACATGCTTTTATACAGTGACATATAAGACGGATTTGAGTTCTGCCTTTGGGTGAGTCAGTAATCTCATAATTAGCATGATGCTTCACCACTATAAACGTGTAATCTGTGAAAAAAATAAATAAAAGTAATTTTTCTTTAGGTACATATGGTGTGTTGGAGCTATATTAGTCCTAGTAGGCTTAATAACAGTAATATGTACAGAAGGATTTTTGTCATTTGCTTTGCCAGATGTCTTCTATTTTGGACAACATTGTTCTCTCTTGGAATGTGGAATGCTTTATTTGTCCTTAAAACTAAGTAGACTTCCGTCTTAACTTAAAAAGTGCATTCAACTTTGTTTATTTACATTTAGCTGGGTCTTATTTGTACCAGCAGTACCAGATAGTGGTTTTGAACTTTGTACTGACACCTACTGGTGTGGATGTATGAAGTTTATTAACTGCTGCCACTTCACACCAAACCTGTTTGTTCATCAGGGTTGTGCACCATTCAGAATTAAAATAGAGATTTGAGAATGCAGAATTAAAATTAAATTTATCATCCGTTTTTAACTAACTTTAAAAGCTGTTGATCCATGGTTCAGGAGACTTAGGCCCTGTTTACACGAGAACGTTCGCGGGTGAAAACATAAAAATATGTTATCGGATGTGCCTTTCATTTACAGGGCGACGGCGTTTTGGGGGCTTAAAAGTGAAACAACCCTCCAGAGTGGAAATCTTAAAAATGCTCCACCTCCGCGTTCGGTAAAAACGCAAAACGTGAGCTTAGAATTATAAGGTTCTATCTCCACTTTTGGTCAAAATTGAGTTTTTGACATAATCTGATCCAGTAGGTGTTTATTAATGCCTGTGTGGTGTTATTTTTGTAAAAAAAAAAAAAAAAAAAAAAAAGATTAATAGATAAAGCTATAATAGAACATTATACTACATAACAGTTTTGCCAGCTGGGATGTAAAAACTTTGATGCTCAATATCTCAGAATTACCCTAAACGGAGATAGAACCTTATAATTCTAAGAAAAGTCTGCTTGACAGGTTGTACGCAGGCGCGCGGATATTCTTTTTACTATAGATATCAATGAATGTGGGCTACCTATAAGGCCCTGTTCCCACAGATGCATGAACACAATGGGGAGTTACCGTTGTTTCTGCAATCATGGATACATGCTGGACACTGATGGAAAATCCTGCATCAGTAAGGCAAATTATCTTTGGTGAACCAAATGGTTGCGAGATTCATGATAAAAGTGAAAAATGACCTCAATACACTCTATATTTACATGTGTCCTAATCATAGGCACCAATGTACTTTATCAGAGTGTCTATGTGTGTTACATATTCCAGGCTTCCCCCCTTTTTTTAATTTTTTAAAAATTTTTATTTACTCTCCAGAAGAACTGGACTGCACCTCTCTTCGCTGCCAGTTTGGTTGCCAGATTGAGAGAGAAGGTGAAATGGGCTGTTTGTGTCCTCCAGGGCTCCACTTGGCTTCAGATAACAGAACATGCAAAGGTGATCCCTCATTCCTAGTGTTTTGCGTATCCCAACTTTCAATGTGTTAAGCATAGTTTGAACCTCCATCATAGACATTTTTTTTGTACTTTTTATTATGTACTATGTTGTAGGTAGAGTTTTTATTTATGAAATTGGACAAATTGAATGTAATGATTAAAAAAGGTCAGTGTGTCCTACTTGGACAATGATTTGATATATAAAAGCATAAATGGCACTGTAACAGAAATGTGCCATTTTTACCTAGAGGGGGAGAAATCAAAATGGACATTGTCGCTATGTAAGGAATGGTGTAGGAAACGGCCGGGCTCCTTTGAACTGTCAGAATTGTTGGAGTGAGGTGAAGCACCATATGCCAAAAAAATATCTTTTTGGCATCTGCTGAGAACAGGTGGGGAGACAGATTCCCATGCAGCATACAGGACATTTCCCCCACATAGCAAGCTAATGGCTCCTACCTACACAGCCAGAAAGTCTGTCATTAGCAAACCCTCAGCCTAATGTTCATGATACTCTTCTCCAGCCCAGAACATTTATCAGTTGTTCAGAAGGTCGTACAATTGTACAGTGACCCTGTAGATAACAATAGTAAGAAGTCCTCATCCAAATGAAATGTAGAATATGATAAGGTAGACCATTGTTCATTCAGTATATGGAGTTGGGCTTGTTAGAGACTTTAACACATTTTATGTCACTGCAGAGCCACTTTAAACATCTACTTTGTTCTTTTCATTATGGAAATTACTAGCCACTGTGTTTATGACTCTATAGATGACAGCCCCACAGGAGTCAAACTCAGTTCCTGGAGGGCCAGCCCAACAGAGTTTAGTTCCAACCCTACTTCAACCTGCAGTTTTCAAATCAGCCTGAAGTTTAATTATGCTTGAAGCTAAACTCTGCAGGGCTGTGGCCCTCCAGGAACTGAGTTTGACACCCCTGGAAATGTAAAAGTCCCAAATTAACATAGAGCAAATCACATTGCAGCAAATTCTAGTAATGTTGTTGCAAACTTTCGGGGAGCCTTTAATTTATTCACTTTTTCATTTGCACCAATAGCAAATGGGTTTTTATGACTTTACAAATAAAGTTAACTAGTGTTAACTAGTTTTCTGTAATTTAATGCCAAGGTAAAATAATACAAAATATAGTGTTATAAACATACATTAAATTTGCAGTGAAAGGGATACATTGTTGCATGAACATTCTAATTGTTCTTATGACTATTTTTGGCATATAATTGAAATGATAATTTTATCTTCTGATTTTCGTATACCATCTACTAATCAGTTATGTCTTTTGTAGACATAAATGAGTGTGACGGTCTGTCCCACACTTGCACGGAACGCCAGTCCTGCAGGAACACTTTTGGGAGTTTCATTTGTGTCTGTAAGGATGGATATATCTTGGGAACACTTCAGGATACAGTCACATGTCGAGGTATCTTCCTCATCCAAAAAGGCCTTAAGTTATTCATGAATAAACAAGTCTGCACTGAACACTGCAAAATATGATTGATGGTTCCCCTTCATGAGAACTCAAGCTGCGTTTGAAACGCGGTGGGAACGCTCTGCGTGATTGCGTCGTGAAGCACATCAGTCCAATGGAAGAACGAGACGTCATGGGCAGTGACGTCAGGACCAGGAAGACTATAAAGCACCCCAGAAAACAGACCGCATCAGCTTCTGTGCCTTCAGCAAGCGCTCTCTGTATACTGTCCCTGTCTGATTTACTGTTGTCTGTCTGTTCACAATATATCATATATAATGGCAAAATAAGAATACAAGCGTTGTGTTGTTCCCTGCCCTCGTTTTATCATGGGTGGGGACACACATCAGCTTTGTGTTGCTTGTTTGGGAGTGGAGCATGCCCAGTCAGTTCTCGAGGGAGCTGACTGTGAGCATTGAGAGAAGCTGTCTGTGAAGACGCTCCGCTCTCGCCGGGCGTTCTTTGAGGAGAACAGTTCGGTGCGTGCTCCCCGAGGTGCGGGTCGACGCTTGTCTTGGGGAGCGCAAATGGATCTAACAGTGGGGTTTGAGATGGGCTCTGCCCTTTCTCTACCCTTACCTGTTGGATCTAGTAGTGCCTTATCTCAGGGAGAAGCATGCGCTGCGGTTTCTTCTCCCTGGGATGAGGCACCAATTCTGCGGCTATCCAGCTCTGAGGAATTGGATGCCGTCAGTATTGATGCAAGTGAACATGAACACAAGCCATATCATAAAACACTTGTAGATGAGGAGGTTATGGAGGTTTTAACTCGTGCTGTTTCTAGATTAAATATTGAGTGCCCAGAAAGAGAAGAACAGGATGTTAGCAGAAATAAAAAGAGTTTATTAGACGAGAGATTTTTGCCATCCAGAGCTCAGACCCCAGGGCATCCATATGTTAAATTACATCAACGATTGGCTGATTTTAGCTCACTCAGAGCAGATGGCAGTTCGGCATCGAGATGCCATTCTGTTCCATTTGAAAGAGCTAAGGCTGAGGCTCAACGCCAAGAAGAGTGTTCTCCTCCCTTCTCAGAGGACGAACTTCCTGGGTGTGGTATGGGATTCGACTATGATGTGGGCACAGTTGTCTCCAGCGTGTTTTTCATTGATTCTCTCAGCAGTAAAAGGGGTGAAACTAGGCCAGTCACTTTGGTCGTGCTCAAGTAGACCTTTTCGCATCATCAGATTCAACTCATTGTCGAATGTGGTTTTCCCTCACGCATCCAGCTCCTCTCGGACTGGATGCGATGGGTCAGGTTTGGCCGAGGCTGCGCCTGTACGCTTTTCCCCTGATATCTCTGCTTCTGGGAGTTCCGGAGAGGATTCTCTAGGAAGGTGTCAGTCTATTGTTAGTAGCCCCGTACTGGCCAGCCCGAGTCTGGTTCTCGGACTTAGTATCTCTTCAAGACGGCTCTCCATGGGAGATTCCGATCAGGAGGGACCTGCTGTACCAAGCAGGGGGCTCAATTTATCACCCTCGCCCAGAGTTGTGGAAACTGTGGGCTTGGCCCCTGAGGGGGCTGAGCTCATAGAGTCAGGTCTCTCGACTGAGGTCGTGGAGACCATACTCCAATCTAGAGCTCCCTCCACGTGAAGACTGTATGCTTTGAAATGGAAACTCTTCTCTACTTGGTGTGTAGGGTGCAATTGTAATCCTGTTGTAATGTCCTGCCCGATTGGTACAGTACTTGATATTTTGCAAGAATGGTTTTATGTGTATTATCCCCATCCACTTTGAAGGTGTATTTGGCGGCTATTTCTGCCTACCACTCTCCTTTGGGCGGTTTATCTTTGGAGAGAGATCCTCTCATTGTTCGGTTTCTCTGTGGCACTTTGTGGCTTAGGCCTGCTCAGCGCACGAGAGCACCGGCCTGGGATTTGTCAGTGGTACTGGAAGGCTTGGCTTTGGCTCCCTTTGAGCCCATTGAGGAGATTTCGGAAAAGTTCCTTACATTAAAGACTTTGTTTCTCATTGCTATTTCTTCTATTAAGAGAATAGGTGATTTACAAGACCTTTCGGTTGCTCCTTCTTGCTTGGAATTTGCTCCTGGAATGGTTAAAGCTTTTTTTTCATCCTAGGCTTGGTTATATTCCTAAAGTACCCACTAGTGTGTCGGGTCCTATAGTTCTGCAGGCCTTTTGTCCTCCACCTTTCTCTCTCCTGATCAGGAAAAGCTTAATCTGCTGTGCCCTGTTTGGGCTTTGGATGCTTATGTCCACAGAGCTTCCCTGTGACATAAATCAGATCAATTGTTTGTCTGTTTCGGGTCAACTAGGAGAGGTTGCCCTGCCTCCAAGCAGGTTATGAGCAAGTGGGTAGTTGAGGCTATTACACTTGCTTATGAAGCGGCCAGACAGCCTTCACCTTTGGCTTTCCGCACCCACTCGACTAAGAGTATGGCAGCCTAGAAAGCCTTAATATTTGGGGTTTCGTTGCACGATATTTGTAGTGCGGCAGGTTGGTCCTCACCGCATACATTTGTTCATTTTAACTCTTTCCCCGCCAGCGTTTTAAAAAAAAGTTGCCAGCCACCGCCAGGGTTTTTGACGATTTTCGCTAAATTTGAATGCCCCCGCTGAATATTTTCTTCCATGAATATATGAAGATGATATATATAAAAATAAAGATCTGAGCCTCTGCTTTTAGGCAAAAAAAACGTTTTTATTTTATCTTCATCTGTTCTTTTTGTATTGCCTCTTGAACAGAGGTAGGTTTTGTCAAAAACACAACATTTTGGACAAAAAACTGAGAAAAAGGTGTTTTTATCAAACAAGTGCATTTAAAAGCAGAATACATTCAGATGTTGTTTCCTTCATATATAAAACTTTCCAAAATAAATTAAAAACATAAAATAAATGTAAAATATATCAAATTTCCCAGGATGTAAGGGAAATGTAACTTTTGCAATAAAACTTCTGCCTCTGCCTCTCTGTGTTCTACCTGTGAATAATGAATAATTGGAATTACAATAAACAGGCCTAGACACACACACACACACACACACACACAAATACATATTACAATGTGGTAAATGTGCACAAAGAGAGAAATAATTTGACAATTACACCTTCATATTTAGACAGCCACACATAAATGCCTGCACACACACATACATATTATAGTGTCATAATATTATACGATCTATCTGCGGCACGTCCATGGCTAGCATGAACATGTGCATCTCTCTCACTGACTACTTCGTCCCGATCAGATTCAGAATTATCAAATAAAGAGTGATCGGACTCCGAGTCCATTAACCTCCAGGACTTCAGCCATATACCTCTGCATTGTCTGTCTGATACATTCTCACTACTCCACTGTTTGAGACGATTGCAATCTGTTTCTCTAAACAAAGAGTTGCGCAATCATTCAGGACATGCGCGCAGGTCTTCCTTACCGTATACCACCTAAAACACGGATACCCGGAAAATTCCGTGTTTGGCGCAGATGCGTTTTTTCATTAAACACGGAAAATTCCGTGTTTGGCGGGGAAAGAGTTAATGACTTGGACCTACTGTAGGCTCCACTCCGGTGTGCTTGTGTCTTAATGTGTTATTTTATTTCATACAGTTCTCATATGGCGTTGTGGGTATGGAGTTCCCGCCGCGTCTCAAACGCAGCTTGAGTTCCCTTGAAAGGGAACGTCTCAGGTTACGTACAGTATGTAACCCTGGTTCCCTGAGAGGGAACGAGAGCTGCGTTCGCCTGCCATACTTCCTGCATGCCAATGATCGACTTGCTTCAGGCCTTTTCAGAAGCTGATGCGGTCTGTTTTCTGGGGTGCTTTATAGTCTTCCTGGTCATCACGTCACCGCCCATGACGTCTCGTTCTTCCATTGGACTGATTATACTGACTATACTATTATTATACTGACTCAGAAGCTCTGGTTGAGTTAGACAGATCCTTCCACCAGCAGGGAACAGTCATGGTAAAGGTCCGAGAAAGAGATTTTGTGCCTCTTTGAGATGGTACCACAAGACGACATTCGCTAGGAGAGCACACTGTTTTAGGTAAGAGGGAGCAGTACCAGTGGTTGTTCTATAGGCAAACGTCAGTGCCTTGAATTTAATGCGAGCGGCAACTGGCAACCAATGCAATTTTGTGAGGAGAGGAGTGACGTGTGCTCTCTTTGGCTCATTAAAGACTACTCTGGCTGCAGCATTCTGGATCAATTGTAGAGGTTTGAAAGAGCAAACTGGAAGACTAGTCAGGAGAGCATTACAATAGTCCATTTTGGATAAAACAAGTGCTTGTACAAGGAGTTGTGTAGCATGCTCTCTAAGGAAGGGCCTGATCCTCCTAATGTTGTCGAAGGCAAATTTTCAGGACCGGGCAGTTCAAGCAATGTGGTCTGTGAATTTCACCTGATCATCAATTACAACCCCAAGGTTCCTAGCTGACCTTTATGGAGTTATGGATAATGAGCCTAGCTGAATGGAGAAGTTGCGATGAACTGTTGGGTTGGCCGGGATCACAAGTAGCTCTGTCTTTGCAAGGTTTAGTTGAAGGTGGTGGTCTTTCATCCAGCCAGAAATGTCTGTCAGACAGGCTGAGATACGAGCAGCTACCGTCGGATCGTCATGCTGGAATGAGAGGTAGAGTTGCATGTCATCAGCGTAGCCATGATAGGAAAAGCCATGTTTCTGAATCACAGATCCTAGTGATGTGTAGATGGAGAAGAGTAGTGGTCCATGTACTGAGCCCTGAAGCACCCCAGTTGCTAGATGTTGGGTCTTAGATGCCACACCTCTCCACAACACCCTAAAGGACCTACCTGAGAGTTAAGACTCAAACCATTGGAATGCAGTTCCCGAGACGCCCTTCATCTTTAGGATCGACAGGAGGATCTGGTGGTTAACTGTGTCAAAAGCAGCAGACAGATCCAGCAGGATGAGGACTGAGGATTTGTAAGCTGCTCTTGCCATTCTCAGAGCTTCAATTACTGAGAGCAGGACAGTCTCAGTTGAGTGTCCGCTTTTAAAACCAGACTTGTTGTTGTCCAAGAGGTTGTTCTGTGTAAGAAAGGAGGAGATCTGGTTGAAAACAACTTGTTCAAGTGTTTTTGTGACAAATGGAAGAAGAGATACCGGTCTGTAACTTGTTAGATGTGCTGGATTTAGATTGGGTTTCTTAAGCAGTGGGGTTACTCAAGCCTGCTTAAAAGCTGTGAAGAGAGGTGTTTGCGATGTGCATGAGTGTACAACTGAGGAAGAAATGGCTTGAAGTAGATTAGTGGGGATAGGATCAAGCGGACAGGTAGTAGGGCAATTGGAAAGGAGAAGTTTAGAGACTTCCGCCTCTGAAAGTAGAGAGAATGTGTGCGTTTGTTGGTCAAATGTGTGTGTCAGTTTGTGAAATGGTAAATTGGCCTCAGATAGTGGTTGTTTTTTTCTATGAAGAATATGGCAAAATCATTGTCTGTTAGGGTTGATGGAGGAGAAGGCGGGTTAAGAAGAGAGAAGAAGATTTTTAAAAGCATGCAAGAGTCAGAAGAATTGAAATTTTTGTTGTGATAGTAAGCCATTTTAGCAGTAGAGATATTAGCAGAGAAGGAAGAGAGGAGGGATTGATAAAGACCCAGGTCTGTCGATGTGCGCCACTTCCTCCCTCCACCCCTGAGTTTAGTATTATGTTCACGGAGAATATCAGGTAACTGCGGGCAGAGGATGTGGCACGGGCTAGCCTGGAGGAAAGGGGACAGAAGTTGTCCAAGTAGGATGTTAAAGTGGAGAAAAGAGTATCAGTTGCACTGTTAGTATCTAGTGTTGAGAGCTGATCAGGTGGAGGAAGTGTGGATAGGTCAGAGGGTGAAATTGATTGTAGGTTCCATCGAAAGGTGACCTGTGGAGGAGTGTGTGTTGTGTTCTGAGGCAGGTTGAGGTTGAGAGTGAGGTTGAATGATGCAAACAGGGTGTGGCAGCCTGAGGTTTTTCTAGGTGGAAGTCTCCAAGAATTACAAGAGTCATGACCTGCAGTCGTGATGCGGTAATAGAGAGTTGTCTTTACTCAGTCGACTGGTGTTTGGATTTCATGTGATTTCTCATGGTGGTGATATTTATATAACTCAGATTCATTAATTTGATCAAAAGTAATTCCATTTTGTAAGATAATTTTCATCTGAGTAGCCTAATAATTCCAAACTTCCCAAGGCAGATGACAACATTATGTGTCAAATACAACTTGTTTAACACGCTCCACAGTGCCACCCAGTGTATTAAATTATAATTGTGAGTTAGTGCTAGCGATTTATCATGAATACACTGCATTTACGGCCAGCAAAGCAACTTAGTAAAATTCTAATAGTATTTTATTTTTCGAAACATAAGACTGAATACTCATACACACCCCTAGCCTATAGTTCAGGGGTTCTCAACTCCAGTCCTCGCGACCCACTGCTCTGCATATTGTGTATGTCTCCCTTATTTAACACACCTGATTCAGATCCTCAGCTCATGAGCTTAGAAATTATTTGTCATTACTCAGTTCACCATTTTTGGGCCAAGTTTAGCTCAAATTTAATTTTCTCACTGCGTCTTTTGTACTGGGACAAAACAAGCTACAAAATGAATCAAGGAATGATTTTTAATTCGTTAATTTAATTTGTTCATCAAAAACACGATATAAAACACGATGTTGACAAAATAACTATATTTTGCATGTATAAGTATTTTGGGTGTTGCTAGCTTCTAACACTTTAAAATGTGGGAAATTATGCAAAAAAATAAAATAAATAAATAAAAAAAAAGATCGGTAACGCTTTACAATATGGGTGCACTAATATGCATTAATTCATACTTAACTAATGCACAGATAATCATGAGTTAATGTATAACTCATGAAGAACTAAACCATTAATTAATGATTACTGCATCCGCAACTAATAAAGAGTCTACAGTATATGATTAATAGATTAAGTAATACATGATTTGCTATAATTTCAATGTGTTATTGTGTATTAATTCCTTAATAACATATTTTATTAACTAATAGTGTATTAATAAATAGCTTAGATAATCATTAGTTACACATTAATTCAGTATTATCTGTACATTAGTTAAGCATGAATTAATGCTTATTAGTGCACCCGTATTGTAAAGTGTTACCAAAAGATTTTATAGTTTGAAAGAACTGACAATATTGTGGTTGTGTCAGAAAAAAAAGTGAAAATAGCAAGTGAAAATACGTATTAACTTTTTATTATTAATTATTATTATTAATTATTTTTATCTTGTATTAGGCTAACTGTATTAACTTTGAAATTGCTATTATGAAAGTAAGACATTTAAAAATAGCTTATGGTGTACTATATTGTAAATACCATTTGGTAATATGAAAATATAATAATTATGTTCTATTTCATCAAAATAGCATTATCATTATAATACTGTCATAATTAAGATATAAAGGGGAGAATGTACGTGTGAATGTTGATATTTTAATTAATAACAGTAATTTTAGGTAATGACAAATATAAAGACAGATAAAGTTGTATCTATATTTTATCAATATACAGGGTTGAGGTGATTTAGAAAAAGTGACCACATTGAGTACATTTCACACATTTCCGGAAAATGATTCTGATTTTAAAAAAAATCAGTAAACATATTTTTGGTCTAAAATACATTAACAAAACCGTCCTTATTGTTACAGACAGGCAAGCTCACCAAAAGCTCTCAACTGAGTTTTACTCTCTTATGCGTTTCAGATAAAGATGAGTGTCTGACAGGCAACCATCGCTGCAGCCACCTTGCCAGCTGTGTGAACATGGAAGGCTCATACACTTGCCAGTGTGAGAAGGGCTACGCTGGAGATGGCTTCAGATGTTGGAAGAAGAGCAATGGACTGTCATGGGCTTCTATGTACTTCAAGTATAAACACTCCAAACTGATGAGGCCAGTAAAGAAACTTTAACAAAACACTATATCAATTGAGGATGGGTCTTTAGCTTAGTGTTTATTGGTTTAACTAAAATCATAAAATGAAGCCAAAACACCTAAGGGGGTTTGTTATAATGGTTATTCGGATGTACTGGCGCTTCACTCAAAAACTTTCAAGAATCAAAAAAAAAAACCATTATTATTGATTGATTATTTTATTTTCCATGAGTAGAATTTGAAAATAACTTTGTGTGTGTGTGTGTAACTTTGTGTGTGTGTGTGTGTGTGTGTGTGTGTGTGTACGTACATATATATTATTTGAATTTTAAGGGTATGACCATCATTACTTAGAACGTTTGTCTTCATAAAATTACTTCATACTGTAATAGGTCAATAGCTCCTGACATCAGTACTTCTTAATAAAATACTGACCTCTGGTGGACAGATGTGTTTTATAGCCCTTAACCAGGGGGCTTCATGGAATTCCTTTATCTCATAGATCTTCTATATGTTCCCTCAAGTTCTCTGTTAGATTCAAGAGTACAGATTTTGGAAAGGCTGACTAAAATAATTAAGGGAAAGCAGTGAAAATGCAAGTGAGCTGTAGCTCAGGTCCAGCACTTGCTGGTACTTCCGAGACCACTGGCTGTGGTGGGAATGGGCAGCTGCATCCAGACTCCCTTACTCCATTCATGTTCACCACAGCAGGTGTCACATTGGACTTTCACAGAGAAAGAGAGAGCACTCGAAACCCTGGAACTACTTACGGACAGCCGAGAACAAAGGAACGAAATGGGGGAACATACAGCCTCATCGAATAACTCTGACCACAATGCCCGGAGAGGGGAAAAATTCCACAAACTCACCACAAGAAACGCGATAAAACCTGCTCTTTTTCATTCTAAGCTGTCAGAAAGCATCTATACAAAGGACACAAACAGAAAACATTTCAGATAAAAGGTTCCAGGCCCCTTTTTACGAAGCAGACCTCACACCAAGTTGCATGTAATTCCTACCAGAAACCGGTTTATTTACCGAAAAATAAGATTTAACGCCAAGCTTGGCACTGCAAATAAAAAGCAAACAAGTGGAGAAAGCTATGAGAGGAGAGGAGGGAGTGAAAATGAACATAGAGAGGAAAGGAAACTCACACATCAGTGGAAAGTTTCTCTCTGTCTTTCTATTTTTCTCAGTTCGGTTTGCGTCACTCTGAGTGCCTTTGCAGATGACACAGAAAGGGCCGGACGCTTGTGCTGATTGGTGTTAAGTGAAAACAATTAATATGTAAATCTGATTTGGACATCTGCCGTTACAACAACTCTATGTCTATCTATTTAGAAATTCAGGCTTTTATTATTTTAAAAAACAACAACAAAACAAAAACAATATTACCGTTTTCCAAGCAGCTGAGCGACAACCAGAAGGGCTGCTAAGAGCCAATGACAATACAGAGCTGAGGGGAGTTGGAGGGTGGAAGGATGATAGTGTAACCCGCCACCCACGTTGCTGAAAAGAGCGCACGCTCAGAACACAGGCACTGAACTATAAAACCACACAGACCCCTGTATTACTCGTGCTGTCCCATTCACTTAGAGTGATTTCAAACAGGCTTTTTCATCCGCAAGTCTTTCCATGATTATTGCCGCAAGTCTCTCAGTGGGGACCGTGCTCCGGCACGCACCGACTCTGAGACGTAACACGCTGTTTCCAAGAGCTTAGCACAGTGACTGAAGCGGCCACCTGCCTAATTATACAAGCAAGTGATACAGGTCTTAAGCATTTCCTGAAAGTCCGGAACATGCATCCTGTTTTGAAACTAAGGCATTTAATGTGGACATTTAACCATAGTACGTATGGCTCAAACACCCACAGGAATGCATAAGGGTCAAAATGACATTGGATTCCATGGTTTTCTTCAAATGCAAAAAATGGTCAGTAGTGTAACATAAACACAGTACATCCATGTATTATGGGGACTTTGCATACATGATTTTTATACTGTACAAACTGTATATTCTTTCCCCTTACACTAACCCTACCCCTGCTCATAAGTCAAGACAAGTCACCTTCATTTATATAGCGCTTTTCACAATACAGATTGTTTTACAGTGATAATAGGAAATTAATAGCCTAGAAATCTAGACATAGTGGCAGCAAAAATGATTTTTGGCTTGCGTTGGCTTGCGATCTGGAAAAAACAAACCCTGGTCAGGCCATCACATCATGTATAGAGTTGGTGGGTGGGCTTAACATAATGACAGCAGAGTTGTGAGGTTTCCGTGTGATTTCCATAGGTGATTTCCCTGCTACTTGAAAACAAAGAAGATGGTGCTGGCAAACAGCGGTCTTTCGAATCGGCTTTGGCCGCGACTCGTTAGGAGAATGTCACTTAAAGGAGAACTCCGGCGCAAAATGAACCTTTGGTCTAATTACACATTGTTACCTAGTCAACCGTTATCTGAGATTTGTTTTCATGATTGCCGAATGTAAATAGTTTTATCTCTAAAAACAGTTTAGCCTATAATGCTAGTATAACGCTTGTATATACTGTAGGACATAGAGTAATGATGACAAATAAAAATCGCTTGTTTTTACCATTAACAAGGCTCAAAATAGCCCCACAGTAACACGGTAGCATATTAAGGGTCCCTACATTCAAACCAAAGCATTGAGAACTTTGTCAGTGTCCATACAGTTTAATAAAAATATATTTTATACATACAGTCAACTTCGCGAATACAGGAAGAAGCCATCTTTGAAAAATAGTCTCTACCAGTAGATCTACGAACGCCGATCCAAGTGCGCTGAACTGTGCAGAATCTCATATGGTCCGTTGTTTCCGGAAGAAACACAAACATGAACTGTTTTCTTCTCTTCAATATGTACACGTAGCCTACTGTTCGCGCTCACCTTATCACCTTATTCACATCTCGCCAGCGCACTTGGATCGGCGTTCGTAGATCGACATTTTTATTTTTTCATACATATTTTTCAAACAATTAATCTAGCGATTGTTTTTTTTTTTTCGATTCATTTTCAGTTCCGATTCGATTATCTCCCCATTAATTGACTAATAGCAATTTATACATGTTGATTTACATATCTGAATGAAAAAAAAAAACATGAATTCCTTAAGATTGCAATATATGTTTATTGCTCTTCAAATTCCAAAATAAAAGACTATACAAGTGCAAAGTCATGCATTCTTAGTTTGAGGTAGCATTCAATAGCCTAGCTTACTGAAAAAAAGTGCATCTTGTAACTCTTCTCTCAGATGAAAATAACAACAACTTGATGTTAAGTCATCCTCATTTATATAGTGCTTTTAATAATGTAGATTGTTTCAAAGCAGCTTTACAGAGATGTCTAGAATTCAATAAAAAAATAAAAAGGTCACCCAAAATACTTGTTTAGAGCAATTGAAAGAATACACTAACTAATACAATAGCTGAATACAACTATTACATATAGTAATTCATTACACAGAAAACACAAACTGTGGGTTAAAACTTTAGGTGTCGACAACGTATTATAGCCTACTCCAACATCGAGTGCAAAGTGGGGAGTTGAATTATTTTTTACAGCGTTCTGTCATCTGCAGCTGCTCCCGGGTGGCGCCTCTTCAGGTGCTTATGCATTGGGGTGGTGCTAGAATGGAAGGCCATCTCCATTTTGCAAAGACGACATATCACTGAATTGTTTTCTTTTAAATTAAAGAATTGGGTCTGACAAAATGACGCTCATATTTTTATTTTTTTAATCAACGGGCATATTTTCGTCAACGTATTTTTTGTGTTGATGTCATCGATTCCGTCGACGCGTTGTCCCAGCCGTAGTTGCAACTGTAATTCCTCACCATATTAACAAGTGCATACCCATCAACAAACCAATTATTTTACTTTTACTAATGTTATTACTTTTATTAATGTTTTATGTTATTTACTTTTACTAATGTTATTTTAACTAATGTTAAATTAGCTGAGTTCCAGAGTGAATTATCTGATGTAACATAAACGTTGCTTGTAACAAATATTTCCTAATGCGAGTTAGCTAGTTAACAGGAGACCTACACAATATAAAACTCAAAACTATACGTTTATTGAACACCATCTTTCAGAAGAGCAAGCGATTTGCGAAATCCTGCATTTAACTTAAGCCCCTCCCAGATAGCAAACTGACATTGAATCAACGTGGAAATATGACATCGAAACAACGTTGATCTGACATTGTTTTGCTCATCGAATTAACGTTGAACCAACGTCAGACGCGTCATTCTTTCAAAACTAACCGAAAATCAACTTGAAATCAATGCGTTGTTTTAACGTTATGAAAGCAAACCAATTTTCGATTTTCATTTAGCTTTGAAGAATGCCGCGTCTGACGTTGGTTCAACGTTAATTCGATGAGCAAAATCAACATTGTTTCAATGTCATGAGAGACGTCGTTTCCACGGTGATTCAATGGGCTTTCACACAGCGCGTAGATCCCGGAAAATTGCCAGAACGCCTTCTGTGTGAACACATTGATACCGGCATCGATCCCAGGTTGGGGACCTATTAACATTGCCGGAATCAGTCCCGGAACGCGCGCTGTGCGAACAAAAGCCAGGACCGTCACGTGCCATCGCGTGACTCTGTTGCTCTAGAAAGAAAGTTTGTGTTCGTCATCAACAAAGAAAGGAACGAACAAATGTCTGCAAACTGTAACGAAGCAGACCAGGAGTTCCTCACTATCCGTGCTGAAGCAAAGATCGTTCACCAACTTTGTGGAACGGTATGTTTGTGTACATGTTTTTCGACGCGTAAGTTACAGGTCTCATCCTGACGTCATGTGTCTTTCCGGGATATTTACAGCTTGTGTGTGAACGCACTCATATATCCTGGCAAATCACTGGCAGTGTGAATGAACCGAAATCAAACAATCCCAGGACAAATGCCGGGTCACATTATCCGTGTATTTTCCGGAATCTCTGTGTGAAAGGGGCTTAAGAGATTTGAGAAGCAGTCGTCAGTAAAATAAAGGGAACTCAGCAAAATTTTAGGATTATACTGCTGTGATATTGTGGTAAAGATTCATTTTAACTACTGAGTCTTTAACTTCACATTATAGAGCACAGTGTCTTCTTCTCGACATGATGCTGTCCAGTATCCACAGGAATCAGCAGCCAGTTTGAGGTTCAAGTTTTCCCGGAGTCTGCGCGTGTAATACATGGGCGGGCAATATACTAATGTTCGTCTAGACGTCACAACGAAATGGCTCATGACTCGTTTGAAAAAAAAATTATTTTATTGACTCTTGAGTCGACACTTACTTTTGAAAGACAATAACTTAATATACAGTTTCAGATTTAAACTTTGCAGGAAATTTTCATTCACTTAGAGCTAAGGTAATTTTCAAAAATCCATAATATGGGCCCTTTAACCCCATTTATCACTGTTCATCCATAATAAAAACCAGATACCAGGTCATACTCCACTTAAAGACAGATATGAACTGACTGATTACATTTACCCTCACATTTTTGGCATCAAAGGTGTATTTCCCTATATATGGGCCACGTCTGGACTGCATTTCTTGTATTGACTTTTGACCTCATACTGTAAAATTCATATGATCTTCAGGGAGGATTTAACTGTTGTATTATTTTTCTATTGAAAATGTATTCTGTTATATGGGTGGCACAGGAACAAGGGAAGTTGTTTCAATGTCTAAGTTTCTAATATAAATAGTGCAAAAAGTATTTAAGAGGAAATCTTGACATCCAAGTCTCCCACTGGGCTTATCATCTCAAAGCTCCTAGAAGGCACAGACCTACTGGAACTCCTTGGCCAAACTGGACAGAATACGAAGGCTGTTATGATGTAAGATATGTTCACAGAGCAACCTGCTGCAAGGATTATCCTGCAAGAGCAGGAAAGATTATGAAATTAATCTAAAACGGTATGCTTCTCTGATGTTCAATTCACTCTTATGTGCCAGGATGTACAGGGGTGAAGAATGAGATCAGAGGAGATCAGGAAGGAAATTTTATTTTTGTCAGGCATTACCACAGGCTCTTCAGAAACAGGGCCAAAACTTGCTGCATAAAAGCTGCATCTGCAGCAGTTTACACCTTTACACTTTATGTGGTTTCACTTATCAGATTGCTATCATGAACACAATGCCCTTCTAAAAACATGAGACGGAGGTACTCAGTAGGTTGTTTGATACGCATAACAAGATGCAACTATTTGTTAAACCTCTGCAATGGAACTAGGCCAGCACTGCAAACCACACGAGGGTCTCTTTTCATCAAGAGACTGTGCAAGCTGACACATATGTTCATTAAATGTTCATTCTAAAGTTGGATGCAAGTCATTCTCAGGATTAAAGGTGACCAAATGTAATAATTTAAAGGGATAGAAATGAATCACGCACATGTTGTTCCTAACGTTATAGGCTTTTGTTCATTTTTGTAATACGAATTAAGATATTTATAAAGAAATCTCAGAGATTCCCATCCCTCCATTGAAAGGCCATTTCACCAAAACTTTCAAGCTTTAAAAGGTTCATAAAGACAAAGTAAATCCATATAAATCAGTTGAATCCAAGTCTTCTGAAGAGATGCTTTATATATCTTTTATTTACATATATAAACATTTTTCAGTGAAAGAACTAATGAGGTTTGTTCTCAGCGTCAAGTATGGTTGAGCTGTCGTAAATGTGTCAATTGTGTCAAAATGAAATACAGAGTGCCATGCTAAATGCCATAAATTTAGCTCTGAAAAGAATTGGCCAGTTACTCTATTCAAATATGCAGTCTCATGCAGCAGTTATTGGTGCGGGTGGGGGTCAAAGTGTGGGCCCTTTCTGGCAACAATTGGGATGGTGCATTAGAACGTACCCGTAATAGTGGAACAGTGTGTTGTGAAGCATGACAGAACAGCTGTGGCATGATTTTGAAGTGGCTTGCAGCATCTAATAAACTCTGTTTCTTGTGGTAAAGGTGTGGTTTTGTAAAGCCCTGTGATACACACTACAGATACAAACAGATATAGCACTACATAAACACACATTGCCCCGTGATGGAATCACTTACCTTTAACTATATACTAGTAGCAGCCAAGTTTGTATCAGATACCTGGAAAAACAACGCCAAACTACCGATGACAAAAACCGAACCTCATCTTTTCATCTTTTCAAATAGCCTACTGTTGTGGAAAAGTAGATTGTATTTCCTGGTCATCTGAAAGGAAGAAATTAATGCATTTTCACATAGCAACATAAAAAACTAAATGTCCAGTTATCAGGACAATTCAGTCCATTAACAACAGTCCATTAAATCACACGTTGTGTGTTAGTTTCTAAGTTTCTTCGGTGAATGCTAATGACAATTAGGCTTTTGTTAGGAAATATCAGCCTCTTGTGGTCATTGAGTTAAATGACATCTATAATGTGTTTGTTTAATGTTTTAATTACACTCTGAGAAGCTGGTTTCTGTAAAAGTCCAATGGCTAAAAGGGCAGTGTGCATTTATTGCTAAATTGTAATATATTTAGAGATAACTTTAACAGCCTGCCCTGATGATGGTGCACCATATATTATAAGTAAATATGGAGACATTAGCCAATTTAGTTGTTAACAACAATCGGCATCATATTGACCCACGGCATTCTCACCCTAAGGCATCACCTTTTGACCATGCTTCAATATTCGACGCTTTAGGCGCCCTTTAGCGTCAATTACATGACGCGGGTAGGAAAAGCGAAAAGGAAAAGCGTCAGTTAGATCATAGATGACGCGGGTAGGTTTAGGTCTGGGGTAGGGGTAGGGTTACGCGATCCTAGGGCGTCATCTAACTGGGTGGCTAAAGCGTCAGATATTGAAGCATGGTCAAATGCCTCCCAAGGCGTCAGTTAGGTGATGCCTTGGGGGTGAGAATGTGTTGGCAGCTCCTGTCCAACAACAACAACAACTAGACCTTTCTGTTTCCGGCGTGACGATCGAGTCTGTCCCAAAAATACCTCTCAATGCGCCCTTACGGACTCGCCCCAAGGGCCCTATAGGTCTGCACTACATGACGTCACCGAAGTGTGGACTCTGAAAAAGTCCACAAGTCCAGAGTGTGCCATTTGGGACAGGGCCCATTCCTCCTGGCTCTGATTGGTTGTTTCTGACCGGGATTTCTGCAAATGGCAAAATGACCACTGGGAGTAGCCAGAGGATCTTGATATTTTTCACAGATTATCTGTTTCATATTCTAATGTCAGGACATAATGACAGTTTTAACTAAATATTTGTTTACAAAAGTTACCTACAGCAGCGTTAATGACAGAATTTTCACTTGACAGTCACTTTTTATACATTTAAATTAATTGTATGTATATTTAGGCTATATTTAGGTGGTTTGACACACACACACACACACACGCACACACACATATATATTACCAGAAAAAAATTACTGAACTAAATATTAAATCACATTCAAATCATGATACAGAAAAGTGAGGCACAGCAACACAGTAGTTTGCAAACCTTCTAACACAAATGTCAGATTATGACACTAGAGGGAGCCGTTTTATTGATTTGGCAGAGATTGGAGGAATGAAACTAGTGCTGTTTTCCAGTAAATCTATGACATTTAATAATCTCATTTGTCCAGTAAATTTAAACTAGTACAAATAGTTTTACCTTAAACCCTTACCTTCAATTAGCATAATCTTAGGCATACAGTACTTTACATGTCTGTTTAGATACAGTTGTTTAATTTCCATACCATTTTCAATTCAACATTATAAAACTTTATATAATGTATTAAATTTGTGTCGTATCGGATTAATTAACATTATTTTCATGATAATGGGTTACACATTGAAAGGTGATTTGTTTGCCTTAGAACTTCCTAAACATCAAGAGAAAAGAAGACAGTGATAATGAAACAATTTTATTGAATCTTCCAGTAGAGACTTTGATATTCATGGAATAAAACTGCTTTCTGAGAGTACAAGCAAGCAAGAACAGCACAAAAATAAAAGGACAGAGACAAGAAGCCACTTATGAAAGTGCAGATATGAAGGAACAACATTATAAATTTACTTCAAAAAATACAAAAATGTTTACATTTTAACAGTGGATGGGATTTCACTATGAATAAAAAACTCAGAGCAAGTTAATAAAAAAACCCTACTTTTTACAAAACAATATCTCTAGTGCCATTTAGAATTGTCAACAAAAAAGTTAACTATTTTACTCGAAAAATGCTGAAAATGCACAGGCATCGCGTATATTTTTTCTCTTACTTTTCTAAAGGTGTTTTATGAAAACAGATTATTCATGGCATTTCAGGAAAAAAATAACAGTGAAAGGAGGACGTTCTTTCGTGCAGCACAGTGCACAACATAGGGACAAAGTAAACCACGCCTGCCTCTCCTCTCGTAGACATCATTGACTTACAATCCTGGGGATCAAACCACACTTGCAAAAAAAACAGACTGCACAGCACTTTCTCTACTAATAAGTACATTTACACACCATTTTTTTTTTTAAATCAGTCGAACACAACTGCGGTAAAATCAGCGTAACATATGCATGAGTTTGCCCATGCATCCCTACCCACTACTAACATGCCCTAACTCCCCATACGTTTATCCCATTCAAAAGATTTAAGTATTCAAATATATGTATTTTTCATTCTACATTTGACATTTGTGTCCATTTTTGCTACATTTTGTCTTCTTTCCAGCTGTGAGAAATTTTGCATTAATAACCTCATTATCTTCTCACAGCTTCATGCCATTCAGTTCATTTAAAGCATTATATTTCTGCTATGTTATCTTACTTTTTTGTCTACCAGACGTGTTCACGCTATACTACTCTGTACAACACTGTACTAGTCTCTAAGCTATGACGCAGATCTTTTTTTTGCCAATGGAATACTGATTTGTAAACTGGAAAAAGGAGAAGAAATGCAAAAGAATAAGAAAGAAAACAAACAAAAGTTGGCTTAAAACCCAACTTCACTCACAAACAAGACCAAAGGAGGATACTTGCCCCAAGTATGATGGCCTCATCATTTAACATGCTTGGTCACACAAAAGTTGTCAAGTATCTTCCAGATTCTCACGGGCTGAGAACTGAGGACTCTTCAGCCAAATGTTATGCCCCCAAACAAACTTCCTTCAAGTAGAATACAACCCCCACCCTCCTACCTTCTCCCACACCCCCCTAAACAAATCAGCTTCTGCATGGGAACCCAGATTGAAAGGGTTACATCAGCAGTTGCCTTATGATCAGCTCTGTCTAGGACACAGAGGAAATGGGGTTGTGAGGAGAGCCCATCTGGGTAAGGACTTTATCCAGCCACTGCAGGGGCCCGTGAAGATGAATCTCAATCCAGCATGGGGTGCTTGTCACATCCTGTCGATGATACTCTGCACCCCAACCCTGAAAAACAAGTACAATTATGTCTATAGTTCTCTTTAAAGGGATACTCCACCATTTTTTCATAAAAAACTATGCTATTCCCTTAACTAAGAAGAGTTGATACATACCCCTCTCGTCGCGTGTGCTCAATCGCTCTGTCTTGCATCGAAACTTTGTTAGCACTTAGCTTAGCACAGTTCATATCCAAGCAGAGAAGTGACCAAACACCTCCACGTTTTCCCTAAATAATAGCGTGTACATGTTTCTAAGTGGATAACTAAAATGTATGGAGGAATACCATTAAGTGCTTGGGAGCACAGTAATATCATCACTCCTGAAAAATCCGCTCCCTCTCCAGAGTGATGCGCCGAGTCCATAGATACATATGCGCCCGAGTCGAAGTGCTCCCAAGCACTTGCTTTGGTATTCCGATTACATTATTGTTATCCATTTTACATGCTTAGAAAAGCACAATGTTTTATTTTGTGTCACCATTCTTGGTTGGGTTACTCTACTCATGAAACTGTGTTTAAATTGGGAAAACGTGGAGGTGTTTGGTCGCCTCTTTGCTTGGATCCTTATTAATGAACTGGGCAAAGCTAAGTGCTAACAAAGTTTTGCCGCAAGACAGCGATTTAGTGCACGCACTGAGATGAGAGAGGTATTTATCATCTCGTCTTAGTTAAGGGAATAACATAGTTTAATATTAAAAAAACGGTGGAGTATCCTTTAAAATTGTGTGCTACATGAAGGGAAAGTTAACTGAAAAACAAAAATTATAATTGAATTCTGCATGTGGTTACAAACAAGTATATATTTCTTTCAGTGTCGTAGTTGGTGTTTGTTGTTCATACAAGAAAAGTCAGTGGGGCCCAAAACATGTATGTGTGTGTGTGTGTGTATATATATATATATATATATATATATATATATATATATATATATAAGACTACTCGCCAACCGATTTTTACTCACATCTGTATATATATATATATATATATATATATATATATATATATATATATATATAGCGAGTATTTGAACCAGTGTCAATCGCCATTTGGCCAAACATTTACGGTAACGCTTCCTTTTACAGTCCAGTCACCCATGTAAATACTATGTACTTATTTTAGTAACTACAATTACTGGGTAATAACTAGTACTAACCCTGAACCTACCCCTGTTCCATGTATTTATCTTATATTAGCAAGTACTTTCTAGTACACTGTAAGTACTGTACTGTAAAAGGAAGCGTAACTACATTTTCTTGTTTTGCTTATTACTAGTGTTGATTTCTTGCTAAATTTTATCAATTATATATATATATATATATATATATATATATATATAATTGATAATAATTTAACAAAACATATTAGAATGATTTTCTAAAGGACTATGTGACACTGAAGACTGGAGTAATGATGCTGAAAATTCAGCTTTACCATCACATGAATAAATTAAAATTCAAATTATACTGCAATAGAAAACAATCATTTTAAATTATAATATAGTTCACAGTATTACTGTTTTGAGAAAATTTCTTCAAAATATCTTCTTTTGCTTTTCACAGAAGAAGGAAATGCATACAGATTCAGAATCGCATTAGGGTGAGTAAATAATGAAAGTTTTGCTGGGTGAGCTATGAATTATCAGTTTATCCAGTTTATAGCGTACCTTTACAAAGCTCATGCGGATGGTGCACATCTTGGTGAGTTCATAGACGGCTTCAAAACCGTGATTGACGGACTGAGCCAAGAGCTCAGCAAACTCCTGGTTGTTGAAGATCTTTAGACTGCAGCGACTGGGGATCTTGCATACGGTGGTGGGGTGGAAACCATGGTGGTAGTTGCAGTTGCGGCTCTGGACAAAGATGCTGCTGTCGCTCAAACATTCGGCATACACCTCTCCTCCCACATAGTACAAATGGACTCCTGCAAAATGTGTAAAAAAAAAAAAAGTGATTGTGAGTTTAAATTATAAAGTATAATAGCTTATTAAAGGGATAGTTCACTTTGAAATTAATTTTTGATATGTTTTAGCTTACCTAAAGGGCATCCGAGATGTAGGTGACTTTGTTTCCACAGCATTTTCAATTTTGACATTTTTTGGTCAAACCGTTGTTGTCTGTCAGTCATAGTCTGTCAGACCGAAAAATGTCAAAATTGAAAATACTGTGGAAACAAAGACACCTACATCTTGGATGCCCTTGAGGTAAGCTAAAACATATCAAAAATTAATTTCAAAGTGAACTATCCCTTTAACAGCGATTTGTCATCAATATCATATTTCTATCACCATGTCCATGTCATATTTTTTCATATTGCCAATAAATAATCACCCAATTACACATGCAATATATCCTAAAATAGTTGATTTAAACAGTTATTTCAGTGTCAAGTCAAACCTTTTCCGATGTGGCGTCGGGTGTTCTCGATGGTCGAGTTGCGGTTGACATTTGACAGCAGACCCAGGCAGAAGCGGTTGCGGTTGTTCGAGGGGTCGGTAAAGCCGTCCACCAGTACGCTGGTGGAGGAGGCCTGGAAGGCCTCTCCCACTCGATTATTCAGCTCATAGTACACAATGGAGCACCAGTGCTTGGGTTCCTCATAGGCCACAGGCTGAACATCTGCACAAAATGTTAAATGTAAAACTCAATGAATGCAAGTGCACATGCAAATACCATAGCAAACCATTTAGTATGGTGTAAAGATTATTAACTCACATGCTAAGACTGCATTAATTTGATCAAAAAGTAAAAAAGTAATATAGTTAAATATCATCACAATTTTAAATAACTATTTTCTATTTTAATCTATTTTAAAATCCAATTTGTTCCTGTGAAGGCAAAGCCATTACTCCAGTCTTCAGTGATATTTTTTTCTAGGATACTTTGATGAATAGAAAGATCAAAAGATCACCATTTATTTAAAATAGAAATCTGTGACATTGTAAATGTCTTTACTGTCACTTTTGATCAATGCAATGCATCCAAGTATACAAACCTCACCCGAAACATTTGCACAGTAGACTCAACCCACAAAACATTTTATTTTGCAATATATTAATGCACCTTTAGTACTAGACTGCATCTTTGAAAGTGATTTAGGAATATGATTAACAAATTTAGACTTGCATCTCATCTATTACAGCCGAGGGCATATCGATTTTACTAGGGTATTTATATGATGTCACTGTTGCTAGGCTATTAATGGTAACACTTTAGTAACAGGCAGCAGTGATTGGTTAGGAATTTACTATTCAAGGGCCTCCAAAATACAACCAAATCAGCATAATACATCCCAGCGAACAATTTTGCGCATAAAAGATGTCGAATAGTGTCCAAATGCAGCCCTGACGTCTGGCCAAAACAAGGCAAAATTTAGGCTGTCAGTGAAAATTTAATAGACGTATAACCATAGCCCAAGAATAGACACACAGGCTACGCATAGAACACGTCAAAGAAATGAAACCAAACACCTTGTAATCACTGTTGACTTTGCTTACATGATGAAATATCATACATCTCGCAAGTTATTTCGGCAAAAAAGACAAAAAAGACCAAATTCAAGGTTATTTTGGCTAGAATTTGGACTATATCAGGTCTATAGTTAACCTAGATGGTGAAATGAGGGCTATTGCTTGCTGTCCGTATCAAATCCCATAAAGTGCGACTTGGTTTGGGTCCCATAAAATGCCAATCACTCACATGTCCTCTTTCTGATATCCACAGCTCATATGTTCCTACTGTGCTAATCCCAAAGAGAGTTAAATGTGTTTATCTATGGCATATTTCTTGACAGCTTCCTCTGGCCTGTGACACTGGGCCACAGGTGTGTTTTGTCTACTCTTTTCCCATTAGCCTATCACAATGGAAGTGTACAGTACAGCACTGCACAGGAAGCAGCTTGAGCCCGCATCCCCAACTTCCACAAATATTTCAACACCTTGCACACACCCCTCACCTCCTGTGGAACTCTGTGTTTCACTAGGGCGGGGTATCAACTTTTTGAATTGCTTTGATACCATCGAGTATCAAAAAATGTCTTGTCGTTTGGTACCAAATTTAGATACCTAAGGGGTTAATCTTGTCAACGTCAGTGAGCCAATAAGCATGCAAGCATGATTGGTTGTGGCAAGGCATCAAGGAAAAACTCTAGTTTACATCGGTTAAGCTCAGAGAATGAATCTGATGAAGCACTAGAGACAGTGAACTGAAGTGCGTCACAAATTAACCGAAACTCGGCATTAAAGGAGAACTCCGGCGAACAATGAACCTTTGGTCTAATAAAACATCGGTACATAGTCAACCGTTCTCTGAAATTTGTTTTCATGATAATCGAATGTAAAGAGTTTTATCTCTAAAAACTGTTTAGCGTATAATGCTAGTAATGGGGGCATTGACTAAGTAAAAAGAAATCGCTAGTTTATACCACTAACAAGGCTCAAAATAGCCCCACACTAACACAGTAACATAATGAGGCTCCATACATACAAAACGAAGCATTGAGAACTTTGTAAGTGTACAGACCATTTAATAAGAAGATATTTTATGAAGACAGTTCACTTCGCGTAGACAGACAGGAGCCATCTTAAAAAATAGTCTCGATAAGTCGAACCACGAACGTCGTGCTGAGTGATCTGAACTCTATGAAGTTCAACGAACTTCTGAACTGTATGAATGGCGTTCGGGGATCGACTTATCGAGACTATTTTTTAAGATGGCTCCTGTCTGTATACGCGAAGTGAACTGTCTTCATAAAGTATCTTCTTATTAAACGGTCTGTACACTTACAAAGTTCCCAATGCTTCGTTTTGTATGTATGGAGCCTCATTATGTTACTGCGTTAGTATACAAAGTATACAGGTTTGGAAAAACTTAAAGGGTGAGTAAATGATGACAGAAATTTAATTTTTGGGTGAACTATCTCTTTAAGTGACAAAAAGTAGAACTGTCTGTGACTATGTCTGTGTGTGTGTGTGTGTGAGAGAGAGAGAGTATGTTTGTGTGTGGACTTCCTGCACCTGCAGTGTGGGCAGCCAGCTGCTGATAGTTTTAAGCTGCCCATGTCAGGCTGTAAGGAAGAGGCAATATCTTTGCTGGAGTGACTGAAGCTTAAGGCTGATTTATACTTCTGCGTCGGACCTACGCCGGCCGTAGCCTACGATTTAGGCTACACGTTAATTTTCATTTATACTTCTTCGTCGTTGTCCGCATTGATGTGAAATTACACATGCAGAGGAAGCATGTGAAACCCAAGGGAGCAGTTCAAGCAGACCAATCACAGCATTTGCGTAGAATTGGCACGTTGTTATATTTTTGGAGAGGTGCACGTCAGGGTACGCCGAAAGGTATGCGCGACACAGGCTACAACGTAGCTACGGCATGAGTTCTACGCAGAAGTATAAATTGAGCTTTAGTGTGCCGTCTTATTTTATGGTGGGTTTTATGATTCAAATGGAGTGTACCTGGTCGGTTGCTGATCTCCAAAGGCAGGTTGGGAACTAGCAGGTTAGTGTCCATTGGCTGTGGACAGTCCTGTGTAATTGGCTCCTCTGGGGGCATATAAGCAGGTGGAGGGGTTTCTTTTGAAGCAACACCCAAAACACAGTAAAACAGAAATAGATCAATATTATCCCACAGAATACACCCAACACTTATAACTTATATACAATATAAACAGACCTACAATTAACTTATTTCTTTTTTTCTTAGAAGTTCATGGCAGACTACAGAAAGTCATATTTATTTGTGCCCCTTATTTATCTTCTGTCATTTAAATAAATTTTACTTTATTTTAATTACTAATTAAAGTAAAAAATACTACTAGTAAAAAAGTAAGAAAAAAATGTAATTACTAATTAAAGTAAATAATTAATTACTTTAATTTTAAAGTAATTAAAAGTTAACTCAGTTAGCAAACAATGTGTCTGCTGTCCTTTAAAAAATATAATTGTATTATTTGAAGTACCTTACAGTATAATTTTAATATTATTCTATATGGCAATCACACAAGTATCAAAGTACCATATAAATACTATTTACTTTTTACACATTTGACCATGACCTTGTCATTGTTAGTGCCGTGCTCAATAGTTCTGTCTCAAAACAAACATTAAAAATCTCATGGACATTAAAAAGTACGGAGCCCCAAATGTTTCTCAGAGGAATGCAAAACTTTAGGGGCAATGTGCTACAATTAAAATGTTTGGGGTAAGTAAGATTTTTTCTTAAGAAATTAATACTTTTATTCACCAAGGATGCATTAAATAAATCAAAGGTGACAATAAAGAAATTTATAAAGTTACAAAAGTTTTTGGTTTCAAATAAACACTGTTTGTTTGGACTTTCTATTAAAGAATTAAAAATTATTAAATTTGAAAGAAATGATCACATTTCTACATAAAAAATATTAAGCAGCACAACTGTTTTCAACGATGCTGACAATTCAGCTTTGCTAACAAAGGACATTTTTAAAATAAATTATAACATAAATTAGTTATTTTAAATTGTAAAATTCACAATCTTACCTTTAAATTTATTTTTTGATCAAATAAATGCAGCTTTGGCGTAAATAAGACATGCCTTTAAAAACCTTACCAACCCAAAACCGGTAGTGTAGAAAGCAAAACACTGAAGAGTAAATATCTTAAGTGCAGCTCACCTGGCATCTGAAAAGGGCTGCCTGCGTCCGAGCTGGATGGTGAGTGGGGGAAGGTGGCTGTACTGCCTGTGCCACTGTTGGGCGAACTGGGGTAGCTGTTGGTTGGAGAGTTCGGGGTGAAGGGTATGGTGTTTGCTGGCTGCTGGGGAAAGGAGTCAGGGAAGGTGGCATTCTGAGGCATTGGTGGCTCTGTCTGGTGAAGTGGGTTACGGAAGCGTGGCAGCATAGAGAGTTTCGCATTGAACTCACTGTTTCGTGGGACCAGCACGGGTGGCAGAACTAGGAATAGAGAAGAAATATGCCAATCATAAGCAATTAGAACAGAGAAGGTGACACAAGAATTCGTCACACTTTTGAGATAAGAATGAGACATGAATTCATCTGCCACTACCGGCTAATTTTTCTTTTCTTTGTTTATGGACACGACATGAACACACAAGTATGAATTCTGGAAATGTCCTGCCAAAAACCCAATAGCTCTGAATATTAATTATTATACTATAGACCATTTTGCTAGATGTAAACACCACTGGTCCAGAAACACTTCCTGTTTCAGTTTGTAACTGTTTATTTTATTTCACATGTAAAGAAAACATCTTAAAGATGTTGTTTAACTTTTTGATTCAGTTTTACATGTTCTGTTGGTTGTATTTTATCCCAGCTTTTGTGTAGTGTTAAAAAACTGAAACAGGAAGTGCTTCTGGACCAGTGTTGTTTACATCTTGCAAAATGGTCTATAGTGATTTGGAGGATTTTTGGTGGATGTACTGGCAAAATAATTAATTTCTAACACAAAATTCAACTGTAAATGTTCTGTACTGTACATATCATCAAAACACTAGTTTATCATCAAAACACGAATATTCTGTGACAATTTATTTACCCTATAGTTCCAAACCTATATGACTTACTTTCTTCTGTGGAACAGAAAAGAAGATATTTTGAAAAATGTTTGTGTCCATCAAATTAAAGTCAATGTGGTGTAAAACAACTTTCATTGTATGGACAAAAACATATACCGTCAACATATCAACATATCAATTACAGATTTGTGAACGCTATAAAAGCAGAATATTCATGTTTGGGTGAACAATCCATTTAATAATGTATGATTATTTATATTTAGTGTTTTGTTGTCCACAATTTTCTGCATTTCTGTAATATACAAATTAACCATCACATCCAAGAGTCTACAACTAACTCATCCAAGAGACATATTCACAGTTGTCACACACAGACATGCTCTCTAAAAATAGTAGAGCAATAAAATGTGGTAACTGGTGTTTTGAAGTGGATTTTCAGCTAAACGTCTCACCACCAATGTTGCCCGCATGCCTTTTCATTCAGACAGGCTAATAGTTCAAGTTGTTTCCAGTGAGACCAGTGGGAACTTGTATTTTAGTGATATAGCAATGAGTACTGTTAAACAATGAATGTTGCCAGCATGCTGGCGCTCTGGAGAGGAGGGGAAAGACAGGTGTCCAGATTTCCACAGGCCTGCAAGCGTGTGCAAGGCAGGCATCCTCTCTTTCCTGCTATTGTCTTTGTGGGTGACAGAAGTTCCTGTAAAACTCTTCCTCATTACAGCCACATGTTTGCATGTTTCAGCCGACACACACACACACACACACACAAGTGTACACAGACCCTGAACAAAGCCCTCATTCTGCCTCCGACTGGAATTTCCTGCTCCTGCTCTCATAATGTGCACACACATATATGTACACACACACATACTGTGGACAGCTGTTTCTGTGTTGTCAGCTGACCCTCATCTTCTGCTTAGCCAACAAAAAGGGGGCTGTGTATTTGAAGTCCATTCTTTCACCAAAAGCAGAGGTAAAGAAAATGTTCTCATTTCCCATTAAGACACACACACACACAGAGAGAGAGAGAGAGAGAGAGAGAGAGAGAGCACAGAAGGTTTTTGACTCCACGATTTTCGATGCTACTAGATTCTCTCAAGCGGTATCAGGATCAAACAAATGAGAAAAGCACCTGGCAGAGGCCAGAGAGAGATATGAAAGGGGAAGGAGGACAGAAAAAGAAAGAGACCATCTGCAGGAACCATGGGAAAGGAAAACTGAGGAACATGCATAGCAAAGGTACACGTGGGCTATATAAGTCATATTGGATTCACTGAAAGAGTGCTTTAACTCACTAAAATATTAACAACAGGAAAGAGAAAATATGTACACCAAGATGAACTGATAATAACACTTAAAGGATTAGTTCACGTTTGAAAAAACTTTTTGTCATCCAAGATGTCCATGTCTTTCTTTCCTCAGTCGAAAAGAAATTTAGGTTTTTGATGAAAACATTCCAGGATTTTTCTCCATATAATGGACTTCAATGGGAACCGGATGGTTCAAGGTCCAAAAGATAGTGTTAATAACAGTTTCAAATGCAGCTTCAAATGTCTTTAAACGACACCAGACAATGAATAAGGGTCTTATCATGTGAAACGATCGGTTATTTCAATGCTTATTCCAAAAATGTAACTTTTCTAAGGACAAATGCTAGCCTTGCTATATTCTCTGAGGCGCGTTTGTAACGTCACGTAATACGTAATTACGTTCAAAAGGTCAAGGGCGACGTAGCCGGAAGTACAGAATCAAAATCGTCCGACATCGTTGTTTTACCTTTTAATTCCTTTTTTTGTAAACGGCGTTTGAGTTAGTTTGCACGTTCAACCTATGCGTTCAACTTGTAAACACTGACTCTGTACTTTCGGCTACGTCGCCCGTGACCTTTTGAACGTAATTACGTAATACGTGACGTTGCAAACGCGCTTCACAGAATAGAGCAAGGCTAGCATTTGTCCTTAGAAAAGTTACATTTTTGGAATAAGTTTTGAAATAACCGATCGTTTCGCATGATAAGACCCTTATTCATCGTCTGATATCGTTTAAAGACATTTGAAGCTGCATCTGAAACTGTTATTAACTGTCTTTTGGACCTTGAACCATCCGGTTCCCATTGAAGTCCATTATATGGAGAAAAATCCTGTAATGTTTTCATCAAAAACCTAAATTTCTTTTCGACTGAGGAAAGAAAGACATGGACATCTTGGATGACATGGGGGTGAGTAAATTATCAGCAAAAGTTTTTTCAAAAGTGAACTAATCCTTTAAAGAGATAGTTCACCCAAAAATGAAAAGTCTGTCATCATTTACTCACCCTCACGTTGTTCCAAACCTGTATGAGTTTCTTTCCTCTGTTGAACAATAAATACATTATTTTGAAGAATGTTGGTAAATAGCCATTGGCTCCACAGTATTTTTTTCCCCTATTATGGAAGTCAATGTCTACCTTCAACTGTCTGGTTACCAACATTCATCAAAATAACGTCTGGTGTGTTCAACATAAGAAAAAAACTCATACAGATTTGCAACAAGTTAAGGCTGAGAAACTGATGACAACACTTTTATTTTGGGGTTAACTATCCCTTTAAATTATTTCAAACAAAATATTCCAAAAGCACAAAATATCTTTGCTTTAACAACTGACTCACTAACAAAGTCCAGTTTAGCTGTGTTAACAGGATCCCACACCTTTTTGCCAATACATATCCACGACTTTTCCATGATTTTTCAGTGACATTCAGTGACTTCTAAGTAAGGATTTTCACAAACATTTTAAAGAGATTAAAACCACTAAGAGTTCCCTAAAGTGGAAGAATATTACACAAGTATTACTACGGTATTATAGATTTCTATGACTTCCCAGACAGCAAACTGACATTGAACCAACGTGGAAACGACGTCTCTCATGACATTGAAACAACGTTGATTTTGCTCATCGAATTAACGTTGAACCAACGTCAGACGCGGCATTCTTCAAAGCTAAATAATATCGAAAATTGGTTTGCTTTCATAACGTTGAAACAACGCGTTGATTTCAAGTTGATTTTCCGTTAGTTTTGAAAGAATGACGCGTCTGACGTTGGTTCAACGTTAATTCGATGAGCAAAACAATATCAGATCAACGTTGTTTCGATGTCATATTTCCACGTTGATTCAATGTCAGTTTGCTATCTGGGTTTGCAGCATTCAACCCCTGGAAACTGGTTTTAAAATGTGTGACTATGGGAATCCTGTGTTTAGAGTGTGAATGAATGCGTTTTTTGGAACTTATCTGTAAAGAGAAAGAATCATTCTTGTTTCCTTCCATGCACTGACTCATAATTGTTGTGCACTGAAGTATTGCCCTTTTAAAGCACATGACTGCTTGCGAGAACAAGCATTTAAGTGAGGACTGTCAAGGAGAATTTCATTAGTTGGACCTTCTCTGAACAAGTCTTTGTTTTCACAAAATAGTTTTGACAAAATGGAAGAGATTTATAGATAATAAATTAACAACCTGATGTTGTCATTTGTCGAGTAACTGCTTATGATGCATAAACACTCTTTCTGGAGTCTCTTGGAAGATTTTGTGGAAACACATTTGTTAATGAAGGATAACTATAAAGATATTGTCTACACCGATGGACAGTAACATTCTGTTTATTATAAGAGTGCACTGCAGTTATGTTGCCCGTCACTTTAAATGCTTGAGCTATTTAAACTCGAACAGATGTTGATTGGCTATCAATTATTTTGTCATTCATTAGCTGGCAAAAAAAATCTGAAACTGATTCCAAAGATATTGTTCATGTAGTTATCGTTATAGTTGTGGAGTGGACTTCTCTATTATTAACCTTCAAATGGTCTTCGTTTCCTGTTTACACTTCTGGGCTTCGGGGTCTATACGACCCCAACAATTGATTGAGTAATTGTAAAATATACACTTTTAATCATACAAATAATATATAATTTTTTTGTTTACTTCTCATCTATTCATTAATGCTGTGTTTTTGGAGATATAAAGTACTTTTGTATCCATATACCACACAATTCTACACCATTAGCTTGCATACGGAATATATATATATATATTATGATACATTGCATTTATGCTCTAGTACTAGGCCTTAATTTCTGTGTAAAAAATTTCAGATTTATGCTTTTTTTTGACACATTAAAAAATATATATTTAGTTGTTTTTTTTTTCACATTTCCCATTCATTTCAATGTGGGGTCATATTGCCCCCGAAGTCCAGAAGTGTAAACATTTTTTTTACATACCTTCAGAACAACCGAATCAAGCCCAGTTTGTTGTGTGTGTATATAGATAGATAATGTATGAAAAGTCACAAAATCTTATCCCACTGAGATGAAGGGAACCTTTTTTTTTTAATTAAGTAAAAGTCGAATGGGGTCGTATAGACCCCATGACCCGAGGGCTACAACATATAGTTATCATCCTTGGTGTAAATATGTTGGTAGTGAATGCCTGTTGTAAATAATTTATGAATGAAAAAACTGATTAATTATTAATTGTTTAAATGATTCAATGACTATTCCTATAATAATGGAACCTGCAGAAAGGGTCATTGAACAAATCTGAGTGATTCTTTTTGGTGAACAGGTTAAAAACATTTAGTCACTGAGATGAATCCAAATGTATCTCTCAGCTGCTGCTCATACTGCTCTTGATCAAACTCAATCACTCACCTGGACTGTCCACTCTCTTGTAGTGGTAGGGGTTGATGCACACATCCTTCTGCTTAGACCCAAAGGGGAACTCGCAGCACTCCAGGGCCTTGAGCTCATGGTGCGACTGTAGGTCAGGCCAACGCCACACTCGGCAGTAGATTACATGAGGCAGCCCCTTCCGGTGTGACACCTGGAGTCTCCCGTCTAGTGAGCGAGGGATTGTGACACAGTTGCTTGGCTGACCGGGGCAGCTGAGTGCCCTCTCCAGCTCCTCCATAGCACCCTTCTTCTTCTTCAGCTTCTTGACCAGGGCATCCACTGCCTTTTCTGCCCACTTCTCTTCTTCATCACCTTGCTTCCAGCCCAGCAGTCGCTTGACTGCCGGGCTGGTGAAGGAGAAGAGCGAGATGACGCTCATTGTGGCGCCACGTGCGCCCCAGCCAACGTTGTCACACTTACTCCGTAGGATTCCACCACACAGGAGCAAGGACTCTCGGCTCTACCTCCTCCGAGAATCAAAAACTCAACCACAGCGACACATGAACAAGGGTATTGTTGAAAGTTGTGTTGTTTCACAGTTAGGTCAGATTGTCAAGTGCACCTGTAAAGAGACAGACAACACAGTCGGACATTACTTTGGGATTCGTTTAAGAGGTTCCAGTACTGATGCTAAAGGCTGGAAAACACTACATGACTTTGCCCAGATTTTAGCCCCGATTTGCAGTCTGCACAAGTCGACACTAGTTGCCAGATCCAGCCTGCAGATATTGGGTAGTAAACAGATTCACAGAAAATCACAGACAGACATATTTTTTAGCTTCAGATTATTGCCAAATCCAAAAGCTGAAAAATGCTGTAAGGCAGGAAGGCAACAAGGAATGTCTGAATTCATGATCATAATCATCATCACATCCTGTCTAATGATCTAATCTTTTTTGAAGGCAGCATAGATGTATTCTTCATTGGCAACAAAATCCAATGAATCCACTTTCCTGTGTCTTGAACTCTGTGACAGTTAAACTAAAAATAAAATGGCATCAGGATGTAGCGCATTGTGGTCAGTTAGTGTGTGAATATATGTTTTTGAACAACAACTTTTGTTTTTATTTTTAGGAATAAATTAGTGTTGTAGTAAACAAATATTCAAGTGCTCTCTATTTTGTTGTAGATAATTTGACTGTAATGCTGCCTTTCTAAAATCAGCCTGTCTAAAATCAGTTTCAGGAGTTACCTACTTCATACACAAACATTGCCTGTGAAGTCATTGCCAAATAGGTCGGCGAGGCAACAAGTCAGCTATCTATGATTCCATCCAGTTAGAGTATATGAAATACGTTTGATATTTTGAACTGCTTTTAGACTACGTACTGTTTTTTAATTTGTCATACGTCTTCTACAAGTGGCAACCTTTCGGTCTTTTCTCGAGTCCAACACAGCAGATTTTATTTTTATTTTTTTTTACAAAGGTGGTTTTGGTCAATACATATTCTATATTTAGCCTATATTTTAAAAGGGCGTGGCCACTTGAGTGACAGGTGGATTGCCGCTGCTGTCACTAGCCGTTTGTCTGCTGTCTGTTTCCTGTCACGTCAGCTAACCGACTGTTTACCCATTTTCAGTTATCCGGGAGTGACGCGCAGTGATGCACTCCCAAGATGGTAACGGCCATCTCTGCCGCTTTGGGCTTAAAAAAATGCTTAGAAACGGGTGACCTCACCCAACACTTCGTCCATATTATTTTTTTACAATCTATGGTCTTCTAGCAATGAGCCGCATGTTTCTTCTATTGTTGTGTTCAGAACAATCAAGGAGTCTGGTAGTGTGTGATCCTTTTTTTGCCAGTTTTTCCTCTGTGATCAAATTTGGTAAGGGTATAATTCCTGGTGTTCAGATTTTTAAAGTCGTATAGTGTATTCCAGTCTTAATTCCACAAATCCAGAACAAATGAGGCAATACATCTTCTACCCTGACAACACTGATGATGGCATCATTATTTTACAGCTTCTCGGAATGGCTGCCTTTAGAGTCACAGCGCAGAGCTTCCAATTACATCTGCTCTACGGTAAGTTCTCGAAATGGCTTTCAGAATATGGGAAGTGGGATGTGTTCATACGGCATGCTAAACGATACTGCCGTGACACACTGCTGAGTGATGCTGTATAGCGCTGAACAATGTCCTCCTGGCTCATATCAGTTTCCTCGTATGTAAAGATGCAGCTTATTACGGGATGCTATTCAAGATAACGCTGTAGGCTTTGGAACATATTCTAGGTTCTAGTTAACTGTTTAAGTGGTCAACAGGCAAAAAGTGCAAATAATAAAGGGAGTCTTTCAACATTCTTGGAATAGAGAAGAAAAGCATTTGAGATAAGAATAAAGGTGTCCATTCAGAAGGATCCCAAGGCAGCCATTCACTAACCAACATTCATGATAATAGGAAGGGAAATAAGAGTGCACAATGCAAGATTGCACACTTCTTTTGAAGTTACCAGATGGTTCAGCATAGCATCCTCATTGGAATAAAGCCATGAAATATATATATATATATATTTTTTAAGATTCCAATGATTTCACTTCAAGGAGGATAACTGAACCACTTCTAAGTAGCAAAACACTATTCTAGCTCTTTCTAGACCATACCTATTCTCTTTTTGCCCATCACCTCCACACATAAAGACTAAGGTTTTTTATATATATATATATATATCTTTTTGCCAAGGACTTGTCTGTGATTGATATGAATCCACTTTAGGTTGTATCAGAGTCTGAGTGGCAGGTAAGTGTTATCCACTGACTCTATTCTGGCCCATCAACACTAGATAAGAAAGGTGACATCAGAGAGCAGCTATTTGAACTATGCTGAGTGCTAAGAATAATGTTGTCCTCGGTGAGTATGACTGCCCTCAGCTACTGTTTCACTTTAGAAAGCTTGTCTGATGTAGGTTACAATCAGGGCAACGTATCACAACACAAATGCCTCTATAGAACTGACCAGTTTCAACAATAATATTCTAATAATATTATTCTAACTCAATAGCCTAAACGTTTTACAGCAAATATCTTTTATCAGTAAAACGATCTCAACAAAAATCACAAAATGTCTTTGGCTTATGAACTCTTATGAACTCTGCACATTGGACTGGGAGTCATTCAATGAAAACAGGTGCAATTTATTAAATGGGAAGGAGAGAGTATAGCTGTTATCATGGACCACAGCGACAGGGAGGCTAAAAAGTTGCTCCTATATTTAGCATCAGCTCCCAGCCAAAAGTTCATTTAAAAGCCTGGGACCTTCTGCTGTTGTCAGGGAGGAGATGAGCAAAGGGTAGGAAGTGCATCCCCAACTAACCTGCAAGATCTTTTTCTTTCAGGTTGGTTTTGGGGTTGTCTTTTTTTACACAAGGGATCCTAAACGTTCTTAAAACTTCTAGCATGACAAGTTCTTTCCTCAGAGCTTCTTCTTAAGACAAGTGAAGGAAGATAACAGATGGGTAAAAGATGAATATGTGAGGAATTTTCCATCTGTTCTTGTGGAATAAGGTGAGCTTGCAAATACTTACTGCCATAAAAGACCTGTCAATGCATCAGATTGTGTGGAATCTTCTATTGCTTAATCCTTTTTTAGATTAATGTGATTGATAAATGCAGATGAAGAAGAAATAATTAACCTTAATAACTGATTCTGGACTATTTTGACCCGGAAAATCGCCATCATATTTTCTTTTTTTTTCTTAAAGAGATACAACTATTTAAAAAAGTTCAATTTTGATCCAGGGATCAAACTTTTTAGAGTTAGATTTCTAAAAAAACACTTTTTATTTACCCCCTTGCCATACCCCACACACACTTTTGAGACTGAAAAACATAATGAACAGGAATATGCTCACCTACTGATGAACCATTGCAGCATGAAAGTTTAAGCAAGTGAAATGAATATATTTTGATTTAAAATTAAATGCAGAAGCTTTCATAAATTTGGACTGTTTTATAGTTGATACTGGTAATTCTTAAAGTATATGATCTAATAAATTTCGTATAATTATATATTATAGCCTATACAATTATATAATTTCTCATGAACTTTGAAAAATCGATATATTTTTCTTGTATTTTCTTGTTTTTTCAGCAGTTCATGTAACACTTGAAATGTCAAATAATAAAAATGGGTAAATGTAGTAATAACATGGTAATAACACTTAAAGGGCATCTAATGTGCAAAATGCATTTTTATGTTTGAACATAAATGTATAATGATAAAAATCCAACCAGTGATAAAAGTCCTTCCCATAAATCAAGCAGTGTCTCAGAACAAGCTGTATGCAGATATAAAGTTAACCAGTTTATTAAGCACCCACCAAAAAAGTCTGTGTTTTGTTCACTGTTAGTTGTAATTCACTGTGTATGTTGATGATAATGCAAGGTAGAGACAGAGTTTATAAGACTTTAATGTGCACTTTTTGCATTGTTTTTGCATATTTTGTAGCCTGGGTGCCAGCCCTAACCCTGCCCACAACATTTTTGGGGCGGAAAGTTCGATCTGGATTCAATCTATTGATGAGTAATTATGATCTGTTTAGAAATCGTCAGGCCGATCAAATTGCCAGGGCGGGCTTTGATCGCCATTTGTTAAAATCAGTCAAGTCGCGCTGCAACCGTGTTATAAAGTTGAGACAGGGCTGACAAATGCGAGCAGATTTGTTTGCTTTATTGTCGAGATCTAATGTTAAACGGAGAACTTGTTTGTAAATACATTCACCTTTTCTATTTCTCGCAAAAATGCTTTTCGTGTTTGCAAGTACTCCACAATTCCTTAAATTCTTATTACAACAATATCCAATTTTTTTATTTTTTTTGGTTTGTTTGTTTTTTATTTCGGTTAAGACACGCCTCATAATCAAAGCCCTATATGGAGCAGTATCAGACTCACAATCTGACTAGAATATCAGGCTAGGGATTGTCTGGACTAAAACAAATATTTTTGGAATTCAGACGAGGTCCGCTACAACAGGCTTGTACTAATTAGAGATGCACCGATTACAATTTTCTAGGCCGATTCTGATTTTATTTTTTCTACCCACTTTTTATTTTCAATAACACAAATATTTAAGTTTCTATATTTTTAATTTATAAAACCCCATATACTTTTACCCAAACTGAATAATAAAAACAAGTTTAAATGGGTACATTTTCTATGAATATTTTCTATAAAGAGTCAGGGTTAGGGTTAAAGTTAGGTTAGGGTTAATTTCTGACATTTCCTACTCCAGTTCTTGTTAAAACACACTAGACATGCAAATTCTGTGCATTTTGGGCACTTTTTGTATGAAATCATTTTTATTTTGTCCATCAAAAGTGTGCTTTTACTTTAATTGAGCATGAGCAGTGCAGTAAAAATAGACTCGGTGCCGAAACCGCTTCACTGCTGCTCATGCGATGCTCCTGCTCAACGCTCACGTGCGGCTCCTGGTCCCGGTGTGAATGCAGTCGTTGATTAACATGCAGGCCGAAAAAAATTTGCGCTGCTCATTTAAGGTTTCCTACATGTGTGTTCCGTGTGCATGTGTGATGCTGCACGATTTTAATCATGCCGCCTGAGAGCATATGTTTTTGGCATAAAATTGGCATATGTCAGACTGTCCGGCCGATCGCCGGTCATGGCCGATAACGTAAAAATCGTCCAATTCCAGTCACCAGCTGATCAATCGGTATAGTTCTCTAGTATAGTTGATAAAAGCAAGATGACAAATAAGTTACCATAATTAAGCTAAACTATACATGATATATCTCCATGCAGAATATATTTTCTAGCTCTGTAGTCATAATTGACCGACTCCAGTTCGAACTGAACACTGCTACAGTTTCTGTTCTGATATTTCCATTCCGTGAGATGAGATTGTCCTTGACACTGAAGCACGAGCTCTTGAAGCTCCGCCCTCTGTGCTGGGAGCAACAGCTCATTTGCATTTAAAGGGACACACAAAAACGGCACGTCCTCACCTCCAAAAAGTGGCAATTTTAACATGCTGTAAAAATAATCTGTGGGGTATTTTCAGTTAAAACTTCACATTCACACTCTGGGGACATCAGAGACTTCTTTTATATCTTGTAAAAAAGGGCCATAATAGATGCCCTTTGAAGTTAAACGAGAAATCAATGTAACACCATTAGCAACAGACATAAACATTATGAGAGAAAAATGTGAAAATTAGTGGTTGAAAAAAGTGAAATTGTGTCACAAAGCAACATTGAGATTATGATATCAAAGTGACAATGCAATATTACAAGGAACATATTACGACACAGTCGATTCTCTCTGATGACAAGACTTTGTTGGGACAGAGAAACTCTTCAACACCTGTGTGGGACAAGTATCTCCCTGACACATCAAGAGCCTCTTTATCTTTACATATCACAGGCAGCCCAGGCTTCTCATTGTCAAAGGCTGCAGGCCACTTCAAACTCAAACACACGCAGCTGTTCCCTTAGGGAAGCTGTCATACATGTTGAAAGCACACTTCCCAAACCCAAACACCACACAGATTGGGTATTCCTACAGCATGTGCTGGTTGAACAACCATACACTGTTCTCAGACCATGCCCATTGGGTTTGGTAAGATCTTTGTTGCCCCTTTTCCACCAAAGCATTTTGAGAGCCTGTTCGCGCCTGCGCGCGAACCAGTTCTTTGTGTTTCGACAGGCAAAGAACCGGTTCTCGGCCGGGAAAAATGGTTCCAAAGCGGCACCAACTCTTTGCTGGACTAGAACCGTTCTTTTACCAAGTCATGCTTACGTCGGGGGCTGGGGCGGGTTTAGATGCGTTCTAAAGGTCTTTTCTGACCATCGCAAAGCCAGGAGAAACATTTGCAGAAACACGATGGAGTCTGCCTCCTCTGTAACTGTTATGCTTGAAGTTGGCGCAAGTGTTTCTATTTTTTTTTATTGAAGACATTATAAGCAAAGAAGAAAACAGTCACAATATAGAACAAATAAATGGAAAGAAAAAAAGACACAAGACAGGGGTACATAACTTCAGAAAAGATTACATATCAAACGAAAAATTAAAAGACTTACATATTTCAATTGTTTTTAAAGCCTTCTTGGTACACGAGTTAGAGATTATCCCAAAGTAATGTTGTACTTGCAAGCGTTTCTAGCTAAGACGTATGGCGACGTACACACTACACAGTGGCTCTAGTCAGTGGAAAAACAAACAGGTTCTGAACGGGTTCACAAGTTAAACCAACTCCGAATCAACTTTGAACCGCAGCAGCAGTTCCGAACCAGTTCTTTTTTGGTGGAAAGGGGGTATTTGTCTGTCTGGTTAGATCCATATTTTTATAATCACCGACAGGTCTTTGAGTCGCCAGCCAACTGTTTTGTTTAATTCAATTCCATGTCATTTTGAGAGGAATTCCATAGTCCTATGAACTCTAGGCAATGGCATATAAAGGCTGTCGGAGTGATGGGAATTGATTCATTTTATTGAGGATTCATAAAATCTGACCACTAGTCTGACCACACACTTACATAAAAGGTCAATATACCATTGTATTGACTCAGACAATGATAGTTTGGGCTGTCTGGGGCCCAGTCAAAACATCCAATGCTTAAAGCTGCAGTATGGAGTTTTAGATATCAAGTTAAGGCTTATTTATGGAACAGAGTAGCCAATCTTTTTAATTAGAGTAGCCTGTTTATCTTTGTGTCTTATGATTTTAGGATGTTTTTGTTTTGGATGATTTGTGCTAAATGTTTTTGTCTTGTAATAGTTACATGTTTGTGTTTTTTTTGTTTTTTGTTTTTTTTACACCATGTTGGAAATAAGTGTTTACACTTTATCATGTTATCCTTTGGATTATTGTTGTCTGTCTAATCCATAATAAATCAAATCAAATCAAATTAAGAAAACATTGACTTAGCTTAGCACGGCCACCGATGATGGCGGAAAAACAGTTAGGGCACATTCACTAGTAGAGATGAAACATCAACAATATGCTTTACATTGACTAAGGCCAGCCCATACATTGACTACAAACTTGGTCCTCAAATCATTACGTATTTTGCAATACATGTAATGTAACACACTTTCTATAAGTTATAAACAGCTAGAAAGATAATATAACAGTAACTAACGCAACAGTAAGTAATTATTCTACCGATATGTAGGTCTAATGCTAGATAAGGTTTGCTATTACATTATTTCAGCAACATGCAAGCCAGTGAATTAGCAGGTTTCAACTGTTGCTTTGCACAGTGTGTGACATTTTATGTTACGCGGCTAGAGTTTTGACACCGAGTCAATGGGCTGTGTCTAATTCTTTCTTTTTCACTTGTTTATCGTCATCTGTCTTTTTCCTTTAATATCTTTGTGTTATGAGCAGGTGCCACTTGAGAAATTGGCAGTTTAGGTTGTTTCTCCACCATTAACACAGCTGCGGCACACCGGAAATCTTGAGATTGAACGACGCACTGTGCAAGAGAAAGGTGTGATCAGCGCGTACACAAGCATAATTGACACTGCTAAGACATTCCTCCTGGCTCTGATTGGTTGTTTCTGACCGGGATCGGTGCATTTCAGCAAATGGCAATAGGACCACTGGGAGAAGCCAGAGGAGCTTGATTTTTTTTTTTTTCACAGATTATTTGTCTCACATTCTACTGTCAGGACATAATGCCAGTTTTAACAAATATGTAAAGAATATTTTTTTTTTTACATAAGTTACCTACAGCAGCTTTAAAAGTAAGTTCACTGTGTGGGCCAACTGCCTAGTGCATGGCCATAAGATGCAAAATTTGGTGGATACTAAATGAGTGCAGGGTGAGATGAACGTAAAGGGACCAGTAAACTGTGGTCTTGCTGCTTGAAAAATTGCACAAATGGACCAAAAACGGCAGTTTCGGTTTCTACATTTGCAATGCAGGGCGGCCATTAAAATGCAATCATTGCACGTTTCAGTTAGTGCACTCCAAGCCTGAGTGCATGTAAATATTAGCATTAGCTTGAGGGTTGGTGCAGCAGGCAGAGCTAATGTGGCTCCCATCACACAACTTTGACAGCCTTGACCCCCCGCATCATATCCATGTATCATTTTGCGCTGGTTCAGTGCCGTTAATCAATTTAGGAGGCAGTAATGATGCTCTCTCGGCCCTCCCAGGGGACTCTGCATTATAAAGAACTTACATTATTTATCAAGGGCTGGATCTTGGGCCCTCCATTAAGCGCCAGCTCAATTGCGATGTTCTCCAATAAAAAAATAAAAAAGGTTGGGGGTTGGACAAATTGAGAAGGAGGGATAAAGAGAAAAGTGAAAGTGAGTGAGTGAAAGAGAGAGAGACAGACTCTCAGACCAAGAGCAAGTGTGCTTCAAATTCCCTGCAATGCCACATTTAAATCAAACTGGCCAAAGGAACATGTAAACTGAAGGCTAATCATTTGTTCTCGGTATGTTGTGAACCAAGGCAGAGTTTCACAGAGCCAAGAAACCACCAAGATTATACAAAGATGGTTAACCTGTTACACTTATGGAAAACAAATTTTTGGAAAGGCATGTAGATCTTCATATTTAGATACATAAATACATTAAATGCATAGTTATGGTATGGCCATATCCATATACAGACCTGAGCAAGATATGGATACATTCACTTTACACTTTGCAAACAGAAAGCAAAATGCCTGTCAGATGTCTTATATTATGATGACATTATTTAATTGTGTGATGGATTCCAACTATAGGCCTACTGTATATAGGATAATATTTTTTGATGTTGTTTGTTTGTTTATTTATGGGATATCTGCCTCCTCGTAGTAACAATAATAACAGTAACAAAAACAAAAATTCAAATGATATTTAAAACATATTTTAGGGTCTGTGAAGAAATATATTGGTATACAAATAGTGTGATGTTTTTAGGTATAATAATAATAATTATTATTATTATTATTATATTATTATTATTTTAAACAACAACAAAAATAATAATAATATGAATAATGAAAACAACTTTTTAAACAAAAGATTAATTTGTTTATGTAAAACCGTAAAGTAAATAAATACAATTTGTAGGTCACTGTACAAACTTGTCATTTAAGATTTGGTTTTCAGAATTGGGTAGAACAGGGGTCTCTGTTTGAACTAAATGTTTTTTTTTAATTTCTTTTTTTTATAAAAAGCTATCATTAAGATACTAAAGTTCAGCTTAATGTTTCATTGTCTCAATTGTTTTAATGTAATGTACAAGTATAAAGTAATTGGCAGACCCCCTGCTCTATCCAGTTTTAAACTGTTTTCATTATTATTGCTGTTGTAATGTACACGAATGTTATGTACAAGTATAATGTATGTATCTGTACATTTAATTATTTTAAAGCATTTGCAATGTACTGTATCTGTATATTTGGCCAGCCAGCAACACTCAATTGTAACAGAGCTTCATTGCTGATCTTTCTCCACCAAGTGGTCTATGTCCAAAGACAACTCCCCCAAACATTACAGTTTTTTAAGCTGATATTAGACAATCAATCACACAGACTCATTTTCTATGTCTGTCACACACAAAATGTGTCAGAATAAAAAATCCAAGCAAACCATGGACAAGGACAAATTCTTGTCCTTTGAGTAATCTGATATGTCATCTTCAATGATGTCAGGAAATCTGGCTCAGGTCTCTGCATGCATCATGTACGGGAGCAAATATTCACTGTAAGTGATGTGTATGATTTGCCATTTTTGATCCTACTCAAAGAATAGAATATTCCATACAACTGCACAATAAACAGAAGTGGGTTTTAAAGAACGAAATGGAGTATAGTGAATAAATAATGTATAAAAAATTTACTAAACAAATTTAACACATTTGTGTGTGGATGTAATAATCAAGATCAATGACTTTATTATCATCCTGATTGGAAAACAAAACATCAACAACAGCACAAACATCATGTGACAGTCAAACAAAATTGTACTTTATGCATTACAAACAGCATAACTGTGAGAACCAAATGCTGATGTGCAGACACAGCACATGAACCATAGCAAACACTGCGTGATTTACTCTCTTGAGTTGTTATGAAGAACAACCAAGTTGGATGCTTCATTACTGATCTCAATGCGCGAGAAACGTAAGTTATAAATTGCGCGTTCCTCTAAGCAGCATTCAAATAGGCTACGTGCCGTTCGTATTTTCACAGTTTGTTGACGCGTTAAATACAAAAGTAAAGTTTACTGTACCTTGTGCGCCACCTCGACGCGATCCTACACAGCATTCATACAACAAGACTCGCTGTGCTCTCGCCTGGCGTCAGTGTGTCGCGGACCGCCGCACCCTCCGCGCTGAACTCGTATCACGCCGCGGGATGTGAGGGGCGGTGCGCAAGTTCTAACAAGTCCTACTTTTTTACACATTCGACGTTTTCAAAGTACTGTGGAATGAATTATGTAACATCGTAACAATGTAGCCTACTCTTTCTATGGCCCGAAGAGGCTAGTCTGCGGTCCATCATGACACTGTCCTGGATAGGACCATGGGAAAACCAATGAGCGTTTCAATGTGATGCTGTTAATTCAACCACAGCATTACTTCTACATGACCTGATGGACATGATCACTGTGCAGTAGTCTACAGGGGGAATACAGATAGTGTAACAACTTTTTCTCCATTACAAAAGTCAGCATTAAATAATCATAATGACACAGACAGATGGCAAAAATGTGTGCATTTTGAAGGCAATATTTAGGCTTATACACAATAATAAGCTAGTAGCCTATCCCATACCCTTTATGTTAAGATATTGAGTTGACTGATTTACATGGTGTCTCAAGTGCCTTAAAAATGTAAAATCTGTTTGAGTTAGCTATATTTAGCCTAAATGTTTTATTGATGGGCTAACATAATTATTAAATTTAGTTTTATTTTTACTTGTATTCATTTAAATAGCATATTTAAAAAAGTAAAAGCAACACATTAATCGGATCTTCAGCCACTGTGTGCTAATCCACAAGTCTTCTATAATATCTCCAAAAAATGCACATAACTGAACGTCTTGCATTCACTGAAAGAATCTCAACTCATTATATTTTTATATTATTTTCTTTGAGTTTTAGTTACTCCAAAATAACTTTTTTACAGATCTAACATCTGTTTAATTTTGTCAAATCAATTGGAAAAACAGTCACCTAAATTAAGTTTTTAGTTTAGCTTACTAAAAAAGAGAATGATTTTTATTGTGTAGAGCCAATACATCACAAACTGTGATTTACAAGATGAAAAACAAAACGAGAAAATGACAATCCATCATCCCTGATTCTGAAGTAGGCTAAGTCGATTATTTTCTACAAACGAAATGCACAACTAAATCAATGAGTGCTATTCAAGAGAGTCTTCATGAAACTCCTCAATGTAGGGTTGGCAGTTAATGTCAATAAAACAATGTATTCAAATCCTCATTAACAGTTTATTATGTATCTGAATGGAACTATAATATCTGTGTCGGCGGCGGCGGAAGGACATCATCGAGAGTAGGAGTGCTGCTGGCGCAGATTACGTCACGCGGTTGGCGACAGAATGTCTGAGTGAGGCGCGAGTAAGCTGCACGTGAATGTGAAATCTGGGAAAACACTGCTAGCAGAGAGTCCGTTTCAAAAAGTCTGCAGAATTCTAAAATAGTTCTTATTATGTCCAAAATTGGTTGCATTGCTTTAATTAATGAATGCCTGTTGGTTAATGATCATCATTATTAGGCTATGTTTATTTTTACTTAGTAGCCTATTTGTTTTCTTTTGTAAATTGTGGCATATTTGTGAGTTGCAATGGTCATAAAGAATCTGCAGCTTAGACATTACTTGTTCTCACTTTATTTGCACAGCTTCTTACAGCAGATTTTATTTTAGATTTTCTCCAGGCTATAAATAAGTAGCAATATGGATGTAAAATTCGATGAGACTAACTCCAAGCTTTCCAATCACAACATACAATATCAAAGCAAGTCTAGCAGCTGAGCATATTGTATTTAAATCACAAAAAGGTCTAGACACTCGTGTATTTTCAAACACTGGATGTCTTAAGAAATTTGTTTTGCTTATGGGATACACCTAACTTTTAGGATAAAGTCACCTCCTTAATGAGCGAGAAAACTACAATGCTCATCTTGTCTCCCACTGGGCTGCTGTCAGGTGCACTTTCGATTTGAGTCTTTTTGTCTTATAGTATCACCAACTGCTGAGGAGGGAGGAGAGGTCATAGGAGGGCCTCTCACCTCTGCCACCGAGTCTCCATTCACCCTCATCACAATGGAGCCGGACACTTGTGCCATATAGGAATGTGAGGTAGTGCTGAAAAACTATGCCCACATTCTGCTTATCGAAGAACGGTATACAAATTCTGAGGCTCGACCTAAAGAAATCAGTAATATTTTCATTTCTTTTGGGGAGCCAAGCTATGCGCTTGCTTGTATGCGACTCATTTGTGCTTTAGTGCCATCAGCGGTCTTTGGCACAGCACTGGTGTTTTCAGTAATGCTAAGCATGATGGCAGAGAATCAGGCAGCTCGCATTTCAAACAGGCGCCTCCATTGACACCGTACTCCCGCTCTTCTAGAAATAATGTCTGGAGTGGTAATATTTAAATACTGTCTCCAAGGGCTTTTATTTTATTTATCCTACGAACCTTCATACACGGACCATAAAGCCACTTGCATGAGAACATGTTCATTTGTTGCTTGTGTTAGTCAAGTCACCAGTTTAATTATATAGGTCTTTATACAGATTGTTTCAAAGCAGCCACACACACTCTTAAAAATAAAGGATGCAAAAGGGGTTTTTGCAGCAATGCCATAGAAGAACCATGTTTGGTTCCCCAAAGGATCTTTCAGTGACCAGTTTTTTATCCCTTTATTTTTTTCAGGAAGGTCCCATTCAGATTAAAAGAAATGTCTTCTTCCAGGAAGTCCAGGCCAAGATGGGCGTACTAAAATTTCACATCAAATTGCACATAAACATATAACACACATAACAAATTCTAAACAGTCAAAGCAAAAACCGTAAATCAAAAAATTAAATAAAACAGCAACATGGTTTGTTCATTTTACACTTCAATACATTTTTTTTCTGAGAGTGAGGAACATTTTAATAATACGCAAACCCTTTTTCCAATAAAATAATCTATTTTGAGCTATATGGACAGGTTTCATGGATGTTGAAGGTTCTTCAGGGAACCATTAGTGCCATACCAATACTTTTTAAGAGTGCAGTAATGAGAAAACAATTGTATTAATGTTGCAAAGTTATTAAACAAATATAATTTTAGTAAAGCAACTCTAAAAAGACAATAGTGTCATTATTCAGCTCAATTTAGTTCAATGTTGATTCAGTTTAGTTCAATATGTCTTTTAAAGGGATACTCCACATTTTTTTTTGGAAATAGGCTCATTTTACCACTCCTGCAGAGCTAAATAGTTGGGTTTTACCCTTTTCGAATGTATTCAGACGATTTTTTGATATTTAGAAGAATATCGGTAACCAGATAGTTTCTGGTCTCATTGACTTCCATAGTATATATATATTTTTTTTTTTATTTAAAAGCAGTAATCTGAATCTTATAATTTAAAAATGCACTTGCATTCATTCTTCTTTTCAAACTTCTGTGTTATTTGAGCTGCAAATTTGTTCTTTTTTATTTTGTATGGTTGGTTTAAGCATTATGCAACACTGTGCCAAACCAGAAGAGTTGAGTTGAGGCCCCATTCACTTCTATGTTACTGAAAGTGCCTCACTGTGACTCAGATTTAGCTTCTTTATTTTCTTTAAGCAGACATATAGGGCCAAGTCTAAATGATTATTATTTATTTATTTGTTTATTTATTTATTGTGCTTAGCTACTTTTGAATCAGGAATATTCCTTTAAGTTGTTATTCATTGAATGCCTTATAAATATACATTTTCCAGCTCTCTCTACAGTTTTTGAGTTCCTAAAGAACACTAGTAGTTCTGTGGGTTAAGAGATGAGAGAGCACAGCAGCCTTGACAGCTGACCATGCCCCCTATTTTCCTCCCTGATAGGATAACAACTTTGTTGACCGGCATTTGTTCAAATGGACGTTATGTTATTTGTAAATGGACGGTGTGTAAGATGAAGCCCCTCACCCTGGCCTGGCTAGAATTAACCCCTTATCCACCATCAGCATTCCCCATGGCTGATAGGAGGGTGGTCTGACTTACCCCAGGGTGGAGAGAGGAATAAGAGGACAATTGTGGGGCTTTGCACAAGGCTCGAGAGGCTGGAACAGCTGCCATGGTCACTTGGTGGAGGGCTTGCATACTGAAGACCACGCTAGGGTGAAAGTATTTGCCAAGGTCGTCCTTGTCATTTCAGTGATAAAAATCCCATTGAGTTTGCAAACACAGCATTGATAAGTTGTTGTAATATTCAGATTTGCTTTTGAAAGTAATAGGTTATATTACATTTTTCATTATTTAACAATACATTATATTACAAATAAACTTTAAAAAAAAAATATTTTGTATTACAAATTCTTTGAACTTTCATTTTACAGTAAAATACCATAGGGTTTTTTTAAGTAAATTATATTACTTATAGTTTATTCCATTATTGACTTGACGACAAAAATTGATCAATTTTTACAGCGTGTTCCTGATGGTGTTTTGTTTTTGTGTGTAATCCTGTCTATATACGAGTATTGTCCACAGGCTTTATGGAGAGCTCACTTATATTGAGCTGTGATTCTGTGATTTTTGATTTTGGTGTAGACTTTTTTACGTAGGACGTTTACATAAAGACATCTTGAGATATACTTTCTGATATGATGGCTCATGGTTCACTGACTATTTGTACATGCATACCATTCAATACGGTTACAGACAGACGCATGCACGCACACACACACACATTTACTCAACTGAGCAGTTGACATTTCCCCTCATTCTGAGCTTTAATGATGGTCCTTTTGAAGAAATAAAGACATTACGTCAGATAGTAGAGCAGATGGGTCAGTTTCTCAACCAGTTAATTGACTCATCTGGAACCACAAGACCCCAGAGAGGACAAATCAACTCATATGAGCCATGCCATAATATTGTAGACTAATAAAAAGGCAAAACATGAACTCACATAATTTATACTTTAAAATGCCATGTACGTGAATAACATCTACAAAAATGACACTAACACTCTCTGTTCATTTTTAGGTTAGTGGTGCTATTGTTTGCATGATCAGCAAGTATATTTCCTGCATTACATCATGCAACTTTGAAAATGGAAATCTCACAGATGTTCCTTCAATTGAACATTGTAAAGTAATTTCTCAAGAGACAAGAGCTGTGGTGCTGCGTCCATCTGGAGATATTGTAAGCGATAGTCCTCTGACATCATCCTTTCCTGTGGTGTATTCTAAACAGAGATCTGTGAGGTGAAAATAGCTCTGGCTGTAAACAAAGCTTCCATGTCTGATTTGCTTTTCTTAAAACAGAATAATGGTATATGCACGTTAATGCCAAAGAAAACAGAAGAGACGACTAGCACAGTTAGCATGAGAATAACTCAGCATTCACACCATGAAGCTTATATTACAACAAAAACCAGATCCATCCTAAACTCATTTCCATCTGCAAACCATGTTAAACACAGGACTTCTACAATGCAAATATGTGCACTGTAAACTTGAGCTAATAACATAAAAAGACAGTAAATCCCACCAGCTTATTAAAAACATACAGATTCTTAAATATAGAAAAAAAAAATCTATAAAACTTTATTTTGTTGTCTTTGTTACACGTTACAACTTATTAGGGTACATTGTTCATAATTACATGCAACTAACCCTAAACCAAACCCTAATACTAACCTTAATAGTATGTACTTAACTGTATAGTTACACTGTAATAAGGACACAATAAAATAGAGGCCTACTTTATTTTATGGTGTCCGTGTTACAGTGTAATTATGCATTTAAGTACTGTGTAATAATGATTAAATACATGTAGGGTTAGGATTGGGTTTGGTTTAGGGCTAGTTGCATGTAATTATGCATACAGTAATTTATAGTTATTACAACACATTATTATAACATGTAACAATGACACCATAAATTAAAGTGTTACCAAAGAATGTAACCAATAAAATTCAAAGCATAGAAACCACAACTTAAAGGTACATAATGCTGTTTTCCTTTGAATCATCAATTGAGAGCACATAAGACATTGCAATGATGTCATCCTCATGGCTTTATTGATCATAGCTGCCATGGCTACCACAGTGGTGCTCTAAATGTTGCAGCAGTGGTAGGTTAAAGGTCACAAAGATAGCCCAGCAATTTAATTTATAGGAGAGCTTGTAGGTATCTGGTTTTCCCATTCACCCCCACACCACTTTGTTGATGCTGAAGCTGCCTTTCTCTTGCGATCTTTCTCGCTCTCTCCCTTATTATCCAATCAGTGGCAATTAACCACAGGACCCTGAGTACTCAAACAAAGCACACAAGCAAAAGCCCTGACCGGCTACCTTTCCAATGATAACATCTGCCCAATGCAGATCCCTGTTTACAAACATTTCTGCAGAAAATATGTTTTTGACCGTACTGATTTAACATATGATAGACATTCTGGTATATTTGAAGAGTTCAGATGCAAAAGCCTCTAAGTGCCATTTGAAATTTGTTCTAGAATGACCATTTTTATCAAGCTTGTGTATTTAAGTTCATTAATTTCACTTAAATGACAATTAATAGGTAATATTCATTGCCATTTAAGTGAAATTACTGAAATTAATAGACAAGCTTGATAAAAATGGTAATTTTACAAGAAAATTTCAAATGGCACTTGCTTTTGCATCTGAACTCTTCATTTGAATTGCAACAATGGGCTCTATGCACGGCGTTATTTCCGGTGAAGGATTAAGGATGCTCGATAACTTCCGCCGATCATAGAGTCCAATGCAATACAGAGAATTTATATTGAATTTTATACTCCATGGTTATACTAATGAAACGTTAGTCACAAAAACATAAACAGACACCCCTCGTTGTGTTTATGCTTCTTTTTAAAATTATATTAAATAAACATAACTATATATAAAATTACATCTAAACGCATGTACGTTTCGTTTCAAAGACGGGAGGACAGTAAATATTGACGACTCTGCCATAATCCCGTTTTCTCCGGTTTTCCTCCGCTTTAATCTACACAACCGGAAATGGACGAGCATCCTTACGTCAAATGCGGAACTTATGCGTGCATATAGCCCATAGAAAGATTCCACATTTAAGCAACGACTGCACATCAATTTTTGCAGAGAACAATGAAAAAAGGAAAATTAGCATTCATAACTCATACAGGGTCACTTTGTGTAAACATGTCCTGTACTGTACATATTATCAGCTAAAACACTCCCTCGTATGCCAAGGAATATCTCGTTCACTCGTTCATCATTGCCGGAATTCTAATCACCGCCACCTGTTTTCCTCACCTGATGTCACTCTGTATTCACTCACCTTCACCTTTAAAATGGATCCAGTTCCCTCAGCACACCGCGTGGTCTCGTCGACTCACACTTGAAGTCCTGACTCCCACTCATTCATCCAAGATACCTACCAGTCCGACACTCACCTGAACTGTGAAGATACCTACCTGTCCTCTGAGTCATCTGCCTTCTTCTGATCCGCTATGTCGACCTGGTTCTCCATCAGCCCGCCTGCAACAGATAAGAGACATTAACAAACTCATATCAAGATGAACTCTCCTTACTTTGATTACTTACCTAAGTAAGTTATTAAACACGTTCACTAAATATTCACTTGCACAAGACCTGTCTGTTTCCTTCTCATCTGTGACAAGTATGCCATCTCCCTTAGAAATTCTGTCAATTTGCAGGTCGGACGGGTGGGACATGTCCCCACCAATTTTTGTCAGGGCCAATATTGTCCCCACCACTTTTGAAACATCTCGCGGCACGGATGTAAATAATCCAAATAAATAAAACATCTCTAGTTACCTAGCCGAGCATTCGTTTCATTTGTTTAATGTCACCTGCCCGTATACGGGCAACCTAAATTTACTTTAGGCTACTATATTACTATTAAATCCTAATCTAGTCATGACAAACTATATATCGTTGGAAAGGTCTAAGACTGCTAAATAGATATTTGAATGCTGTTTTTTTTACTACAAATTATGTAATAAGAGTAACCAATGATTTTTTGACAAGAGTGCGCCTCAAAAAAATCTGCCCCACAACAGGAGTTCTGACCTTTGTCACAAAAAGTTGACGCATACACCTTTAATATTTGAAACTTTGGGTTTTCATGCTAAAAGTTCATAATAAAACATAAGCTAGTATTTTTGAATAAAAAATTATAATATAATATTATCCTCTAAAAATTATAATATATAATACCCTCTAAAATGTAATTTTTTATCGCCTTTTTTTTATTATATCACATATTTTGGTATAGTTATCATAAATTTGGTATCATTTGAAAGCTCACAAACTCAGAATTCATCCTGTGAAAACCATTTTATAATTGAACGTTGCGTTACCATAGAAACAGTACTCTCAATTATTTTATCAGGCTCCTCCCCTTTTGGGCATCATTATATTTCATAATTTATGATCAAAACCTATCTAATCTTGACAAAACACATATTGTGAGAGTCTCAAGGTTCCAAATTTTGTGACAGAATTGATATTTGGACATAAATGTATTAATTTGTTAAGCCAGAATGTATACAATTAAATTCAATGGAATTCATTGGCACCCGGTGGCTATTTTTGGTACTACACCTAAACAAAATCTCATGGGAACTTCAATTTTTGTGATATCAACTTCAAATTTGGAACATAACTTGTAATAAAATAACTTATATAAAATAAAAATATATATAAATAGTACAGTAAATTTGATTTACTGTAAATGTAAACTTCCATAACTTTTTCATACTTTCATTTTTTGAAGTGTTTTCACTTCAGTAATAATCTGCTGAGTCTTTAAAATAAGACCAAACTTGGGTATATAGTCCAAAGAATTCTTCAATTACAACCATTTAAGTTTGAATAGTGCATTTTAACCCCCATTCCCATGAAGGGGGGTGACAGCTGAGGCGATCTAGCGCTGAAATGTGTTGTTTTTGAAACCAAGTGATCAAAGTTGTTGATTGCGATCAGTGTCGCGGATACAGTGTTTTCTTGTGGCTTGCGCTGCTTTGCGCTTTGATCAGTTGCGGAGACTCTCTATTCGTTCCGGTGAACTAACAAAGTAAAATGCACACAAATGTGTCCCTGCTTGATATAAAACCAATGATAAACATAACAGGTTTTAATGGGAAAGAGAAAAAAACGAAAAACTATACGAGTGCGGAATTAGAACCGAACCTCTGACACACTTGGCAAAAGTTATGCTACTGGACCATTATAGTGCCCCCTCTTATGTGAACCAATGTAGGGGGAGACCAATAGTTACAGTAGTAATAGTTGCTTTAGCATCAGGAACACATTGAACTTTTGAGCTACAGTGCTCAAACTTTCATACAAAGTACACATTTGTTCAAGGCACCAATTCGATCCTCTACAAGAATATCACAGCCTTTACGAGATGTTGTCAAATACATGGTGAGCCTTTGTTACAAATTCACTCTCTGTTTGACCATGAGTAAAAGTACAGATACTGTACCTTACAGCAAAAACGACTCCATTACAAGTTACAAGTCACCAATTCCAATACAGTAACTAATTACATTTACTCAAATAGTTAACTCCACTGATTTGTCTGTAAATTAGTCCAGAACAAATTTCCTTAGCTGTATTTATGCTTAATGAAAACAACTGCAATGGATCTCTGTAGATACATAATAAGATATTATTATTGTTGGTGTTTTCGTGTCAGAAACTGCATAGGGCACATTTTACCCATTTTCTTTGCCTTTGAGTTGCCAAATAGTTCCATACAGACATTTTTTCATTGTCTGACTTCTCAGAAACACTGGCTTTCAACATTGTCTTCGCAACTGATCTGACTCATCTGCCCTTCTTTTAAACCTCCTCAGTTCCGTAAAAAAAAAAAAAAAAAACAGACATGCATGTCTTTTCCACTGTCTAGACATTCTGTATTTTTTTTAAAAAACTGTTCTTAGCTGTATGTTAGAGGTTGTTTTTTAAATCTTGTGTTACAACATGTGTTACAACCCCTGTCAGCCATTGTGGGTCTACTGTATATATGAAGAGTTCAGATGCAAAAGCCTCTAAATGCCATTTGAAATTTTCTTCTTTAATGATGATTTTTATCAAACTTGTATATTTAAGTTCAGTAATTTCACTTAAATTACAATTAATAGGTAATAATCATTGCCATTTAAGTGAAATCACTGAACTTAAATACAAGCTTGATAAAAATGATCATTCTAGAAGAAAATTTCAAATGGCACTTAGAGGCTTTTGCATCTGAACTCTTCATATACAGTATATATATATTTGTTTTCTTCATAAAATCTGGAAATGTACCTATTTACAGCTTTGACAAGCATTCATATGGGATCTGGGAGGGAAAATGAAATTAGCCCCGATTGGTGGTGTTATCTCCCTTTGATACAACCATTGCCGGTCTTCCCTACATTTAAAGCAGTAAAGATGCATATAGGCCATTGCATGTCTAGGCCTTCCGTATGTGCATCTTTTCCTGGCTTTTTACAACTCTCAACCTGTTTTTTATCATAAAATGTCTTTTAACATTTACAGCATCACTTAAGAGTTTCTAAACCAATAGCCTACTATACCGTGTGAAAAGCTCGTGTCAGGGGGTAATCATTTCACACATTTTAAATATATATATTTTTTATAAATTATAAGTAAAATCTACAATAATTAGTATTGAAAAGTTTGTAATTTACTAATTTCTTGCAGCAATAACTAAATGCTCTACACATTGATGTACCATGTACTGTACTGTATTACATTGTAATTCAATAGGGAGATTTACTTTAAACAACCTCCTGTTGGATGCAACCAGGTTCTCTACATGTTGGAATTGTGGGAGTGTCAAAAAAAATATTCCGGATGGTCTGGAGGAAAACTGAAGCATTATGTTCTTTATGAGCAGGAATAAAAAAATCGTATAGACATATGTTTCAGTATACATTTTTCATTCAGTACACAATGTGTTATATTTAATACCTTCACTGTTATTGTTGTTTAGATGTTTGTTTCTTTGTTTTTGCGCCTGTAATAAGAAGATCCATTCAAACCCCTAAAATGGTCTAAAATCCACTATATAATATTTATTATTATTATTAATATATATTTTTGAATGGTTTTGAATGTTTGTTTGTTTTGTTTTTTGTGATCATATATAGTGAGAGATGGCAGATGACTGTAGATGTTTGGTCATGACATGACCTCTGAGCTCTGGGGCCACAGCAGGAGCCTGTCAGAGAAGGTCAAAGGGCGGGTGATGTCAGAGAAATGTACTATGAAACTCTACAAGGGAAAAGTTTAATATAAATATGCATTTATTGGACAATTTCGTACAAATTTTCTTACAAAATATCTTACAAATGTTCTTACAATAAGTCTCGTACAGTTTCCTTCAAATGTTCTCATAAATTGTCTTGTAAAATAACATTTATTGTATAAATATTCTTAAGAATTTTCTTTAAAAAAATGTTTGATACATTTTCTTACAAAATGTCTTTATTTATTAGACATTTTGTGTGAAAATGTATAAGATCATTTGCAATAGTTGCATCTGGTGGTATTGTAAACAGCTGCCTCAAGTCAAGGCATCAGACGCTACCAGGACAAGACTGAGAAGGCCTAAATGGAGGTATGGAAAGGTCACTCATGTCAGGAGTCAGAGGCAAAGCTGACTAAGGACAGATAACAACAGGGTGGCCATGGCAGGAGTTGTTCGCTGATGTTCTCAGTCTTACTCCATGAGCTGAAACAAAAACAGAAAGCAGTGTTATTTGTCTAAATGCATTACAAAAACACCTCACATTTTCCACATTATGTGCAAAAACACCTCACTCACTCACAGCAAATGTTAGCAGCATTAAAGTTCTGTCGCCGCAAAACATGTCGAGGGTTCCTCCATGGAAGTCCATGAAACTCAACAGGTCCATGCAAGGTGAGGGACCCGTAGAACTGATGGATTCCATATATGATATAAATGTCATATGTCATAATTAGGCTGGTGTGATTTACTGTGGTTTCTTTCTACATGTGCCATCAAGTATGTCTCTAAAGGCAGGACACACAAGAGGCTGAAAGTATTTCGCATTTATGACCTGGGTCAATTCAGCTCATGCCTTCCCTATGGTCCCGCAGCCCGTGGAGACTGACACAGAAGAGAAGAAATTGTTGAATAAACTCATTATTTTGTTTTGCTTTTTGCACACACAAAGTATTCTTGTCACTTCATAACACTAAGGTTGAACTTGCACTCACATGGACAATTCAATTGTTGATATCAACAATTACATTTTTTTTTTAAATCAAGAATTAAATTGTTGACATCAAGAACTCAATTGTTGATATCAAGAATGAAATTGTTGACATTGAGAATTAAATTGTTGATATCAAAAAATGTCATTCTTGATATCAACAATTTAATTCTTGATATCAACAATTCATATCCTGGAAATGAATAAAAGTTAAAACGGCAAGAAATGATTTCTTGCTAGTTTAAATTCAAATTCATGAATGTGATATCATGAAAATTTGTACTATTAGCAATTGAATTGTTGATATCAAGAATAGACATTTCAACTAGTGACAATTTAATTATTTGGTTTGTTTTATTTTTATGACAGATTTAAGTCCAAAGACTTTTACTATACTTTACTTTTATCAATGGAACTTTTGTATACGAAAAAAAAAAACAAAAAAAAAACAACAACATATATTTTAGGAAGCTTAAATTTGGTGCATGTTTCACTAGATTTGCTTTTGCTACTTAAAGATTCAGTTTTTCAGTCAAGGTTTTCAGTCAAGGTTTTGATTACTATTTTGCATGGCCCTGCAAAAGAAACAATATGAATCATATGGATGAAAAAGTTGCAGAATGTAACTGCAAACAGAACTGCTAACTGCATATTACTATGATACATATCAAGTAGTGTTTGATTTGTGTCAAAGCTTTTATGGCTAAATAAAAAGGGTGGTTCTCCTTGATTGGATAACATTTAAAATTTTCATTCAATTATGTTTTTATATATTAAATCAAGCGCTCACTTTAAAATGCGGCTGACTGAGATCACTCGCGTGATCCTGTTATAAAAACTCCTGTTATAATCAATGAATCTAAACACACACTGTAGACTATATAATGCAAATCAGGTTTATTTGCAAAATGTACAGACTTCGGCGGTTTGACCAAAAATTTATATCACGTTTTTTTATATCACCGGTTTAATCAAAGCGTTTTATTAAAGTAGCCTATATATTACAAACTTTTCATTTAGACCCTAAAGAATCAAATTAACTTGCATTATATGACCCCTTTAAGTCTAGTCCCAGACTAATATGCATGTTTGAGCTATTTTGACTGCATATCTTGTCAGTGCCGCATTGTTTTGTTTCAATATGCACACCAGCGATGTTTTTTTTTCTTTTCTTTTCCTAAGGCACGGTTATTTGTTTATTTTTTTTTTTTAGAACTTTATTAATCCCCGTAGGGCAATTAGTTTGAGCTTACATGGTGCCTCACATAAAACACTTCAAGTACATATTCAAATACATAAAAAAAAGATAAAGTAATAAAATATAAAAGCTACTTAAATGTCCCAATTGAACTAAGGCCTTATCCTGGCTTAATCTAAACCCTGTCTGTGAAACCAGGCCTTAATGTCCAAATGTCATTGCATAATAAATTACATAAATGATTATTCTAAAAATTAAGGCACCTATCCCAAAAAAATGATGGTTAGTAACTCGGTGGTTCAACTGACCCTCAATTTGAGCTCTCTGTTATAGGCTATAAAATATTAATTAAACACAAATTATTTAAAATTAATACAAATTATACAAATTAATTAATTAACTAGACAAATTATTTAAAAAGAGAAACCTAAAATTTCTTTCATCAAAAATAATAAATGTTTTGTAGATAATGAAGCTTATGATATTTCATTGAAGTCCTGAAAGGAGTGTTAAGGCCATTGCACACCGAGTCCGAAATTCGCATCCGAAATTTTCGCACGTTAAAAAAAAAATTCGACCTCACGTTATGTCAGTCACGCTTGCACACCGCCTCCGAAACTTTCGTCCGACATAAAATTAATCGGATCGGGTTCGATTTTCTGCGTTTTTCGCATCCAGAGCCAGCATTTTGAGAGGTCTTTTGACAATTCAGGGCCGGGGGGAGCTCGTCCTCAAATCATTGCACATATGCGCCGTGCTTTCAGTTTCGGTTTTCAATTCGATCAAGTGTTTATGTTCTCTTCTCTATATTGGATTATGAAATTAATAAACCTCCCCTTTCAATCAGATTGAAATTTAGGATCGAAAAAGGTGTGATCAGCCTATTCGATAACTAATGTGTTATTTGGGCACAATACACAATAACAGCCTATAGCTGTTCTGTCTGCCCAGCGCTTCCAACGGGCCGCGCGCGGGTGTGTGTTTGTCCGTGTGTGTGTGTCCATACCTGGTCCATTTCAGACACTGCCAGTCTCCGTTCAGAATCGATTGGTTCACGGAAATTGGTGGTCTTGTTTTTAATATGTGGCTCTAGAATCGCTAGCAAAGCATCGAACTGTCCCACTGACATTCTGAGGTAAATTTTGAATCGCTCAGGATAAATTCGCAACTCCTTTAAAAAGGAAAGTCTCCTTCCTCTCGGTCTCGGCGCAATTTCAGGATTGGATGGACGTAATATTTTTTTTCTTTCTTCCCTTTTCAATAAGAGAGAGGGCAAAAATCATCCTCACTGCTTGACGAATCCATTTGGTATTTTTGCGTTTTTTCCCGCAAAGGTTTAAGAAATACGCAACGGACTCGGTGTGCAAGGTTTCTATGCGTGACGAATTTTTAAGCTGACGAACACGAAAATACGCATACGAATATTTCGTGCTCGGTGTGCAATGGCCTTTAGTCTTGCATAGGCTGCAACATCACTTTGGTGTTTCAAACAAAACCACTGCTTGAAAACAAAAAAAACAAAAACAAAACATATTTGTCTTGCCTATTTAATTAGTATTTAACTATTTAAGGTGACAATTTGAGTCCATGACAATCTGTAATTAGCCTAGTATCATAATATCTAATAATATTTTTTCTTGTACATTTCATATTATTTGTCTAACAGTCCTCAAAAGTACAATAATGTTACATTAGATTATTCTTGGTGGCGTTTTTCCTCTCACGGCCACGTGAGGGCGGAAGACATCTTATGGACAGGATCCCAGTAATATTGCCTGACTTAAATGCCTGACAAATGATCATACATTATTATTTATTTTAATATTGCTCATAAATGCTCATAAATATGACAATTCAATCAATGGCTTTTATTGATATGTAGGATTTTTTTTAAGTAAAATAAATGATTTGTTTATAATTTGGGAAATTAGATTTCATTTTAGGTAGACTTAATTAAGACCCATGTTCTAATACTAAATAAATATAAACATCACCCCTTTCATGCCACCACTGCAAAGATATGTTAATTGTCATTCATGGCCTACTGCTTATTTGCCACTTAAAATACTTTGCTCACATTGTAAGCTGAGCTAATTGTTTAATAAATCACAGCGAATACAAAATGCATGTAAACCCTTTCTGTAATGTCACTTGTGTGTCACTCACTGTCACGGATCTAATGACTCTGGTGATCAGCATTGCTAAAATGAAATCCAAGTGTTTAGCCACTACTAGCTCGGTTATGTAGCAGTGTCTGATATTCGATAAAGTTTCTCCTGCAGTTTATTATTAAACACAGGCGCATGATAATTTATTTGAGAGGTAGACAGGAGTCATAGCAGTGACCTCTTTGCATAGCCTACACAAACTGCATTGATGGTCCGTCCACTGTTGATGTTGGCTTGTAACTTTCTGAAGCATCTGATGTATTTAAATAAAATAAACCTGCAACAAACTAGTTGTTTTTTGTCGGGTTGATAAGGTTGATAAAATTATAAAATTATAAATAATAATAATAACATTAACATAATCACACCATACAAAACTCACAGCTGACTACAAACCACTGATGTCACAAAATTTTCAAAGACAACATCATCATCCATTATGTTTATCTAAATAAGATATAGAATAAGATAAATAAATTAAATAAGATAAGAATATTATTAGACTCGTTTTATTCCAAAGCGAATAGGGACTTTTATTTTGAAGAGGGAAACTTTTATTTGAAAGAACATTGAAGTCCCTCACTTGCACGACCTCAGTGTCTGTCAACCCTGGTTTTGGGAATCCATGATATAACACATAACATGGCTAGCAGTTAAAGATTACGATTTGTAAGCAATCTGTCCAGATGACGATACACAGACGGTTTCAGAAAACTTGGTGATTTGATCGATGCTGCTTTTCATTCCAGATGGTCAGTTTTGCTTGTCTGATTTCTGTGATCGGTTTGAAATGTATTAACGTTATGAAATTATGTGATCTATGAAGTGGATAACAGAGATTGGCTGCTCCGATCAAATATACCATTATATGATCTTGGTTGGGCTACCGCTGTGTAATCAATCCCCATGAGCTAATATTGCATTTACACATCGCCATAGGCTAGCTAAGCTTTTAGAATATACATTTCTTGTTGAATCTGTATAACTATTTATCAGTGGTGGCTACCAAATATAGCAAGCTTACTATAGTAACTATTAAAATGTTAATCAATTAAAATGACCAAACGAACATTTCTTTTTAGCTTATGCTTTATAAATTGATAAGTAAACAAACATTACTCCCTAACTGACTTAGCCTAATGAGTGACAACTTAGCTAAATTTGCTACTCTGTTGTTTGCCATAATGGTATTTTCTGTAATTCTTCTTAGAGAATAATAATGATAATAGATTATAATTCGATTAAGTATTTTAAGCTATTTCCACTATTTTATCCGCCTTTCAATTTATTTATTTATTTTTTAGAAGTTTTCTTCCCATTTATTTAGACTGGTAAATTTTCACCAATTGTAAAAAGGTAACATTTCAAAGCTATTCACATAGATATTCTTTGCTGTTTTTGCAGAAAGAGTTCTACTCAACAGGATAAGGAAGATGGGTCTGACTAGAGTTTTTCCTATTCTTCATCATGCTGCCGTTCTTTTTCCTATACACAGTACAATGGCTTTAAGACATTCCCTTTGTAAGCGTACTGCAATACTGTGCTATGCCTCCCTCTGCACCCTCCAACAGACAAGATCTGTTTCAGCTGAGACTGCCATAAGCCATCACATTTTAAACTTGACTGACAGGGAGAAAAGACTACTGACCAAGCTTTATGATGGACTTGTCGGGGGTCAAAGGGCAGCTCTCGCGGAATCGATAACCCTTGTAGAAACCCAGCATCCGAGGAAGAAAGAGTTAGCCCAGGTTCTGCTTCAAAGAGTGCTGGCCTTTCGTCAGGAGCAGGAGAGATGCAATGGTGGAAAGCCGGCGGCCTTCAGAGTTGGTCAGTAAGGTGATGTGAACTAAAGGAGTGAAATGAACCGTGTTGCCGTTTGCATGAATGCCCTCAATCCTCAATCACCTCTCTGTACGTGTGACTTCAGGACTGTCTGGTCCCCCTGGAGCTGGAAAATCTTCATTCATTGAGGTTGTTGGGAAGATGCTGACAGGAAGAGAACAGAAAGTGTCCGTTCTGGCTGTGGATCCTTCCTCATGCACAACTGGAGGTGAACAGGCACTCACATGTCTGAAAAACATTTACCTACAGATGATGGTGCCAATTTTAGATTTTAGAAGTCACTTTAGTAATTTAATTTTAGTAATTTTATAATATATAATTTTAATATATAATTTATTCCTGTGATGGCATTGCTGAATTTTCAGAAGTCTTCAGTGTCACATGATCCTTCTTCAGAAATAATTTTTGTATGCTAATTTGGTACTCAAGAAATATTTGTTTAAAATAATGTTTTTTTATGAATTAATTAAGATAATAAAAGTAAAGTAGAATGATATATTTTTAAACCAAAGTATCTAAACTAAACAACCAGTCTTTAGTCTAAATCATTTTTTTTTGAACGGCTCTTATTTTGAATGGATATCTTTTCTAACAATATATAATACCGTTCAAAAGTTTGGGTTCAGTCATTTGTTTTCTTTCTTTAAAAAAATAAAATAAGAAAATAATACTTCTATTCTGCAAGGATGGGTTAAATTTATAAAAAGTGATGGTAAAGATTTATTTTGTTAGGAAAGATTACTATTATGAATAAACACTGTTCTTTTTCCATAAATTAATTCTAAAAAAAGTACACAGGTACCAAAAAACTACACAATATTACAGTTTTTTGTTTATATTTTGATCTAATAAATGCAGGCTTGATGAGCATAAGTGACTTTCTTCAAAAACATTAAAAATAGTAATGTTTCCAAACTTTTATTCTATTCCTTGCTAACCTTTAATGCAGGTTCACTGATGGGAGACAAAACTAGAATGACAGAACTCTCCAGAGACATGAGCGCTTACATCCGACCATCTCCCACATCAGGAACCCTCGGTGGTGTGACGAGAACCACCAACGAAGCTATAGTCCTCTGTGAGGGTGCAGGCTATGACATTGTATTAGTGGAGACCGTAGGTAAGCCTTTGTTTGCAGGTTTTCATGGTATTTTCATTTTTGAGAAAAGCTAATCTTAAAAACAATAGTGTATGCAATGTCACTTAAATTTAAATGATTACACAGGTGTTGGTCAGTCTGAGTTTGCTGTGGCTGACATGGTGGATATGTTTGTGCTGCTGATCCCACCAGCAGGGGGCGATGAACTACAGGTATACACAATTCCTTTACTTCATCCCTTTTGTTATCAATTTAAATGTTTAAATGTGTGTTGTGTGTGTGTGTATATATATATATATATATATATATATATATATATAATTTTGTTTTTATTTTAATTAGATTAAAATTTAATACATTTTAAGTGGTATTTATAGACCTGGGTAAATATTTTAAAAAGTTTTTTTTTTCCTTTTAAATTAATAAAATCTTAATACTCAATTCAATTGGCATTTTATAAAAAGAATTGGAGTGAAAAAATTTAGAGAATCACTTAGGGAGTTATCTGAACTAATTGTTTTATATTATAGGCGATTCTTATAATTGAAGCAAATTTGATTCAGTTATATTTTCAAAAAGGGAATCAAAAGAGGAATTATTGAGATGGCTGACCTGGTGGTGGTTACAAAATCAGATGGTGAATTGGTTGGTCCTGCACGGAAGATACAGGCAGAATACACAAGTGCCCTGAAGTTACTTCGAAAGAAGTCCAAAGTCTGGAAACCAAAGGTGTGTGACTTTATAATCATGCTTTGCATTGATATCTTGCACATATACTACTACTACTACTACAAAAAAATACAATTGTAATTAATTTATTGTAGGCCTAATTCAATATAAGATGACCATCATATCTGCAAGTCTTGGTTTTGGTGTAGGCTATTTTTTTTTTTTTTAATGCCTGACTATTAAAAAGATAAAAATGTTTTCATATTATTGTTGCAGCACCCCTCTTCCTAGTCTGTCACGCTCTGTTTATTTCCCATCTCTATTAAGCCCCTCTTTCCAAAAAGCGCAATGTGCACTTATTGGTTGGCTGGACCAGTGTGTTGTGATTGGTCAACCGCTTTGAGCGTGTTTCTGAAATGTCAAGGCCCTTGCCACAACGAGTTTCAACACACTACTAACACAACTCCACTAGGCCTCTCCACTTTTTTTTTTTCTTTCTTTCTTTCATATATCTTGGGTGGGAATTATTTAAATAAGGAATTTGATGACGTGTATGTTCCCGGAAGAAACTTATAAGACTACAATTAAGGTATTTCAGGGAGTTCAGAAATGTGCTTACTGGTGTATATATATATATATAGAATAACTCCATTTGAAGTTGACTTTGTGCTTTGTAACTTTACAGACCTTTTTCATGCTCAACAGCAATTTTACACTCAAATAAAGTAAAGAAAGAAATAAAATTCCCCTTTTAAAGGGACTATGTATAGGAATTGCTGCCATCTAGCGGTGAAAATGTATTTTGCATTCAGACCAATTGTGCTCTTCAGTGCCTTGGTTTTTGAAATGCGCGTTGTATCTACGGTAACTATTATGTACCAAAAAGCTATGACATGATTAGCCTTTCGTCAAGTGTTCCTTCAGGTGAACAGGTTTGTTATTTCAATCAAACAGCAACCTGACATAATGAACAAACTAATATTACGGTATGAATTACTGACTGTGAAAAACATGATCTATTGTAATAAGCCTTACAAGTAGTCAAGCCTTCTTTATTCGTTATATTATATGAAGTAGTCTACGTGCATTAGATATCATCATCATCATCATCATCAACTTTTAACTATAAATCAACTATAATTCATCTGTCTATATAATAAAGTACACAACAAACAATGAAAAAAGCTTGTAATTCAGACTGTAACATTGACTTACCTGTCGAGAAGAAAGTAGGACTTCAGCGTCTCTTTTGAACTATTTCTCCTGCATTAGCTCTATCACCAGGATAAAACTATCCCGTCATTAACTCTTGTTTTTTGTAATCTCCGGTCACGTTTCCTTTTAAGATCTATTTTTGGACTTTTCTGGGGAAGAGGATTTGCAATGCGGCCTTTTAAACTTGCCGGGGCATTGAAGCGTTTCTCACCGCTCTGCTCCTCCTCTCCTGCTGCTTTCAGACGGTCACGTCACGTTGGCTCTGAACGAAAACTCGTTGTGGAAACGCGTTGGCCTAGTACTTTATGTCCCTTTCTGCTATTATAGTTTATCTTGACTGGAATGACATTGGAACTCTCCGTGGACTTACCCGTCCCATGTATATAAAGATAATAAATTCTTCGTTTATGAGGATAAGTATTTGTACACCATTGAGGGCATATTTATGAATAAAAATATTTATTTTAAATAATAAATTACATAAAAAGTAACACATAATCCCTTTAAAGAAAATGGCCATTAAAGATTTTTTTCATTAAAGACAGCCAGCATATTTAAGGGAAAATTTGGAAAAAAAATCACATGTACTCTAACGTTCAAAAGTTTCACGCTCAATAATAATGATAAGTAATATTTGAATTCAGCAAGGATGTACTAAATTTATCAAAAGTGTCTGTAAAAACCTTTACCTTGTTGCTAAAGATTTCAGTTAAAAAAATAAAAACTCTGTTTAACTTTCTATTCATTAAATAATCCTGAAAAAAAAATGTATTGGGGTTTTTCCCTTATCTTGTAGACGCATTCTTTTTTGGGGGTTTATATTAATGACAAGAATCTAATCAAAGTAGGTTTTTGTATTAACCTCCTTTTATTTATTGGGAAGTTTTATATCCATAAATTTACATATGCAACGAGTAAACCCCACTTTGACATCTTCAAACAAGAACTGAAGTTGTCTATAACTATAAGAAAGCTATAAAAACATCTAGCATTTGTACCATGTTTAATATTCTTTCATAATATGCTTTTCTTTTTTCTTTCTCTTGGCAAATAATTTTCAATCAATAAACCAGGCTTCTTTAGATTATTTTTCCTGTTAACTATTGAACTATAACTTGTTTATTGTCTGAATGATTCTGTTTTTGTAAAAAAAAAAAAAAAAAAAAAAAAAAAGCAATTAAAAAAATGGTATCAAGGTTTCCACAAAAATGTTAAGCAACTATATTAAACTGTTATCAACAATGAGAAATGTTTCTTGTGCAACAAATCATCATATTACAATGATTTCTGAAGGATCATGCGACACTGAAGACTGGAGTAATGGTGCTGAAAATTCAGCCTTACCATCACAAGAATAAATACAACTTTAAAATATATTAAAATACAATAGTGTTATATTTCACAATTTTAGTGTTTTAACTAAATTAATAAATGCAGATTTTGGTGAACATAAGAGACTTCTTTCAAAAACATTAAAAATCTTACAGACCCCAAACTTTTAAATAGTAGAATATACAGCCCTGCCTTTACAGTATTTGATCACTTTTCCTTCTTCACCTCTCTCCCATATAAGAATTACATGGTGAGCTGGAGTTAAATGTCTTTTTTGACAAAAAAAAAAAAAAAGGCAAGGATAGGCTACTAAATAATTTTTATTAATGTAATGTGACGGCACATCCGTATCTCATATTGTCCGAATGTCGTTAAACATGTTATCACGTAGATGAATAATCATATCCAAATGATAAGCAGAAGAAGGATATGCATGCATTGTATAACTAGGCATTGTATCTTAGGTCATAGATAACCTATCTTTCACTGAATGGGATTTATAAAGTGAATTCTGCGCAGGTTCTGGCGTACGCATGGTTTTATAAGTGTGATATTTTTTTTTTTTTTTTTGGGCCATTTTTGACTTTCGGGCGCACATACACTTTTAGTAAGTATCCTACGCATAGTTTTATAAATGAGACTGCTGGCCAGTTCTACCCAGAGGGCACAGAGCCAGCACAGGCAGCCCTTTGAATGGCCAAATGCTGCCTCATGCATTTGACTGATTAGAGGCCACCCACGTGGATTAGAACCGCTAAAGCCTTTGTTTCCTCTGAGCAGCATGATTTCTAAACTCCATCCCTGTACTAGAGGATGCGACAGTCATATTGATTTTTTCCACCCTCCTAAAGGTCGTATATAGGTCTTTCACTGAAACAAGGATTGAGTGACGTGTGTGGGCGAACACCCTTTACATTTTTGCATTGTGGCTGCTCATATGTAAAGCAACTGCCTGCTTTCGTTCTCTCTTACTTTTTTCCTCTGCTTTTTCTTTTTTTCATTCAATTTAGTCTAAAGTTAACCACACCAACACATTTTATACTCTCTCTTTCCCATGTGTGGTCAGGTGGTCCGCATATCTTCTCAGACAGGGCAGGGTGTGCCTGAGCTGTGGGACACCATGCTACAGTTCCGGGATGCAATGCTGAGCAGCGGGGAGCTCCAAGCCCGACGGCAAACTCAGCAGAAGGTGTGGATGTGGAATCTGATTCAGGAGAACGCTCTACGCCACTTCCAGCAGCACCCAGCGGTGCGTGCCGAGCTCCCGGAGCTGGAACGAAGGGTCACGTGTGGAGATATCTCACCCGGTCTTGCTGCTGACCTCCTTCTAAAAGTCTTCACCACCACACTTTAATAAAAAAAGACCCATCCGTGTGAAAACTATAAGATGAGGTGTTTTGGAAAGGAAATGATTGAGTCTTGCAACCTTTGATTTGGAATTATTGTGTTTCACCTGGTTTTAAAGGATTTTAGTAACTGATGACATTTGACAATTATTGAAGGCGAGATAACCATTGTTCATTGTCTCTGTATTATCTCGTAAAGTTGGTGGAAATTGTATTTAAAGAAAAAGAAATTAAATGACTAAAAATTGTTACACCCTATGACCTGAAATCTGTTACTTTTACAGCACTTAACAATAAAAGAGTATTTTCTTCTGACCCATTTGTGTCATTTGGAAGTGAATTTTTATTAGATTTTTACTTGCATGCAAACATTTACACTGATCTCATAAAATAAACGCAATTGTTAGAAAAAGATTTGCCTTAATACAGTAATAATTATATAAAATATTAACTTAAATTCTTTTAGCTTTTTGTAAAAGAAAAGTTTTTTTTATTTTTTTATTTTGAAAAGCTATAATATATAAACACTTAAGCTACTGTTTGTTTAATATTTTTTATATATAATTCTCACCGTAAAAAAAAAAAAAAAAAAACTATTATAGGTAATGTTATCCGGGTCACCTATTTAAATGAGAAGACTTTGCAACATTCCAGTTCAATACAGTCCAGAAAATGAAATGTTTAAAGTCACCATGAAGTCAAAATAGACGATTATTATTTGTGTAGCATATTGCAGTATGCATTATAAATTATTTATACGTGCACATTATTAATGTGTCCTCGTAATCTTTAAACAAAATTCCGCTACGTTTACTGGCATGAGGGCGGGACAACCTTTCACTCACGTGACATTACAACAATAGCAAACCACAACCACCTAATAATCAATTCCTGAAGGACAAAATCAAGTCCCACCCGACGTTTTTTTTTTTTTTTTTTTTTTTTTTTGGGAGAAGTCGTTTCACGGAAGAAAAGACTATCGCAGCTTAGAAGTTAAGCTTAGAAAGCTTAGAAGCTTAGAAATCTGTTCTTGGGGGTGAAAAGCATGCCCTCGATCAAAAAGACCTTTCCTGTTGCCTACTAGACTACATTGTTTTATATTTATATAGTAGTTGTTCCGTGTAAAATGTTTCCCTTTTTTATTAATCTTGTGGTGTGTGTTTTAAATCATCCAGAAGCAGGCCAGAGTTATTTTTACAATAATTCTCTGCAAGTCAGCTAGAGATATTGCTGATCTTACATCAGAGCTCCAGTACATGAATTCAGATGAGCTCATACAGTAGAACCGACGTTTTCCAGTAGTTGATGTTCTCTTGGGCTGACACTAGATGGACCCGTAGACCTGGAGAGATCTTTGTCCATTATGTAAATAAGCTCCTCTGCATGCCACTGCTGTTTGTCTCAACCTACAATAGTGTGTCGTTGGCCTTGTCGAGTCCTTACAGACTCAGAATATGCTGACTGTGATTCCAGTCTTGTTAATTCATGTCCTGATGTTGTACCACAACTGAGATGTACAAATTCTTGCGAGAATATGCCATGTTGAACAACACTGCCATGTTGTAACCCAGCATTGTTCTGTTCAATAAATCCCAAGTTCATGTGACCTCATCTCATCGCTATTGTCCTGCAAGCTGTGAGTGTTTGCGTATAGACGCGTTCTGCCTCCTGTGCATGCTTTCTAGTCATTATGCCTTGTGCTTCTGTCTTATGACTCAGACTGGAATGCTTTGTGAATACTGATGAACTCCTAAGACCTGAGGGCCGCCCTCTCCATCAATCACGAATAAAAGCTCTTGGCCCTTCCCTGTAAGCGGAGATACTTTAGATCTGAGCGTCTGCACTGTACCCACAGAGTCCAGAACTGTGGTTTGTCTGGCGGAAACCTTCAGTCTATGATATCATGTTGCAGCCTAAACAGTGCTTTCATACACATTTAACATTTAGACAGATTGGTTTTGTGTGTGAGCACATGCAAGACCCAAAGTCTCTTAAATGTGCTTGGAAAAGTTCTGCCTATTGCACAGGTGGGTTTTTTTTTCTTTTTTTTTTTTTAAGTCTCTCTCAAAAATACAGTAATATTATAAAATAGTATTACCATTTAGAAATAATATATTATGAAGAGTTCAGATGCAAAAGCCTCTAAATGCCATTTGAAATTTTCTTCTTTAATGATGATTTTTATCAAACTTGTATATTTAAGTTCAGTAATTTCACTTAAATAACAATTAATAGGTAATTATCATTGCCATATAAGTGAAATTACTGAACTTAAATATACAAGTTTGATAAAAATCATCATTAAAGAAGAAAATTTCAAATGGCATTTAGAGGCTTTTGCATCTGAACTCTTCATATATATATATATATATATATATATATATATATATAGGCTATATACTGTATATACACACACACACATTCTTCTGTGCTTCTGTTAGTTAATTGGATCACAACGTGATCACTCTTCATGACTTGATCATGATTTCATGAAATTATCAAATAGTACAAAGTAGTGAATCAGTTTTGTTACAATATTATCCTTTTTTTCTGAAAGATTTGAATTCTTTTGAGGATTGTGTTCTTCATTGTGATATCAGAACATTTGTATAACCATAACATTGAGCTTTACAAAATACATTTTAATAATTGGCTTTTAAAAAGGCTTACGATAAAAGAGATAAAAAGACTGACTTGTGGTTTTAATGTGTTTTTGAACAAATGAATAGGGAAAAATAAATGTCATAAAGCCACATTTTGTGAAGGCATTCACAACCATGCATACTGAGATAATGTTTGCATTCAAATGAAAAAGAATAACAAACTCAATGATGCCATGGTATTTCAGGCCCATTTAAAAGACAAGTAATCTTAGTAATCCACCTAAAGCAACAGTTTGTAGTTTCGCCAGTCGCAGTCTCTGTCTGATGCATTTATGCTATTAGCCTCCCTACATCCACACACATGTGCACAGCTGGCTGCCTTGCCATCTCTCTAGTGACTGATGAGAGTATAAGGCATTTCCTTCAGGGCTGTGAGCTCGGTTTCTGCAAAACGATCCTATGAGTGACAAACTAATGGTTCAAGACTGGAAGTGTGGAAGGGGGGTGGCACACTAACACTAAAGCAGTCCTTTCAACGGCAACTGAAGTGATTTCAGCCCTGTTACAATAAACCTTTTGTATTTCCTGTTTCCCTATCTGCAAATTACAGTATCATTCTAAAGGGTGCTCTTTGCTTTAGAATAGTCTAAGTATTATATTTACAGTTTAACTCGAAGTGGTAATTTGCCCAAAAATGAAAATTCCAAACCTGTCATTCCAAGCTTGACACTCTTTTCTTTTCTGTGAAACACAAAATAACATTTTGGAAGATGTTTAAACTTACAATGAAAGTCAATGGTGTCCAAAACAACAATTTGAACCAGAACAAGACAGAAAAGTAAAATGCACGCACGCAGGTTTGGAATGAATGAGCATGAGTAAATGATGACGTTTTCATTTTTGGGTGAAATAAGACTGTTTTTTTTTTTTTTTTTTTTTTGATTTATGGAATGGCAAATGAACAATATAATATTACAGATATTGTTTTGTGTGTGCAAATGGACAGCTCCCTGGGCTACCACTTTTTTTGAAAATAAGATTTCAGCCTCAAAAATGAGAGGAACTCAATTGACCTGTGGTAATATATTTCAGTGAATAATTATTCTTAGCTACTGAATGATGGTATCGAGTAGATATGAACTCCTTTGAATAACTTGGTGAAAGGCAGGCTCCTGCAAGTGTTCGCTGAATGAATTCCACCTGGTCTCTGCCCCAAAATCAAGGTTTGATCACTACGGTCACACTGGTTATAACCTACTATTGCCTCCACAATGTTGACGTCAAAATCAAGCTCTTTACATACAAATGTATTTTCTGTCAGTGCCGAGTGGCTTTTTTTTTTCTGTCTACCCTCAAGCAGTAACTCAGCATGGCTTGGTTTTTTGATGGTAATGGAGTGTCTCGAGATGGCAGGAAAATTCTCCTCAGGCCTCTAAATTCAATCCTTTTTAATCCCAGGTCTAATTGCTCGCTTTGCCAGCCAAAGTGAATTCAGCTACTGGCTGTCTGTGAGACCAACAGTCCCTCTAGAGCACAATGTAATAACATCATAGATTTACAGAAACTTTAAATTTAAACAAAAGACAGGAAAGTGGCAGCTTGCATGCCAAAGAGGCCAAAGGCCTTCGTACATGTGTTAAGAAAAAGGAAAAAAGACATCAAGAGTCGTATGCCATCCGTCTCCCTTGCTGCATTGAACGTTAAAGAGTGGGTAAGACCGTCTATGGAACAAACACACAAATAAAAACTCCTCACACCTTTCTTAACTGACCAAGCTGGTCCATTTTACCTGAATGTTGTGCCGTGGCAGAAGGTACCTGCTTATACTCTCACACTTTTTCCTCACACATAAGAGATGGGCTAAGAGACCCACTAATTTATAAAATATCATTATGCATAGCTTAATGGCTTTAAGTCATTATGTGGCCCATTTTAGCTGACTTCACCCTACAGTCTTCAGAGGCCTGTTGTGCTGTTGAATTGATTGAAATGTAAATAAATTTAGCCTAATTTGAAAACGAGTAGCATTTTTGAGCAATTAACGAGTAGCATTCTCTTTGGGCTCCCAAGAGAATTTCGTTGTTGATTGTTTTGTTTTACAATAAATTGCATAGGCTACAGTACAGTCCCACAAACGTAAAATGAGCCAATTTCAGTGAGTAAAAACGATTAATTGAAGGATAGCCTCAAGAACGGTTCCTTCATCGTCAAATCAATCAGCCACACCTGGTGTCTGGACTGGATTTGAGTTCATTAAAACACTCGCACTATCAGCTGGTAACGTAGCAACAGTCCTTCCCAATTTCACAAGCGTTACACACGTATTTGTGTTAAGATCAGATCGCGTCGTTCTCATACTGATTCTTCCATTTTCATCGTCCCAAAAACCTTTTCAGAAAAAAAAAAAAAATGTTGTCAAATTTTTCCGTGTCACAGATGCATAACCCCGGAGGAAATAGAGAAATTGCTTTACATTGATAATAGTGCACAGAATAATCTGGTGGGCTGTTTATACTAGCGTGCGGACAGTTTTAGCCTAGATGTTTCCTTCCACATCTCTCTTCGATGAAATAGACTGTCCCCTTTTTCGATGGGGACGATGCAAGCGGCCTTATTGTGTGTACAATCACCGCGACGACAATTCGTCTGGCGTGATGACTTCAACAGGTATGATTAATATTTTAAATTAGGTCTGGAAAGATAACCGTAGTATGCAATAGCGTTACGCACTGTTGACACACGTGGGCTGCGTTATAAGGCATAAATGGATATTTGAATCTGTGGGTATGATTCACAATAAATATACGATCTGAATTGATGCGGTCACTGCGGTGCTTGTTGACTTGAAATTTAAACTGCTAACGAACATCTCCGATTTGGTTTGCACGTAGTTTATGAGGCGAAAGTTGCCTTAAAGCAATATTACCCTAAAATTAAAATTGTCATTTTACTCAAGTTGTTCCCACCTTCCAAACCTGTATTGTTTACGAACTGCTGAACACAAAAGATTATATTTTTTTTAAAGAACATAAACAAAACGGTTGTTGGGGCCCTTTGACAAAAAAAAAAAAAAAAAAAAAAAAAAAAAAAAAAAAAAAACGATTTGGAATTCAATGGGGCCCATCAACTGTTCGGATTTGATATATATATATATATATATATATATATATAATATATATATATATATATATATATAATCTTTTGTGTTCATCAGAAGAAAGTAATTCATACAGGTTTGTAACAACTTGAGGATGAGTAAATAATGACATTTTCCCTATGTTATTAGACAGTCTAACTATCCTAGAACTAACCTAGCCTTTAATAGTGTAATAGCTGTACTCTACTTGTTGACGGTTTTATCAGTAATAATATGCAGGAATCAAAGTTGTTTTTTAAAAACTAAATATGTATTTACTTGTATAACTAAATTAATGGGATTAACTAGGCTTATTAGGCCTATATGTTGATCTATAAGGTCTACCTGCAAATATTCACAGTTGATTCTCACTTCATTTTATTAAACTGACATTTTGATAAAATTAGCTTCTTTTTTAAGCAGCTTCTCAATTGTTTTCCCCTCTCATTAAAATGTTTTTCTTGCCTAAATTTCCCAACACATTTGCTCATTGCTCTGCCATTATGGCAGAGACAAATTGCTGATTGGTGGAAAAACATCTGTGTAACAATTGTGCACTTCAAATACATTTTTCTTTTGGTTTGATTTTGTGTTTTTCATCCTCTACTTCACATTTATATCTTGCAGATCCCAAAGTGACTCTTGCCAATGGAGCTTCTCACACCTCTGAGGACAATTATGCTTGTCTTGAGGAACTGGAAAGGATCAACAAAGAAATAGAGGCAGTAAGGAGTGAGGTGGAAAAAGAACAAAAAAGACTGTCACAGTATCAGACATCGCAGACCCTCACACAGACAGATAATGCGGGTCTTCGCTCTGAGAAATATTTTAGAACCACCAACAATCAGGCTAAAGACCAGAATGGAAACCATTTGAAATGCAAAAAGCCTGTTTCCTCAAACAGTGGTTGTAAGTATGTGGTTGATCGTGCCAGACCCAAGACTGACTTGGAATATGACCCTTGTTCCAATTTCTCTGCAGACTTGCTATCCAGCAGCTCGGTAGACGGTAAGTTAAAGTCAACTGATAAAGTGGATATTGAACATAGCCTGATGAATGACCGAATGGGAAAAAATGTTCAGCATATGACCTCTCATTTTGACAACTCTGACGATGAAGGTACCTTGGTCATTGATATTCCACCATCAAATAATCAGGGAAAACTTTGGCCCAAACAGAAAGGCAAGAGTACAATGATTAAACCACTGTATTCACTTGAGGGGAATTGTGCAGCTAATAACGGCCAAACAAAACCCAGGCAGCACAAAGAAAAGGTTTCTGATGGAATTCCAAGTCATGAAATTAAACATATTGTGAGTGACCAGGAGAAGGAAAGGACCTCAGCGAAACCTGTGATAATTGAGGAACAAGAGTCTTCGGAGGGGGAACTTGTCATCGATCTGCCACCTATTGAAGATGAACACAAACTTTTAAAGCAGTGTGGAACTATAACCAAGGAACTACTTGACTCACCCAAAGTATGTCCTATTAGCGATGCCCCAGCTGAGGATGGTAATGAGGCTAATGAATGGACCTTAAATAAACAGGTAATGCTTGCAAAGCACTCTGTGAAAGAAACCAAGCCTTTTCTGGAGGATCTAAGAGAAGAACCTGTAACAGAACCAATTAACTTTACTAATCTCAAAATGGAAGCTTTTGTTACACAAAAAGAGCAAAGTGTCCTGGATGACATTTCCATGTGTCTAGACAATCTGAGAAGTGAGAGTGAGCGGATCAAATGCATTCAAGATGTTACGATTTTTCCTGTTAGTTCAGTTTATGGAGATGAAAATATTCCTCGCAATCTCCTGCCAGTGTTGGACAAAATTCATATTTTAAGGCAGAACCCCAATTTGACTGCATCTCAAGTTATACTCAAAAGTCAGAAATTGTATCTTCTAAGATCCTCTCCCAAGAGCAAGCACATCAGGAGTACTTCCCCATGGTCTCGTCTCAGTCCTTTCCTTCTTCCTTGCATAAGGTAGAAGAGCATGGATGTGGTCCACTCTCTCAAAGCCTGGCTGAAACGTCTTGGCCAGTTATTCAAAAAAGTCCCGTCAATACGTTTTCTCAGAACATACCTGCATATGTTTCAGAGATTGACTCTAGAACTCTTTCAGCACCATCAACTAGTCAACTCACCCTGAAACCAACTGTGGCCTTTGAAAGATTTCCAACATCAGATGCGTCATTCCCTGTTGCCTGTGACACGCCTCCTCTTCCACAGACCTTTGCATCTGCAGCAATGACGGGAAGTAATAATGAAGTCATTGTAGTTGACTCTAGTTCTGATGAGGAGCTCAGGTATTCAGACCTAGATCTTTCAGAAACTGACCCAATGGAAGAGTGCTACAGAATCTTCATGGAAGCCAACCAGAATGAAGCTCCTGCTGTTCAGTGTGATCCATCGGTAAGTAAATTCATCCTATATGGAATTTTGTATTTAGATCTACTGGTGTGTGACCATAAGCATTACTGTTCAAAAGCTTGGGATCATAACAAAGTCTCTTATGCTTACAAAAGTTGCATATGTTTGATAAATGATACAGTAAAAAAGTATATTATGAAAATACAGTATATTATGAACTATTATTACAACTTAAAATAACAATTTATTTCTGTAATAGCAAAGCTGAATTTTCAGCAGTCATTTTTACAGTCTTTAGTTTTTACATGATCCTTTACGAAACCTTTCTTATCATCAGTGTTGAAAAAAGTTGTTACTTTATTTTCAAATAATCTAGAAACATATTAAGTTCAAAAGAACCACATTTATTTCAAACGTAACATTGTAAATGTCACTTTTGATCAATTGAATGGACCCTTGCCGAATAAAAGTATTAATTTCTTTAAAAATATAAATAAATAAATATCTTACTGACACCGTACTTCTGAGCAGCAGTGTACACGCCTCATGTTTTTTTAGGAAGAAGTTTTAGAGATCCAAGAAACTGAGATAAAGTCCAATCCAACAACTGTGGTGAAGAAAAGGTTGGCACATGTGGCGAGGTTTGAGGTATGAGATGATTTTTCCTCTTATTTGTAATATGAAAGAACATGTATAATATATATAATATTGTGTTCTTAAAAAAAAAAAATTACTTAATTTTAACAAACTAATATTCTATCAGTAATTATTTGCTTTCCAAAGTAGTTCCAAACCAGTGTTCTTTTTTATTTTGTTGATCAAATAATAGTTGTTTTATAGGTGTTTTCTGACTTCATCAATCCTCTTTATTCAACAGCCATCAAGTACAAGTAAAAGCAAAGCACAGATTATTGTCCCTCTACGAGAGGGAGTCTCCCATTCGACCGTTCCCTCCAGAACTCAATTATGCCAAAGAAGAGCAGCCATTTTGACTTCTGCCATAAAAGGGTGTCAGCCCCAAGTCACAAGTAGCGTTCCAAAAAAAGTTTATATACCCAATGTCATTCATTCAAGCACCATGCAAAACCGTAAGCATCATGTACAGTTTGTTTTAAGAGTGGTTATTATTTTAGGGAATTGTAATTTACTTGTTTTTTGTTTTGTTTAATAGCCTTTAATAGTCTTGGTATTCTTCCGGTTGGTGCTACTGTACAGCTGGGGACAAATCTGCACTTCATCGTACCTGAAGGAAATTGTGCTTTACCTCTGACACTGATTCCAACCACAATGTCCGTCCAACGGACACCTCAGCCTTGCCCATCTGTTCAGATTTCACAAACTCCACATCTTCCACAGCCAGCCAACTACACACCAGCTAAGGTTTGCTTTGCAGTTGACTAGTCTATCAGTGCAGTCTATTTGTGGGGTTAAATTTGACATGCAATGATATTGAACCCTATCTGTTTTAATCTACAATCAAAAAGATCAGTCACTACTAGTTTTATTAACTTTAAAGGAGTAGTTCACTTTTGAAAACTTTTGCTGATAATTTACTCACCCCCATGTCATCCAAGATGTCCATGTCATTCTTTCGTCAGTTGAAAAGAAATTAAGGTTTTTGATGAAAACATTCCAGCATTTTTCTCCATATAATGCACTTCAGTGGGAAACAAACGGTTCAAGGTCCAAAAGACACTTTCGGTTCAAACTCAAACTGTTCAAAGGGCTTTAAACGATTCCAGACGATGAATAAGGGTCTTATCAAGCGAAAGGATCGCTCATTTAATAAATACATAACAAAGTTTACGTTTTATAAGCTCAAATGCTCGCCTTGCTTTGTTCTGTGACGCGCGTTTGTGACTCTCCTGTTCGAACTCGTTCATCAAAATGAACAAATCTTTTTCTGAGTCATTTGGCTCATTCAACAAACGAAACAAACGAATTGACTCAGGAAAAGATTTGTTCATTTTGATGAACTAGTTCAAACAGGAGAGTCACAAATGTGCATCGCAGTACAGTGGCGAGCATTTGAGCTTATAAAACTTTAATTTATTTATTTTTTTTAAATAAGCAATCGGTTCGCTTGATAAGACCCTTATTCATCATCTGGAATCGTTTAAAGCCCTTTGAACAGTTTGCAGTTTGTACTGAAAGTGTCTTTTGGACCTTGAACCATTTGGTTCCCAATGAAGTGCATTATATGGAGAAAAATGCTGGAATGTTTTCATCAAAAACCTTAATTTCTTTTCAACTGACGAAAGAATGACATGGACATCTTGGATGACATGGGGGTGAGTAAATTATCAGAAAAAGTTTTTTGAAAAGTGATCTACTCATTTAAGATGAAGTGATTAGGACATGTCATGAATTTTGTAGGCAATGGGCATCAAAAGAAAGGCAAAAGTACATCACGAGGTTGGGGCAAAGGTACCACATGATGTTCGTCAACGTTATGTGAACCTTTTTGTGGAGGAGTTCCTGAGATCATCTGTGACGGTGCAAGATGCATTTGAGAAGGTCTGTGTTTGAGAGCTCAAATTTACTCTTCTTATTCATTTAATTTTCTGATTGTTTTTTTAATGTTTCTTTTCCCCAACATATCTATTTAAATGCTCTAGGCTCTGGCAGAAGAAAAAATTGTTTATGACCGCAGTATCAATAAGCTCAAGTATCTAAGCATAGCCGTCAATGCACTTAAGAGACTTAAAAACCAAAACATCTTGCCTGCCAAAGGTTGGTTTGGTATATTTATACATGATGTGCCTTTTGTTCAAATTACTGCAGTCACTTTTGTTTACTGCACTGTACACTCCTATAAGGTCACCCTCTTTGTATGTACTTACAGCTCCCAGTGACAAAGATCAGCATGTGTCTAGAGGCAATGTACCACTAAATACTCGAGCACTTCAGGGATCCGGTAAGAGCTGGCTCTCATTTCACGGTCAATCTAGAGTGTTCACCTCTATTGCTTTATTTTATTTATGCATTTTATTTAATTCATTATAGGTGTAGTTTATTAAAATACACAGTAGGCGGTACTCTATCTTCATATGGTAACGTTTATGTGTAGTAGTAATTAAAAATAGATTTTTACATTTTCTAAATCCATGCTAAACACTGATAGTGTGCGTCAAGTCATTGTTAGTAGTAGTGCTGTTGTTAATAATATAATATTTATCATGGTGTAAGATTTTTAAATGTTTTTGATAGAAGTCCCTTATGCACATACAGTACATGCATTATGTATTTGTTCAAAAATACCATTAAAAGAGAAATATTGTTATAAAGTTTTATTTTTTCAAATATGCTAATTTTGTGCTCAAGTAACTTTTTTTCTTATGAATATATATATTGATCTATATTATATAGCCAAATATATAGGTGTTGTCATTGCAGATGTAGTTATTATGATGATTCATAAATATAAGTTTTGCTGATGCAGGTGATTTGACACTTTATGAGCAACTGAAGGAGCATGTTCTGTCTGAGGATATGTTGCAAGTAAACAACTTCCCTCGTAAACATCAGGATAAAGCTGACTTTGCCATCCAGTATGGAGATACCAAGAAGGGCATAAGTGACCGTGAGTAGACTTTCGAGTCACCGTAGGACTTTATTTTAATGTTACAATCATGTTTAATTGCAACCAATATTTAATATATTGATGAAGCTATTAGGATTTGAAGCCTTTTAAATAATTAGGAATACAATAACAGCTTTAAAGAGAATCTGCTGTCGTTGTGGGGCGACGTTCTCTGTTGACAAAAGTGGAAAGCACATCCGAAGAGAGGAGTGTAACTACCATTATGGAAAAGTCGTAGAGAATCGAGGTACGAATGGCTTAGAATGTCTCTAAAGTTGTATTTTTTTTAATGTTTTATTTTTATCAATATCCATTATCTACTATGTATTTCTCCTCTCATAGTGCCAGGAGGTGTTGAGACACGCTACAGTTGTTGTGAGAATGCAGTTGGGTCACCTGGATGCCAAGTGTTCAATGTATTATGATTCAAGAATTATACTCATGCTTTGCTGGAGGGGCTGAAAACATTTTTTCTCCACTCCTTTATGCCATAATGTTTCTTTGAACTGAAATGTCAAAGGCAATATTGCAGTCTTTCACCAAACATAATAATGTTTGACTTCTCTATTTTCTAATGTACATGTTTACAGCTTCATGTCCATGATGCAGTGAGTCTTTGGGGCTTTGTTAGCAGTCTCCCTCAATCTTCGCAGGGCAAAACATGTCCAGGAGTCTTTGCTGTTGACACACAAACAGTAAGGGTTATGTATTAATCATAATTCGAATAAAACTAAACAAAAAAAAAAGAACAGAGGTACATTAATGTGACCTTTTTATTAATTTGAACTTGTGTGTTTTACCAGTGCTACACGACTCAAGGTCTGGAACTAGCAAGAGTGACTGTAGTCAACAGCAGTTTGCAAGTCATCTTTGACTCCTTTGTCAAGCCTGGTAATGACGTCATTGACTATAACACCAGGTGGGATGTTAATTTAATTTAATTTGTTTCAGTGGTGCGAAGAGATATGTTGTAAGTCATAACTTTTTATCTGCTCAGATTTTCAGGCATCAGTGAGGATGATGTGAAGGGTACCAGCTCATCTTTGCACGATGTACAAGCAGTGCTTTTGAGCTTTATTAATGCGGACACGATTCTGATTGGCCATGGCTTGGAGAATGACTTAGCTTCTCTCAAAGTGAGTTCTAATGCCATGCTCTCAAGATTTGTGGGCCATTTTTATAACTGAAATTACAATGTAACCTTTCAACATTAGGTATTCGCTTTCAAGTTTGTAGTTTTAATTGGAGCCTCTTAAGAATTACATTTTGGTTGTTCTGCCATCTTCAGATTATTCACAACAATGTGATTGACACGTCAGTGGTGTTTCCCCACCGTCTGGGTCTGCCACACAAAAGAGAACTTAACAGTCTGACTGCAGACTACATCCAGAGAATTATCCAAGAGAGTGGTATGTTGTCCTGTTAAAACAATTTGTAAGCAATGATCACATCTCACCGAGTCAGAAACCGTAGCTTTATACTGGACTCCAGCTGTATATTGTTTAAAGTCCCCGTGAACCGGAAGTTGCAAACGATTTTTCTCCAGTGCTGTGACGTATTTCCAAGTGAAACGGAATATTGAACAGAGGGCAGGGTTTTACTCTAGCGCTCCTCCTCTCCATCTCTCGCTCATAGCAAACTAACGGTTTGAGGGGAGTGGTTAAGCGTTTCCCCACCCAAGTTGTGAAACGTCATCAGAAAAAGAAACTGTTCCAGACCGGAAGTAACTTTTCAGATTTTGATTAAAGATTACTAAGGTAAAACATTTTTTTAAATATATTTTTACTTGCACGGATTAATTGTTCACCACAAGACTAGTAATATGCGCTAACAAAGTTAATAGGTTCAATTTTGATTTCACGGGGACTTTAATGGCACATTATCCAAACACTCAAAAGTAGGGATAGTGTACACAGGGATCATTCAGATGTGTTCATAACTTTTCCATGAAATTGCTGCTGGAGAAGTAATTGAGTCAGTTACTGGAGGGAGATTTAGCACACCTACAAACATGACTTGCATACAACTAAAAAGAAAACATGCACACAAAAAATAAATTTCTCATTTGCCACAGTGGCGGGTCATGATACGCGCGAGAATGCCACTGCATGCATGGAGCTCATGCTTTGGAGGGTGAAAGAAGACTCCAAAGTGAAGAGATGGTGACTTTCAATAAAGTTTATTCGTTTTTCTTTCATTCAGGCCATGCACCATTGTATTTGGTGCTTTTGCTTGCATAAACTCATGTGGAGTGTTGGGTGTTCACTGATTACTGATTCACTGATTGTTTTTTTTTTTTTTTTTTTTGTTAAATTTTTATATAAATGGGTATATGATACATTTGTATTTTTAGTTTCACACTATTGATTGTATATTTGTAAAAATTAAAAGGCAAATAATTTTTTTTGTGTGTGGACTTATAATGCACTGTATGAGTACTGTGAATTTTTGAAATCTGGTAAGAGGGAATGAAATTAAAGGCATTGACAAGAAATTAGTATTGTTTGATTTTACTTTAATCATATATCCTGAAGTGTTGATTGACGGGCTCTGTTGGTATCCAGGTGTTTGTGATCATGTGTATTTCCCCCCCATTTGAGCCAATAAGAGTCTGCTGCTTATTAGCACCACATGCTTCAAATCTATTTAATCAGATAATGCGACGGTAAGTGTCTAAGGAAGAATAAAAGCTTTTAAAAAGTTTAATTTCAGTGTTTAAATATTTTATCTTAATATGCAGAGGTTATCAGTAGAAAATTCTGTGCCATACATGAGAAACATTCATTTGCTTCAGCTGCTGGATTTTGGACCCAGCCCAATGTAACTATGGAAGTATGGGAGTGTGGTGGGGCATAGTGTTTTAGAAACCGTTGGGATCAGTAGTCAGGATTTTTCTGTTGTTTACGCTAGTGGCACAAATTGTGTACAATTTATTTTTTTTTTGTCAATCAAGTATTTTGAAAATGTACAGAGTATTGTAATCCTTTGGTAATTTGATTTTTCAATCACTAGGACATTTCTCAATAATTCAGTAACTTTTTTTTAAATAAAAATCTTCACACATTGAGTACTGTATAACAGCAGATGTGAGCTATGTGAATACATTTCCATTTCTTTGACGCATACAAATTTACAACATCTTTCAAAGGGCATGAATTCTGTTCTCACTAAAACACACTTGTTTTTTTTTTTACCATGCATTGGTGTGAAAAAGTTTGGGCAACCCTGTATATTTTCATGATTTTCTTTTATAAATCATTGGTTGTCTGGATAAGAATTTTCAATTAAATATATAGGAGACAAACACGATATTTAAGAAGTGAAATAAAGTTATGATTTATGGAAAGTGTGCAAGAATTATTTAAACTAAATTAGGCATGTGCATAAATTTAGGCATCCTTGTCATTATATTGATTTCAATAACTTTAGCACTAATTATTAGAACTAAAAATTGGTTTGGTAACCTCAGTGACCGTTGACCTCCATACACAGGTGAATCCAATCATGACAAAGGGTATTTATTGTGGCCGATAGGGGATTATCACGCTGATACGTAGTACTTCCGGATTCTGTTATCTTTGTGCACTGCCACTTCCGGTGAATCACCGATCTCGCTGGTGAACTGATGAAGGACTACACTAAGTTTATTTATACAGCATCCCTGGTAAATTAGTCGATTCACTAAAGTGCCGGCTGCAAAAACAAAAAACAACAACAACAAAAAAACGTGCTACCTTGTTTTATTTTAGAGTTTTAATCCACTTATACTCAATTCAGTCGGGAATCCATGAAAACTTACGTAGGGTTGACGTTGTTGGTTAGATTTACAAAGTGGAACAGAGCAGTGACATAGCCTTCGTCTCAGCCATTGTTGAACTGCGTCGGAAGTGGACATGCACAAAGTTGACAAATCACGCCCATGAAACCCGGAAGCGTGATAATCCCCTATCGTAAGTACTTCTTCTCTTTGCATCTTCTCTGAAGAGTGGTAACATGGGAGCCTCAAAACAACTCTCAAATGACCCGAAAACAAAGATCGTTCAACATCATGGTTTAGGGGAAGGACACAGAAAGCTGTCTTAGATATTTAAGCTCTCAGTTTCAACTGTGAGGAACATTGTGAGGAATTGGAAGACCAGAGGCACAGTTCTAGTTAAGGCCAGAAGTGGCAGACCAAGAAAGATCTCAGAAGCAGAGACGCAGGATGGTGAGAACGGTTCCAGTCAACCCACAGACCAGCTCCAAAGACCTACAACATCATCTTGCTGCAGATGGTGTCACTGTGCATCGTTCAACTATTCAGCGCACTTTATACAAGGAGATGCTGTATGGACGAGTAATGCGGAAAAAGCCTTTTCTCAGCACACGGCACAAATGGTGTCGCTTGAGGTATGCTCAAGAACATTTGGACAAGCCAGCTTCATTTTGGAATAAGGTGCTGTGGACTGATGAAACTAAAATAGAGTGTTAAGTTATTTGGGCAAAACAAGGGGCGTTATGCATGGCGGAAAAAGAACACAGCATTCCAAGAAAAACACCTACAGTAAAATTTGGTGGCGGTTCAATCATGCTGTGTGGCCAGTGCTGTGACTGGGAATCTGGTTAAAGTTGAGGGTCGCATCGATTCCATTCAATATCAGCAGATTCTGGAGATCAATGTCCAGGTATCAGTGACAAAGTTGAAGTTGCGGCGGGGCTGGATCTTTCAACAAGACAACGACCCAAAGCACTGCTCAAAATCTACTAAGGCATTCATGTAGAGGAACAAGTACAACGTTCTGGAATGGCCATCTCAGTCCCCAGACCTGAATATTATTGAAAATGTGTGGTGTGATTTAAAATGGGCTGTCCATGCTTGTAAACCATCAAACCTGACTGAACTGGAGATATTTTGTAAAGAAGAATGGTCCAAAATATCTTCAGCCAGAATCCAGACTCTAATTGGGAGCTATAGAAAGTGTTTAGAGGCTGTTATTTATGCAAAAGGAGGATGCACAAAATATTGAGTTAATTATTATTTTGTGGTGCCTAAATTTATGCACATGCCTAATTTAGTTTAAATAATTCTTGTGCACTTTCCATAAATGATATAAACTTTGTTTGTCTCCTATATGATCTATTTAATTTAAATTTCTTATCCAGACAACCAATGATTTATAAAAGAAAATCATGAAAATGTACAGGGGTGCCCAAACTTTTTCAAACCACTGTATATATAAAAGAGAAAAAAATGTACCCTAAACAAATAGAGGAAAAAATACATACTATGGTAGTCAATGGGGAATGAGATCTGTTTGATTAAAACATTCTTCCAAATATCTTCCTTTGTGTTCAGCAGAACAAATAAACACATAGAGGTTTGGAACAACAAGAGGGTGAGTAAATACTGACAGATTTTTCATTTTTGGGTGAGCTAATCCTTTAACATCTCAATACCATCTAAAGGGCACAACTGAGAAATAATTCTGTAGCCCACTGTCAAGTAACAAACTGAAGTGAATTTTAAGCAGTAGAAAAGTGTCGTAATTGTCTGATAAAGACATTTCACAATAAATGAATGCTGCCTGTTGTTAGTGCTTTTAAATAATTGTTTTATAAGTGATAAAGTTTTTTTTGGGGTGATTACCATTGTTAGTGTTATGGGAGAATGCACTGATTTGAGACATGTTTGAAGTGTTTTGGTGGTTTTAGTACATTTTGAGTGTGAAATCAACTGCTGTTCCAAGAGAAAAGTTGGTTAAGAGAACTGTGTGAAGAGTTTTTGATGCAGTGAGATAGCCTGGATGCCAGCCCGAACTCCGCTCACGACATTTTTTGGTCGGGAAGTTCAGTCTGGACTCTGATTGGTTGTAGGTCTACCGACCATACAATTGAGTGCAGAGGTTGTTTTTTTTCCTGGTTCGGTTATGACACGCCTCATAATCAAAGCCCAACGGAGGAGTTTCAGACTCATATTCTCTCTTGAATGTGAGTATGACGAAGTCAGGCTAGCAGTGAGATCCAGGCAGAGGAGCAATGATTGTCAGAGATCAAATTTCCAATGAGGATTAACAAATTGTATTAAATAAAATGTAAAATTATAAGGACAACCAATGAATCAAGTATAAGTTTCAAGATATCATTATTTTTCTATCTATATAATAATCAAACCCAAGTGTATGTAGTTAAGTATGAAAGAAAAGTCCAAAAGAAGCAAGATATTTGCGGAATGAAAAGGGAGAGACAAAGTACTAAACATTTTATATGATGTACTTATAACAGGAAGGGACTAGGAAAAGTACTTATTAAAATTGATTGGTATTTCTCTTTGTACCTTGATTCCAAAGCGATGAATTATGCAAACACATTTGACATGAGATGGCACACTAGACCTTGTAGAAGTAGCTAAGAAGGATCAACATAGAAGATATAGTATGTCTCAAATTTTGGAGATGTGGTAGCCTACTAAAAAAAAAAAAAAACATGCCTTTGATAACATCTTCCGGACAAAGGTTAAATAGATGTCTTAATAGAATATATGGACAATTAGTATATGAACAATGAGTACATGACATAAAGATATACTGAACAAAAAGAACACTCATAAAAACAAAATTTGAATAAATTCAAATAAGAGAGATTTTACATATACACCAGTTTAAAAAAAATAGGTGACCTTAATATTGAGAAATGGCCAAAACTATGAAATATGTAAACATAATTATAAACCAAAACGCTATCCACACTAACTTTTGTTTTTACCAATTCAGATAATAATTTTCCAGCTCTATTTCATAAAGCCAGTAATAGTCATTTCAAACCTAAAGGGCTGTTAGACCTGGTCTCAGTCTCTGTATCACAACCAGTTAAAGGGATAGTTCACTTTGAAATTAATTTTTGATATGTTTTAGCTTACCTCAAGGGCATCCAAGATGTAGGTGTCTTTGTTTCCACAGTATTTTCAATTTTGATATTTTCAGGTCAACCCGTTCTTGTCTGTCAGTCATATAATGGAGATATATGGGGTTTACCTCAAAGAGCATGCATAGAGAAGTCCAAATCAAACATGATTTAATGACTCGTAAATGTAAGTACACGTTGCTGGTGTAAGACATGAAACGAGCGGTTTGTGTGAGAAAACGAACAGTATTAATAACGGTTTTACCTCTTGTAATCACAGTCACGTCCAAATACTCTGTGAGCGAGGGCGCTTCTCTCTGCACAAGCGCCGGCCAGCGCCAGAAAGCCCCGGAAGTGATCTCTCGTGCGTGTACATCACTCATTGTTTACACAGAGATTTCAGAAGTGTTACCCTTCACTGTGAAGATCTAAACATATTAGATATACAGAAGATGATTTCGTAATATCAACAGACGACGTAGATCGTTGATGGTTGTTTTCGCAACTGCGCAAGAGATCCCCGAAGCGCCTGTGCCTTCAGATCAGTTGGACATGGCTGTGTTCACATAAACCACTTGTTTCGTGTCTTACGCCATCAATGTGTAATTACATTTACGAGTCATTAAATCATGTTTAATTTAGACTTATGCACTGTGATCTGTGTATGTTTTTTGAGGTGGACCCATGGGTGGACCCCATATACCTCCATTATATGACTGACAGACAAGAACGGTTTGACCTAAAAAGATCAAACTTGAAAATACTGTGGAAACAAAGACACCTACATCTTGAATGCCCTTGAGGTAAAGCTAAAACATTTCAAAAATGAATTTCAAAGTGAACTATCCCTTTAATTTCTCTCTGACCCAAAATCCAAATCCCTTTAATTCACTCTGATGGGATTGAACCCTAGAAAAGAACCGAACTTAACAAGGCTACTGCTCTGAATTGACTTTTAAATGGCTCCTGGTGGAGTTTTACCTGCTTGTTTGACTCTTTCCACTCTTTTGACAGGTGTTTGAGGTCCATGGCTGCAGTGAAAAGCCAGTGTGAGGGCTGGTGAAACAGTGGGCTGACATGCCCGGGAGCAGTGCCAGGGCGCTGTTGGTGCTGCCCGTTTGGGCTCATGCTGTACAAGCTGTGTGAGCGTGGCCCAACTGGCTGCTGGGAATGCCTCCGCGACAGCCCTGGACTTCTGTAGCAGCATCCACATGAACACACCGCATTTGGCACAGAGTGAAAGAAACCAGATGCTCGCCCATACAGCCGGGAATGTAGGAAAATCTGTTTGCGTGGAGATTAATGATTAGTTTACAGAATATTTTGAAAGATGTTTAATCAGTGTAATATTTGTATGATTGGATTTATTTTATTCCAGCTTCTAAAAAAAAACCAAAGATATTTATTATGTTAGGATGATAAACTTATTTGAAAGTATCCATTACCTACAATAGTAGCTACAGAGTGGTTCAAAGGGGCATGGCATATATATTAAGATTTGTATCTTTTTTCCCCCAATTTGTTTGACAAGGTCTTCCCTCAAAACAGAATTGATGACTTGCTACCCAGTGTCTTAATTGTATGACAAATGACCATGTGGCACTATGCTAATTGATTGAAGACAGGAATTCAGTTGGGCTAATTGAATGGCACAGGAAAAAAATCATTCAATCTAAAGTGTGTTGCGTCCCTAGAAAACTCACCGAAGGTTAATTAGTTTTTACCTTTGAATCAATAAAATCAATATGAAAGAAAATCTAACCTTGTAACCTTTTAGTTGTCTCTATTCACATGGAAAACAAAGTGGAAAGATACATTTTAGATTACTTTTTTTTTTGGCATATTCAGCAATAAACAATGAGACAATGTATTAAACAGAATGTGTGCAGAATCCTTGACTGTTAACTTTCAGCACAAAGCAACAAAAAATAAAGCAAAATGATTTTTTTCCCCAATGTACAGACCGCCCACCCCCAAAGCAAACACTTAAACTTCAGAAAATTGGTTGCAATTTCAAACATTTCTTATTTGATCTGAACCCAGCATCCAGCTGGTAGCATGCAGCCTGCTGAGTGCATATATAGGGGATAAACCAGTGTCAGAAAGTTAATTGGATTACTTTAAACTGGCATTATAAACTGGATGTGCAGACTTATGATGGATATGGTCTTTGGACATAATTTCAACATGGTTGGTGTGATAGTAATATAATATTTCTTTGATTCTCATTTGTGTGAAAATGCAGAAATTATTCTCCCCTGTATACAAAGACATGTCGTCTTGCTATCATAATATGGTAGTTAAAATAAAGCTCCAAAATAATTAAATTTTTTGCAACAACAAAAACATAGTGCAATAGTTGTCATTGCAAATGCTTTTCGACTTTTACAATTTTAAGATCTTGAATTTATATTATTGTCAGGAATGAGATTTTGGCATTTTGAGTGTGAGTTGAGAGCAGTGATATAGAGGAGTGATATATACATCTATACAACCCCAAATCAGAAAATGTTGGGACATTTTGTAAAATGCAATAAAATAAAGAATTATTCATTCTTTTTAACCTTTTTTTTGTATAAAATTTATATATATATATATATATATATATATATATATATATATATATATATATATATATATAATAAAATTATTAATCTGGTAATAAAGCAAAGTAACTGAGAACAATTAGAAATAGTCCTCAGATGACATGTCCGTAATTTATATATATTTTAAAAAATCTAGTGTTAATTGGATCTCAAACAGTTTCATTAAAAGTAGTTATTACTCCACCACGTGTGCGAAACCAACGTGGTTGAACGATACTTTGCCACAATGGGTTTCGAGAAACTGTTGGTTACTAGCGAGTTGATTTCCTCAACGATGCATCATACTATGGTAGTGAAGCAGCGAGTTACAGTTGTACGGGAAACGCACCCCTGGACTGCAAGTAAACAGGCAGGTACTTCCCTTCTATGGTCCAGAGTGTCTAGAAACCAGGAAAGATATCATCATGATGGCAGTTTATGTCTTTGTACAATCCAACTATATGCCTCCATGTCAATGGTACCTTCACAATAATGCAATTTACCCATACCATTTGTCATGATTCACCTCAATACTGTTTGCTTTTGCACCTGTCGTTGGTGAGAGTCTAGTTGGTCCCTTTCATCTTTAGGACTGAGAACTCAGAACCCAAAAACAATCTGAAACATGGACTCATCTGACCACAGCAGACATTTCCACTTTCTTCTAGAGTCTCTGAGATGAGCTCGGGCCCAGAGAACTCGCCGCCATCTCCACATAGAACTGATGTAAAGCTTTCTCCTTTGTAACAGAGATTCAAGTGGCATTTCTTGATAAAGTATCAGACTGTGTTCAGTGAAAATGGTTTTCCAAATTATTCCTGAGCACATGTGGCTGTATTTGACAGAGTAGTATGATGGTATCTTGTGCAATGCCATCTGAGGGCTCAAAGGTCACACAGATTCAACAGAGGTCTACTGCCATACCCAACACAGACTGAGATTTGTATGGAAGTAATATGTATGGAAGATGATGAAAGGAACAAATGCTTTGCAATCTTTGCATTGAGAAATGCGATTTTTTTTTAATTGTTTGACAATTCTCTCAAGATATTTGGCACAAAATGATGAGCCATGACCCATCTTTGCTTAAGAAGAGTGAGAACCGCTTTTACACCCAAACATCTCAACTATTACCAATTTACCTGCTCATTGTGACTGTTTCAAAATAGTTGGATAATCTAATTTGGATAATCTTTTCACTTTTATTTGAGCTCGACTCTTTCTCAAGTTTTTTGGGGTGTTGCAGCCATCAAAATCAAAATGTGTTCATATTTACAAAAAACAATTATGTTGGTCAGTGAAAACATTGGAAAACGTTTATTTTTACCTTTGTCAGCTAATAAAAGGTTTTTTTTATTAGATTTTTGATCTGTGACTTATATATATACAATATATATATATATATATATATATATATATATATATATATATATATATATAAGTGCTATTTGAAATTTTCTTCTAGAATGATCATTTTTATCAAGCCTGTATATTAAAGTTCAGTAATTTCAATTAAATGACAATTAATAGGTAATCACTGCCATTTAAGTGAAATTACATAACTTTAATATACAGGCTCAAAATATAATATACAGGATAAAAATTATCCTTCTAAGAAAATTTAAAATGGCACTTTGAGGCTTTTGCATCTGAACTCTTCATATATATTAGTATTTTTTTATTATTATTATTTATAAAGAAATTAATTGAAATATCAGGTTGAAACAGATTCCAGAAAAGAGAATTTAAAAAGTAAAAAAAAAAAAAAAAAAAAAAAAAGTCAAGATTACTAGTAAAATAATTATCTTCCTTTTTTTAGTTTGCCTATAAGTCATATGTGTTAAGGACCATCAGTGACTCCATTTCTAGTAAAAAAAAAAAAAAAAAAAATGGGTAAGATTATTACTCACATTTTAGCCAACCAGGTCATAAAATTGTTTTTGGAAAAGTCAATAAAAAAATTAAGTAGTAAATGGAATACCTGTATGCAGCAATAATTTTATTGTAAAAACAAAAAATGTAAATCACTCTGAAATTAAGACTTAATCGAAAACACATTGAAGATTAGTTGATGGGATATCAGTTCATTTAGCGTTTAGCTATTTCCTCCACTAACAAAAAAAAGCCTCTTGTCTCGTCTCCAGTGTACTATCACACTATGCCTTTTTTTGGTTAATCTTGGAGACTCCCCCAGGGGGTTACACTCTAATTGACTGCCTGACCATCTGAAAAGTAACATCATACAGACAAATTGCAATCTATACAGTCAGATAGTTGAAGTCTAACTGGGTTATAGCTTCTAGACAAACACTGCCCTTTTAAGACCTTGTCTGGAGAGGCCAGCTTGCCAAGGGCTTGTGTATAATCCCTCTTCCCTATGAGCGTCCCCTGTCGCGCCTCCAGATTGTCAGGATTCCCACTGAGCTCCTGTGTGCTGCACCCCTGGTTTTATGTGACATGGGCAATGGGTGGCTGTGGCCTGTTTACTCATCGATAGATGGAAAATGAATGCATACGACACAAAAGTATTCAGTCTGTGAGATTGATAGCTTTTTTGCAACCCAGGCTGATTGGGAAACATGCCTTTAACGACATTTCTGCAATATATTACGTTACTTCTTGCATTTTTTGAGATGCATCAAAATAACTGACCACCTACCCTAAACCTAACCAATGGTATTAACAAAAGCAAATTGAAAAAAAATAAAATAAAAAATTAATTTGCTGAAGCAACCATGGCATTTTATCTTGCTTCTACAAGTCTTTGAGCTCTTTTATCATGATTTGTGTTTCATTTGACTTAAGTGCCAGGTGAGCTACTGAACAAGTAAACATACATATAAAACTGGTTAAATGACGCAAACACCAAAGCTATTGATTTGCAGATTATGCACTATGGTAAATGTGTTGTGCGATCATTACATACTGTAGTATTGTGCAAAGAACTTCACAAAAACAAGTTTTTATTAATCAGAAGAATAAAAGTTTTTGGTGATTCACAGCCACAAGTGTTCATTTCAGTTGGAAATGGCATTACAAAAATGTAGGTAGAGGCAAGTTATATTCAAGTGAGCCTTCGTTGCTTTTTTTTTATCTAAAGCTGATTCTATTGATAATCATTGATTTCACATGCAAAATTAAAGTCAACCAGTAAGTTAATCAACCAGTCGACCAGCCCAGCATTTCTAGGTCTTTCCGTGCCCCTGCTCTGTTTGTTTTCTCATCCCCGACCTGAACGGGGATCTCTCTTCACTTGGCTTGCTGTGGCTCCCCAACGGCCTCAAATCCAGCCATCTGACAGGGGTGAAGTGAGGGAGCCTGGGAAATATTGATGTTAAAACAACTTGGGAAGAGAATGAAAAGGTAGAAGAGAGCAAGGCGAAGGAGTGAGTAAGCAGAGAGAAGGGAGGTGGGGGTCCCTCCAGCAGACAGGCACTCCTAAGCAGCTTTTCCTCTGGAGGCAGGGTTATGTGGGGTCACAGAGGGATTACACTTTTGGCAAACAGGAGGGAGCTCCTCTCACTCAGGCTTTTGCAGCAGCCAAAGACTGCAACTCCCCCATGACTCGAACCCGGCTGTAATAAAGCCAAGGCCGGCTTGAACCTACAAACAAAAAAGCCAACAGCCTATCGATTGCCTGCCGCCAACTTTCACACGCTTGTGTCGAAAGGTCGGCTTGGAGTAGACAGGCTCTAAGCAAGCCTGAGTAAAAAAACCCTTTTCTGTTTCAAACTAGACACATCTTGGGTTTGAACACTACATTTTTAAATAATAATCCCTGACCCTATTATACAATTATTCAAGAGGATTACGGTTACTCTCTGCTTTTCTGTGTTCACTCTCTCAGCTCGCTGGCAGAAATAGATATAGCCTTAAAATAAAAATAAAAAAAATGAAAAATTGGATTTCTGCATTCAAGTGTCTGTATGACTAAATTAGCCGGTATCTGGCAGAGAGATACAGTGTGACCTCATCACCCTGGAGACCCACTTAATCAACTTTCCCTTTCCAGCAGAGGTCAAGCTAAGCAGAGGCTCTCGCTGGCCTCCAGCCCTGCTTTGATGTTAATTAAGATGCGATAGAACATGGAGAGGATTCATTAAAGCCGGAGTCAATCTAGTGGCACAAAGCTCCAACATGGTGGACATAAACCACATCGAAGGTGACATCCTCCAGACTCGGACGCACATCAAACCACGGCTTGTCATTCGTCTCGGTATGGCGACCCGTGGTTCAACACGTGATTGGACGTTTGGAGTTAGCTGCAGGGGGGGCTGAAATCATAGCACCACATGCCCCAACTTGGTGTAGTAGCTACTAAATAAGTGATAATGTACAGTCTTTCAGCTGGTCATTCATTGTTTAATGAGTTGACAAATTATTTTACTATTTTATAATGTGTGTATTATTATCTGTGTATTATATTTGGCAGACACTTACATTGCATTTAAGGTAGGCTATACTTTAGTTTTTATCAGTTCATGCATTCTCAAGAAATCAAACCTGTGACCTTGAGTTAGTACCACAATGATTTATTGTTTGAGCTACAGGAAGTCAGCCTTGCTACATGCAATAATATTAATACTTAAGACCTCAGCGGTCATTTTCATTATAATCAACTGAGTTGCGTTTGTATGAGAGCAACAGTCGGGTTTCAGAATTAAAAAAACAACATTTATTTTTAACAATAACTTATAGACAGACCAACTGTGACGTACAATGTTGTTAATCAATGCTATATACCAACGCATTCTCACCCCAAGGCGTCACCTTTGACCATGCTTCAATATTTGACGTTTTAGGCGCCCTTTAGCGTCACTTACATGACGCGATCCTACGACGTCATCTAACTGACGCTAAAGGAAAGCGTCAGTTAGAGGATGCGGTTAGGTTTAGGTGTGGGGTGGGGGTAGGGTACACGCGATCCTAGGGCGTCATCTAACTAACGCTAAAGGGCGCCTAAAGCGTCAGATATTGAAGCATGTCCAAATGCTTCCCAAGGCGTCAGTTAGATGACGCCTTGGGAGTGAGAATGGGCTGTATATACATTTGTTGAAGCTGTCAGTCTGCATTATATCAACGTATTTTTTAAATAATTGTAAAATAATGTTAAAAGTTCCTGGTAATACTTGGCAAAAACTACCCCTAAATCACGACACTTAGCACATGCCCATTACCATGAGGTTAAACTCCCTATTCTCTCTCAAACTATATATTTAAAATATGTTGTTTCTACACAATCAACATATTCAGGCCAATTATACATTTTATACTAGTTAGTTATCTGTTTTAATTTGGTTGCGTCATTTTCAATGCTTCATTGGATAAAAAAATAAATAAAGCTGTTAAATACACAACCTTGTACCTTTGTAGTACATTTCTTTCCAATTTGTGAAAACCTTTTCACCTGTTATTGTGAATCACCTCAATTGTTCTATAACTTATAACTCTTAAACAAAGAATTGTAAAATCCCTATGGGAAAATATTTCCAGAGCCAAGGTTGCTGAAAAAGTGGGCAGGTACTGTATATAAGACTCAGTTTTTTCTGTAGACTTTTTTTTTTCTCTTTTGCTATTCATTTGCCAAATGGAATATATACTTTAACTGAACCTTGTGACAGAGTGACTCATAATTAATCAATCAAACCTCTAGCTGTATACGTAAATACAGTAAGGGAGGAAATCTATACGGACTGCCTGCCTCCACCGGCATTAAAGAACGAACCTTTAAGGGAGAGATGCCGTCCAAGGTGCTCCATAGCTCCGGGGCTAACAGTGATGAATGAAGCCCCTAATGTCAGCAAACACTTTATCTCTGCTTCATCTGTTTTCATTAGGCAGGACCAACCTTTGGCTTGGATGGAGCGCTCTAGCACTCCTAGGACTGCTTAAGGCAAAGTTAAGGTGGACAGTGCATTACCTTTTTAGGCACAGTTAACTTCTCTAAGATGCCAAGGGTGCCAAGTCATGATCCTGCTGCAATCATGAATTCAGGAAGGCTTTGGGACCCAAGAGGAAGTCTAAGATGTATCTGGAGATATTCAAATAGATATTTATGCTACATAATCAAAGGTTGACCAAAGTCTGAATTTAACACATAGCCAGAAGGAAAAATGTAGTATGGACAAGGTATTTTTGTAGTTTTAATGTAAAATTCATTAAAAAAAAAAAAAAAATCAGTTACAAAAAAGAAGAAAATTAAAGCTGCAAGCAGCATTTAGTGGTGTTCAAGCAGTTCAGGCCTTTAAGCACACAAGCATCAAAATACATTAAGTTTAACCACTGAGATCATAGATGGAATAGAACATGTTTTAGCATGATTTACCATGATATATACCACATTTCAGTGTGATTTTCATTATTTATCATATTCCAGACCAGTATGATTTACCATGAATCTGGCATGATTTGCCATAGTTCTTCTCAATTTGAGGTCCTACCATCTGGCTAAGTCTCTAGGCCTTACGGTTTGGGCTGCACGATGCGTTTTAGGGGATTTTTTTCCCCCCTAGCAAATACAATAGGTTTTCAGCACTTTGTGCTTGAACACCTAATAACAATGAGACATTTTGGACGAATATAGCGCTATCTATGGTCCAATCCTCACGAAATATTGCATGCTTCCTAACCATGTTAGGACACATATCAATTTTTGTGAAGTTCTGACTTTGGGATTTATTGGCTTTTGGCTGTATTTTGCCAGGGACCACATTCTAAATAACCCTGTTGTAGCCAACCAAATGCAAAATTTCAACTTTTTTTTTTTAATTATTGATCTAGACAGTCCAGAGAATAGGCCTAGACTGGTTTGGTTCCGATCTGGTGAAAAACCAAGGACTAGTTCGCAAAAGTAGGTTTTGGACAAAATTCCACATTACAGTGGTGTAAAAACCTTGAGGCTAAGTCAAAAGGTCCAGGAGTTATGAGCAATTTAGTACTTTTGGTTGCTGTAGAGCCACCTATGGGCCAATCGGGCTCATACTCTAATAGGTTCTCCTCAATTTGAGGGCCCTACCATCTGGCTGTTTCAAGTCTCTAGGCCTTAAGGTTTGGCCTTTTTTTTTTTTCATAGCAAATCGTGCTATGAAAGCACTTAGCACTTGAAAGCACACCTAAAAATCAGGTTCAGTTAAAAAAAAAAATGAGATACTAAGACACTAAATCATAATTATGAGGTAAAAAATGAAATAAGTCAATGATCATTGTGAATTTTATTTAAATTTCAGCCTGTCATAAATATTTTTTGTCATAGTTATGTCAATTTTGACTTTTTGTCAAAATTATGATTTACCAAAGCATGCTTTTTTTTTTGCTTATGTGGTGAAAAAGGGTTTCCATATAAATCCTTGCTTAGAGACAACCTAAGTTTACCTTGCACTGATGTCACTTCATTCTGTGCCACTTTAACTATATCTTTACTCTGTACCTAAATAGAACAATTGCAGGTTATGAAAGTTGGAGACATCAAAATAAAACAGGCATGCATTGATAAAATTGACAACAAGACCTTTAAGGTAATATGTGATGTAAGCTTTACTTTCAAATCCTGTTACATTTAGAACTGGCAATTTGAACAAAAGAAATGCAAAAACCAAGAAAACTGAAATACAAAACGAAATAAAAAGTACAAATGATCTAATTACCAGTTATTGTCACAAACAACCCTGTACAGCCTTAAGAATGAAGTAATAAAAAAGCTTTATACAGCACATAACAAGTTTACTGGGTGCCAAAAAAGGAACAAAATGATACTTGAGCCTTATTGAGTTGTAGAGTACAGCAAGAGATAAAGCAAACAGAATGTGCAGAATAACCCGCAAAGCTAAATGCAAAACGAGTTGGTCTTTTTTTTTTTGACCAAAAAAAAAAAAAAAAAAAAAAGAGTAAGTGCTACAAACTAGAGATCAAGAGCAATTTCATGCATCTTTTGAAGTGCTAAAAAGGTAGTCAGTCTCGTTTGATGCGCAATGACGCTAGAACAAAAAATGCTGCTCCTTGCGATTAGGCAAACAGAACGCCAAGTATTACGTATTTATAAATACTGGAATTGGAACAGAGAGAGAGAGAGATCCCTCTTGCCCACACAACTTAGCATGAAAGAGCAGCAGCCATGTTCTTCTACATGATGATTACATGGTGTTCCAAGGCAGACGGACAAAAGGATGTTGTCCAATGGACATTCCGTTTGAATTCATTCTATCAAAATGGGTCCTGAGGATCAGTTTTACTTCATCTCAGGCTCTTGGGCCACTCCTTGCCACCAAGTGGCACTAGAGCATAAAAGATAATGGGTTGAGCAGGAGCTTTATTAACAAGCAAAGAAGCTCCACTTAAAGTACAACATACCACTAGACTGCATGCTGGGCATTTACATAAAGAAAATTAAAAGATATTATATGAGAGCAAAGAATACAAGTAGGCCTATAAAGTAAGGATACTGTGTGGGGCCAATAAACTATACCATATTTTAATGGCTCTATTTCTAGCCTGCATTTCATTTATAAACTGGACTTAAAATATAGTTATTTTTACCCAAATCCTCTCAATGGGCAAGTGAGAAGTGAACAAACAAATAATGATCTCTTTGCAGTTCAAGGTTGACCTGCAAAAGTTCCTTTTGAAAGGTCAGCTTTATCCGAAACCTTTTGTCACCTGATGGAATTTATATCTAAACTGGCCTCTTTTTTTAATTTTTTTAGCCATTATCTGCTATCCTTGTATGAATGTAGGTGGGAAACCATTGCACATCTATGATGGACAACATTGAAATGATTAATCAAATCATGTTTGCTGGGCAAAAACAGGGCTACAGTTTAGTCCTAAAACATCTATGGTCAAACAATAAAGTATTTTAGGACCTCAAGCTTGAGCTTTGCACATGTTTTTCATGACAAGCTAAGTAGAATGGGTTTATATTGACCAGGCTAATTAATCAACCAACCAATATTTGGCCATATTGAGCTTATGGGCATCAGCTTATTGGTGTTTGGGTGCTAAAGTTACTCTTTTAGCACCAATTAAAGTTTTCTACATTCTAAATTCTTAAAAAAAAAAAAATATCTATCCAGTAACTAAGCAAAAGTGCTCATCAAAAACCAATCTGTTACTGCAAATGCTACAGGTAATCTATTTAGAACACGAGTCCAACTGTATTTGAACCAAAAATTATCTAGGGGATAGACTTATTTGGAGCTCGCCAACATTATGGGCAGTGAATCCTATGAATGTTTTAGAACATTGACTATAATTTCGTTCGGATACTTTGTTTAGAAAAGTGCAATTTTTACAGCACTGTGCAAAACCGCTATTAGAAATTTAGCCTGGCCCTTTGGTGTCCAGGGGGATTTTGAACTCAGCTGTCCGCATTACACATGCCATACGACCCATCACAATTGAGCAGTCAACCACTGCAGTTTGGCAAATACCTACAGGTTTACAATTTGTATTTTCAACCATTGTGGCAAAAACCAAAACAAACAAACAAAAAAACACACACAAAAAAAAAACAATACTTAAATAGCATTGAGGCTGTCTGAAGAGGCAGAGGAACTAATTGGCATCAAGAACGTTTTCTGTTGGGTGTAAGTGCTTTTGTTTAAAACATTTCAAAAGTTTAAGTGCAATTAAAACTCAAAACACGGAGAGGGGAACACAGAATCATGGTACCATGTTTGCCCGCATATGGAAAGCCATGCTTTCACAAATCCTACTCATAATAATGGCTGCCTCCACATTGCACTTGAGAGCCATTTTCCAATGGGGTTCTCATAATAGCTTGTTAGTACAGGATATATATATTTATATATATATATATATATTTGCATTTTACATTTCAAAGGCTCTTTCAAAATAAAAGTAATCATAAAAAAAAACAATAAAACAACTAGAAGAACAAAATTTAAGACACAGAAGGCCACTGAGATACCATTATTTTTCCATGAACTCACTTACCACCGTCCAGCTACCTCTGTATCACTTTAACATTAACCAACAAAAAGTACATTCATTCAAGTCATTTTGGAACATTTTTTTTTTACACACAAAATTACAAAAAAGCTCCAAAAAGCACCATTGAATCGGCCTTTGTGACAGAATAATCGGTTCTTTCCCAAAAACCTGTCACCTTATACATCTTGTCAAACGTAGGGGTGCGCATTATATACGTCAGATATGCACAGGGCGCTTGACTGGTCACTTATATCTCATGTCTACTGGATACCGCCAGCCCACCTTGGTCAGCTATGGCACAATCTGCAGCGGACAATAGTAGGGTGAGGGATACTGAAGGGCTGCATCGTGGGTTGACGACCACTGCGGTAGTGGTAATGATTGCTTTTGCCATTAGCGTGCCCTGAATGGCTTGTATTAAGAAATGCCATCAGCTGTGCCTCGCAGGTGTCATAAAGGGCCTGATGCAAGATTAACATTTGCCAATGGTCTCACCACTTAGCACAACCAGTCAATGCCAACAGACGTGGGGGATAAGAGAAAAAGAAAGACTACAAAACTATGTACAGCTCGATAAATTAACAAGTGCGTGGTCTGAGGCTTCGCTTTGGAAACAAGACTCGAAAGATAGCTATCCGTTTCATTGGTTTTTGTCGTGCCATAAGATATTTCATACCGAGCCCCTAAATGACTTCAAAAAACAATTGCAACACATAGCGAACATGCTGTCGGATTCCTGACAAAATGCACAAAAAAAAAGCTTATATATTCTCTGTTTCCTTTCGCCCAATAAAACGAATACAAAACTTGTGATAGATAAAGCACTGTTATCGGATTCCAGGTCATTGACAATTTGCAGAGGAAAACAACTGTTATAAGACCTCTTAAAAAAGAGCAACGATTGCGATAGAACAGAAAACGAAATGCCTCGAACGTGGACAGCATTTCCTTTGATACATGGATGTATTACTATCATTACTACCTTTCAGGGCAGCACTTCAGCCTGCCTGTGGAACAGTTAGCGGTGTTGGTGACCGATGATACGGGGAAACTCCATGGTGAAGCAGAAGAAGCAGGGACAAGGATGGTCAAATGGTCTTCGCTCTCTCTGTCAGTCCAAGGTATGCCAGGAAGGAGTGTTTCAGTGACGTGGGAGAGGGCGGTGACTGAGAGGACGAGTTGGACCAGAATGCCGAGAAGGGCGGTGAGGAGTTTGAGGGTGAGGGGCTGTGGAATGTGAAGCGCCGGGCCGTAAAGAGCGTGGTGAGGGGGATGAGGTGAGCCAGGTCACAGTTCCTGTACTGTTCCAAGTAGCGAGCCGCCAGTGTGGAGAACGTGCCGTTGGCCGAGAGGTAGCGCGTGCGTGCCGTCTTGCTGCTTGCTGGTGATTGACAGGGCGACGGACTGCAAGGCTTGAGAAGCGGACAGGTTCATGAGCGGACTGGTGCTCCCGCTGTCCCCGCTCCCGCTGCTGCTCCCACCTCGCTCCAAAAGGCCCGGGCGTGGAGTACCTGGCCGGGCCTCACCTTCCTCGGCGCTCCCCTCCCCGCCTTGGTGCTTTTTAACGTGGCGGCTGTAGACAAACGGGTGAGTCGTGGTGAACGGGCACTGGGCGCAACCGAAGGTCTGTCTCGGCGCATGCTTGAGCCGCTTGTGGAGGTTGAGATTGTCCTTGCGTTTGCAGCTGTAGCTGCAGCGGTCGCAGTGGAAAGGCCGCTCGCCGGTGTGCACGCGCACATGCTCGATGAGCTTGTTGGCTGTTTTGGAGAGGTAGCCACACTGCTCGCACTTGTAGTGGTTGCCCAGGCGGTGAGCACGTGTGTGCCTTTCCAGCTCTGCCTGATTGGCCCACACGGCTTGGCAGATGCGGCAGCGATACTCCATCTTGTAGTGCGTCTTCAGGTGGCCCTCCATGGCGGCTGGCCTGTTAGTGGAGTAGATGCAGAGAGGGCACCTGGTCAAAGAGACAGGAGGAGCAGGGTGTAGGACACAGAGGTGGGAGACATTTAATAATGCACCTCCCCAATGAGAAAACACACTCTGTTCTCTTAAATGAAATGAAGAACACACAGAATGGACAAAGGGAAGGGATGAAGGAGGCGTTTAGTGTGTCTTACCCTTTGTCGTGTATACAAGCTACAGTCTGTGTGTACACTGCTACGTGTTAAAGGGTGTGTGTGTGTGTGTCTTGTGTCTGTGTGTCTGCGTATGGCAGTGTGGTTGCGGACAGGTTGGAACGGGAATCAGATGAAGGTAAATGAATAAATGAGTGGCACTTACATTTAAATAGCACCTTTCATCTGCTCAGGGCCCCAAAGCGCTTCACAAACCCTGCAGAACAGAATGACCTCAGAAAGCACACTGTGAAGGGCTCCTCTCTACCTTAACACTGAACTAGAGCGCTGTGAAACTCTCACGCCCTGACTAAAAAAGCAGCTGGGCAGCCAGAATACAGCAAGACTCCCATCAGCTGACAGTGAGCAAAATTTATTTGATCACGACTGGGATTTGTGCTCTTATGTTTTGAATCTCTATGGTGCAATGACTCTGGAGTTTGTCTATGTACCATTTTTTTTTTAATATTTATTGAAAATTTTGTTGAACCAAGAGCAGCTGTATAGTGCATTATATTGAGGGATAGTAAACGTTAACAAATTAATAACAAACAGATTATACGGGCATCCAATTAATTTATCAAAAATACTTAAACGTGCGCCATAAGAAAGTATGACATCATACAACATAAACCACTGGTATACCCTTACAGACCAACATCTGGCTCAAAACGTCGCATTTTACCCAAAAATAGGATGTAAAACTGTTGGTTAAAAGAAACTGTTTGTGACCAAAAGTAATTTTATCTGAAATACAAAGTTGAGGACTGTCTCAAAAAGATTTTTTTTTTTTCTGTACTCTTACAGCATGTCTTATTTGGTATATTTTATTCTTTACTGAGACATTTTTTTTCAGAAACATTTGAGAAAAGGTTCATACTTCAACAAACCACAACTTAGAATTTTACTGCATTATTAAAAAGCAACCTCTGAGGAATAACATTTCTTATGGGGTGCTGCTTTACTTGGATTTTATATTTTATATATCATTATGTAAATGGTATAGAATTAGCAGCGAATCCTCAGAGACTACATGTCTGAGATAAGGACACTTAAGTACAGGTGTTTATATACAAAAATATACAGTCCAGTTCCAAACTATGACAACTTGTATGGAATATTCATAAGCAGACATTAATCCAGCCAACTGGAACCCTGCTGTGGGAGAAAGATCCCGTGAAAAAAAAAAAACATGCAGTGATTTGTAAGCAGTCAGCTGCTATACATAAAATATAACATTAATGTCGACCACACACACACTTAAACTCCAGAGTCATTGAACCATTACAGATTCAAGAAATTGACCAGGAAACACTTTATGGGGAAATTTAAAGCACAGAACTTACTGGAAATACAAAATATTAAATGGAGGATTTATTTAATTGTTTTCCAGCCTCTTATATAAGAGCTATCAAATAAAAAGAGAATAATAAATCACAAATTACATGCTGAATCCATTTCAAATAATTTCTCCATTTGATACATTTTTTAAATAATCGTCAGAATATAGAAGGCCTGCCTTTATTCATTGTCATTATTATCTTAAAATCCCAATATTTAAAGGTACATTTGGAACAGAAAATGCTCAAAAAACACTTATTCATGCATTTTATCACAAATGCCAAATAAGGCCACTAGTAAAAAACTGTCTGTCTGTCCCTCCATGTCAGAGAAGTTGTGCTACTGTTTTAGGTTTATTTCCTCCTTTACCTGTGGCTTGTAATGGCTAAGCGCTCTAATGAGTGATAACTACAATCTAAAAAATGTGTCTATGTCTAGCATGGGAAAGCATAGCCATAAATGACAAGATGAGGCAATGAAATCTGAAATACATGACCTTAAGACATGAATTATGTATGTCAAACAACTAGACAAGTACAACAGAAAATATCAAAGACTGGACTTTGTGTTTCATAAAATCGGAAACCCCCCAAATAAGACAAGATATCATCTTGGGGGGTCAGTTCGTCTTGTAAGTGTTTGGACATAGGGTGTCTATTTGCCTTCAGATGAGTATTCATTGTGTTTAAATGTGTTGTTGTAACTGTGGTGGCGGTTATGACAGGCTGAGAAAGAACAGTGTGAACTGTAGCCTAATGGTCTTGGCAGTGGAGCTGCTCAACAGATGGACTAGTGCTGACTGGCTTGTTGTGATTTCTTCTGATATATTTTCACATGCGGGCCCAGACCTTTTGCAGTAATGTCTACCACAGGCTTTCCAAAGGAAGGGGCTGGTTCATGAAAGTGCCCGTGACTTGTGTGCTTACCTATGTAGAATTGGCATCCCTGACTGTCAATAACACTTGTAAAGTGGAATTACAAATGATATATATGGGGAGCCCAACTACCCAAACATTGATTAATAAGGGGGGAAAGAACAGGCTTTTATGATTACTCTTGTAAATTAAAGTGTGGTTTTGCACATCATGTTGTTCCAAACCCATGTTTTTATTCTCTTAAATAAAACACGAAAGCTACATTTTCATTAACACTTTCATTTAGAGTTCAATCTCACAAGTTTCTTATTAGCATGCATATTATTAGGATATTTGCTCTTTATTAGTACTTATAAAGCACATATTAATGCCTCATTCTGCATGACTATATTCTACATGCCTTTATCTTACCCAATTCGAAAATTTAACAACGACCTTTCTAACTATTAATTAACAATAATTAGGAGTTTATTGAGGCAAACGTCATAGTTAATAATGAAAATTGGAAAATGTGTGACCACATTTTCTTCTCTTTGCAACTACATTGAATAGGCCTGGAACTTTAAAAAGGATACAAAAGAATCAGTCCACATGACTACTAATGAGCTACATTCTTCAAAAGTCTTCTAAAGATAAGTGATGAACAGACAAATTTGTTATTCATGGAAAATCTTTTCCTTCAATAGGCTGCTAACTTTAGAACTGCTACAACCAGATCATTGAGTCAGTGAATTGAAACTGAACTGGATCAGTCAAAGGGCAGCTGTCGGCCAACGTCAGGCCATTTGCGGTGTGTTCCATTCGGTTAGAGCTGATTGGCTATTCAGTTTAGCGAATAATTTAGTGCATGAGAATAAAACGACAGTGATGCAAGTGAGCAAAGAAAGTGATCAGCATGACTGATATTCACAATGGCAAGCAAGTGCTACTTTGATTAAGGTTTGTATATCTGTAGTATTGTTCTGGATATAGATTTCGTTAATATATTCTAATAATAATCTATTCTTTCCTTACACGCAGGCGCAGAATACACATGCTAGTTGGAAGTCTTTACTGTGAGTTCAAGTACAGCTTTTTAGCCCAGATGCAGACAACACAAGGTGCTCTCCGCTAGCTTTTGATGCAGACTTGGTGTGTCATGGATTAAAAAATAGAATTTTCTTTTTTTTTGATAAAACAATTCACTAGATAAGAACTAGAACTCTCGAACTGAGATTTAGACCAGTATTTCTCACATGAACTCTCATAACTGAAATGCTAGGGCATATATCAATATCTTCAGTGAATAACCACTGAAATTTTGGTCTGTTCCTTGCAAAAAAGATAATATACGTATTTAAAAGACTTGGAGAGTGTATGGACAACTTATGATAATTTCATGCTGTTTTAGGGTTCTTTTTGAAACCTGAAAGCTTCAGTCTGGCTTCAGTGAATTGGATAGTCTGCAAAATTTGGCGTTCCATGAAAGAAAATCATACAAGTTTGGAACAACATGAATTAATGGGAGAACTGTTCCCTTAAAAAAAGTATTAGCAGTAAAGTAAGGTTATAAGTAGTAACTTGGAATCTCTGACTAATTAGTATTGTTTACTGATATATGTTTTAGGCACATTCAGGAACTCTGTCTAGAACGTAGAGGTTACCCTGGAGCACTGCTTGATGAACTTTGTTCATATCTGGTACAAGCACTGAAAATCTGAATCCAGCCTGATCCTCGAACAGTGCTCCTGGATAGACTCTCTTTAAAACTGGGCTGTGTCCTGCCTGAGGGGGTAGGAGCTGAGGTAGGGTGGGAGCGGGGTTTTGTGAGGTTGCGGGGAGGGACGTGCTGTACTTGCTTTCCTTACTTGAGCCCTCCAGCGGGGACGGTGTGGCACTTCTTGTGCTCCAAGAGCTGCTCGGGGGTCTTCATGAACTTGTGGCAGACGTCGCACTCAAACATACGCGTGATCAGGTGGATCTGTAGGTGCCGCTCGTACATGGGCCGAGTTTTACACACAAAGTTGCAGAAAACACATTCAAAGCCTTTGGGATAAACAAAAAGGAAGATAGAGAAAAAAGGCATGTCATTATCATCTCTATACATTGTCTTATAATGTGTTAGCATTAGACATTTTATCTATTTTATAGCTCAATTATTCTCTTAAAGGAATAGTTCACCCAAGATATTTTGAAGAATATGGGTAATCAAACAGTTGATGAACCACATTGAATTCCACAGCAGAAAAAAAAAAAAAAAACTATGGAAGTCAATGGGACCCATCAACTGTTTGGTTACTGACATTCTTAAAAAATACAGTGGTGTGAATAAGTTTGGACACCCAAGGAAAAACATTTATTTATTTGTGATACATTATTCATTCACAAAAACAATTTGTGTCCTTAAAGGTTGGAGTTTTCCTCATTTTTCTAATTAAGGCATTAAGATCAATATCCAAAAGATGATTTTTTATTCCTCTTTTTAGGCAACTTTAGCATGGGTGTCCAAACTTATTCACACCACTGTATCTTCTTTTGTGTTCAACAGAAGAAAGCAATTCTTACAGGATTGGAACAACATGAGGATGAGTAAATGAATGGCAGAATTTTCTTTTTTGGGTGAACTATCCCTTTAAGGCAGGGGTTTTCAACACTCATAGACAGGGACAGACTTTTTTTTGCTACCAAACATGCCCTTTAATTAGTTATGGGATGAAATTAATTTGTGCAACTGATAAAAGTCTCACCTTTCTCTGCTTTTTCATCTGTTCCAGGGCCTGAGCTTGATTGGCTGCCCACAGAAGAAGGCGGAGCTAAAAGGCTTTTTAGTTCTTCGTTACCTTTGGCAACATCTCCACCTTCAGAGCTATTGAGGGAGTCGCTGAGGGCTGAGAGAGAGGAGGACGTGCTCTTGGTCTCACTGAGAGGGCTTCTGGAATTGAGACCTGTGTGGGATGACAAAAAAATACATTCAGGGTCACTTCCTGAATACAAGACAAACTCCGTATTTGAATGACATGATGGTATCAAAGACTCGGCTTAGCTTAAGCCATCAGAGAATTAGGAGGGAACATCTTTTAACACTCAAGGTTTGATAATGAATTCTGTAATGAGTCAAGCAAAAGGGAGAAAAATCCTGCAATTGATTGGCTGGAATATGTATGCCTAGAGCAGTGCAGTATTAAGCCTTAAAAGTCAGGGGAGGTGGGCTCTCTTCCCTAAGAGGCACTCTTGTGGGTTTAGCCTGACTTCTGTATCCAAGCAGCCAGAACACTCAAGCCTGCGCTCTTATTGATCTACATTGTGCCTGAGAGCAGCAGGGGAGGGGGGCTGCCTAGGTCAGGGCCGCCACAGCTAAGATGGCGGGAGAATCTCAGGCCATGGCTCTCCCCTAAGGCTCTCAGAGCTCACGAAATGGCCGATACCAGCTCGTACACGCTCTTCGCTCACATGTTAAGACTTCCGTTCCTTTGAAAGAACACATGCGGAATACAGAGTAGGTGGTCATGTTTAATCTTTTGTCAGCTGCAATGACATCTTTGAATACAGATGCGTTGTGTGACTTGTATGCATTATGAAGAGCAGGACTTCATCTCCGTAAATGTGAACTCAACGGCCTCTATAAGGCTACTGTAAGCGGCAGACATGGCTTGAAATATCACAACGAATTAGAGTATGGGTTTAGCTGAACACCTGCTGTAAAAAGAGCACTATGTGGATGTGCCAGGCGGGCACATCAGCGACAGCCGCAACTCTCTGTCACCTTCCTCAGCAGGAGACAAAGAAGTGCAGGCTGGTAGGCGCTGACCTGAGGTCAGCCAATCTGCAGCAAGAGGTGTCTCTGGCAGGGCGTTAAATCACAATTGACAAACCAACTTGTTCTTTTGCTGTCACTCTCAGAGCTCACTGTCTTTACGAAAGTGGACTCGAGCTCCGCGGAGTGAGTGTGGGAGACGTGGCGGAGTTGGGCTACTTGGATGGTCAGTTGTGAGAGACTAGGGCTATTGATTTTTCAGCCTCCAGCCTCTGTGAGGCCTGGAGTCTAATAACACCAGGCCTCACAGTTAAATAAAAACTCACACACCCACTCAAATGCGAACCTTTAGTCAGTTCCATTTCCACTTTCTGTGTCAACAACGTGATCACTAGCACCACCAAATGGGACTGAAAAAATAACCATGGTTTTCAAACAGGTTTTCCACACACTCCAACCCCTCCATCCACTTCGTAAGCTGTTCAATGTTCAGTCAAACTGGATTTCCTGCCGCAACCCAACATCTTGCAAGTAGACAAACTGACACAATATTTTGAGGTTATGCTGAGAGTAGCAACACATTCGACAACATGGGTTTACACTGGGAAAGCAATCCAATCGAATGTGTTTTCGACTACCTCTGGAAAGAGTTGAAAGTATACAAGCTCAAAACATTTTAGACTGCGTTTACATCTGTATTTAGTGCTGTCCACTTTTTATTGGATTGGCGAAAATGCTTCTTATACCAGGTGTAAACAAGGCCAAAGGTTCACAAAACAGTTTGAAACTTGTTAGTCGATTAAAGGTCCTCTATAGTCAATTTTATCCCTTAAATCTTTGATCACCAATACATATTTAAAGGGGTGGTAAAATGCCATTTTCACAAGATAATAAATCTCTGATGTCCCCAGAGTGTGTTTGTGAAGTTTTAGCACAAAATATCCCACATGGATATTTTTGTATAGCATGTTAAAGTATCACTTTTTTAGGGTTTGCAAAAACGCACCGTTTTGAGCCTGGCCCTTTAAATGCACATGAGCTGCTGCAGTGGGTGGGGTTTCAAGAGCTTGCATGTGTTAGCAGCTGCGATTTCCTCACACATACACACTAAAATGAAAGAAACTGTTCTCCCTTTAATGTTAAAACAGAGTAAGTCAAAGATAGAGAGACTCAAGAAGAAGTGACAACTTGTAGAATTCAACAGGACGTCTCTGAATGGTTAGTTGATGAATTTATGTTGCTCATGTGGAGTTAACTATCTTCAATTAGCATATTTTCATGATAAATCGCTTGTATAGGAACTGTTGTGAGATGCACATGGAGTCAATTTCTATTGTATGTGAAAAGATGGATGCTAAAGTTTAAGTTGACTCACAAACATACTCTTATACAACAATTTTTCCTCTTCTCAACATGGACTGCGTACATTTTAGGGTTGGTGATGTCACTAACCCGGGAGGAAGCTTGTGTAGTCCCTACCAGCCGTTTGTTGTAGTCCTTAAAAACGATTTCTTTAAAAGCAAATATCTTCCCTTGCTTTGAACTTTGAGCGTTGTAACTTTGATAATGTCGTCCTTTAACAGTTTGAAACAGACTAACTCAGTCAGTGAATTCTTCAAAACCATTTCACAAGCTCTGAATCAGTTCACAACTGATTCCTTTATAATGTCAATGCTACGTGTTTGATTCAAACTCTGTAATTTGTCAACTAAAAAAGAAAAAAAAAAGAAAAGACATTTGGCTCAAAAATTATTTAATTTTAGGAGCCCATGACTCTCTTGTAATTTTTTTTTTTTTGTCTGAAGTCCTATACTCAGAACATATCTAGTTATACCGTCAGCAGAATCATTTTCAGTTTCAAAAGAAAAATGCAAATATTATGATGTACTAGTGCCAGGGTTTACCAAATGTTTAAAACAAGATCAGAGAGTATGTTGGACACGCTGCAGAAAAGAACGGGCAGGTTTATGCTGGTTAGCTATGGAACCAGCATTGTCAAGATGTTCACTAGCAAAACTGGTTAACCAGCATGTTCTTTCTGGAAAAGATGGTTGAGCTAGATAGTCATGCTAAATGAGCTAGCCAGGTGTACACACTAGCATCCAAAACACAACATTTCAAAAGGTAATGTTTACAATGTAAGAATAGCGAAATCTTACCTGCATGCCCTGCACTGATGTGAGCTTTCATCTCGGCCTCGTCCACCGCCACATACTCACAGGTGCTACAGCAGAGAGAGAACATCCACTGCTCTTTGTCCACATGAAGAGACATATGACTAACAAACTGAGCGTTAAACTCTGTTTGGAAGCCGCAGACATGGCAGCTGTAGTAGTAGGGGCAGTTTTTGAGCTCTGGGCCATCGTTGGTCACAGCAGTAACAATCTGCTCAGCATCTGTGTTCACCAGTTTGACTGAGTGGATGGTGAGGTGCTGGTTGAGGTTGGCTCTGCACTTAGCTGCATATGGACACAAATGACACTTATACTTCCTCTCTTCTGAAAACAAAAGACAAAAAGAGGAGCTCTTTTAAAGCAAACAGATTGATAGATTGAATTTATGATGTTGATAGATGATGTTTATAAGGTGTCCCTATTCTAAGATCAAAAGATCTCCACTCTTGAGGTTCACCATCCCTACAGGACTTTCTATTTATTTATTTGTTTTGTAGTCCAGACTGATATGTATTTGGATGGACCGTGATCAGACTGTTCATTGATGCTCCTCAGGGACCTGCGGGAATGTGACTGTTTAAGGATCAGGCGAGGCTGGTCATGGTTGTGTTGTGCTCCAGGGGAGCTTACAGCTCAGGGAGACTTCCTTCCATATTAATTACTTTGGTACTTTTCCCACCAGGAATAATCAGTAGCCTAATCTCTTTAAAGGTGGGGTAATCTAGTCCAGTGAATCTTATTTACTTACCTACGGCATTACTTGTCCTAATGACAACATACACTGTTGTTGGACACGTATGTGAAATGTTCAAATATAACACTCAACGAAGCTTGATTTAAGTGCAAATGCACTTAATCTGGTAAACTGATAAAGGCTGTTAGCTAAATAAGTAGTAGTTGTAGACAAACATATGTATAAATGAAGAGTTCAGATCCAAAAGCCTCTAAATGCCATTTGAAATTTTCTTCTTTAATGATGATTTTTATCAAACTTGTATATTTAAGTTCAGTAATTTCACTTAAATAACAATTAATAGGTAATTATCATTGCCATTTAAGTGAAATTACTGAACTTAAATATACAAGCTTGATAAAAATCATCATTAAAGAAGAAAATTTCAAATGGCATTTAGAGGCTTTTGCATCTGAACTCTTCAAATGTAGTACAACAAGGCCACTTGCTCACAGTCCAAGTCCTGCTGAAAACACAACTCCATACCAGCATAGATGGACCAGAAACATGTAGCACGAATTCTCACCTGTGTGTAGTGAGAGATGCCTGGAGAGAGTCTGTTGGCGACCAAACACTTTGCCACATACAGTGCAGGGAAAGAGCTGTTCATTGAGTCTCCATTGGGTAAGTCCATTTCCTGGCTCACTACCCACCTTGTCTGGATCTGCATACATAAAAAAAGAAAAAAATAATTGGTCTCATTCCAGTTTGAAATCTTACAATGTTGCATCTCAAATTGCTCGAGACATTGTAGCAGTGATTGCTCTAGACATCCTTGAGATCATAATACACATGCTCTACGAGAACATTTACTTTTGAATTTGTCTGAAATTCTTGAAATATCATACAGAAATGGGGACTAATAATTGCAGATACAACAAGAAACCAAGAGACAAGGAGGTTGGCAAGAGGTCAGTGTGTGTTCTGTCACTGTGTTGGATAATATGTTGATGAGTCTATACATCCAGATCAGGGAGCCAACAAGGTGTTTTTTTTTTTTTTTTTATCTTGACATTGGACTGTGCTCCTTTTTCACCTTTCATTAGAAGAGCGAGAGTGGGGAGAGAGAGAGAGAGAGAGAGAGAGAGAGAGAGAGAGAGAGAGAGAGAGAGAGAGAGAGAGAGAAGAGAGAGAGAGAGAGAGAGAGAGAGAGAGAGAGCATGCCACACAAGTGGAGGAGACCAGCTGAATTAACCTTCTGATGAAGGTGGTTGGCTTGGCGTCAAATTAAAATGCAGCACCACACCTTTTCTCTCCCCGGAAGGAGGGAGAGAGAGATAAATAAATGAATATATAAATAATTATATAAACCAAAGATAAATTCCGTCATGATGCAACACAGCTCCCTCAAATAATGTCTGGTGCAATATGAACGTCTGCCTGACCATTATTCTGTATGATATGAAGAGCAGAGGCAGAGAGGATGCCAAATGTTAAGCAATGTTTCTTTACAAGCCAAAACAAAACAGAAATAGGTATAGTTCTTTTAAAAAGTCAGCGATTTACAACAAAAAGTGTCTTTAATCATGTCAAAGTATTCAGAAATGAATGTTTTGGGTTTGTAGGTCATATCAATGACTCAAGGGTTTTTAAGTTCTGCATGTACCGCAGCATTCTGATCCCTTCAATAAACATGCAAGGGGCTTTTGGATATGCAGCGGGTGTGTGCCTGTCCCTTTGGACTTGTGGTTTGCTCATAAATAGGCACATTTTTTACAAATGCTGTCATAAGCAATGCAGCCTCAGGATTGATGGGGGCATGGCGAGGAAAAGGGGGGCAAGTGGTTGGGGAGAAACGGCATTTTTTTGGCATATCAGAGAGGATTTAATGGTGGCAATTAAAGAGCAGATGCACTGGCCTTGGATGCAAGACCTGAAGGACATTTTCATGGGGCTGCTCGTATCTGCCAGAGACCAAACCAAAAGTCCTGACGGGAATAGTGTCTCAAAGTGGCCCAATGGGAGGGGTTGTCTGACTTGTCGGCACGTTTCCTCAAGAAGTCACAGGGAACGATGCTAAAAGCGCCCCTTTACTCCACACACCAATCTTGGTTGAAAGACTTTCACGTGTCCTCGGATAAATATATATTGTCTACAGGGCGATCTAATGTCAGGGTGTCAATTTCGTTGTTATCATGCACAGAAATTAGTCCAAGAGAACCCGTTAAAACTAATGTAAGCCATCTGTCCTATGTTAAGTTCTGAAATCCATCATTATTTTAAAAGACATAAGGATAAGTGATGTCTTGCTTGCCTGCTCGTTTTTAACTGCTGATGTATTACTTGCCTCAGAAAAAGGAGGCACTTTACTTCAGTTTTAAGCCAACAGAGCAAAAGTAGGAAAATTATGTCCCAGAAGAAACTTTTATTGCTCAGACGCTACTCTTTCATAGATCAATGGAGTTCTCAATTATGTTTTAAACTCTCTTAGGTGAAATAAAAATAGTCACAAATGAGACAATTGTTGATATGCAGTAAAAGCATACCACTTGTATAGCAATGTGAATAGTATAGCTTAGATCATTTGGCCTTGAAAGAATCTGATGAGAAATATTTGAAGAAAAAAGACGACACCATTGCAGTGTGTAGCTTCAGCTGCAACAAAGGTGAAAGCGAGACTACCTACATTAGAAAAATTTGTCAGTTAAAAAATATTACAGATTGGTTAAAAGCTTTCTCTATGCCTCCCTATACTCGTGTGTTCAGTGTGATTAATAAGCTTCGTGACGTGAATCACCTAAACAAACAGCAAAGCAGGTCTCGTTACATCCACTTGTCTGAGAAAAGTGTTGACGGCGATATCTATGGGCATGTAAGGTAATCAGCTAAACTAGCTAGTTCTTTTTATTGTTGGCCTTTTAGTCAATTTAAATATGTAAATTTGAGCAAAAAAAGACAAATAAATCCATCTGCATATGCAATGGACTTCTTTGACTGCTCTTTTGAAGGCATCTTGAGTAAAACTACACATACAAAAGGCCTGAACCGAAAACAATGCGACATGATTTACAGAATACAGAAGTTAGTGAGCATAGTTCAACTAGTAAACATAGCTTTATTTAATTAATTTGTATAAATATACCGGTAATTGTGTTATCGTGAATTCTTTCGACCACAGTAATCACGTAGTGAAAATCTGATATCCCGATAACCCAACTCTATAGTGAGAATACATCAGAGAGATAGACTTTAAATTCAACATTTGCTCTCTATTTATTTGTACTTCCATCATTTGTCTTAAAGGGATAGTTCACCCAAAAATGTGAAAATTTTTGTCGTCATTTACTCGTTCCAAACCTGTATGACTTTCTTTTTCTGTGTAACACAAAATAAGGCACTTCCAATCAAAAGTAGTCACAGATATTTCTCAATATATGAAGAGTTCAGATGCAAAAGCCTCTAAGTGCCATTTGAAATTTTCTTCTAGAATGATCATTTTTATCAAGCTTGTATATTTAAGTTCAGTCATTTCACTTAAATGTCAATGAAGATTACCTATTAATTGTTATTTAAGTGAAATTACTGAACTTAAATATACAAGTTTGATAAAAATCATCATTAAAGAAGAAAATTTCAATTGGCATTTAGAGGCTTTTGCATCTGAACTCTTCATATCTTCTTTTGTGTTCCAATGGAAGAAAGCCATGCAGGTTTGTAACAAAATGAGGGCCCCTCTCGCTGACCTGCATAAGAGATAAAATAGAATATTTGAATACAATATTACTTTTTTAGTGTCTTTTTTATCAAATAAATGTAACAATGCTGAGCATGAGAGATTTTCAAACGCATTAAAAAATCTTAACAAATCATAAACTTTTAAATGGTATGAAGTATATTTTTCATTTACAAGTATTAATTTAGCTGACACTTTTATCCAAAGCGACTTATAAATGCTATACATGTCAGAGGTCGCACGCCTCTGGAGCAACTAGGGGTTAAGTGTCTTGCTCAGGGACACATTGGTGTCTCACAGTGGATTCAAACCTGGGTCTCTCACACCATAGGCATGTGTCTTATCCACTGTGCCATCACCACCATTTTGAAAAAAATGAACAGTGGTCACAGATATTTTTCACTATATCTTCTTTCATGTTCCACAAATGGAAGAAAGTCATACAACATTTTTGAATTAAAATGAGGATGAGTAAATTACAACATGTTTTACATTTTTGCATAATTTATTCTTACATCTCCATACACCTCTGACACCTTTGAGCACTTGTTGATATCAAACTTAGAATTACCGGTTGATGTTTTTACCACATTTCAATCTTAAAGATTCAACTTGATTAGTATTGCCACACTAGCAGCATGAATTAGCATCGCTAAACTGCATAATTAAATAACGATGCCATGTGTGTGCCGTCTCCCAGCCGTCCCCCGCGCTGACCTGCGCTGCATAAGAGCTTTAATTAAAACTACAGTGGGTGTTTTGCCCTCTGCTTCAATCAATGAGCGAGTTTAGAAAAGGCAACACACAATCAGACACAGGGCACTGAATCAGCATCGTCACCCTGGGGCCCACGGTTCCACTGAGTCACACCGCTCATATGAACCTGTGCGTCTGACTCAAGTTTCACCAAGCGGCGGTGCGGCGTGATGTGATGCTGACAGCTCTGGTGTGACACAGAGCCTGGGGGCTGCCAGGGAAAAGATGGCACCTTCCCACAATGCCTCAGTGGGGGGACATGAGCGAACGGATGCCTGTGCAATGCTTATGAATCTCACCTAATACCTTCGTTTTCTTGTTGTTGATTCATTTTTCTCAATCTATCTCCCTACTTCCCTGTTGAAAATATAGTCAATATATGCGGTTTTGGAAAGCAGGTAACAACCAGGCTTCTTAACAAGCTTAAAGCATTCGTTCCCCCAAAACTTAAAAACGTAATTTATTCACCCTTATACCCTATGTAGTAACGTTTAACTACGTCACCTTAAAATAAATAAAGTGTTACCCTTTTCTTTAAAGAAAATAATATTTTTGTTTTCCAAAGATGCATTAAAGGGATACTCCACTTTTTTTTTTTTGGAAATAGGCTCATTTTACAACTCCTCCAGAGTTAAACTGTTGAGTTTTTCAGTTTTCGAATCCATTCAGCCGATTTTCTTATATTTAGAAGAATATCAGTAACCAGACAGTTTCTGGTCTCATTGACTACCATAGTATATATATTTTTCCTACTATGGAAGTCAATGAGACCAGAAACTGTCTGGTTACTAATATTTTTCTATTCTAAATACCAGAAAATCGGCTGAATGGATTCAAAAACGGTAAAACTCAACTGTTTAACTCTGGAGGAGTTGTAAAATGAGCCTATTTCCCCAAAAAAGTGGAGTATCCCTTTAAATTGAACAAAAGTGAATTGTTTTAACGTTACAAAAATTTATATTTCAAATAAATGCTGTTCTTTCTGTTTATCAGTAAATCCTGAAAAAAAATATTTTACTGTTTTTTTTTAACAAATGATTGCAGCCTTAGTGAACATCTGAGACTCGTTTCAAAAACATTTCAAAAATCATACAGATACAGTTTTTTTGTGCATTTTGAAACAAGATACTTTGAAGAATGTTTCAAAGGTTTTTCTCCGTATAATAAAAGTCAATGGGGTCCAAATTGTTGTTTTGGACCTCACTGACTTCCATACTATTCACAAAAACCTTTGAGACATTCTTTAAAATATCTGTTCTGGGTGAGTAAATGATAATATAATTAACTATCCAGCTAGCTCCTCATTCAGCCAGCTGGATGCAGGTTAGCAACACGTTTGGGGTCAAATGTACAAAATTCACAATCCTGCAACAATGAAATTAAGGCATTGGTGCTTAATTGAGACACTACAGCATCTACATCAATGCCTTGAAGTGGTTAATGATTTAATTCATGTTATTAAAGAGAGATGAGACAGCCTCCTCAGTGATGCTGAAGATGACTTGGGGCAAGAGGCAAGGAGAGAAGAGCAGTCTTACACACACACAAACACAAAATGACACAGACCAAATGAACTTAACTATACTCATGCAATTACGTGAAACATATACAATTAAGATGTAAAAGCAGACAATTATGTTCATCTGATGCATACAGTATAAATAAACATAGAACATTCTATACATAAATGATTAAATTAGCCATACAGCCATACACACAAACAAACATCGATTAAGTTTATCTTTGGCATAAATACAAAACTATTTTCGAGCAATTCATTATTTTTCAACCATGGACTGTGCTGTTAAAAAAATAAATAAATAAATAAATAAAAATTAGAGCTCTTTGTCTTAACTAAGGAGTGGGAGTTCCTACCCACACCGGGTCATAAGGTGTTAAGACTCTGTTAGCAATGAAAACGCCAAAGAAAGATGGAGTAACTGAAAGAATTACAAAGAATAAAGAGAGATGAAAAAAGATGGGCATGGGTCAGAGCCGCTCTTATGTGATTTGTGTACGTCTGCTTTATGTCTGCGCGCAAAAATGAACGCATGTCTGAGTGTGTAGTGAATTAACTTTCACGCACCCTGGACACGAAAAACCCAATCATTTTTTCATTAACTGGTGTAGGGAATCGGGCCAGGCGAGCGCAAACTAATTACCCTTTGCCAGAGGGGCCAGTAGAGGGAAGCAGGGAGTGCCAGCTGCCCAGTGCAGCGGTCTCAAAGCTGGGTGGGAGGACGAGGGGCCTCTGTAGCCTCGCACTAGATGAGAGAGGCGGCTTGTGTGCATAGATCTATGTAGATATGAGCAGGGTCCAAAATGAACATCAAATCCACATAAAAATGACTTGTTAATGGTCAGTTGCTTTAAAATTACATAGGGCCTACCTCAAACTGTACAAATCAGTGATGCCAGACATACAAATATTTACTAAAACATGTTGCGATATAGATGTTTTGTTTATTTTGCTTTTACCTGAGTGGAATTATTGAATCAGAATTATTGGGATTTTTTTTTCTCCGGATGTTGTTGACTATTCTTCAAACTAAGGCTCCAAAACATATTTGTAATAAATATAATATGACATGCAATGTCTGTTATTGTGGCAAGCAGTGAAGGGCTAAGAGCCGTGGGGATTGAGTGAGGCCGGTGGTGCGAGTGCTAATGGTAGCCACCTAAGCGGCACACCGGTCTCGAGTCCCACGGAGGAACTCCGGAAGTATAAAAAGAGTGATGACAATGGAAGACCAGGCCTGGACTTTATGTTGTTGCATCGTTTTAGTTTATGTCCGTGAGGGTCTGTCGCTTTACTTTCATTTTTTATTTAAAGTGACACTATGCAGTTTTTTTAGCTTAACTGAACAGCTTCTGAGTTATTGAAATGGTTATATGACTTCTTTCAGTTTAAATAGTGGCCGTCTGTTGTGACGCGCACAGTCTTCACATGGACGCGCGATTCAGTCCGTTGCGGAGAGACTCACTATATTTGTTACGGTGAAATCACAAAACCTAATGCACAAAAAACGTGTACCTGCTTGATATACAACACTAATAAACAATAAGTTTTGATGAGGAAAATAAACTATACTACTAGTGCAGATTAGAACCCAGAACCTCGGGCTCTGACACGCTTGGCAAAAGTTCTGCCACTGGACCATTAAAGTAAATGGGGATAATAGTCGGATCTATGTATTTAATCACGTGAAAATTCTCACCACTAACATCACAATTAGATCTCATTAAACACAATGTACTATTGTATACTATGTAACACGTCACGTCACGCTCTGCGTGAGTGGTATTTACGACAGTACTTCACAGCGACTCTAGGGGTCGATGTTTGACAAAAAACGGAATTCCTGCATAGTGTCCCTTTAAGTTTATTTTGTGATTAAAGTTTTACGTTGAACGAATGCTAGTTCTCGCCTTCATCTTCCCTGAACTTAAACATTTTTAAATATGCATAGGAAACACTGAAATAATCCCAACAAATCCTAACAACCCTAACAAAAATCAAAACATGATAAAAAAAATAATAAAATAATAGTGTCAGTATACTTTCGCACCGGAGAAACCTTTCAATAGTTCCCAGAACTATTAGCAAATGTACCCAGATTTTGCTGTGTTCGTACCACATGGACTTGGAATGATTTTAGTCTTAGGAACTCCTTTTTGAAGGAACTAAATTAGCTCCTTGCCTCCTACTTCAGATTAGGATCTAAAACCACACTGTAGTAACTACAACTGAAGCTAGTGTACGCTGATTGGCCGAAGATATGCAAAACACCAGCGCCCGTCATTTAAAAAAAGAAAAAGAAGAAAAAAAAAGGGGTTTCCCACAGATTTTAGCCTATTTACTTACTCCAGAAACTAACTCTATGAAAATGGAAAACAGTGATAGATGGGCCTTTTAACCTTTACGCTGAGGAGAAAATCCAAAGCAACTTTGAGGGGACCAAGCCAAACCTGATTATGTATTTCTGCTCAGCTCTGGACACTGGACATCAGCCACATGGCAAATGCTAATACTTTTTCATATTATGTCTACTTTCTTTGTTTAACAGATCTATTTAATAACATATTAAACAGATCATAAGCTAATGGAGAATGGGAGCGCTGTGTGCTCAGGCTCTGGCGTTAAGATAAAGGTCCGCCACGCCGTCAAAATAAAAGTCACAATAACAAGCACAGCTTACTTCACTTCAGAGTTCCTACTGGTGGTGCAAATGCAACCAGGAAAATGTTCCTATGGGAACCTTTAGTTCTGGTGGTTAGTTCCAAGAACTAAGTTCCTAGAACTACCAAGTGCGAAAGCTCCTATGGGCAGTAAGAAATATTTATGACCGGTTACTAGGTGTCAATTATGCATGCTGGATGAGTGAGGTAAGGTTCTTGGCTGGTGCAGAGGAGAGGTTCTTACCTTGCTGGGCAACCCTGCTTGATGATCCGGCTTCAGCTGGGGAAGAGCTCTTGGAGCGCGTGCTGAAAGGTGATTGTCTAAAGCGGTCGTCTAGGAAAGGGCTGTAAAATCACAAGCTACCATTAGATTCACTAAATGTGTGAAGCTAAATTCCGGAAGCATAACAGGCGCACAACAGTAAACCTACCTGTGTATGCCGAATGATGCATTGTCTTTGTTTTCGTTTGCTCTACTTACTTTTTCTGAAAAGAGAAAAAACAAAATGGAATTAAACTCAGAACCGGTTTTGTAAAGTTGTAATAAAAAAAAAAATACCACTAGTAGGTGTAAATATGGTAATTTTCTTTAATAAATATGTTTTTTTTGAATAACTATTCATTAGTAAAGCTGACCAATTATCCATCCCTGATGAAAAAATAAAAACAATCAACAATCAAACAACATCTAGTTTCACCAATATTGCTTTAAAATCATTGTTTACCTATACAATTTATTTGTTAATTTTAATCTTATAAAAGTCAATAGCTGCTAATAAATTCAATAATTTTATAATTTATAGTCTCAATTTCAGTTTATTTTAAATTGTCAACCAGCTAGAAAAGTATAAAATTCCAGTTTTTCAGTAAAAATAGAAACATCTTCAAAACAAGATACATTTACATTATAATCAGAACCTATATTGATGTTCATTTCCAACAGTTTTTTTTTTTTTTTAAATCTATCAAAACTTAGTGGGGTGTCATTTTTTTTTTTTTGTAAGTACTCAATCCATTGAAGATTACATATTGAATATGCATATTGATTTTTTGACAGTCTTTTCAGCAGGGATTGCAGTGGTTCGGGTTTAAAAAGACAAACTTCAATTAAAACACCACAAGACAGAGGGCAAAAGAGAACAGTATCTCATGTCTTTCTGTCTATCTGCCTGTCTTTCTCTCTTCTGGTGGTCTGGTAATGACCTTGCTCCCTGGGTGGCACTTCCTAAGCCCCCTCTCCCTGACACCCTCTCGGTCACACGGCTCACAGAGGATGGAAGGGCTCTCTGCGTTGCCATGACGATGCTGCACAGGAGCAAGAGGGAGAGAGAGAAAGAGTGAGAGAGAGAGAGCGAGAGAGAGAAAGAGACAAGGGAAGTGTGTGCAACCGAGTGTGCTTGAGCCAGAATGTTTGAGAACAATCTGAGGGAGTCGAGGGTTGAGGGGTTATACATACACACTGTGCAGCTACACACCTCTCCCATGGGGTAGGGGGGAGGTGGTAGGGTGCGAATGGTGTGCGTGTGAGGCTTGTGCATATATATATATACAGTATATATATATATGTGTGTGTGTGTAGGGGGTGAGTTTTTTGTGATCGGCTTCCGAGGTGCTAGATGGCATTTAAAGAGAGCCGTAGCTGGCAGGGAGGAGCGCTGGGGGCAGGTTTGTCTCTGCTAATCCTCAGAACGCTCTTGGAAGAAAAGCTCAATCCTGCCATCATTTAACACCACAAATATCCCTCTACTCTCTAGTGTGTCAGTGCAGCAATCAGAGAAGACGATGAAAAAGAAAACATGAAGACTGTTACTGCAGAGAGCTCTTTTTAAAACGTACAGTCCACCCTGTTTCTTCTTTCGACTTACCAGACAATTTGAAAAGCAGCTCAGAGGCCATTTTGACTGATATGTCTTGGGAGAAAAGGTCATTTTGGGGGCGGGGCAAGGGATCTGGGAGGTTGACCATTGGCTCTTTCTTCTCACATGCTCCTGAAGTGCCAAAGCCCAGCAGATGAGAGGAGGGTGGGGCCAATTCTAGGGGCGGGTCCACTTCCATAGGCTCCGCCTTCACTATGACGTTCTGTATGCAAGCGTCTTTGTTATTCTCTGAAAAGGCAAATTAAAAAGAATGTTATTCCATTTGCAAATAACCATCATTACACTGATCTAATTAGCATTGTATGCTAAGTGATTTCAACAAACAAAATTGTTAAACTTTAGCTTTAGACATAGATTTCAAGTAATGAAAGCTTTTTGCAGAAGTGGCAGAACAATGAGCAGCCTATATTTGGCAACTGCATCACTGGTGCAGAGTGGTGTCATTTGCGCATGTGATAGTCAGTTGCAGTCCTGAGGCGAGATCGGACAGAAAGGTGCTCGGATGACTCTGGATGCTCCTTGGAAAAAGTTACCACTAAGGTCTCAAGTCATTTTGAATGAGACTGAGAAAAACAAAGAGAAACACAATCCCATAAAATTGCAGCCGATCCACCACAGGTGATACAATTTATTCATTTTAGTTTTCATGTTTTATTTTAATATATTTTAATATGTAATTTATTCCAGTGATGGCAAACCTGAGTTTTCAGCATCATTACTCTTAACGTCTTAGTCTTCAGTGCCACCCGATCCTTCAAAAATCATTCTAATATGATCACTCAGAACTCAAGAAAAGTGGGTCAAATTTACCCAACATGCTGTGGTTTTTGAAATATAGACATTTTTCCCAAAACCCGGAAATACGGGGTAATAAATAATAAACATGAACAATGAGGGTTAGTGAATGGTGACAAGTACAGAAGATCACATGATCAAAAACATCCCGCCAGATAGCCTGAATCATTTCTGTCGAACTTCATCAACAGGGAACTGACGAGGGAAGGAATGAAAAAGGCAGATATGGCTGCTTTTGGGAATAACAAAAAACAACTCTTACTAGTTGCCTGCGCTATCTGTTCTAACCGGAGCGGAAGAAGATCACCACGACAATCCGGTCACAAATACGGAAGTTGTGAAATAGGTCTATTAATCAATAATCAACCCTCATCAATGTAATTTTTATTTTTCTTGCTTATAGGATGGGATATATTTTATTTTTTTGTATCATTACGTAAATAATGAATAAATAATTTTGACTTTTTGATAAACATTTTTATAAATAATATTTATTTTCTTGAAACTTTTATGAATTACTTCTACAAAACAAACAAGAACAAAACACTAAACTTGGTTATTTACAAAAAAAATGAAAACAACAGGTTTGGTAATACTTTAGTTTAGGGTCAAATTGCCACTATTAGCTAGTTGCTATAGCATGCATGTTAATAGGATTTGGGCTAATTATTAGTACTTATAAAGCACATTTAATGCCTTATTCTACACGACCATATTCTACATCCCTTAATCCTGCCCAATACCTAAACTTAACAACTACCTTACTAACTATTAATAGCAGTAATTAGGAGTTTATTGAGGCAAATGTCATAGATAGTTAGTTTACAACGCTAATCTAAAGTGTGACCACAGGTATTATTTTACTAAGCTCGTATGAAAAAGCATATATTGACTACAACATAATCAGTTTTTACTGTTTAATTGGTTATCTCTTGTTTTTGCATGTGTTCATAATTTCTATGTCATTGCGTGATGAAATATCCCATAGAAAGTCCTATAGACAGTTAAGGAAGGACCTGTGCCATGGCAATAAAAAAAAACAAAAAAAAAACATGGAAGAGCCACGACAGGGCAAACAAGACAGACAGTTAGTGAGCTCATAGGAACTCCACAGTTCTTTTAATCAAAATAGCATCGAAATGTCCTGGTAATCACCCACATTTTCTGCATTGTTTGTGCTAAACCAAGAAGCAAGATTTTGTAACATTTAAGCCCCCCTGGCCAAAGGAATCATATACATCAAACCACTGTCATGTGCAACATATTTAAATTTGAGCCGGGTTGTCTGCTTTGTGACTCATTTGATTTTTAAACTGCTACAGAGACAAGGGCATCATTGAGATAAGGCTTTTACCAAAGGCGGGTCAAGCTGAAGCAGATGTCTATAATTTGGCTTAAAAAAGGGGGTTTAAAATCTGGTCAAAATGACTCAGAATGTTTTTTTTTTTTCTTACTCACTGCTCAAGGCTAATCCAAAGCCAAAAAGAAAGAGAACAACAAAACAAAGTACCTCCTTCAAATACAATCAATTCCTTGTCAATTTCAAAAAAAGAAAAAAAGAAAAAAAAAAGAAATGCATTGCGCCAATCCAAAAAATGCCAAACGTTGGCTGGATACCTGGTGCTTTGTGTTTTGTTTTTGTACATTTGAAGTCATAAAATGCAGTGGTTTCAAGCAGAACACGGCAATGAGGGTTGGACTTGACAGCATATTTACAAACTTCTAACGGTTTCAAGAATGTTCTATGGTTAGCCAAAAAAAAAAAAAAAAAACATGGAAGAGCCACGACAGGGCAAACAAGACAGACAGTTAGTGAGCTCATAGGAACTCCACAGTTCTTTTAATCAAAACCAGCTCTTGTAAACTCGCTCAGCCTTTCTGACATAGAAAAACAAAGAGGTTTGCTCCCTGCGTTCGAATCTGAAAAAAGGAGGTTAGGAAAACGTTTAGCCTGTCCTTCTTATCACATCAGACATCTGACAGTATGTACAGCTGAGCGGTAGATGGCATATGCTTCTCAGGGTTGACCACGCTCGATCAGACAGCTGGGGAGGGAGGCTGAGGGGGGTATAATCATATGAAATTTGTCTGGCCGGAGACAAGGAAGCAAGAGATTGTGGGTAGGCCGGGTGACCTCCACCCCTCCCGTTAACAGCGAGCGTTATTGGGCAGGGTCTGTCAGAGTGTTGTTGTCTGGCTTTGACCTAGATAGTGAGTATAGTGTATGTTTACTGTGTCTGAGGGTGTGCAAGGGTCTGTATGGGTTTGTGTGTGGGAGGGGGGTGGGGGGGTCAGTATTGTGCCCAGGTGTCAGGAGCTGGAGGAGGCAATGGCACACGGGGACACTGACAACCACTAGCCCGTTAATCCCTTAATAAAGTGCCTGGATACAGATTGAGGGACGGGGTCATTTAGGGGACACTCAGTCTCGCAACACACACACACACACACACACACAGCAATGCACTCTCGAACTGGGTTCAGTGACGTCAGTAACTGCTTTCAAATGCATTTGCACGCATGTACTGTAAGTAGAAAGAGTGATGTAGAGAGCGGGTCACAAAGAGGAAGAGAGCACAACCCTAATCGGCATGTGTTTTGAAAGCATTTAATATAGCCAGTGTGTTAAATATGCAAAATTATCATGAGTAAATAAATGTGCGAATACAGAGAGGAAAATACAAACAAACACACTGAAAGCGCACTAGTGCAGGGAGGTTAAACCAAGGCTGACCACTGTCAACTATCTGTTTAGCCATCTGGTCTATCAAAGATTCCTGCCTGTTAATTCTCTCCTGTGAGCTCAGAGAGTCTTACACCCATGGAAAACAAATAGAAAATACAGTTACATCGATTCTGTGGTCAAATGGTTAGCACATGTGCTACAGACCTGTTGAATTTGGCTGCTCATATGCTTATTCCCCGATAGCGACATCACAACGAAATTGGGGCAGTGTTAAATAAAGCCTTTTAAATAAACTTGTATATTCTCCAAGGATGTTTGTAGTTTCAAAAACTGTACCAGTACGTCTCTTTTGGTTGGGTCAAGAAAAAGTCGGAGTGTACAATATGCGCTTGAATCCGAAGTAAAGGATGCTTTCCTGTTACATAACCTGAAATGTTCACTTCAATAAGCCAAAAGAGGGCAGGTTAAGGTGTTTACACGACAGGAGAAATCAGGCTAATGGGGAAAAATCTAGCTGTGTCGATTTGTTTATGCTTAAGCCATTTATGACCTCACGCCGATAAAGGGAAATGGTTTAATGCATTTACATCACCACGTGCATCGTAGGCTTAAGCGTAATAGGTTTAAAGAATGTGTGATTTCCTGTCTCTGACAACCAAAGGTGGGAGAAGGACAAATTAATGCAAGCAGCCTACTGTACCTACTGCTGTCTGTGTAATCAAACAACAATACACAAAGAGAAAGTCAATTACTTCTCTTGACTGAATAACTTTTGTAGCTTTAACAAGAATCATTGTAAATTAAAACATGCAGCGAAGACTATGGAGTGTTTTATTTTTAAATTTATTTATTACATTTATGGAAGTGATAGACCTATTATAACTGAAAAGTAATGTACTTATGTTTTATTTAAAGAAATAATAATAAGTATATTGTTATCTTGATATAAAATTACTCAAATATGAATTTGATCATTTTGCCATATTGGTCACCCCCCTAAAGTCATCAATACATTGCAAAATCTAAACTGTGGCTTTTAACTGATGCAGTTCTAAACTTGTAGTTGATGTAAAACCTGGATTTTGTTTTTAATCAGCATCAAAATGTTAGGTTAAAATTAATATGACTTCACATTTCTGGCAATGGTCGCACGACGCAGGAAATTCAATGGCAAAGTATTTACTTGGCAACACCCAGGATAATATAGGAATCAACATATAACATTACCACACAAACTCAAACAATCAGTGTTGTGCACTCGAGACTCGGACTCATATTTTAATGGACTCGGTCTTGTCATGGACTCGTGTGCATTTTGACTCGGAATTGACTCATACTCGAACATACTGGGACTCAGACTTATTCCCGAGTCCACTGGAGTCCCATTCAAAATATGTCATATTATTGGATGTTAATATTTCTTTAAATTGTTGTTTGATTGAAACATCCAATGATTGCTGACTTTCTTGTGCACAACTGCACATGACTTGAGACTATAACGTTCTCGGCACGCAAATGCAGCAGGACTATGTATGTATCGAAAATGTCTGCCATATCATCCATAATTCAGTTTGCATATAAAGCCACCGCTTTATATGCAAACTAAATTCCACCGCAATTTCCAGGAAATATTTGTCCCAGGAACTTTTTTCACAGGAACTTTTTTCCCCAGACCGCTTGCTTACTGCGTTTACACCGCGTACTAAAGTACCTGTCCGGGGCAGGAAGATTATGTAGTGACGTTGAACTGCGTGCGACTGCTCTTCCAAGCTTGCGCGTTTGTTTTGAGTTTTGTATGGAGGAGATTCAAGCTTTGCTGCTTTTGTGTGCGATTGGTTTACTAACAAGTTAATTAACAAAACGGCAGAAAAGAGACGAGCACCCACAGCGTATTCAGAAAGCTCGTAATGCTAGACGTTTGTCATCAGCGGACATTGACCGTGAGATGGTGGAGATGAACGCGCGCCACCGGGCAGAAAGAATAGCGCGGTGAGAACCAAACAGCATGTTCAGGACACAAGTCCCACCCCGAAAGTTCCTGAACTGTGAAAAAGTACCACCTCGCCAGCAGGGAAGTTAGGTACATTTGGTTTACTGTTTGAGTATGGTGCCAATTTTATTGTTACCACCAAATATTTTACATATTCTTGAAGATATCTTTAAGTCTGGTTTGAGACCCAACCTTAGGTTATCCAACCTCTTTGGTCTCAGTCTAGACTTGGACTCGACTGTCTTTGGTCTCGGTCTCGACTAGGACTCGACTCTCTTTGGTCTTGGTCTCGACTTGGACTCGACTCTCTTTGGTCTCGGTCTCGACTTGGACTCGACTCTCTTTGGTCTCGGTCTCGACTAGGACTCGACTCTCTTTGGTCTCGGTCTCGACTTGGACTCGACTGTCTTTGGTCTCGGTCTCGACTAGGACTCGACTCTCTTTGGTCTCGGTCTCGACTTGGACTCGACTGTCTTTGGTCTCGGTCTCGACTAGGACTCGACTCTCTTTGGTCTCGGTCTCGACTCGGACTCGACTCTCTTTGGTCTCGTGCTCGACTCTCTTTGGTCTCGGTCTCGACTTGGACTCGACTGTCTTTGGTCTCGGTCTTGACTCGGACTCGACTCTCTTTGGTCTCAGTCTCGACTTGGACTCGACTGTCTTTGGTCTCGGTCTCGACTCGGACTCGACTCTCTTTGGTCTTGGTCTCGACGTGGACTCAACCCTCTATGGTCTCGACTCGGACTCGAGTGAGCTGGTCTCGACTACAACACTGCAAACAATACCGTACAAAGGACTGAGGACTAATGGGCTTAAATACCGGTACACAGTTAACAAAACCAAACCAAAACCGAACGAGACTGTTACAATTTCCTTTAAGCCAGCTTTTTTGCTATTACTCTTTATTTTAAATAATACTTCATTGTTCATTTTTACATGCGGTTTCTCTGTTAATTTGGGCTCAAGCAAACTGCATGTATAATAAAAGTTATCAATAAAGTTAGGAAAAGTACAATTAGGAAAATGCAGCTAAAAATAGCTTTAGACAGCATTTCTGCAGCATGTCATACCACGGGACATGTAAATTTGAAAAAGGATTTCATGTCAACTACCTATAATTATATTATGTGTTTTCTTTCACGCACCAGTATTTCTACGTCAAACATTTCAGAGGCGTCATATAAAAAAGCGAGGAAGGTTGGTGACAAAGACATGCGTCGCAAACTTCATCACCCTCATTTAGACAATAAAGGCATGAATCAACCATCGTTGGCACTGCATCCGTTTGGCATACTAAACAATCTGACAGCCTCAAAGCATTAGCCATTCAACACATGCAAACCCCACTTGTCACATGCACTTTGATGCACTGTACAGTAGCCTGAGAATATGAATTTGGAGATGAGACCGTGAGAGAGAGAGAAAGGGAATTGATGCACACAGAGAAGATACAAATAGGGAAAGGAGGTGGAATCGTGATGAAGCAGATGAAATAAAAATAGAACATCGGGATTGGTTAAAATGTTTGACAAGTGAACAGTCAATTAGGCAGTTTTTTAAAGATTGCGTCTTTAAATTTATTCCATTTTCACAGTACCACTGGCCTTTAAGGCAGATTAGTTGGCTAGTCGATGAAGCATAAGAGGTGCAGACACAGAACAGAATAAATTAAATAACTAGAGTTAAAGAGGAAGAAAGAAACTGAGAGTGTGAGATGGAGGTGGAGGAGGATAGAGAATGAGGTTGTCATTCTGCACTACGTCTCCTCTGGCCCGACGGAAAGGATGACCTGCTTAGACACGAGGTGAAAAGTTCAGTCGCTTCAAAGAGGTCCAGAGCAACCGCAACCCGCAAAGAGACAAGGGAGAGCTGATCCCAGACCAGCGGCCGAACAGCCTCTCAATAATTCAGTACATCATGATGCAACACTCACTTCAGCTCAGCCGGAGAGAGAAAGCAAGAGAGAATCAGTGCTCCACATGCCCCTGAAGAGGCTACTGGATGGATGCAGGGTTGTGCGTTATGCAGGAAATGGTCAAATGGTTGTGCAGGCTTCATAGTGGTTTCATTTCATGTGGAGGTGTACTGTATCTTCACTCTAGATGATGAAAAGACTGTCTTTTTGCAGTCGTAAAATACATGCGGGTAATCGTTTAAGCTGGGGATGGGTAAAGGTGGTCTACTAGTCATGATCCAACAGCCAAGTAGTCAATTGTTTGAGGGTTTTTTTTGGTAAGGAGCATTTAATGGTCATGGTTCAAGTGATGAATTTGGAAATAGTTTGTTATGCTAGTTAGATGTTTGACAATTTGTATGGTAAAAGCTTCTTTAAGACATTGTGTCACTAAATGCATCTTTTTCAATAGCCTCAAAGCATAACTTTTGAAACAAAACAAACAAAACCAAGCTTCAAGATTACATTTTATTATAAGTGTACTGTTGGAATTCCGATGATGTTTGTATTATTAAGCATAATCCGTAGGTATTCATGTTTTGAGAAGACTATTATGGGCTAAATCTAGCCCATTTGTAAAAAGGTTGAATATGTGTCAGTAACTCTGTTAGAGAGTTATTATATGTTTTTGCATTCAACCTATGCTATTTCTTAATAATTAATGAACTATAGATGTATACGAATGTTTCTGGCCAGTGTGTAACAGCTGATTTTTCAACTTCCTTTAAATCAACTAATCCAGAGGTTCTGACACTTTTCCACTTAGTCAACTTCAATGATCACCCTAAAAATATTTCAGAATTGGTCAACTAGAAATCTTTTCAGCATTGGTCAATATGAGATCTTTCATAATGGCATATTATAATTAACATCAATATTTCTGTAGGGTATCTGGGCCGCACCAAAGTGAATCATGGATCATGCAACACCCTAAGGATTGAACCAGAATCATGGTTCATCTGAACACCAATAATGCACATTCTTTTAGACTCTGAACTCGCGAATGTAGACCACAACTTGTGACAATCTAAGTCTAAAATGGTGGTAACAAGTCTGGGACTTTAAGGATCTTTCAGTCACTTTTATGGCTTGGCGATCTTCGCCAGGGACCATCCACACACACACGTTGTGTACACCACACACTAAGAATCTTTCATAGTTTCTTCATCGGCTTCTTCATCTAATGTCATCTAATTTCGTTGTACCTTGTACAATGACAATAAAGAATTCAATTCAGTTCATAGTTTCTTCATCGGCTTCTTCATAGTTTCACCAATGTTCGTTGCATTCAATTGTTTATACAGAACATTGGCAACTTATTCCCTAACGGGTAATTTTATAATTTGTAGGTGATTCCCGATCATGTTTCATGATTAGTTATTACAATTATATTCCCTGTATCTGAGCTAATCCCGAGATTCCCCAAATTCCTGTATTTTTGACAAATAATCATCTCATCCTGTGACTGGCTCGTTGCAATGGAAGAGCCCTGAAAAATAAACACTTACTATACTGAATAAGATTTGCAAGCTAATTCAAACACACTAACAACGAATAATAAAATGTAATCTTTAAATTTTCCCCGTCTATTTAGAAGCAATTGAACTGGTCCGTCTGGTTTCCTTATTGATGTCCTGGTCAAAACAGTGCTGAATCCCAGACTGATCTCATTAAGTAGCGTGTGTATGACACGCCAATTCGTATTTCCATTTTTGGCGTGCTATCAAGACGCATAATCGCTTTTCAGCGTGTTTATGAACGCCGTTGACTTAAAGTTATTACTGTATATATAAATATATGACTTACCTCAACCCCCTCCCTAAACCTAACCGTCACTGGAGTTAATGGCATTTATGAGTGTTCCCTTACCATCCTAGGAAAAAAAGAGATCGCTCCCCAGATGTAGATCTACATTTTGCTTCGTTTCGGGTGGACATTTGACGGCGTGTACGGACACGCGAAATCACTCGGATGTTAATGGAGTAGACATATACGCGGATAGCTCAAAATGCGTAAAGATAACACGCCACTTGACTCGAAATTGGTGTGTATGTTTACGCAAAAGTCATGATGTCATGTTGTGACTCTAGAGTTTTTTAGTGAGTCAAAAGCAGGCCACTCACCAGTTTACAGACTTTAAGGTCAAACAATAATATTTCACCTTTTTGTCGATCGTCTCAGTTTTTGTCTCTTTCCAATTTTTGCACAAAAATAAAATAGACAATAAACTATGCAAATGTGCCGGGTCATGTTGGGTACAACCTGATGGCATTCCACCATTTGAGATCCATTGGACTCATCGATAAGTCCTTTTTTAAACTACACTCTTAGATGCTGCTTTTTCCAATCTTAAAAAAAAAGTCCATGTCAAAATACATTTATTGAGTAATCAGTTCTAAATTTCAGCTCATTGGATTCCAGCTCAACTAATTCCAATTTTGAGGTGGAATTTGTGAGGTCACGGCCACTCATCAGCCTACCGCAATATCTCTAGATGGCAAGGCTCCTGTTGTTTTACTGCTGAGCTCTGTATGATGCCTCTAATTGGCTTTCGGTATAATAACAAAGGCCAAGAACCTGGCAGAAAAGATGAAGAGATGACCAGGTCAAGAAACAATTCCCTTGAGAAAAAGCTGCACTTGTATGTATCTCTACCCATAGGGACAAATGCAGATTGCGTTGTGGAGGATGAGAGGATGGCAGCCCTCTCTTAGGTTCTGTGTTCCCTTCCCGGTGCAGTACCACATCATGGTCCATCTGTTGAAAACCAGGTACCATCAGTGCAGAGGGACTAACACGACAGTGGTAATTAGCCCCAGGATGCAAACAGCTACCATCAAACAGATGTGGGGGAAGTCGACACATTGTTAACTGGTTTTAATGGGGGGTGGGCAGGGGAGGTGACCTACTTTTAATCGTGTGATACAACGTGTGCTATCTACACAAACTACACGCCAACCCCCACCCCCCGACAAAAACAAAAACAAAAAAACTTGTACCTTACTCATGTCTTGTCAGTCCTTACATTCAAATCGACTTTTGTTTTTTTGTTAATCACTACAAGTCAACTACAAGTTTTTTGTTAATCACTACAAGTCAACCAAAACCTTTCAGGGTCCACGATGCGACCATGAACTTAGATGTGAACAATCCCCTTGGAGCAACCTTGGAATACGTTTTGGGATAGTATTGTGCCTTGAAAACATTGCAGCCTTGGCATCATTGAATTTCTGTTGTGTGACAGTCATTCACTGTTTGCAGATTCTATAAAAGAATGAGAAGTGCCATAGTGCCACTGAATCCCATGTTGCAAAACTGTCCGTGATTTCTCTTATTAAACAGCATTTCTTTCCAAAGTAAATTCTAAAAATAGATCATTAAAAAATTAATGTTTAATTGTAAACATGTTGAAGATTTGGCAATAGGCTGTTGAAATTAATTAAATGATAAGCTTTTCCCCCACAAAAGCAGCATAGTGAAGCCTTTCTTCCATTGACATTTATTTAAAACTAATTCTATGTACCAATGTTGTGTTTTTTTTTTTGCTAACCTTGGGAAGCTTGCCTTAAAGCGGCTTTGATTTGGTCCGCCTGTTGAGTTGAGTATACATAGGACCCCAGTGGGTAGCCATTTGTAATACTCTATCAAACAAAAATTAATATGTATACAAATGTGTCATTGAGTTATGTAGGATAAAGACTAAGCTAGTAAGCTAATCAGCAGGTGGTGTGCTAAGCTAGAATGCAGAGCAGTTATCTTGCAAAAAAAAAAAAATCTTCACATAGAACAAGAAATTTCACAATCAAAACAGGAGTATGGAGGAAACCATGGAAGAAAAAAATAGATATAAAAATAGATATCATATGCATAAATTTGTTCCCTCATTTTAGTCAAATCATGGCCATGTTGTCCTAATTCATTCTCCCGCTTTTGTTAAATCATGGGCATGCTGTTCTTGTTCTCTTGTTTTAGTTGAAGCATGACCAAATGGTACTAATTTGTTCTAATTTGTACTCATCTAGTACTAATTTGCTTTCCCCATCACATATCAGATCAGAAAAGCACTTATTTTAAATAAAAATGGAAAAAGTGGAAATAAAGTGTCTACATGTGTCTAATTATAATTGAAAAAAAATAGTTTATATAATACAACAAAACTGAGGTGCAAATAGTATCTATTTTTACAGAGTAAAATAGAATCTATCGCTATTTTCACTTAGTGTAAATAGTGCAAATACCTGCTGCTGCCTTTTATATTTAGAACGATTTTTAGAACTACCGCTATCGATTTATCGTTATATTTATAGTCCTTGGTGTGAATGTTGAAAAGTAAAGTTGACCTCTGTAATATTGAAACATGTTTAATTTGGTAATATCATGCCCAGGAAGCTAAATGTAAAGTTCTACCGTTTCAGCCGATATTCTACATTGCCGTCTGTTGTTTATAGCAAAATGCAAAGTCAAGTATAAACACTTAGTGAGCGCAGTGAGTTGCGGAGATTCGCAAAACATTGTCAAGTGATACACAACCACTAACGTACACAACCCCCATTGCATTTCACGTAAAGCCATGCTAGATGGCCTTAAGAAGAGAGAGGGGGTTGCTGAGACATCCTCGGTCAGCAGGGCAGTGTGCTTATGAGCAAATGAGCCGGACGGAGATGACCTTCCCCTAAATGACCTTTCGAGACTGCACCACTGCATCACACACAAGACCACAGACGATGTCATTGTTTCCATGGCATTGATCCCCAGCCTGCAGCTAGCGGAGCAGAGCTATTTAGATCCACTTGGTTGCATGTCTGCATGCCGCTGTGGCGGCGCTGAGAGAGATCTGTGAGGCCATGTCGTGTAAAACTGCTTCAGCTTGACAACAAACAGGCTAATTGGTCCCTGTTCCTGGCCTCTGGAGACGGAGAGAAAGAGAGAGGCTGAGGAAACACATCCTAGAGGTGGGGTGAGCGGGTAAGAGGCCCGCGCTCGTACAGTAGTAGTTCTAATGTGGGAAGTCACAGAGACCTCTCAATGAGCTTTACGCACACACATAATGCTCAAAAACAACGTGAGCGAAGCGTACTCTCTCGCTTTCTCACGTCTTAGTGTTTTCCATACTCGTATATGCTTGGTTCTCTAGTTTTCTCTAGTATCTAGTCACACTTTCACTCACTCTCAGGGGAAACGTGACCTGGGGCTGTGAAGTCAGGAAGCACACGTGTTAAAACCAGCCCTCTCTTGGCACGGCTGAGTCACGCTGAAGTGTAAGGCATCATGGGGAGGGAGCAGCAGCAGCTGGTGTGTGGTGCCCGTCAAATACACTGCTATAGAGTGAATCACTCCCTATCATCCTCTGTAATAGATTACTCTAGATCTCTCTCTATCTCTCTCTCTTTTTGGCAAGTGCTTTTCTCACTCAGTTTCTGATGTCTCTCTTTCTCAAGCCCTTTTATTATCTTGCAATCACATCTAAAATGCCACCTCTGTGATCTCACAATTATTGTTTCCCAAGACCTGATGTATAAAGAACTACAGGGATACACAAAAAAGGAAGATGTGGTTAATTACAAATACTTTAAAATGGACAGTTTTTATTGAATATTCCACACAATTATATTGTTTATTATAAATGACTGATCATGGCATATTATTGTTTTTTTTAAATTATATTATATATTTTTTTTTAAACATGTCTAAAAAACATTAAAGGGACAGTTCACCCAAAAATGAAAATGAACTCATAATTTACTCACCCTCAAGCCATCCTAGGTCTTTCAGATGAATACAATCGGATCAAAAAAAATATCCTGGCTCTTCCAAGCTTTATAATGACAGTGAATGAAGGACAAGATTTTGAAGCCCAAAAAAGTGCATCCATCCATTATAAAAGTAATCCATTTGGCTCCACAGGATGAATTAAGGTCTTCTGAAGCTAAGTAATGTGTTTGTGTAAGAAAAATATCCAAATTTGAAACTTAATGAACTAAAATAACTGACAGATGGCCATGTGCATCGATTTACGTCGTAAGTAACCCCTGACCTGACACATGGACCCCGTTTACACCTGGTATTAAAATGCGATCTGTATCCAGATAAGTTATCCGGATAATAAAAAACGCACGTTAATGCAAGGTGTAAACGCGTTGTGATCGGATCGTGATCGGATCTGCCTGACCACATCTGGAGGTAGTCTGGCTCGCATTGTGTCCGGATCTTTACTAGGTGTAAACGCAATCTGGTTGTTGAAACCACATATGTATATTTTACTCCTCCCAAAAATGCTAAAAAATAAACGAGTGAGAGCGTGTTATATAGGCTATGTCATGTTATAGCCTAGTCAGATGCGACACGCGACACGCATCACCGCAGATGAGCAGCTGAGCGTCTATTCAACGTGCAAACATCGCAAATAAAAGTGAAAGTAAGTCACAGACGCAGTTAACACATCTTCAAGTAAAGAAACGAAATTATCTTACCAGGCCTGTTGCCACTCTCTCTTATTGATGTCTCTGATTTGGAAATTAGCTGATGATCAATAAAATGCCGCTCAGATCTGTTGCTTTTGGGTGGCGTGCAATCCAATAAATCTGCATATAACGCAGGAGGTGAAGATCGGATTTATATCCGTTTTGCGAAAACACATTTATGTGGCCAGGTGTAAATGGAATCAGTACTTATTATCCGGATAACTTATCTGGATACAGATCGCATTTTAATACCAGGTGTAAACGGGGTCATGATGTACTGAAGAACGCGGAAGCGCAGAGGATAGCCCAAAACAAAACACCAGTTTTTTAAAGAGAAATGTCAGAGGAGTACGAGGATAAAGAAGAGGATAGAGAAGAAAAGCTTGAGTTTGCGGCTAAACTCTATTTGTTTAAACCTCGAGTGGAGTCAAAAACCCATCGATTTGCTTCAGAGGCCTTTATTAACCCACTGGAGCTGTATGGATCACTTTTATGATGAATGGATGCCCTTTTGGACTTAAAAAACAAGGGCCACCATTCACTACCATTATAAAGCTTGGAAGAGCAATTATATTATTTAATATAACTCTGATTGTGTTCATCTGAAAGAAAATAGTCATATACACCTTGAGGGTGAGTAAATAATGGGATAATTTTCGAAAATGGAACTTGTAAACATATCTCTTCTCTGATGATGTGTACACTGGCAAGATTTGAAGTTTTATTCAAATTTATGTCTCAATAAGGGGCAAAAAAATGTCGATTTTAAGGCTATCAATATTAGGTAAGGGAATCTCTCATGATTCAATTCTGGATTCTGATTCATGGAGTCACTCAAATGATTCCTGAAATATCTACGTTTTTTTTGTTATTGATTACTCTGCGGTACAAATGCAAAACAGTGACTACAGATTTAGTCAAAATGGAGTTATGAAAGGAATTAGGTCTCCAGTTAAAAATTCAGTCAGTAAAAATCTCCAGTTTTTGTTCAGTTTAAAATCATTATGCGTTGACTAATCAACTTTTCAGCTCAACGCAATATTATATAAATATATATAAATTAAATAGCACTTAATTTTTGGATCTGTGGCTTAGTGGTACATATGGTCTGACACAGTGCTCATGTGAGTGACGCATATTTAATTATGGCTGGCAACACAATCATGTTCTACCACACTACCCTCTCTGTACTTTGTTATCAATAAATCACTTTTTCCCACAAATAATCGCTCCAAAATGTCCATCTTCCCCATTTCAACCACATTTATACACAAAGTGTATGTGACAACAAAATACTTTTTAGACTCAACTTTTTTTCAAACCCTTTGTATTGTAGAGTTCAAATAAAGATTGGACCAGCGGCCCAAGACAACAATCAATGGGTTTATTTTGGCAGAGGACTGACCAGGAAAAAAAAAGCACATTGACTGAACAACATGAAAAGGAATTGACCCTCTTCCTTTTGCCCAGAAAACATGAGTGGAATGGACAGCAGCAAGTCAGAGAGGGAGGAAAAGAAAGAAAGAAAGAAAGAAAGGAAGGAAGGAAGGAAGGAAGGAAGGAAGGAAGGAAGGAAGGAAGGAAGGAAGGAAGGAAGGAAGGAAGGAAGGAAATAAAGAAAGAAAGAAAGAAAGACAAACTAAAGACAAAAATGACCAACAAACAAGAGCAAATTTAAATGAATGCTAGATTTTATGACGACCTGACAGTGTTCTACATAATTTTACATAATTATTATATAACCTTTGTTGTACTGTTGCATTAAGGTTATTCTAAATATGACCTAAGCAATGTGTCAAAGGAAAGATACAGAGAATGTAAAGCACACACATCTCTCACACACACCCACTCACTCAATCCTCTGGCCATTGAATTTTCTCAGCAGTATTCGTGAATTCAACCACTGATAAAGCATGCCTGAAAATACACACATATATCTGCTGACCTGAGAGCTTCATAAGCAGTTCAGAAGCTACTTTGACGTTGATGTCCTGGCTGAGTAGGATGCTCTTGCCCAACATCGGGCTCCCCTCCTCTTGCTGCTTGATGGCCCCTGGGGGTCCTTCTTGGCAGAAGCTGTAGCTGGATCCTCTCTGAGAGCTCAGGGGCTCTTCCGCCTGGGGCTCCTCCTTGACACAGAATGAACCCTTTAGGGTCTCCTTCTGGTTAGCTGCTGTGAGGCAAAAAAAAAAAAAAAAAAGCGAAGGTTTTGAGAACTACGCCCATGTTTTTGTTGACCTTTGAGTGTGAAGGGTTAAAGTATATCAACCAAAAACTTGGTTATATTGCATGTCTTCTGAAGTCATAAGGTAACGTTCTGTTAAGAGCAGACCCAAAAAGTGTGTTCTATGGTAGAAATGAAAGCATACAGGTTTGGAACAATATGAGGGTAAAAAAATAATGACAGACATTTCCTTTTTTGGCCAACTCACCATTCAAATCAAGTTATCTGACCATTGTCATTTATTAGTTAGTCTAGCTTAAGCATCAATGAAGATAATCAATCAGAAGATGATTTTTATATACATTCGCTTATAATAATAATCATTTTAGAAGTCTGTCTTTAGCTTCTCAGAAAGGATACAATAGGCTAAAGAAGCAATAGGATAAAATTGTCTTTTGGGATTTTTAAGGACATGATCTAGAATAGGCTCAGCAGAAGAAACAAAAAAAATCTGGCATTTTTTAAAATGAATATGGACTATGTTCTTTCTGAATCTAACATCTAGCAGTGTGTTTAAGCTGACTGTGTGTAATTGTAAAGAAAATGATCAGTAGTGATATATTTCTATATTCTGGCCAGTTTAGATGAAAGTAAGACACATTTCTTTTCTCGCTCAATATGCTAATAAAAGTGGGCCATTTTTAATCAGGCTTTAATGAATAATTAATATTAAGACATGGAGCCCCTTCTTATCAGTGCCAAGAACAGAATACAGGCCATTGGTTCTTTCTGACTCATTTTTTTTTATATGAATCCAATGACTTCTTTTGTTTTCATACTCATCTAATGATATTTTCTTTCCCTAACATTATTGCTAACCTTTCTGCAGAAAAAAAAGAAAACAAAAAAGAAAAGAGTAATTCATTTCTTCCATGCTAAAAACATGCGCTACCGTTTAAAAGTCATTTTTGATTTTTTAAATGTTTTTTTTTTTTTGTAATCTTTAATTTGAATATTTCTTTTATGCTCACTGGCCTTACGCAAGGCTGCATAAGTTGATAAAAAATGCAACTATTAAATGCATCTTTAGTGAAGAATTAATTTCAGTTAACAGTTGGGTTTAGGGTGGAAACAATGAAATCCACACACATATTATGCAAAATACTTGTACAAGGAACAATCACACAGTCAAAGTTCCAGGTCAAATGAGTTTAAGTGAAGGGTTACAGTACAAAATGTGCACTGCGATAAACCAGAAAGTGTTCATAGTGCATAGAAAAAGGTGAAAGTGCACAATGGAATTTGAATTTGCAAAATGACTAGGTGTGCGCCTGCCGCCTGTGCGGACTAATTTTTGTTTCTGATATAGATTTTAATTAAAACATGATTTAGTAAATTCATTAAATGTTTTCCTTGTGGATATTGTTAGCAGGTAACCACAATGCAGGTGATTTCAGGTTTTAATATCCTTTTAGGAGCATTTGTTCCCCACAACACAACACAACCACACACACGCACATGCTTGTTTTGTATCTTCGTGGGGACTTTCCTACGACTTCTATTGTTTTTATACTGAGCTGATGATACTTTCTATTAAGAAATTTTTTTATATATAGAAAACAATTGTAGAACTAATTTGAATACTATTAAAAAAAAAACACGTGTTTTTTAGGCCTCGTGGTCTACGTAACTGTGACAAAGATCAAACGTATATGTGGCCACTGAGCAGTTTTTGCTTAGTGTGGGATTTTTAGAAAACCACAGGTGGCTGTGAAAGAATAAAACCACTATTATGAGGTGAAATAATGTCATATCGTGGAGGCTTCTCGCCTCTGGAAGGGAGTAGATTGTCCTTGGAAAATGATATATCTTGCTTCTGATAAAGACGCATCATCTCGAATATGTTGCTTTGTACATGAAAGTATTATTTTGACGTCTGGAATTCTGCCTTTTGAGCTTCATTTGCAAGAAAAAGAAGACATTTTTCCACAACACTATCCGCTACTTTAACCGTACCCCGATATCTAACCCTCTCACAAACCATTTAGTATATAAATATTATAAATTAGAACATTATTTAATTATTAAAGGAGCAGTATGGAAGGCTGCAAGAACATTGCTTTGGCAACTGTGCAAGTTGCACTTCTGCTCAACTCAGCACAGATTAATATGATGGTTTGAGGCACACCAGTGTATCGTGGTTATAGGTGCTCATAATCAGAGCAAATGTACCCATTTGTAATGTAAATTAATTATTAACTATTTGGTGGCGCATGCCAGACATCTCCAATCATTTACATACTGTAAGTCTACTTAAAGGATAATTCCGGTATTTAACACCTTGAGTCTATTTTGTAGTTTGTTTTGAATGAAATAGAGTGGTGGACTTAGAAATTTTGACAATGAGTCCTGTCTCGACTTTTTGGCTATTTTAGAATCGCCTGTGACAGCTTTAGACTGGGTGTCTATGGGCATGCACAAACATGTCCTTAAAACAACCTTTAATGTTCATTTTTCAACTGTGCAACTCACCGAGTGGTTGGTGGTGTCCGTTGATGATTAAAAAAATATATATCGGCGCAATGTATGCTTTCAATCCGTGTTGTTTGCTATAGTAGTGGAACTATTTTTTCAGATACCTCACAACCGCGTAAAAACTTCCGCTCGATATTTGAGTCTGAAGCGTTAGCACACTCCCGACCACTTGATGGCGACAACCAGGACGCTGTACGGAACACGGTGTCTAGCGCACCGTAAAAAAAGTCACAGACACAGTCGAATATGACAAGACCACGGATAACCGAGCGAAAAGACTACAACCAAATGTAAACAGACCCTTTTCCGTTTTCGGTAGCTAACGCAGTAATATCAACAAGCACTGAGTCCTCAAGCAGACATCAATGCGATTTTAAAAAATGACAAATAAAACACGACAGAAACGGCATTTCGCTATGCTACTTGTTTCGGAACATCAACGAACACCACCAACCACTCGATGAGTTGCACAGTTTTGAAAATGAACGTTAAGGGTTGTTTTATGGACATGTTTATGCATGCCCATAGACACCCAGTCTAAAGCTGTCACGGGCGATTCTAAAATAGTCAAGAAGTCGAGACAGGACTCATTGTCAAAATTTCAAAGTCCACCACTCTATTTTATTCAAAACAAACTACAAAATAGACTCAAGGTGTTAAATACTGGAATTATCCTTTAAACTCTGTCCCTTTCTTACAATTGAAATCAACTTTGAATCCAGATCTGCCTCCATCAAAACAAAGAACCAATGAACCATTTTTTCCCTTTGTTATAATCCCTTTTACATCACAGTTTGGAAGAAAAATTTCTCGCTACTTCCGTTTCATTGCAACTAAGTAATGGACCCTTTTCACAGACTATGAAGCAATTACACAGTTATTGAGATCGTAATTCAAGAAAGGTTTTGAAAAAAATCTATTTACATAAAACAATTTATAATGCTACATTTAATTACAGATTGCTGCTGCGTTTATAATACAACGGCAGAGGGAGTGATGGCAAATTTGACATCTTTGTCTCTTATGACCAATGTAATCAGTCTCTCAATTTATTTTCCTCTTTTGGAAAGTCATTGAAAATGCTGTCATGGATGACTTTGCTTTTGAGAACCTTGGAAATGTAAAAAGGGTCCATCTTTAAAGTTTTCCGTGTGAAGACCATTGGCTGGTCCCCACATTGTAGCTGATTCCATGTACTATATTTGTGGGTGCGTGCGTTGCGTTCACACGCACGTTGGGTTTTCATTTAATAGACAAAGATATTTTTATGACGTGCAGACTGTATATTCCATCCCTTAACACTACCCATCACAAAAAACTTTATGCATTTTACACACACACAATCTCCATTCTATTCCCTCCCTTCCTCGCTCTCTCTCTCACCTTTCCCCCTTTCATCTCCCTTACAGATCAGCAGTGATCATTCACCCCTTCTGTCTCTACCACACTCCCCTCAGCAGTCATCTGATCTCCTCCCACCCCAAATCCGAGTACATACACCATCCACATCAGCGTTGACCCTTCTCATCAATCTACACGAGTTGACCACCGCCTCACTCCGATGACTGATTAATGGTGACGTGGATCTGCGACAGCACCGAAGGTACAGTCAGAATAGGGGACAGGACATGACTATGAGCTAAAGATCGTCAGGAGCCATTGGGAGAGTTTGTGACCTTCACGTGAAGAGTGCAGGCGGTGAACGAGGTGGTGGTGGGGGTGGTGTATGTGGTGGCACCGGCTGGAAATGTCACCAGTCAGATGTCAGCGGACGGACTTAGCGTGGTCCGGTCAGCACCTGGAAGGGCATCCTCTAATTAAGAGCGTGTCGGGTCGCGTGTCCTATCAGACAGGGACAGTGCGTGCGGCACGCGCACAAGCACAAGCTCCCTCTATTTCGAAGACATGCAGAAAAGTACAAGCTGGAGACGTGAGAGCGGAGATACAAAGTCACACCACTCTGGTGACCTTTCGGTTTGCAGCTAAAAATAGAGCAAAATTTCCATTCGAATTCATGTTACAGTGAGCGTTGAATAATTTAGCAGCTTAATCCGCCAGCCAAGTTTGTTTTTTTTTTCCTCATAAGGCATGAATATCTCCCAAAAAACAAAATTAAGCTCAACAAAAATGAGCTCTTTCCGTTTATTGACTGTTTTATTAGACTTTCATAAAGGGGTAATCCCAAGTGCCTATCTTAATATGTCAAATTTTGTTCTGTCATCACATCATCTTTGGCATAATTTTATCTCATAAAGCTACCTTGGAGGTCTTGAGTGGAAGCTGCCATCTCTCTAGATCTATTCACACGGTCAAAGTATTTACAAACAGGTGGGACTCTCGAATTGTGATCATACAACAGCTTGCAGGAGAGGCTCAAATACTGTCGGTTTGAACAAATAACTGAAGTCAAGCCCCTTTTCTATTCTCTTGATAAGTGAACATGCTTGAACCATAGCAACAGTGACCAAAGGATGTGTCAAAAATGTCAACTTCCATAAACCGGAAAGTCTCACAACTGGTCTAATCAGACATCAAACCTTTATGACTTTCTGCGAAACACAAAATAAGATATTTTGAAGAAAGTTAGTAACCAAACAGTTTAGGTTATCATTGACTTACATTGGATGGGGGGAAAACGTCTCTGTTTACTGGTGTAACTGTTCTCTGAACAGGGAACGAGATGCTGAGTAGCTAAGACGCAGTGGGAACGCCCTCTGGGTGTGCTGATTGTCTGAAGCCTATATAGAATCACGCCAATCCATTGGCTGATGGCGCAGACACCGCCTCGACGCTCTTATGTCGTCATATTATATTGCCGTGCTCGCCATCTGCTTCTCAGATTCCTCGAGAACGCGAGAACCTTGGAAGAGGATGCAGCGTCTCGTTCCCTATTCAGAGAACATAAGTTACACTAGTAACCAGAGACCTTCTGTTTCTATGGTTCACTCAACGCTGCATAGCTAAGACAGAGTGGGAACGAAATACCAAACTTGCCAAGCTAAGCGCTACTAGTAAGCTAAGGGTAACTAGTACAACGATCAGATAACTTACATGACTGGTTCAAGCAGACAAAACATGGGAACCTGGAGCCATGTCGAGATCCAAACTATAGAATCTTACAAAGTTGTGTGGAGAGGACAAACTTGTAGCCACACAAATGTCTTCCAGAAGGGTCCATCTAAAAATTGCTTGAGAGGAAGCCACACTTCTGGTGGAATGTGCCCTGATGCTAAAAGGGTGAAGGCAGACCACAAAGAGTGAAGGTTGACAACCTGAGAGCGAAATGATGTGGATAATACCACATGCCTGTCTAGGGTGCGTGACTGTCAGGCCCCCTGTTGGGTTACATGGGACACAAATGCCATATTGTCTGTTCTGACAATGACATGGTGCCTTTTGAGAAAAGGTATAAAATGTAGAAGGGCCAGGGAAACAGCTCTAAGCTCCAAGCTGTACATGTGCCAAGAGAGAGTCTCCCCAGTCCAGACCCCGTATGCTGGCTTGTTCTCGAAAACCACGCCCCAGCCGGTCAGAGAGGCATCCGTCGTAATCATTTGGCGACAGAAAACAGCACCCATGCAAACACGATGGCCGACCCTATAGCAGGTCAAACATGTCACAAGACAGGAAATCCGGACAGGAGCCAAACGGGCCTGAAAGGAATCCAGGCGAACCCCTAAAAAAAACTGTGTGTTGAGATGGGATGAGAACACTTTTCTCTGTGTTTAACCTCAAGCCGAGAGACTGAGTGTGATGAAGACAATGTCCATGTGGTGGGTCACCAATTCCGTGGAGTCTGCTAAAAGGTGCCAATCGTCCAGGTATTTGAGTATACGAAGGCCCTGGAGCCGCAACGGGCAAGAGCAGCATCCATACACCAATCGAGAGCGAGACCAAAGGGAAGGACCCTGTAATGGTAAGCCTTTCCTCCAAAGGCGAATCTGAGGAACCTCCTGTGCCATTTTACAACCTGAATATGGAAATATGCAACTTTCTGTTCTACTGTCATGAACCAGTCCCCCACACGAATTTGAGATATGATAGCTTTCAGCGTCAAGATCCTGAATTTCCATCTGTAAAGGGAGAAATTCAACCAGCTTAGGTCTAGTATAGGTCGCTGACTGCCACTCTTCTCCGGGACCAGGAAGTAATGGCTGAAGAAGCCTTGCTTGACTTTCTTTGAGGGAACCTCTTCTATCGCTCCCTTGAGGAGAAGGGACAAAATCTTCTGCTGTAGTACAGAAGCCTCTGAGGCGATGTTGAATACAGTTGGAAAAACCCCTGCAAGGGGGGTTGCGACAGAACTGAAGCGTGTAGCCGAGCTGAACTGTGCGGAGGATCCAAGGCGATACCCCTGGCATTCATTCTTGAAAGAAATGAGATAGCAGAAGCGGAGTGTTGCAATGCAAACGATATACCTGAGTTAAGGTGTCGAGCTGAATCTTGTGGGGCAGAGTGGTCGACCGTAAAGGACCGTAAAGGTCGACCTGTCTCCGAGGATGCGAGTGGAAGGTATCAAACCCGTCAGGTTCCTGGCCGCTAGGCGGGAGAACGTCATCAACTAAAACAGGGCCGTAATCTTAATCGTAATCCGAGTCGGACACTGCAGTGTAATCACATCCTCCAGCCCGAAAGAAACTGTCTCGCTAGCATAAATTCAGCATAAATTCCAGGCTAGGGCATAAATAATCATGAGAAAACTCGATTGGCAAGATAAACCCAAACATTTAACACCCGTGCTGTGAGGGTCTTCACAATAAAGCAATAAAGCAAGCGCATGGCAGCAGGCAACGACAAAATTCCATGGCACTTCCCCACAAGGAGAACTGAGTTCCACTATTCGCAGTCGCTGAAATGCAGATGAAGAATGCTGATGGTAAAATCTCAATATTTGGGGCAGAAAAAAATGAGAACGAAGGGCTATAAATGGCAGCTTCGTGAAGGCAGAGAAATCTGAGGAGCAGTTGTAATATGATATGTAATATAATATGACGCCATAAAAGCGCCGAGGTGGCGCCCGTGCCATCAGCCAGTATATTGGCGTGATTCTATAAGGGCTTCAGACAATCGGCACACCGAGAGGGTGTTCCCACTGCGTCGTAACGATGCAGCGTTAAGTGAACCTATGAAAGAGAACACTGTAATATCTTCCACAGAAGAAAGTCTGTAAAGATCAAGTAGTTTGTGCACTTTATCAGCGTTGCAGGTCATGTAGTCTCATAGTTCTGTAGTGTGAGCTTGACCTCGGTTGACACATAGTTGCAAAGTTACTTACAGTTAGTAGAATGTCTAAAGTTGGGGACACACTTAACGTCTACAAGGCTGATTATGTAATTAGATACGACTGATCATGCCCAAACACAGAGAGTCAGAGACAGTTGCGTTCAGTCGGTGTTTAAAATCTTCTCCAGTCGTCGGACACACTCTGTGTTCAGTTTAGCCCTAGAATGTTTCAGCTAGTTGTTAAGTGTGTCCCTGGCATTTAGAAATAAAGTGTAACCAGAAAGTCATATAGGTTTGGAAGGACATTTTGGTTGAACTATTCCCTTTAATATTACAGAGTCCTTTTAGACTTAGGTTAGTTCACCCAAAAATGAAAATTCTGTCAGTATTACTCACCCTCATGTTGTTCCAAACCTCTACGTGTTTAATTGTTCTGCTGAACACAAAGGAAGATATTTGGAAGAACGTTTTAATCAAACAGATCTCATTCCCCAATGAATACCATAGTAGGAAAAAAATACATACTATGGTAGTCAATGGGGAATGAGATCTGTTTGATTAAAACATTCTTCCAAATATCTTCCTTTGTGTTCAGCAGAACAAATAAACACATAGAGGTTTGGAACAACATGAGGGTGAGTAAATACTGAATTTTCATTTTTGGGTGAACTAACCCTTTAACTATGCAATGTAATAAAGAAAAAAAATAATCATAATAATTATTCACATTTGTTCACTAAATTAGTTAATGTTTAATGTTTTATTTTAATAATCAATGTTTAAATATCAAAACATTCAGTAATAAACCACAATTAAAATGCAGTACAGTACTTATGTGAATCCATCTGAGTGATGGTGAAAATCAATTATTGACGATTAAATCTAATGTGCATACAAAAGAACCTAAGACATCAACAAATTTAATTAAATGTATTTAATTAAAAATTAAATGTAAGACATCATTAAGAAATTTAGTTTTCTGTTATGCCATTCAATTTTGAAAAGTGAATTTCACTACACTTTTTAACATTTAAGAGAGTCACTTTAGTTAAAGAATTGTTTTGTCACTTTAATTTATATCGGAAATGAACGTGACCATATTTAGCGCTCTGAGCAGTACTGACAATTATATTCTGTTTCTATCAGAATACAGCCTATATTTCACTGTCTCTACTCTCTCTCTTTCTCTCTCTGTGACTGGAGTGAAACCCCTGGTCAGTGTTACATCAACACTGGGGCTATCTCTGCTCTCACCGGTGAGGCTGTCATCTGCTGTTGCTGTCACCTGGCCTCATTTTTTATTTTTTTTGCCTCCTTCTCTCTGCGGACTGATTCGTTTCTCTGCTGGGCGCTTGTCCAGTACCCTGTCACCTCTCACTCTGTTGCGGCGGCCCACTATTGGACCACTTCATTAGCTTTCCACCTCTGTCATGCAGCTCTGCTCCCAGCTCTGACAATTGGTCATCGCCCCTGCCGAGGATGGCTTAACGTGGCAGGTTAAGGGGCCAACAACAGCCAACAGTCTGCTACGGTAGAAAGGCTTTGCTACATGAAGCAGCAAGGGTGCAACTACACATCGCTGGACACCGGATGCGGCAGGGGTCATTTACGAAAGCAAGTGCCACATGGTGAATGTGAGAAATGGCAGCCAAACCTCCATGATGCTGGGACTTTAAGGAACAAATGAATGGAGAGCATACAAAAACAATGAGCAAACTCCAGTTTCCGCTCATTTTTTGGATTCACCAATCACAATCAACACCTCTCACAATTGTTTTAGCCAATTATTGGCCCGTGACCAGAGTCACAACACCAAGAGTCCCTTTCTCTGAGAGAAAGAGACAACGTATGACCTGTCATTATTGAATTAGGTCCAGAAAGCACGTGCAGGGGCCTGCATTTCAAAGCTCTTCCCCGGCTTTCATCTCCAAATCAAAATGTGTATCGCAACTGGATGGCTGACAGACGTGTCAGCGTGGAGGAAAATCAAAGCGGATTGGTCTGAAACTCAGAAGAGTACCAGGCAGTCCAAAGAAATGATAGGCCAATTATGTCAGAGGTCAGTGAGAGTTCGCCTGAGGAACTCTAAAAGCCGTAGTCTGCTATTTTACACTTCATTCTTCGTTTATATATAGCCAATTCCCTTCACATTTTTGTTTCTTTTGTCTCACTCATACACACACACACACACACACACACTAAGGGTTTCACAACTACTGATTTTTGCTAGTCGACTAGTTTTGCATAACAGTCGACGACTAGTCGACTAGTCGTTAAATGGTTTATTCTAGGGGTGTGCGACATCACGAATAGTAAATGTCTCCACGATCTTTACAAAAATTTACAAAAGTTCATTGTTTGCATAAGCCTTGCCGGTTAAACATTTAATTCACGCGCTGTTCTAACGTGCGCTTTCCTGAGCGCGCGGCATATCCCCGACGCTCACAGGCATTAGAAGCCTGTCAAACAGCGCCTGAATACTGGACTAAGTTATCTTTCAAGTCTTATTATGCTAATACTGTTAAATACACACAATGTTTACATAAACAGAATTGGCTATGTCTAAAGTGAAAGCAAACATTTGAGAGAAAATCTGGTGTAGGCTAATATGCGTCTATATTAAACACGTCGCGTGCTGGTCTAAAAGCGAGAGTAGTACTCGTATTTTCCGCACTATAAAGCGCACTTAAAAGCCTTTAATTTTCTCAATCCGGCCTTTTCTCAAGCCTTATAATCCGGAGCGCATTATATATGGATCAATTGCTCGCGCTCGTGTCCATCTTATGCCCGCTTTGTCACACGGCCAGTTCAACCTCGTATAAATCAGGTTATGTGTGTCTCACGCTCACGAGCGCTCTCTCTAACACACACACGAACAGACACTGCTGTCAGCAGGCTGCGAATGTAAGTTACGTGCCCACCCCAGCGCGCTCACGCTTACTAAATAAACGCCTCACCTCCGACGCCGCGCACTCGCTGCATTCCCTTTAGCACATCTAGTGGATGCATAATGCAAACCCAGTCAAACGTTTGAAAAATGTTCTAAAATAGGTTATTGAAGGTGCGCCTTATAGTGCTTATATAGTACTGCCGCTTGTATTTAAAGGGATAGTTAACAAAAAAAATATATCTATATATATGTCATCATTTTGTTTCCGACTAGTCGACTAAGGCCAACAGCGCCAACTAGTGGTTGTGACAGTCGACTAGTCGACTAGTTGATGAAACCCCTAACACACACACATATACATATACATAATATACACATATTACCGTTTTTTTTTATCCGACACACAAATCCTGCCCAATACTGCTCCAAATGTTGTACATATAAGTTTTTTTTTCTATAAGTCATTAGCCTTTAAATATAAGTCACAGCCTAACATTTTACAACAAAATGTATATCTATAGTTTTAAAGATGGAGCATAACAGCCTTGTGAGAAGTAAAATAAGGATCTATGTCTATTTGCAAAAATGACATATATTAGAGAGTGAATGAGTAACGTTTATAGATAAGTATATACTTATCAAATCCAAATTATCCAGAGAGGAAAAAAGACATCAAAGGCAATTAAACAGCACACGCACCTGACCAGGCAACTCACATGAAACTATGTACTTATGACAACTAGGTCAGTTCTGCACCCACTGTCATTTCACCTTGTTATAATCCTTGTTAAAGTACCACTGCACAAATTATTAAAGGTAAAACTAACATAAAAAAAAAAAATCAATCTAGATAAACTACTTAATTGAGGATTATCTGACTCAGAAGTTTTGCTTCTGTAGAGGAGCATCCAGCCAACAAAGTGCAACAGTGAACTTCCAGAAGTGAAAACTCCAATAATTTTCTCCATAGGGAAATTGATTTTTAAAGATAACTTACAAATGTTTAAAGTCAGATCAACTGTGAATTCAGAGGTTGTTAATCGATGGCACCTGGTTTTGTTGAAGGCATCTGTTTGCATTATTATTTTAGATTCTTGATTTTTTCTGAATTTTTTCTGAGATTTATTCTGAAATATAATTGTGTTTAACAGATTAATTTGTAAGGAAAAACTACATTACCCATAATTCTATCTATCTATCTATCTATCTATCTATCTATCTATCTATCTATCTATCTATCTATCTATCTATCTATCTATCTATCTATCTATCTATCTATCTATCTATCTATCTATCTATATATATATATATATATATATATATAATAAAAAAACAACTTTACTAGTTTTAAATTTATTAATTTTTATTTTGATGACGTTGTCTTCAATGCTTCATGGGATTGTAGTTCTTTCCATCATTAAAGTATTGTACTTTTGTCTTTTGTCAGATATTGATTTTTTTTTTTTTTTATTCAAATAAATCTTTGTAATGTTGTGATTCACCTTATAGCTGGTTGGCTTGGTTCATGGCTTTTAACATTTTAACAAAGACTACACTGCTGATAAAGTGGGGTGTAGAGTGCACTAATGCTATATCTCCTACATGGAACCTCTTGCCCCTCTCTAGCAGGACATGTCCACTATGTTTCAACTCCTAGCTTTGCTGTGTTGAGGAGTCTATCTGGTCCTCAGGGTCCAGGTACACAGTGCCATGGGCGACAAGGGGTCAATGCAATGAATGCAGACTCTGCACGTTCCTCCAAGACGGAGATGAAGTTAACTAAGCTGGAACGGTCCCTACGCATCCAGGCAAGAGGTCACAAGATGGAGCTGAGGGCGCTAATCATTTCCAATTACGGATTCCTTTTTAATTATGAATTATGCATGAATTTTTAATTAATCTAATGTTCCAATGGTTTTCATTTTTTTCCTGTGCCAAGATCTCAATCTAATTACTCTGCATTAAGCGAGGGAGCAGCGACCCTGTTGCCAACCTTCTGGGTAACCCTTGGTCAGCCCTCTCGGATCAATCTTGCTGCTGTCTTACAATTACCTATACTTTCAGTGACAACAACATTAATGGTCTAAAGTTTGGAGTTCTAATACATTAACAAGTGTAATTGTGAGTTTTGCATTTTAACAGCTAGATTTCACCTTTGCCCCCCAAACAGCTTATTAATTTATACACTCAATATTAGCCTGAGCATTAACGGATTATTATGATATTGTCTATTACACTCTTCATTTATGTTTAATTCATTACAGTTAGTTAGTTCATTCATTCGGTAGCATGAAGTAACAATGAACAATACAGCAGTGCAACAACAATACAACAAAGCAACACCCGCATTTATTTATGTGGGCTAATGATGATAATAATTTCTGTATATATTAATATTTTTAATAATTTCAGCTTGTATAAATTAACATTAACACACAGTACTGTTCCAAAGTTTGGCATCCTTAAGGTTGTTTAATGTCTTTAAAAGAGGTTTCTCTTTTACTATTATTAAAATTTTTAAATAACTGCTTTCTATTTTTTTATATATTGTAAACTGTAATTTATTCCTGTGATGGCAAAGCTGATTTTCTGCATCATTATTCCTGTCAGTGTCCGTTGTCACATGATCCTTCAAAAATCATTCTAATATTGATTTGACTGATTTGGTACTCAAGAAACATTCCTAATTATTATCAAAGTTTCTTTCAGAATTCTTTGATTAATAGAAAAGTTATTATATTTGAAATCATTTGAAGATAATATAAAAGTCTTTTCTGTCAATCTGGAACATATTTGTCAGTTAAAGGGATACTCCACTTTTTTTAGGAAATAGGCTCATTTTACCACTCCCCCAGACTTAAACAGTTGGGTTTTACCGTTTTCGAATCCATTCAGCTGATTATCGGATATTTAGAAAAATATCAGTAAACAGACAGTTTCTGGTCTCACTGACTTCCATAGTAGAAAAAAATATACTATGGAAGTCAATATTCTTCTAAATATCAGAAAATCGGCTGAATGGATTCGAAAATGGTAAAACCCAACTGTTCAACTCAGGGGGAGTGGTAAATTGAGCCTATTACCAAAAAAAAAAAAAAAAAGGGGAGTATCTCTTTAATTCTATTCAATCTAAAGAGAAGCATCCTCTGTATCAAGAAAAATGGCTCTGAATAATGTTTAATGCCTTCAACAAGGACTATAACATCAAAAAGTCACTGACTTATGTCTTTCCTTGGATATTCTTTATGGCATCCTTGAAAAAAACCCGTAATAACCCAAAATACCTGTTTAAAATCTATAATAAATCTCCATGGTAGAGTAGTAACTGGGGTTAAGAATTAATCACACAGTCCAGCAGGATGTTGGCTTTGGATTCCCATCAAGCATGCTGAATTCTACTTCTAGCCATTGCCAATATTGCCATATTATATTACCAATTAATTCATCCTAAATGCAAGAAATTATGGATAAATCAAGCATCTAATGCCATCACATTTTACATTGTGGTTGTGGTTCTCTGTGATGTCTTACCTGAGAGCTTCATGAGGAGGTCCGTAGCAGTTTTGGTGGTGATATCTGGGCTGAAAAGCGAGGGAGCTGTAGGTCCAGGCCCTGGTGGACTGGATTTGAGCCCCGACAGATCCAGAGAACTACTGCTGCTACTGGGTCGCTCCCTACACAGGGCAAAGGGAGACATCACAGACACATCCCTCTCTTGGGGTTCCTCCTTGATCTGGATGTGGTTCGAGGGTTCATTGGGGGACGCCAGCAAACGACCGTCGTGTTGGCTCACAGTGGGAGACGTGGAAGCATCTGTGTTCATGACCTGGTCGCCACTGTCCCCCATGAGCAAGCCCTCGCCCTCCTCCGTGTCTGTGCCGGGTTCTTCTTTGACTTTGAGGTCGGGACGAGGGAAGTGCTGATGGCAACGCATGTGCAGCTTGAGGCTAAAGTGGCGGGAGGATGTGAAGGGGCAGAGCTCACACTGAAAGGTCTCCCCTCGGTCTTGGTGCTGATGGACCTGAGATGAGCAACAGGAGAAATTAGAAGAAAGTGTGGAAAGGTGAGCAGGAAGCATAGCAAAAATGAATCCTCATCTTCTATATCAATTTCTTCTTCTTATTATTATTATTATTTAAATAACATTTTATATGTATTGAGCAAGATGTATTTTTTTTATGAGAAATAATGCAATAACACTTCAGTATCCAGTGTGAATGGCCTCTCGCTGACTCTGATTAATGTGGGCTGTACTGTGGGATTCAATGATATCAACATAAATAATTTGTTGACTTCTAAAGCGACTTTTTTTATAATGTCTATTCAATGTTTTCAATCTGCTGTAATACCTTTGAATTACCTTAATTTAGGGACTTTTCTCTGCAAATATTTATAAATGTGATTAATAATTTTATTATTTGCCACATCATGTAATTAATTTGATTAAAAGTATGAATGGACAGCCCTAATAATTTTGCATCATAAAAAAATGCATCGTAAAGAAAAAAAAAATCATAGAGACGTTAAGATATTTTGTCATGATTTACGGCACAAGCTCTCAACGATTGAAGTCACCTTCATGTGGGATTTGAGATTGTCTTTACGAGCACAGCGAAAGGGACAGAGGGGACACTGGTGGCTTTTTAAGCCCGTGTGGATCACCATATGTCTCTTCCAGTAGCTCTTTCTCTTGATCACCAGACCGCATACCGGGCACTGAAAGGGCTTTCCTCCATCCTCAGGAGATCCTGCAAAAAATAAAGAATTAAATATAATTTTAATTTATACTAAATGTCTTTATTCAGTATAGTTGCAAACACAGAAATGGGCATTCTAGTGTTTACATAGAATCATCATTAGCACATTATTAGATAGCCCTTTGGCATCAAATAGCATGTAGGGTAAATAGCTATTCACTCTTGTCACCCTTGCATCTATTCGTGCGAATGAGATAAAAATTGTAAGTTATGATTACACCGATCAATGCCAAAGACTTCTCACAAAGGAAGCCAAACACAAGGATGTTTTTAGTAAGCCGATTATTGTTGTTGGCTCCATATCCGGTGTCCATTAGGGCTTAATTGGTCTTATTAGAAGCTGGCATGATTGCATTACAAATTCTATGAGGGCCTGTCAGGATGGCTTCATAAGTATTCCAGTCGTGTTCCTCGAAAAACATCTGGTAATCAGTGTTTGGTGAAATTACCGCGCTCAGGCATTCATTGACCCAGGGTGTAAAACTTCGAGACTGCCTATTTGCAACAATAAACCACCATCTGTGGCTCAACCTCTCCCGGCGAGATCACTGTGGAAACCACTCGTGAGGTAAAATGACTGAAGGTCTTTGGTATCAAGGGAGAGGAATAAGAGCCGTTAGCTGGTATTACAAATTTTAATGTCCATTTGGTATTGTTTCATTACTGAATAGATCGTCTTCGAGTGACCATCTTACAGATTTCACATTCAAAAAAAAACAAGCCAGGTGAACCTCAATTCTGATTTTGATTGAGGTGTTCTTTTTTCCTATTTAAAATGTATACTTTGTAATCTGTCACATTATAGCCGTTTTACAACATATTTAACTATCTTGTGATTGTGATTTTGACATTATCTACAGCTCATTTCAGACAATCCTAAATTCCAAGCCACATGAGATCTAAAAATTAGTAAAAGATCAGCCATATCTCTTAGGCGCTCAACCCCGAGCCTGTGCTGAATGGAAACTCTGATGGTTGTGCCGGCTCTGGAGCCTGACCTAAATTCCGGGGGAATCTGCTGAGATGGTCTCCGACTGCTCGGGCTATGGGGAGCACACACACTACCGGCCTCCGTTTGGCAGGCTGCATATCCGCGGGAGATGAGCTAGGTCTGAGAACGTGCCGCCAACTCCAGCAAACCCCCACTGTGCTAACAGACCTTTCCCAGATTCTCCAGCCAACCTCTTGCAGACGAAGCATGACCTTATGGCACTACTAAATCACTACACAGTGCATTCTTCAGTGGTGTAATAATCAAACATTTAGGCACTATATCCCTTGAAAAAAATAATAGGGTTAAGGAATTTTTAAATGTAAAAAAATAAATAAATAGTAGGTTTAAGATATGATTCAGATTTGTCTCATGATGCATTTACTTTTGTTACTTTTTTTCCCAGCATTTTGTGCAGGTAATAGTAGAAATAGTTAATATTTGAAAGCTAAATCTGTAGTAATGATATATATTTTTTCTTTTTTTCGATGTTCACATGTGATTTATCTGTTCAGGCAAATGGCAATGGATAAGTAATGCATAAGAAATGCTAGACAGGCTGAATGAAAATGCAAAATCACTCTGTAAAAGTAGTTGGTGCTTACAGAAAAGCAGCTGGTTTCTCCGGTTCAGATTTTTGATTCACTATGGTGTTTATCAAACAACACTAAATACAGAGACCAAGAGAATCGGTTCCAGATTATTCCTCTGCTATTCACTTTCACTTAGCAAAAATCATGTTTGTGAGTGCCACCAAGTCTTAGTTTTATGTAACAGCAGCGTCTCTAGGCATGTGACCAAAGCGTATTGGTTGTCCAGTTTTTTCCACAGAACCTCTTCGTAAAAAAAAAAAAAAAAAAGTGTTCACAGCATGCAAATGTTTACTTCAGTCGGATTAACAGATGTATTTAAATAAAAATGTTTGTCGCACCAATTTTTTTCAGGGCCCAGCTGTCAGGTGTCTGAGGCACGAGGAGTGGTGTTTTGTGGGCATGGTGGCCAATTAGCTGTGACACATGCTTTCTGATATGATGGGTGCTGGACTTGGTGGGTGAGGACACCATTGCACATCCATGAGTCTGGTCTGATGTGGGAAGGTGAACTCTGCATTTAATAGCTTCAGGTGTGCCTCGTCAGGAGAGCCTTGAAGCAGAGCCCGTCTAACGGAGAGCCTTGGCACTTCCTATTAGCCCCGTTGTGTATTCATCCTGGTTGCAGTTCCATTAGAATTCCACTGGAGGTGATCGCGGGCGAGAGCAGAATGAATGGGAGTCTATGGGGCTAAACGGCTAAAAGTGTCTCTTTCACCTGCTTGTCGTTAAATTAACATAGATTTTATTGTTGATTCTGCAAGTTCAATATAGATTATAGGCCAAAAGTCGAATGAACGAGTACTTATGTCCTTTTGATTTCTTACAGGTTAGGCCGTTGTTGGCCGGAACACGCTAGCATTCTGCAATTGTGTGACGTCATCACATTTTTGAACGGATTTTTAGAACAGATAAGTGAACGTAAAAATGCAATTTTCAGCTGAGTGTATTATCTTAGCCCTCCCTTTTGAATGCAACTTTCAAATTACTTGACAAAAAATTACATCCTGAGAAAAGTGGATTTATGGGGGTGAAACCCCATTGACTCCCATTCATTCTGCACTCGACCGCGAGCGTCCCCGCATGGACAGAGACGTGTTACTGCAGCCAGTCCAGAACCCGGAAGTAACCAGCCAGTGCCAATTCTCTTCAATTAGACATTCTCTGCTTGAAGCTGGGTGGCATCCCTGCTGAAAAGTCCAGCTAAAACCAGCCTAGGCTGGTTGGCTGGTCTTAGCTGGTTTAAGCTGGAAGTAGCTGGTTTTAGTTGGTCACCCAGCCTGGCTTAGCTGGTCAAGCTGGTCTCCCAGCCTGACCAGCTAAAACCAACTTGACCAGCTAAGACCAGCCTGACCAGCTAAAACCAACTTGACCAGCTAAGACCAGCCTGACCAGCTGAAAAAGTGTTCAAAACCCCTCTAAAACCAGCCTGATAAACCAACTATAACCCGGCTGGGAGACCAGCCAAAACCAGCCAACCAGCCTTGGCTGGTTTTAGCTGGATTTTTCAGCAGGGATAAGAGGAGGTAGCGTTCCGTCGTAATGAATAAAACCTTAATCCTCTTGTCAATAACTACAGGAATAACAATTTTAGCTAGTGTGGTTTTTAGTGTGATGTATCCTTTAAAAAATATCCTGCAAATCCCTTTCAAAAGCACAAAAACACACCCTAACAAAATGGCATGTATCTATTTTAGAAACAAACTGTTACCTGCTTGACTGCTGGGCTTGGCCCTTCCCTTGGGGATTGTTGGCAGCAGAAGATCCATGGCCTGGGTTGGGGTGGGCACCTTCTGGTTCCTATCTAACAGGGGCTTGACATCTTCGGAGGCTCCCAGTACTAAAGCCGACTCTTTCTTGTCAGCTAGAAGGTTCCCTGCTGCTCGCGCAGCCACCTCCTTTAGCAGAGCTGCTGAGGAGGTCATGGAAACCAGAGAGAGAAAGGAGCCAGCTGAGGGTTGATGCTCTGATGAGCCCACCTGCTGCTGACTTCTTTCAGACACTTTCTTTGAGAGGGCAGCAAGCGTGGAGCTGGCTGACTGTGGACTGAAGGGTGAAGCAAATGGTTCAAACCGCACCGCATCATCAGAGCGAGTGCCCAGGGCTGCCATTGAGGAGGAGGTGACCGAAGAGGAGGAGGAGGAGGAAGAGGAGGACGAAGACGCAGAAGTGGAGGACGCCACCGTGCTCTTGTCTTGCAGCACGGCATTAGCGGCTGCCTTTAACTTTTGGATGGCCGAGTCTGGTGACAGGCTGCTGCCACTGGGTGCCGAGCAACTAGCCGATGGCCATTTATCTGCAACGCCTACCCATACAAAGCCACTGCTGCCTGAGTTAGGGCCGTTGCTGGGGCCGTACGGGTCACAGGGCTCTTGCTTGACAGTTGCTACAGATGCGGGTGATGCAGAGTTCGAGTTACCACTGTTGTTGCTGCTGTTAGCCAGCCTCCTTGCCAAGGCACTCAGCTGTTGTGCGTGATGCGAAGACGCAGATAGTACCAAGCTGACTGGAGGTGACTCTGGTCCTCTGCCCGTTCCACGCCCGGTCAGCTCCCCTCCCTCTAGCTTCAGTGAGCCAGCCTCCAGGAGACGCCGCAGGTTGCTGCTGAGGGGCTTGCCCAGGGCATGGCTGGAGTCTCCGTAAATAGAGGACACCATCGAGGACAGCGTGTCCTGGGTCGAGAGGACCCCACCGTCCAACCCCAGAAGCTCCAGGGAAGCCCGCTGAACTGGTGTCGGGCAGCCCAGGGAGTTCTCTGCTGAGGTGTCGTGGTCTGGTTGGGGAACATTATCCGGGGAAACCCGCAGGTCATCTTGCACATCACCGTAGGACGATTCAGAGGGGCTGTCTGAGGTATTTCCAAACCAGCTGTCCTCCTCCACTGACCCACCCTCTGGCCCTCCATCCTCTACCGTGTCCACATCTGTGAAACAGAAATAAACACTATTTATTCAAATGCTTTTTCCTCGAGACAACTGATACTATTTCATTGTCTTAAATAATATATATATATATATATATATATATATATATATGGCACAATTATTATAAATGCTGGCAGTATTGTATAATATGAGAGTTGTCCTGATAAGAATCGCTGGAATACGCTGGAATAACTTGCTTTCTAATCTTTTTTCAACCATATTTTTTTTTAGGGTCTAAAGGAGTCTAGTAAAATGGTTACCATGGTGACAGGCCCTTCCGGAAGGCTAGATGGCAAAGATTAGGGTAATGGAGGTTACACAACTGGATTAATATTCATGAGCCTGCAGATACCACAAGGGAGCCAATAAGGATAGGGTTAAGGTCACCAAGGGTCATTAATATACACTTCATGTATCAATATTCATAAGCAAAACATTACAGCTTGCCAGACAAGGGCGAACAAAGAATGTGAATATTCCTGATACATATTAACAATCCCTCCACAAGAGCATGTCAGAAAGCAACAAGCCTAGATGAGGAAGGATGTCAAAACTTATCAAGTGAGGGTTTTTTTCTTTCCGTTCACTTTACCAAATTAAATCCTCACACTTCGGTGAGAGTGCTAGAGAACCCGTCCCGGAGACTGCAAAAAAAAGGGCTGGGGGCTTGTGACATCGGAATACGATCTGTAAAAAAAATTAATTTGAGCATCTTTTCTTCCCCTTTTGCTAGCACACATAAAGGCTGGTCTCACCTTGCCGACCCCGACATAAGCCTGGCGAGTAAGCTTTCTGTTTACAGGGGAAAGAAAAAGCCGTTGCTTGGCAACGGTATCCCGTCGACCTGTAGGGATCATTACAGTGAACACACATCTGGCCAGCACTGCTTACTTTGGTCCAGAGGGGTGGCAACCGCCGCGACCCCGTGCTACCATGCACCACAATACCAAGAATGCAGCAAAGCATACTTTAAATAAAAATAAATTAAAAAAACAGACAAACACACCTTTCTGTGAATGCCAGTGTGTGCAAGTATTGCTAAAGGTTTGAGCGCATGAAGCACATCATTGGGGCGTCTTACTGAGCTCTCAGTCACCTGAGCAAAAAACAGTGAAGTATGTGAGGCATGACCCATTTCCATGTGACACCAGGGACGACGGGCAGTAATGGCCGTAATGTTGTTAGTGAGAAATGGCTAGATTGCTGACCAGAGGTCTCTGAGGCAGTGGCAGAAACTCGGACTGAACTCTGCACTCACCACGCTAGGTTAAGCTAGGTTGTGCTACGCCCTGCCACTTTTGTTCCTAGCTGCACTAGAGCGGCAGACACAGGCAAGGCACTCTGTGGGCGGCCTGACATTTCCCAAGGTCACGGATCGGGCCCCAGTTCCGCATGGCTTTGTCTGAAACAACCCCCTGCCACTGAAATGCACACACGCACATACGCACTCGTATGTGGCTTGAAAAAGCGGAACAAAACCCTAGTAGTTAGCTGCAACGGCAACAATGCTATCGCATAGCAACAAGCCTGACAGTTTGGGACAAGGGACAAGATACTGGCCGTCTGCCTTTGAGAGGTTCGTTTAATGACATAATAGTGAGCATGAATTTGTGTGGCCAGAAAAACAGCTGCGGGAGGCACTGTGGTCCAGATCTGTTATCAGTCACTCACACTGAGACTTGGTGCTCGTCTCTCTCGAGGCTAAACTGCACTCATGATTGTTTGCTGCTGCGGACATGACCCTACAACCCTACAACCACAAGTGCTAAATGCAAATCATAACCTCAACAAAACACAGAAAGAAAGAAAATTGATACATTCAGGCTCGGAAATTTACTTTTTAGCCCACGAGCCAGTCAGATTTCACATAGCAAATTTAGTAAATATAAATATATAAAAATAAAAATAATGATTGCATGCTCTAGAATAATGGTTTAAAACAGAAATGTTATTCAATAAAGGCTAAGATATACATGCTGCAGTGTAATCTGCATGTAGAGATATAATATTATAAAAAGGGGGGGGGGGGGCTGTTTGTTCACAATTTACAAGCTGCAGAGAGGCTTAAAATCACTAGATTAGATGAGTGAAGAAAACCACAAAGTGTTAACAGGAATGTTTTGTAGAAATGCATACAAGCTCTCTCCTTTGGACATTGTAACTGTAGTATGATTATTATTATTAGGGATGCACCAATTTGAAAACCTTGCCGATACCGATAACCAATAATTCTTTAAATTTGAAAGCTGATAACCGATATATTGGCAAATTAATCTAAATCCAAATGTGTATATCATTTTTTTGAGAGCCTGATTAGAAAAAAGTCTCACCATTAAATCCATGTCCCAAACACACAATCATAATGATGTTCTCATTCTAATTTTATCTAGCCTGTATGACAGACATGTGCTGCCAATTCCACTTATCCTGCACTTTACCATATTTTCAGTTGAAGAAAAATTCCATTATTTACTGGCTTTAATATATATAACGATAACATTGAAATGAATATATATACATCGGCCAATACCGATATAGTGGCTGATATATCATACATCCATAACTATTATTATTATTTTTATGTAAAGTTAAGGGACTTCCCATTCATTCCATTAAATTCATGCATTAAATTTCACAGTGAAGACTTTAACATTGTTGCAATTTTTTCATCTCAAATAAAAGTAGTTATTTTAAACTTTTAACAAAGGATAAAAAATGTCAAATGTTTTCCACAAAAATATTAAGAACCACAACTCTATTCAACATTGATAACAATAAGAGATGTTTCTTGAGCGTCAAATCAGCATATTCAGCTTTGCCGTCGCATGAATAAATTACATTTTAAAACATTCAAATAAAAAAAGGTGATTTAAATTCTATGGAAATAATATTTCTGTATACTGTACTGCATTACTCTATTTTTGATTAAATAAATGCAGCCTTGATGAGCATAAGAAAATTCTTTCAAAAACTTTTAAAAAATTTGTCAATTGGACGCACTGAAAAGAAAGATCGAACTTCCAAAAATAAATGAGTCATCGGTGTGAATTATCTCTTTAAGAAATGTGTATTTATTTTGTATAGAATTTTGTTCAGAATATTAGACTCTGTAATACAACTAGACTTGGCCAACATCTTTAGGGCCTTGCTAATTCTGCTGTGTTCTTTACCACAATACAGAGATCTAGCGTAAAGCCTATATTCTTCGAGGTGCACTTGAACAATAGCCGTTGGCAGCTATACAGTTAATTCCACATCCACAACATATCAGCTGTGAGATGCAAAAAGCCAAAAGGCAGAGGAGGACGCTGGGACTGTTCCCTATTAGGGCCAGCAGCCACATGACTTGCGTAAGGTTGCTTACGAATACACTGAGGCTATTCTGCGACTCAGTCGGGCATAAAAATCAGCTTGCCTGACCCAGAGGTCACACAAAGGGCACAGAAAGGCTGTGCTGGGTGGGAGGGTGGCTTGCTTCAACAGAGTGAAGGAGAGAGGGAGAGGCCATTAGTCGATTAAGCCTGGGTGGAGTCATCAATATTCCACTGATGCCAATGAAAAGACACACACTCGCGCAGTCTCGCATGAGAGGCTTGGGTCGAATGGCTTTAACTCTATCAGAGATATTGCAGTGCCTCCACGGTGAGCGCTGCTATTTAATGTTACGAGCTAACTAACCACCACTTTGGCATCTATAGTTTCCCAGCATTCTCTGTGGATTGCAGAAGCAAGTGCCAGTGGCGTTCAAGGGGTGGGGGCTGGGTTTTGTAGGGGAGATAAAAAGTGGTGGCGGTAATTAATTGTCCGACTGGGCCCTGTCGGGGGTTGCCACGGCCGCAGGCGATGCTAATGAGCCCGTCCGTCGGTCAGTGCTACCTTATTAGCCGCCGGCCGACAATATGGTGGGAAGGACGCACTGCTACCGGCACCAGCCACACGTCGTCACGAGTGACTAACACAGAAACCAGAGGTGGAGAGTAATTCTGTTAATTACGGGCTCTTGTGATTACCAATATACGCCTTTAAGAAAATGGGCGATCGGTCGAGGCAAAATTAAGTTTCAGCAAATACAATCATTTCATTTCATTTTCCCATGATATAGCATGACACACAAGGTTCTTGTATCGATCCTTGTTCATTCGTTTAAATTCCTACAGTTCAATTAAGTAAGAAGCAGGAAGTCTAAATAAGCACAAACTGGCAACGTTTCGCAGTGCGGTTGGAGCCACTTCTATGGTAATGGAGAAAAGGGAAGGGAACAGCTCAAAAGATTAAAACTGACACCTCTGATTCATTCTCACTGAAATGCTGAGTCTCTCTCTCTCAATTGCAATACAGTTATGATATCATGGAGCATCACAATGTATTGAATCGTGACCAATGTGTCACATTCTATACCCAAACATCTAACTGATCACATAAGACATGAAATTTTAAGACATCAATCCCATCCCATAAAACACAAAACAAGTGGAAAAAATCATTTACGCCGACGATTTCACAGGTTTTTCACACAAAAATTCACATGTGAACAATAAAATCTGGTGGTTGGTTTGAAACTGACTTCTGTTTTAGCAGTGTTTGTGCATCACTAAACTATTGACAGTGTGGACAATGGATCCTTTTTGCCTGCAAAACTGTGCCTTTTATATTACTGCATTTCAAATACAAAGTGATGTTCCCCGCATGGCTTACGTTATTTGTCCATGGACTGCCTTATACCTGTCATATTTGCTGATTTTTTTTTTAGTAAAAGCCTTAATAGTCGAAAATAAAAGTGGAACAGATGAAAACACACTACAATGTATTTTTCAATAGTCCACTTTGGCATGACAGTTACACTACATACAACAAAAAAAATGATACTTTATCATGTGACTTATAGTGATTTCAATCCCATGTCTCCGACACTCATTTTAAACAAATCAGTTGCCTACGATATTCCACATTAGCACAGGCATTCATCAGCATGTATTAGCAAAGTATACTACATATTACCATCTGTGTTTTTTGCATGGCCTCAGCGGTCTGTGGGCATGATGGGCATGGTGCCAGAGGTGAAACAGGAAGGAGATGTGTTCTTGGAAGAGACTGAGACAGTGTTGGCTTCCAGACCTCTGAAATTCCTCTTTGTAGATGAAGCGCCCTTTTGCACTCTTGTTTATTTCCCCCAACTTCCATTTATAGAGACTGAACACATATGCACACGCACAAAACAGACACACACACACACAGAGCCTGCACTGGTAATCTCAGAAGTACCATCAAAAAGTTGGAAGATCTAGACGTTCACAGTCAACCGTGAGATGCTAATTAATGGGATCCACCGTTCACTTCGGTGATGTTTCTTTAAGGGGATAAAAGTGGGGCATGGAGCCAGAGCTCAACGGGCTCGAAGATCTTATATTTACAGCAGGAAAACAAATCGCTGGAATGAAAGGAAAATGGGTGGCTCGCTGTGCCCGCACAGTCACAAAAACATAAGATAATAAGTAAGGCTCTGTGTACGTTCCACGGGGACAGGAAACAGGGGTGGATTCAACTAGGTGCTATGACTCTTACAACACAATATGCTGTTGCTACAGCATTACTGCCGCCTACTCAGATAGACAGCATGCACACAGGTTAGAGCTGACAGGGAAACTCTCCAACTACTGTAAATCACACTTTGTCCCAGTAGCTCAGGCAAGGGATGCAGCCAAGCTTGACTAGCCAGCCACCCAGAAAGACGGAGAGAGAGTGAGAGAATATGAGGGGGTGTGAGCGAGAGTGGAGGAGGTATGTGTGCAGCTGGGGGGGGGTTGAAGAAAAGGAATGGCTTTTTTACAGTGATACCGGGTTGACAGCAGCTTGGCAGTGGCGCCCACGGCACTGCCTGCTTGGATCCAAGCCTGTCACTCAAGACAAGGGCACTAATCAGGATTGGTCCCGGTTTCTTCCTGAAGAATGGGGGTGGCAGTTTTGCAGCCATTAAAGCTGGAGAGGAGAGTGGGGGATAGAGCGGTGGCACAGCAGGAGAGACTAACCTCATTTACATGCAGGTCCTGGAGGAGAGGGAGCTGATTCCTTTTCCAATCTCCATGTTAAACGGTGGCCGGGGCGGCCGATGGTTAGCGTTGCATTGTTCGGTCTTAGTGCTCTTTGTCACAGCGATAGCCATCTCGCTTTTCCGAAGGTAGAGACGTATGAGCGAGATAATGTCGACGGCACCCACGTATGACTGAAAACGTGCCGTGTCAAAAGACTAAATGGGAACGAGAATAGTTGTTCACCTCTCCCCTTTCATTCACTTCACGTCAGTGTAACCAGGTGCTTCTACTTCAACCCTACAGTATCTAGGTGACAAATGATTGCAAAAAATATGATCACTATGACAACCATAACTGTGCCTTTGGAGAGCACATCGAGCCAACATTTTGTGCCTAACCTTAGTGCTTCATTTAAAGGTCTCTGCATAGAACTACGACTAAATGGCGACAAGGGTAAACTGTGCCTGCACGAGTGTAAGTGAGACTATAGTGAAAACACAGTCCACCGTGCGTCCCAACGAGAACTTCTTTCTAAAGAGTATTTGGGCTAATCTATAAAACCATAATGAAGAAATGCATAAATATCTGCAGCTGAGCAAACAGCAGATATACAGTCTGAATCAACACCATCCAGTAAAACAACTCATTCACACTACAGCACAGCCAATCAATAGATTCATAAAATGAGGATGCACCGATATTGAAATTGCACTACTGATACTGATAGGCAAACAATAACAGATAAAGGGCTGATATAAATATTATAAAGATTATATATTAATATTATAAGTATTAGATGAAAAAGTACAATGTGAAACACAACTTACTTAACTGAAATAAAATGTGTTTAAGTTGACATACTAAAATTATTAAAAGATATTTAGAAATATTTTTTAAAAAATGCAAAACTAAAAATTTAAATAAAGCTAAAATGGAATTCAAAATATGAATACATAGTATATAATATTACAATAACACAAAAAAATGTGCAGGGATAATTATTTTAATGTTATTGCAAATAAATGACCAATATTGTTACAAATGCGTGGTTGCAATGAGTGCATGACAAAGAAATATCAACAACACAGACTTTAAACACAAACTGAACATAAACCTGATAAATATTTTGCCTAAATAAAATAAAGATAAAACACAAAGCGTTAAAATTAACCATTTTAATGGTGCGTTCATGTGCTATGGTAATTATGGTAAATACCAAAAGCCGACGTGGAAAATGGACATGAACACCCCCTCATGTGGTATTTACCACTGGGCAACTCGTAGAATATTTTGATGGACGAGTTGCCGAGATGAGATAACCTTTGACCATTTCAAAATGGCGGAGAGCACCGCGAGAGTCGTGGATGGTAAAAAAATTTACTATTCATGATCTAGAAAATATACAGCATATTATTTACCTTTTGAGTTTTGATAAATCATTTTCCATAGCACGTGAACGCAGCATCAGTGAATACTGTATAACGTCATTATAGAGCACTGCAGGGATTCCCAAACTTTCTTGTCAGGTGAACCGCTTTGACCTAAACTATTTATCTGAAGTATTCCCTGAGACTTTAAATTAATATTATAATAATTGCACTCTGTCCCTGACAAGGTTTTTTTTTTATCAGTTTTTTCTCAAAAGTTTAATGGCCCCAGAATATGCAATATATCTAAATAAAGAACAGACTGAACTGGATTCAGAACGATGATAAAAAAAAATGGAGTAGATCAAGTCCATCAACACAACACTTTTTGTGCGCAAAAACAAACAAAAATAACGACTTTATTTCAACTCTTCACTTCCTTCTCTATGAGCCTCTAGTCAGTTAACGTAGTGTGATAGCGTAGAGATACATCACACGTAGGCTCACTATTGGCCGACGCTGGTCATGTGTGTGATGCGTGTGACGTACAACAACAGAAGCTTACGCAATTAAACTAGTAACCTGACTCGAGGCAGAGGGAGAAATAAACGAATAGTTGAAATAAAGTCGTTATTTTTGTTGTTGTTTTTTTGCGTACAAAAAGTGTTCTCGTCGTTTGATAAATTTAAAATTGAGCCACTGTAGTCACTTGGACTATTTTAACAATGTCTTTAATAACTTTTCGGGGCCAGCAAGTTTCAATTCCTCAATAAGCCTATGGACTAGTATGGAGGAGTGATCCAGCTCTCAGATTTCATCAAAAACATCTTAATTTGTGTTCCGAAGATGAACGAAGGTCTTACGGGGTTGGAACAATATGAGGGTGAGTAAATACTGACAGAATTTTCATTTTTGGGTGAACTAACCCTTTAAGATAAACTTTAAGTGAGGTCATTTAAGTGTTCAAATAGAGAGATTAGCATGCATCATTATATATATAATATAGGATAATATGGGCTATATGCACGCATAAGTTCCGCATTTGACGAAAGGATGCTCTACAGTTTCCGGTTGGGGAGATTTAAAGCGGAGGAAAACCAAGGAAAACGGGATTATTGCAGAGTCAACAAAATTGACTGTCCTTCCGTCTTTGAAACGAAACTTTCATACGTTTAGATGTAATTTTATATATAGTCATGTTTATTTAATATAATTTTAAAAAGAAGTATAAACACAACGATGGGTGTCTGTTTTATCTGTTTTTGTGACTAACGTTTCTTTAGTATAACCATGGAGTATAAAATTCAATATATATTCTTCGTATTGCATTGGACTCTACGATCGGCGGGAAGTTATCGAGCATACTTAAACCTTCACCGGAAATACCGCCGAGCAAAGAGCCCGTTGATACATTTAAAAAATTGTTTTGATATGTTACTGATAAATTGTGCATCCCTACCAAAAACTACCATTACTTGCACAGCAACTAACTTTGACATGCATTCAAGCACTGCTTATAGACAGTTAAAAATAAAAACAATAATAAAAGCTTTCATTTCACTTTGTACAAGCTGAAAATTAAATTTCAAAGCCACTCTGACTGACTAGTCACGTAGCTGATGCTAATTTACCTTTGAAGGTATTTCCCAGGGACAAGATGTTATACCACTAAAGATCAAATTTTTGCATTTCTTTCTCAATGTACAAATTTGCTAATAGCATGTAACAAGCTTTAACAGTGAAAGAACAGTTAATACCTTAGCACCACGCCAACATCCAGCTAACAGACGGCTCCCCAGACCAATACTAAACACTTACCGACCTCGTCATAACAAAAACATGAATACCAGAACTTTGCATCAAGGTCGGGAGTAATCAATGCGAAGGACATTTTTTACATGAGGGGCTAAGCAGGTCTCAGACACTCACCTACGCTTTAAGCCTTGTAAATCAGCGTAAGACATAGCCTAGTGACAATAGCTTTCACAGAGATGACTTCACATCATGAATATAATATCTCGCCTTTGTAAAGCAGCCAAACACCTCTATACTTGACGATGATATACAGTTTCCCTTGGAGGCTGTCAATACCTCAGGGTACCACTACTCTGTGTCTGTTTCCTTCCTGGCACTTATAATCTTCTCAGCTATAAAACAGTCCAGTCTCCAGAAAAACCCTTGGAGCACAGCTGCTGGTTAGTTATTTGCCGATAGTTAAATTCATTAACATGCTTAAGTTCTCAGTGTTGGACATTGTAGTTTATCTTAGAGACATGCTAGAGGTGAAGTATTAGCCTTGTGCTCTGAGAATACCAAAAGTTCAAATCCTCATCAAGCACACTTTCCTGGGAGAATATGACAGAATTTGGAAAATTTACATACTTTTCGCATTTCAAGTTTGCGTACTGAGCTCAACGAAAACCCAACAAGCATATACATTTAACAAGTTCCGTTTTGTAAAAAAAAACGCATTGGTATCCCAATGTCTCTCGATGCTAATGATCACAATGATAGTAATTACCATCATTATTTTTTGTTGTGTAATTACTATGATTATGATCACCACATAATTGTGAGTAAATTGTCTAGTTGAATCAAACTTGGCATTCCTAATTTCTGTGGAATCTGCCAACCCAATCACAGAAAGAAAAAAAAAATGAAGAAGCCCTTATGGTAACAGGACCGATTGGGACTGAGGACAATCTATTAAAGCTGTACACACTATATAATAAAGCTGGCCATATTTTTCCACTTCAAGTATATAAAAACAAATGGTCCACTCCATTCTACTACTTAGCCAACCTCATAGCTTCAAGAAACTGTGTTTAAAAATATTGGCTTCAAAGTTAAATATAATCAATGAGTAAAAACAAAAAGGTTGTGTGTGTCTACACATGCGTGTCTCGTCCTATTCGTAAAAAGAGAAAAGTTGCTCAGGCTACTTTGACACCAGAATGGAGTGGGAGTGATATAAGTCAGTTGTCACAATGTGCGAGAAAGGTTGACATGGAACATGCTAGATCTCGAACTTGCAGGGAATCAGACGTAAACATTGAAAAAGCCAACATTGGCTTGGCTTTTTCGGAGATGGCGAGCAATGAGGGATTTGAAATGTTTTGTAAGCGACGCGGAGAATTCGGTACTCGTGCCCTGTTTTCTGTGTGCATGCCGGCAAACACAGAGGTGTGCGTTTCAGATAACTTGCAAACACCGAAAAGATTTCTCTTTCTTGTCTCTTTGCACTTGAACGAACCCATACACAAAATTAAGTCAAAATACCTCTGCAAGTATTCTCCTAAACACAGTCGGTTATTTCTAAAGTGAATATAAGAATAAATTGAGAAAGAAACCATATGTGTATCATATCATTATATTGGATCTGCACATTCAGTCTTAAAGTGAAAGTAAACTTTATGTCTTCAGTGGGAGAGAGAAACCATGCACACGGAGCGGAAAGGGCAAGAATGGATAGCGTTTGGTTCTAGATAAAAATATCAGAGGATGTAGAACCGATGCGCTACTCTATTAGGTCACGGGATGCTAGAGCCTTTTAGTAATATATTTCTCCTAATTTATTAATAATACAATATAATATAAATTGGCAACACTTTATATTAATAGGCCTTAACTATGTATTTACACATTTGATACAATACTTATTAAATACACTCTAAACAATGCTGGGTTGGTTTAACCCAAAATTATAAAAATATGGTAAAATATGGAAAAAACCCAAATGTTGGGTTAAAAATGTAATTTAAATTACTTCAACTTTCACTTTCAACTGTACATTTGGGTTTGTCCATATTTGACCCAACTTTGGGTTGAAATAACCCAGCATATTGAGTGTATGTACATGTTGGCATATGATAATTACATTTAAATTACTTTCATTAAATTAACTTTTGTTGTTACGCTGTTAACTTTATCCCTAACTGTCCGCCGAGCAGCAGCCATTTAGATGAATGGGAATGCTAACATATAACTTTCTCCAGTTATTATTGACCTCCTCGCTTCCAAGACCTCGTCTAAGATATGACAATTCAAAAGCAGTTTTAAAAAATGACAGCGGCTTGCCTCTTCTCATTCCCTGTCAACTGAACAGACTGCTCCTTGATTCTGCCCAGTAAGCCTCATCTTAAGACAGACCCAGAGTACTGACTCATAAATCAAATCACAGTTTGGCATAGCTCTGCAGCCCGGGTCTGCATCGGACCTGTCTGTTCGATCCCTTGTGTGGTGTGGCCCAGTGTTAGCAGCCTGTTAAAGGTCTGTCCTGGAGGGGATGGATGCACTTGTGTGGTACAACAACACAGGAAAGTGCCTGGAGCTCTCCAGCAGCTCCCCACCCCCACCCCACCCTTTCCCCAGATGAACCAGCGAGCTGTTCCTTATGAACCACTGCCAACAGAATGCCTGCTATGAGCTGGTTATTACTCAGTGCTGGGCCGCCACTAGCCAAAGGGCTGCTCTCCTAGCTGTAGATCTCCATGTTGTGGCTTGTCAACATGCAGAAAATCGTTACCCAGCTCAGGCTCTTGTATTCCACACAGGCTTTGATTGAGACTTGGGTGGGTAAAACATTGTGTTCGGAACATGAGACTTTTTTCATTCATAGTCTATTGCTTCATGTAGCATGTAAGCATGTTGAATTAACTATGGGCTTAGGAGAAAAAAAAAAGAAGATGGCCAGGTTCAGGGTACAAAAGTACCCTACAAACACAAAATACAAACTAAATTCAAACACAAAATACAAACTATTATATATTTTAACCATTCAGAAATTACGGTGTCGGTAAGATTAAAAATAAATATATATATATATATATATATATATATATATATATATATATATGAAGAGTTCAGATGCAAAAGCCTCTAAGTGCCATTTGAAATTTTCTTCTAGAATGATCATTTTTTTTCAAGCTTGTATATTTAAGTTCAGTGATTTCACTTAAATGGCAATGATAATTACCTATTAATTGTTATTGAAGTGAAATCACTGAAATTAAATATACAAGTTTGATAAAAATCATCATTAAAGAAGAAAATTTCAAATGGCATTTAGAGGCTTTTGCATCTGAACTCTTCATATATATATATATATATATATATATATATATATATATATATATATATATATATTGTGCTCACCAAGGCTGCATTTATTTGATGAAAAATATTGTAAAAACTTAAAAACTGTGAAATATTATTACAATTTATATTCATGTTTTCAATTTTAATATATTATATATATATATATATATATATATATATATATATATATATATATATATATATATATATTCCTGTGATGGCAAAGCAGACATTACTCCAGACTTCAGTGTGACATGATCCTTTAGAAATCATTATAATATGCTGATTTGCTGCTCACAAAACATTTCTTATCAGCGGTTGTGCTTCTTAATATTTTTGTGGAAACAGTGATAGAAAAAATGTCAGGATTATTTTATGAATATAAAGTTTAAAAGAAAAGCACTGATTTGAAATTGAATTTTTATTAGAACGTAAAAGTATCACTTTTGCTCAATTTAATGCATCCTTGCTGAATAAAAGTTAATTTCTTTACAGTCTAAAATAAACTTTTGAACGGCATGCAATTTAAAGTAAAAAAATTCAATTAAATATATTAAAACGTTTAAATTATTTTTAATCTATTGATTTTTAATCTGCATTCTGCAATAAAGGCTGTAAATTATACAATTAATATAATTATTAAAAGAAACACCAATAATTCACCAATGATGAAAAACATTACTGAGTGGCTTCTAATTTTAAACCTATTCTTACTGATATACCAAGACTATCCAAGTCATTCTTGTAATGTCAACCTTGTCAAAGCATATTAATGATTTAAAAAAGAAAAAGAAAAAAAGGAAGATATAGCTCTGGCCCAATAGAGTTGGTGATCCTTCCCATTGAGCTTTGAGCTTGGCTTCAAGATCGTCTGATAGCTCTCAAAAATATATAATGCTATCACAGGTGACACAAGGCTACTTTGTGGCTGGTCATTTTTAAGATGCACATTCTTTAATAATACATTACACATGAATCTCCCACTTGATGATCCTTTACAATCATCGAGCCGAGTACAACAAAATTGTCTTAATTATGTCACCACGGTGCCTTTGACTGAGCACTCACAGCTAGACTACACCTGTGATGAAAGCCAGGCGATCCAGCTAGCCAAATTAATCTAAATGTTCTGGTTCAGCATGCCTGGCTGAAGCCCCTTTCTGTATAAGCACTTGTTCAGGAGAGCATCCACCACCCTTCCCCTGCCCTTTAATTCATTTCTGAGAGGAAAGCCTGTGTATCATTATTCGCTTGAGCTCAAATGGGCAGACACCGGTGAGAGAGCCTGATCAAGTTGGTGGGGCACAGTGAAGAAAGAAGAGGAGGAGGAGAAGGAGGGGGGGATTCTTGGCAGATTTTCCCTACAAATCAGATGCCAAGAGCGAAATGGAAACCTCCCCTCATTTTCCTTTCCCCTTAATCCAATGTTTTCAAGCCCAGGCCCAGCCAAGGTCATTATAATCATAGATGAGTGGAAAGGAGCCAGTGACCCACCATTACGGTAAGGTAGAGAGCCACCCAGTTGCACACACTCTGCCATCGGTCTGTAATGGAGAGCTGAAATCTGCGCAATGCTCCAATTCCTCCATTTGCAAATGCAGATAACCTTAACGATCATGTGTGTATAATGGAAATGGCAGGCTCCCATAGGGAGACATTTTAGCTGATGGCAAAGGTCAGGGTGAAAGAATGATACGGACTATATACTTGCACAAAATGGAAGCCTGCGAGTAAGACAATGAACAGCAGAGAAGGAGAAAAAGAAGTAACCTCAGTCGACCTCTACACCTCGGAGTGGAAATCCGACGAAAACTGCTTAACAAGGCGGGAGCGTTTTAACCTAGGCTCTCTCCTCGCCATTAATTTACGGGAAGTTTGGTGAACTGTGACCTGCGGTTTGAACAAAATGTATGAATTATGGGAAAAGGAGTCTGCATCAGTGTTATAAAGGCCGTGGTTTTGTAATCCCAGTGGTTTTCATTGTAGCACTCAAGCCAAAGGTCACATTTAACTGTCAAAAAGATCATCTGACTGTATCAAGGCCTTAATGCCCTCTTGCAAGTCTTGACCCATGCGCATTGTGACGCAAGCACTGCTGAACTCAAGAGATGTATTCTTAAGAAAGGGAAGTGAAAGATTCACTTGCAAAAGTGATTGCCTTTTACATTCGCAGAAAAGAAAAACACCAAAAGCCAGGCACATTGAAAGAGCAAACAAGCAGTTTCAGCACAGCAATTCCACTGTCCTGGACTCATGCTTTTAACTTTTTAAGGATAGCCTAGTAATCATGAGCAAATGAGATAAATTTAGATCAAGAATTGTTCTGGTCATAAGCCTGTCACAGGTGTTAAATCACAGTGAACGCAAACAGAAAGTAATGAATTGTGACATCATTCATCCATGGCTGAATGAGAGGGCTGTGTGGGGCGCCGCCAAACTTCACATGAGCTTTTGCTGAGTTGGTGATTTTGATACGACATTAATGGCAGTAGATATAATGCAGTTCATAAACACTGATGATTGTGACATTATAAATGTAATGAAAAGAAACGCAGCAATTAGATATATTGTTATTGTATGTTTATATAGCATTTCCTGAGTTTCAATTAAGAACTTTTCCTCCCTCTTGAACACCCAAATAATTTCATTAATTCAACATAACTGCCAAGTACATTTGGTTACACTGTGATAAGTAGCCTAATTCACTAAAATAACAACAACAAAAGTGTAGCTTGTAAAATCAAAGTAGGCCTACGTCCAAAGTAACAACTTTGAATTTAATTACTGGTTAAGATAATCGAGTCACTCTTAGAACAGGGCAGACATTATTGAAATGCCTAAGTTAAATGGTAAACAAACATGCCAAGGCTTTAAGAAGAAAACATTTGCAAGGCAGAACATTCCAGAGAACAAAATAAATGTCTCTGACTTTCAAAAAAAGTCTCAAAAGGCGCCGTTTCGCTGGTGAATGGCAACACGCATAAAGATGCATTATGAGCGCTTGCTGTCGTGCGTGCACTTAAAGCGCCACCGTGCCACATTTCGCCAATTCCTCTGATCGATGTTTTCCACACTCTACACATCATGTCCCCTCTAGCGGCCGGCACACGCAACTGCAGCCGTTATTAGCGAGCTGATAAAAGCACAATGTTAACATCCAGCTACACAGGGTCAAATGAACAGATATTGCGATTAATTCCAAGCGCAACCCGTGCAAAGCAAAGTAAGCCGTGAGGTTTCCGTCGCGCGAGCTTCGAAGCGAGAGAAAAACGCGTTTTCCTTTGTGCGTTATTGATCGCAGATTGTCTGCAATGAATGGCTGCATGAGGAAGGAAAAAACCCTGAACTTCAGGTGACCGACCATGGCTTTGACACATGCAGCCTGCAGACATGAACCCCACTGAACTGGGAGGGGTGGAAGAAAATACCTCAGGTTAAAAAAAATCCCGCTCGACAAACGAAAGAAAAGTCGCGCACGCACACACACACACACTCACATACGACCGCGGAAGGCGGAAAGTTGGACGAACGTGTTTTAGGGCGCATTTTTAAGTTGCTGGCTGCTGCTAGATAGCGCTGGAGCTAAGTGAAGGCAGGGGCACGGATGGAAGGCTGAGTCTGGCTCTCAGTCTGATCCGACTGACCCTTCATTTTATTGCGGCCAGATCCTCAGATCCTCCCCTTTCCCTTCCGCGAGTCTCTGCCTCGTTCGCGCGGACACATATAAGAAAAGACGCGCGACCATAAGCGCCGAATAAGCAGCGATAACGCGAGCTTTACTGGCCGCAACCTTTAGGCGGAACGGGACCTTTATCGATTATCTGCAATTAAAGGCACCGCTAGTGCGCTCGCTCCGCTAGCCCCCTCATCGCCAACATGGCTGCCTAGCACAGACCTAAAAAAGGAGAAATAACCTCCGCCGTGCCTTTGTCTGTTTCACCTCTTTAACCCTAAACTACTGCGCAAAACACACGGAGACGCGCTAAAATCGCGCCGAATGAGAAAACGACTTACGTGAAGGCAGGCGCTTGGGTTGCTCCTGTTTCCTCCTTGGCATTTTCCCCCTTTTATCACATTCTCCTTCTTGTTTAGGGATAAGAAGAAAAAAGGTCTTTCCCCATTGAAATTTAGCGAGGGAGCCTGATGGCAGGGACTTGTCGTGCACCTGGCTGTCCTCGGTTAAGTGTATTGTTGGGAACAGGGAAGAGTAGAGGAGGAGGTGCTGTTGTTGTTGCCGTGTCTTGACTATGGCTGCTCTCTGTAAGTGTGTGTCTCCGAGCCCCTAACTAACACTAATGCAGGGATCAAAGGGCAGCAACAGCAGAGCACACACACACACACACTCTCTCACACACACACACACACACACACACACTCGCACGCACACACACACACACACACACACACACACTCACTCTCTCACTCACAGAGAGGGGAGCTCGACCGACACAGCGACGAGAAAAGGGACAAGGTGCCCCCAAGCTTTCAGGGTGTATACTTGAATGACCACGAAGATTTTTTTTTTACATTAATATATAAAATGGATTCTGACTTATGAATATTTAAATGGATTGGAGAGAAAAAAAATCACCAAAAAATGCTTTTTTGAACATAATGTTATAATATAAATGCAAAATATTATTTAAAATTAGGCTACTAAATGTAAATATTAAGATTATATATTTTTTCATAAATGCTTTTCATAAATGTTTGAATGAATCTGAGTTTACAGAACCCCCCAAATCAGAACAATTCGGGTTTTTTTTTTTTTTGGTTTTTTTTTATTTACAGTAACACTTTACAATAGGGTTCAGTTTGTTGACATTACTCATTACACGTGTCATGAACTTATGATGAAAATTAATTTTAAAGCCTTTATTAATCTTTGTTATTTTTTTTTTTAAATTATACATTTACTAAAGTTGAATCTGTTTAAATTATTATTTAATACTCCTGATAGTGTAACAAATGTATTCTTCATGTTAGATAATGCATTAACTAACATTAAATAATAGGACCTTATTGAAAATTGTTCAAGTTAATTACGGTAAGGTAGAGAGTTAATTATCATATTTTCTCATTTTAAGATTTTTAAAAATTATTATAATGTTATTATACCTTTATTTACCAATGTTAAATGTCCTGGCTAGCAATTGAATCATATCAAATACTGTAACAAATGTTATTGTCCTTTGTTAGTTAATGTATTAACTAATATTGAATAATATGACCTTAATAAAGTGTTACCAGATTTACAATTAATAATACTTTCTCATTCTAATATTATTATTATTATTATTATTATTAGTATTATTATTATTTTATCACCATTATACATTTATTTATACATTTATAAATGTCCTGGCTAGCAATGGAATGATAACAAATGTATCGAATGTTATTACCCATTGATAGTTAATGCATTACATAACATAAACTAATGGGATATTTATTTTAATATGTTACTGAATTTACAATTAATTGTTATTTTTTATTTACCCTTTAAGATTTATTATTATTATCATTATTATATTATCATTATACTAACAGTTGAATTAAATACCGAAAATGAGTTTCTGTACAATTAATTTAGTAATAAATGGGTTATTCATATTGGAATGTCATTTCATTTCATTCTTGTAAACAAAAATCTATCAAATCAAATAATACAAATAAAAGCTAAAATATATATGTTTCCCATTGCACTTCATTATATGGTGACTTGATTAAAAACCAGGCCCTCCTCCTTCCCCCATCCCACACACACACACACACACACAATACTCTGTTCTATGCATAGCACTGAAGCAGCCGGCTGTTCCCCACTCAGGGCTGGACTCCAGCAGGCTGCATGCTGTTGGACAAGTTCGTTCTTTCACACCTCTTTGGTGTTAGGAGGACTGTATCCTCCCTCATGCCATGCTGCCATCCTCCTCACAACCATCCACACGTGCAGCTCGTTACTGTGGCAATTAGCACAGGCCCAAAATTAGTCCACTTCGCCTCTGCACAGGTGACTGACACACACTTTGTAGCTTGCTCATTAGAATATGGCTGCATCACCATTCCTCTGCCTCATTGTCACCCTTTAAAGTCCAAGTAGAGGCTGTTGAACTGTAAACGTTTGGACCTTGGGGGTAGTGTTTACATGTGTACCATAGTAAAAAGTGACGAAAGGTTGGTTCTTCTCAACATATGTTTTCATTATTCAATTATTTGGGTTTAAATCTCAATATTTGCAGGTCCAACTCGTTCCCATTTTGTACCACGGTATATTTGATGTGTAAGATAAGGAAACACATTTTATGATAATCTTACCAAATCTTCCCTGCATTTGTGTGTGCTGCTTGTTATTGTTTAAGATTAGTTTAGTCTCCATGGCGAGGTCACGGTCTGTTCTGTAACCCCACCGATGCCTGGCAGCTGAGGTAATGCGCGCACGCAGACAATCTGCTGATAGTAGTCATGGCAACAGCAGCATGACCTCACACTTGGTAGCAACCTAAAGGTCACCAAACAGACATCATGTTTTGATGGGAACTGTATCAACTGAACCTGACAATGAAAAACATCTGTGAAAGAAAGGAGACCGTTTTCATTGACACATCTGTTTACATTTGATACTTTTTAACCCTTTCATTCACACTCCAGCGGTATAGAGACCGCATATGGTTGTAGTGTTAAATCCTTTTACATTCATTTGCAATGCAGTTTATGGCATATGAAAAATGCAATTTTGCTATTAAACATTCAATTATTTGCAAAAAAAAAAAAAAAACGTATATAGTTAGCCCCATGCTGTCCGTCTAATTATATTTCTTGTACTGTATTGATAAGCATGATTGTTCTGCTGGTCTTTGAAAGCAACTCATTTTGTCTGTTGGCATTATTACTACTTATTAAAATGGCTCCCCTGCAGCAGTGCAGGCTGTTAGAGAGCTAAATGAATTTCAGGTGCTTCAGTAGCGGATAAAGGAGGTTGGATAAAGAGGTATATCTCTCCCCGAGGCCAAGCATAGTGGTGTGGGTTACCTCCTTTTCAACTCGTTGCTGCCTCTTTCTCTTTGTTAGGATGTTGCAAGATTGTGTTAGGAACACTGAGTGAGCAGGTCATTAGAGGACTTGTGACATGACAGGATTGCATGACGGGTGACAGAGGAAGCTTGAATGACGGAGCTCGAAAAATTGTCTTAACTACTCGGGTGGTTACTAAAAAATATGTTATTATCCTCTGCCCTGCATATTCATAGACTTATGATGCCATAATGCCATAATTATTTTATGTATTTGTATGTGATGACCTGTGTTTCAAAGTAGGGGCATTTTTTGTGCCATTACTTGTGCCAGTGTTATTTTAAACCTTTGACAAATTAACAGAACCCTTGATTCGTTTAAAGATCGCCGTAATGAAACAATACTGGATTTGAACAGTCAGTGACAAAAATATGTTGTAACATTTTGCTGCATGGCGTTCCCATTAAGCTACGAAAACTTAATTTGTGTGTGTTCTTCGAAACGTTCAAAACATCCAACTTCTTAAAAAAATGGTTTTGTGAATGCTATCATTTTGCAGGTATTATGGGAATGTTACTTTTAAATGTTCAACAACTGAAAAAAGTAGCAAGTTTTAATGTTAACATTAATTTAACATTCAACTAAAATGTTTCAGAAAAACTATATTCATTCAGATTTCATCAAAAATATCTTAATTTGTGTTCTAAATATGAACAAAAGTCTTACCGCTTTGAAACAACATCAGGGTGAGAAGCCTATTTTCATTATTGGGTGAACTAACCCTTTAACATTATTAAAGAGCAACCCGGTCTCATCCCAAGACGTCATATAACTGACGTTTTGGGACGTCTTTTGACCATACGTCAATATTCGCCTTTTTAGGGCCCCCTTAAATGTCGGTAGATGAGGTTATGGGATCCTAACTCTACCCCAGACCTAAACCTAACCCGTCACCTAACTGACGTTAAAGGTAAAGCGTCAGTTGTATGACGTCCCGGGATCGCCATCTACCGACGTTTAAGGGGGCCCTAAAAAGGCGGATATTGACGTATGGTCAAAAGACGTCCCAAGACGTCAGTTATATGACTTTTTGGGATGAGACTGTGTTATAAAGAGCCGAAAATGTTGACCTTTGTTCTATTAATATTACTGGAAGGATGTTTTTTTTTTTGGACAATGGAATAAACAGGGTCGGTACATATTCTATATTATAGGGATCAGGTTGTTATCAAAAATAGCAGGGGAACTACATAAGTAGTAAATGATATTAGGCATAGTAGATATTGTGCAAATAACAGACAACCCATCCGCAGGACAGGACATTGCAAGCATGGCACCAAAGGACACTAGAGCATAGGTAAATTGAGTGTGAAATTACAGGAAGGGGGTCAACATGTGCAATGAACAGGCAGAAGCTCTGATAATAGTGCTTTAAAGGGAGTGAGAGAGATGGTGTTTCAACGTTTTTTGTAACTCATTCCAGTCGGATACAGCTGCAAACTTGAAGGAGCTACGGCCACAAGAAGAATTTGCGTTTGGGATCACTAGTGAGATGTACCTGCAAGAGCGCAGGTTACGGACAGGTTGGGCAATGGTGAGGAGAGAGTTCAGATAGAAGAATTGATTTATATATAAGATGGCACCAGTGGGTCAGGCGTTGAGTATTTAGAGCCTTAGAACTTAAATATACAAGTTTGATAAAAATCATCATTAAAGAAGAAAATTTCAAATGGCATTTAGAGGCTTTTGCATCTGAACTCTTCATTTGATCATATTTTGATAATTTATTATGTGTTCATTAACATTATTTAATGCAAATAATCTGCGTGAAAAGTGTTCAAAAAGGTACATTTGCTATTATAAAGAGGACAGCTCACACAGAAATTACAAATTTCTTTCGGTTAACAAATTGAATTCATGTGAACCCATTGCGAAATTTGCATGTGCAAATCTTTTGCCGTCACACGATATTCTTTTTTCCGAAGCTTCAAAAAAATGCATCCATCCATCATAAAAGTAATTCGTATGGCTCCACAGGGTTAATATAGGCCTTCCGAAGACAAACGATGAGTTTTTGTAAGAAAAATATCCATAACTTTATTAATCACTGTCTTCCAGTAACGGCCGTAGGTGAGTCTAGTTCTAGCAGAAGAGTGACCTCTGACTCGACGCATGATACATTGACGAAACGCAGTGTGGATAGAAAACAACAAAACACAGTTACGAATTGGAAGTCTAAAATGAGAATTTTTAAAGATAAATGTTGAAGGAGCTTGAGGCCCCGTCCACACTACTGCGTTTTCGTTTAAAAACGGAGAATTAAAACGAATACGATCTCCGTCCACACCAGCGTTTTATCTGCGTACTAGAAACGATCTCCGTCCACATTAAAACTACTGAAAACGCAGATCACGTGACCATTCACCAACACTGGGCATGCGCGTGCCGGTGTAAACAGTGAATGACGAATCAGGGAAGGATACGTCATGACTGATAACACCCAATCATAGAGCCAAGCGTCAGCCTTTGCGTCAGCGTTTCTGAAGTTCTCCGTTTTGTCTCGTCCTCCGGAGATTCAAAACGCAAAATGCAGCTGCAGCGTTTCTAAACTTCTCTGTTTTAGGTTTTCGTTTTTCCCGTTTTAGTGTGGACGGGAGGTGCAAACGTAGCAAAAGGTCTCCGTTTTTAAACGAAAACGCAGTAGTGTGGACGGGGCCTGAGTTTGTCGATTAGCACTATTTGTTTGAACCGCGAGAGGCGTTTACTCTCACCTACTAGTCAGAGGTCAGTCTTCAGCCGGAACTAGACTCGCGTACTGCCGTTACTGGAAGTCAGTGATTATAGTTTATAAAGTTATAAATATGGATATTTTTTCTTACAAAACTTTTATTTAACTTCAGAAGACCTTTATTAACCCCATGGATTTATTTTAAGATGGATGGATGCACTTTTTTGGACTTCTGAAAGATGAAAGTCATATACACCTATAAGTGGCTTGAGGGTATGTAAATTATGGGGCAATTTTCATTTTTGGGAGAGCTAGCCCTTTAAGGCATGTATTGTATGGACAAAAAACATTTGATAACGGGATTCAAGGTGCAAGTGTTTAAAACAATAACGTTTTTGCGTCTCTCAAATTTGTGAAAACGGTGATGTCATTACGTGTTCCGTCTGTAGGCGCGTAGTATTTCTTTAGTAATAATGAAATCACCAGCTACTTGCCTGACATGCATGACAGCGTTTTTAGTCATTTTTGCGGATCTGTGTGAGCAGGGATCATTTTGACAACGTTGTCATTTGTACTGTTGAGGCAAAAATTCGTATTAAATAACACAGTCTCATCCCAAAAAGTCATATAACTGACGTTTTGGGACGTATTTTGACCATACGTCAATATCAGCCTTTTTAGGGCCCCCTTAAACGTCGGTAGATGGCGATCCCGGGCCGTCATACAACTGACGCTTTACCTTTAACGTCAGTTAGGTGACGGGTTAGGTTTAGGGTTAGGTTTAGGTATGGGGTAGAGTTAGGATCCCATAACCTCATCTACCGACGTTTAAGGGGGCCCTAAAAAGGCGAATATTGACGTATGGTCAAAAGACGTCCCAAAACGTCAGTTATATGACGTCTTGGGGTGAGACCGGGTTGTATTAAACATCATCACTGTGTGAGACAGCTGAGTCAAATCTTTTAAAAAGTATTTATTCTTGCAAGAATAGGCCCAGTCACCGACCCAACAGTTACCATGAGGAGTGAGTGAGAGAGACAACTGACAGGAAGCAATGAGCAGCCTTTATACTATTTTCAAGGTCTTTGGCGCAGGCTTCTTTTGCCTGCCTTCTACAGATAAGACACCCATGCTTAAGTTTCTTGTCCCTTAAGACCACCACCAAAAGTCAGTACTAGGGTCAAAGGTCCTGTCCTATAAGTTTTACACCCAGCCCATCCTGTTCACACACATAAGTTCGTATGATCAATTAACATTTTTTCCATTACAGTATGTTAAATACACAAAGGGGGAAAAAAATCTGCTAGTACATTTACATTGTTGTGTAAACGTACCCTTAGACATGTAAATGTATGATTTCTGTCAGAGCATTGTAAACATTTACATCTACAATCATGCTTTATTTTATCATGAAACCTAATTATCACAGATTAGGCTATTATTTTGTGTGTGTGTGTGTGTGTAGTTGCATTCAAAATACACTTGGCTCTAAAAACTAAGAGGGCACGTGCTTCTGGATAGTCTATTATTGCCACATAGGACAAAAGGTCTTTCACACATATCAGTAAACACTTCTTGTATTAAAGCTATTCCCAATTAACCTGTGAACACAGTAGATCGTTGACTACAATTTAATATCAGTCATTTGGAGTGTAAGGTATGGCATAGCTCTAGGTCACCATCTTAATTTTCTTCCATCTTAAGTTTCTAGTTTCAAGAATTGTTGGTCTGTTCTGACTCAAACTGCCTTTTGAAATGGAGATTATTACAGAGGAAAGCTGGTGCCAGCGTTGTCCCCGGCATGCCACCTGTCTCCCTTCCCTCTCTTCTCACTCCCTCTTCCAGCTGTGTGACAGAAGCAGGTGGTTGCCCCTGTACTTGCTCTCTGACCTTTTGCACTGGAAAGGATACCTCACAAAAAAAGGCTACTCTTCCTCATCCCGCTTATCATAAACTGTTAATTATCTACTTCAAAAAGACAAAAACGATTCTGTTCCAATTCTAGGGGTGTTTACAGGCATAGTTCTACCAAAAACGAATCATTACTCATGTCATGTCATTCCGAACCCATAACTTTCAGTTATTTTTGTAACACAAATGAAGATATTTTTTCCCATTAAAAGTCAATGCAACCCACATTTTTACGCTTTAAAAAGGTCATAAAGACATTGTAAAAGTAATCATTTGTAATTCAAGTCTTCGTTAATCACTTTATATGAACAGATTTAATTTAGGCTTTTATTCACATATAAACATTAGGCAACGCTTTATTTTGATAGTCCACTTTAGACATTCAACTAACTATAAGTAACTTTGCCGCTACATGTCAACCAACTATCATTAGAGTATCAGTAGACTGTCCGCTTAATATCTGCTAACACTTTATTTTTATGGTCTTCCAATAGATATTCTACTGACTATAAGTAATTTAGCAACTACAAGTCAACTTGTTCTCCTAACCCGAACCTGAACCCTAACACCTAACCCTAACCTAACAGTCTACTGACAGTTGACTACAGCCTACTTATACTCTAATGACAGTTAGTTGACATGTAGTTGAAAAGTTACTTTTAGTTAGTAGAATGTCTAAAGAGACTATCGAAATAAAGTGTAACCAAAATGATTGATCAACGCACATAGAGCACATCAAATATGGTAAACGGAAGTTGAAATATGAAGAGTTCAGATGCAAAAGCCTCTAAATGCCATTTGAAATTTTCTTCTAAAATGACCATTTTTATCAAGCTTGTATATTTAAGTTCAGTAATTTCACTTAAATGGCAAATCAACTCTTCATATGCTTGCTTGACTCGCCAGAACCATGAGGTTTGTTCTTACACGTCAAGCAAGTACATATTCTGATGTGATGAGAGAATATAAAATGAGCTTATGGCTTTGCAATAACATGATGATGAGTAAATGTTAAACCCATAACTTTAAATACTACTGGTTGATGAAGAACAAGATCTGCTCTGAGCCTTTCTCCTGATAAAGTGTGACAGAGTTAGCCCCCTTTAATGGCCTTTGACACTTTGCCACCTCAGCCCTCTAGCACGTGTGCTGGTGCTAAGTGTCAAAAATGATGACCTTTATTTTTATGCATGTTGACTGAATATTTAGTGCAAGACAATTTCTGTGTTTGAAAAATTCAACTTTCAGATCATCTTTTGGTATACTATTTTTAATGCTTATATATGGAAAGGTTAATTGGTTATATTATATTTGTTGTATTATAGAAATAATTTAAATTTGACTGGATTCACCAGCACATCTAGGGATGAAACTAAGTTAATATTACAGTACTGTCCATCTAAAAATGACCTTTTAATTTAGTCTAAGGCCTCTCTTTGACCTATTCCTGTTGCTCTTTAAAGCTCTGTGACCAAGAATAATTTTATAAAAGACAATTAGTTTGAAGTCATTTATTCTACCTTATGGAGTGTGTAACCCCCATAGACCTAAATTGGCTTAATCATTTGATTACTGTGCCACATTTCATGCTTCTTTTGTCTTGGAATCTTTTTTCAGATGGTTCTTCCCTCGGCTAAAGACATTATCCCTCAGCCAATCATCACTAATTACATGCTCAAACATTGTATGTTTGTCCATTTAGTGTGTCAGGTGGCACTACACAAATTTAAATAATTTTTTTCAGGTGGAATTTATTTATTTATTTATTTTTACAGTACATGTGCATTAAAGGGCAACTAAACCCCTGGTCAGAGCCTGACTCCACCCACTGGCAATATTTGAAAAATGCTGAAAAAGTGGGCAGACCCCAGCGGAGATGGGGACGAAATAGATGCTAAAACAGTTGATCGTTTTCAATACTCACAATTCCAACTCTTGACTCGCTACAGTGGTTTTGACGAAACAAGGCGCTCGTACCAAGAACGTAGTGAGCTGAAACCTGCATACGTCACGAAGTGCGGAACATCCAATAGGAAAATTCAACTGCAGTAGCCACCGTTCAACCTGAAGAGGGCAGCACCAAGACGTTTTTACACCATATATTGTAGAAATAAAACACTTCATACACGAATGTCAAAAAAGGTACTCGAATCAATGACTGGTATTAATAAATATCCATTCTTACAGATCATTAACCAAAAAAAGTGGGCTCAGGGTTTAGTTACTCTTTAAGACGGCAAAATTGTTAAAAAGTGATTCTGTCCTTACAACTCTCAGGGGCTGTTTACACCTGGCCACTTCATACGTTTTCTGTGATTGGATAGCTATCCGATCATGAAAAGACCAGGTGTAAATGCCCTCTGAAACGCATTCGAGACAGATTTGAATCCGATCGCTCAAACCACTTGGAGGCTGTTTACACCTGGCCACTTCACTCGTTTTCTCAGATCGCATAGCTATCTGATTTATCAAAATGATTCCATTTACACCTGGTCACATAAATGTGTTTTGCAAAACGGATATAAATCCGATCTTTTGTGCTATAGGCAGATTTAATGGATGCCACCGAAAGCAACAGATATGAGCTGCATTTTATTGATCATCAGCAAAAATGTCAAAATCAAGCAGAGCAATAAGAGAGAGGAGCAACAACCCTGGTAAAATCATTTCATTTCTTTTCTTTTAATAAAGATGATTGTGTATTAACATAGAGAGTATAAGAAGTGGACAGAGCGATCTCATTGGAACTCCATTGAGACAAGTGAAGCCCGTTTTTGGCGATTTTTTAGCACTTCCGTCCCTGATGCGCAGACTCAAACAGAGCTTGATGATGTAGATGTGATGACAGCAACCCATCTGTCTTCTAGTGGCTGTGGCATTAGAAATCTGAATCATTCCCTTCCGAAACTCGCAGAGGCAGAGTGTGTGAGTAGGAGCTGTCCATGAGCGAAGAGCAGGAGAAACTTTTTCTAGGTATTCTGATTAATTATTTTGTCATTTTGCCTCCACATTTCCCCGATTGCCCGCAAGCTTCTCCTCCTGTCCATACGGTACTGTGCGACAGAGAGTCGCGTGGGTATGACGCAATCATTGGCCATAGCATAAGCTACAAGGTAATGGAGCATTTTATACATTGTCGTGTTTCTTTAGAAATAAATAAAGGACAAATGGGGTTTTCAAACACCTCAGATGTAAAGTTATTCGCTGTCAAAGTGACGCCAAAATGAATGGGGGTCAATGCCGCAAGTGAAGTTCTGCTACAAGATGGCATGCGTTCGATGGATTACCCCCTTGTGTGTTAAGCATCTGCTACTTAAGCCGCGTTTCCACTACAGGAACTTTCCACAGGAACTAGGAACTTTGGGGTGGTACTCTGTGAGCTGAACATGCTGATTGGTTCTTAGCACTTGTTCTTTCTGCAAGATGGCACGCGTTCGTACCATCCATCTCATGGTCAATGTCCGCTGATAACAAATGTCTACTTTTATATCTAGCATTACGAGCTTTTGAATACTCTTTTCTGCCGTTTTGTTAATTACGTCATTAGTAGTAAACCAATCGCACATAAAAGCAGCACAGCTTGAATCTCATCCGTACAAAACTCAAAACTAACGCGCAGACTGGCAGGAGCAGTCGCACGCAGTTCAACGTCACTACATAATCTTCCCGCCCCAGATCAGTACTTTAGTCCGCGGTGTAAACGGAGTAAGCAAGCGTTCTGGGGCAAAAAAAGTTCCTATGAAAAAAGTTTCAGGGACAAATAGTTCCTGGTATTTGCGGTGGAAACGCAGCTTTACTTTCACTTTGATTTGCGATAGATTGCACGTTGGCTTTATGAATAGATGCTCAGCTACTCAGCTGCTCATCTGCGGTAATGCGTGTTGCTGTAACGTCGTCATATCTGACTATAACATCACATAAAACATGCTCTCACATGTTTATTTTTGGGAGGAGTAAAATTTACATGTGTGGTTTCAACAACCAGATGCATTTACACATGTCCAGTTTTGTCTGGAATGCGTCCCAGACCACCTCCTCAAGTGGTTTGAGCGATCGGGTTCAAATCCGTCTCGAATGCGTTTCGGAGGGCATTTACACCTGGTCTTTGCACGATCGGATAAAACGCATGAAGTGGCCAGGTGTAAACAACCCCTCAGAGTGTTTGGTATGGTTATGGATTTGCCAATATTTGGTCCTGGCAGAATAGATACGCTGCTGCAGAGGAAGTTCGGGATTACTGCACATACATACATGACACACTGCTATGAGCAAGTCATGCTGCTGCATTACTCATAGCAGATCTACAGGGGGAGCTGGGGAAGGTGGAGGGTTTCTGAATGCGCATGTGAATGGTTTCATTTCGTTTTTATTACTTTTTTTAACAGAAAAAAAAGAAAAGAAAAGGAAGAACAACAAATGTTGCCATACATTACATATAAACCTTTATTCATTTCACCAGTACATTATATCTGTATACGTACATTTATATAGGCCTACATACACTCCCCAGTAAAAGAGTGATTTCATGTGCTGTACCTTAACTGCTCGCACCGGCAGAAGAACGATGTACTGTTGCCTTGTTTTGTGGCAATTTGGATTACAAAGTTGGTAAATTAACCTTTATGAAGATGGATCAGAGAATGAATTGCATCTAAATAAGGTAGGAAAAATCTCCACTCGCCAATAGTTCACAACCCATATACTTCAGTCAAGTGACATTTTTCTGAGTTAAAAATGACATTCATACATTAAACAAATAAATAAAATGCATAAGAGGACATGACCTCTTTAAAAATGAAAAGACGTTTCAGATAATTATGAGTAGTTTAAAAAAAAAACAAAAAAAAAAAACTATCATACACTTATAAATCATTCACCATAAGACTATTAATGTGTATAAAGAAAAGATATAGCTTTTGCTAATTTCATGTTACATTTTAATTTAAGTATGTCTGTTTATGGTCAGCTCTCAGTTCTCTCTCCCTTATTGCAATCTTCTGTTCATATTTTCTTTCTATCACTCTTTCTAATCAATCAATCGTGTTATTTTTTATACATTTTGATTCCATTCTTGGATGCTGGAAAGCCTCTCATCATTCTGTGGATCCAATACTGTAAGAAGCCCATGAAACACACAACACTGACATTTAGCAGTCGAATGGAGGCTGTCTACAGGTAATTATTTTAGCATTTGCTATCCTTGCATCCCTCTGGCTTTACAGTGAATGTACTGCTGAAATTACGTAAAATTATTAGTATTTGCAAAATAATGCTGGAATGCCATTCTGAAAAACTAGTTTACAGTGTATAAGTAATGCACTGTAGTGACATCAATGCTGTGTGTGAATTATAGACTTTCCTAAATGTTTTATCTGACCATTTCTCCAACACCTTTATGGAAGTCACTGACTGTTCTCGTTTTGCATATGGGAAATACTATCGGTTGAGCCTATGGTGAGGTGATTACAGTTCTCTTTTGATCCACAGTGTAACATGAGCCCTATGTGCTTTTGTGTGGCTATGGCTTTGTCTCTGATGGGATTTCTGCCCTCTCTCCATTTCCCTTTGTTTCTCTCCTTTTCTCTCCCTCTCTTCGAGGCTCCTCCTCCTCTTCATAGGACCCACCAATGAGAGACACTTGAGGTGCTGACCTTATCAGGTGGAGGTCAATGCCAGGTCAGGGATCTGTTGCTAGGCTACCATCAGATAAGTAGCGGGAAGACTGAGCACTGGGTTGCGCTGTCATTCAGTGCTTGTCATGTAATCTCATTCATTTGCTGACAATTGCCTGAACGTCACAGAAGGTTATCGAGCCTATCCTGTCATAATTAAACACATTAGAATATTAAACCAACAAAGCCAAGAGCTGGCAGCTCTTCTTGGCTTATGTGCTATCTAAGATGGCCAGCTGAGCATAAACATGAAGTTCTTAATTTAGATTTGGATGTGCTGGATTTAAAATGAATGCCATCTGAACCATGAAAATGAACTAGACATGAAAATGAACCAGAAAACATGAGGGAATTGCACATGATATTCCATCAAGCAGGACAAATATTGCATCAACATATAGATTAGAATATTTGAAATCAAGTTTTAAAGGAATAGTTCACCCCAAAAATGAAAAACTTGTGGAACACAAAAGGAGAACTTTTGAAAAATTGCATTAGTTGTGCTTTGACTATATTAATTACAACAAATGGGGACTGAGGCGTTTAAGTTTCCAAAAGGACTAAAGCATATTGAAGTATCATTAAAGTTCATATTACTCATGTTCTATATTACAATTCTGAAGTTTATGATTGTTCTTTAACTCTATAGGGAAAACCTCTAACGCCAAAGATGGCGGTTGTATGCACATGTCCCGCCAATTCCGCTGGAAAGCCAATCGTCTGCTTTTAACAGTCAAGCCGGGAAACATTTAAGCCTATCGTCTTGTTCCACTGATGCACACGCACATTTGATGTTTGAGACAGCGGAGACAAGAACCCTTGTGCATGATAGTAAAAGTATAGCCTGAGAGGAAAAGGGAGAAGTATAGCCTGAGGGAAAAACCTTATTTTGGGGAAAAGTCATCAAACTTTTTTCAGCTTTTTTTTATCATAATTTACTGCTGTTTCAATAGACCTTATGTATCCCAGCCCCTTTTCAGCTCGTTGTCTTTTGACTTCCGGTCTGTATTTTCACAGCGATCTTGCATAGGTATGAATGAAGTGCTCGTAAAAAATTTCCCGGTCGACATTTGTTAAGACATCTGCTTTACAATGCTTATGATAAACATTACAAAATAAAAATAGCTGCTATTTTGCTAAGTTTCAAATGATTATCAAACAGCAAGCACAAACTACAAGCGGGACCCCTTCCGTTGCGGTCAGTGTCCGAATTCATTCAATCGTTCTCATTCACGACGTGTGGATTATATTAATCAGTAATGTAGGGGATAGTGATTGAGGGTAGGCTGAGCCAATTTTTGAACACAGCTAGTGAGTTGTACGCGAAAAAACGGAAGAATCTTATTTATGAATCAATCATTCAGACAGGGTTGGACAACTGAATCAACCTATTTATTGGAAAAACTGCATGAACTGTCATTCTCGTGCCAATGAGAGTAATGGCCAGATGACAATATTATCAGTAACAAGCAATCACTTTTTTTGTAATACTATAAATTTAGGATTTTCTTGCAAGCTATGACTCTAAAGCATTAAAGGGTTAGTTCACCCTAAAATTAAAATTAAGTCATTAATTATTCACTCCCCATGCTGTAACAACCCTGTAAGACCTTCGTTTGTCTTCGGAACACAAATGAAGATATTTTTGATTAAATTTGAGAGATGGATCACTGCTACATAGGCTGCCTAAGGGATTGAAACTTGACGGCTCAGAAAGTCATTAAAGAAAATGTTTAAATAATCCATGTGACTACAGTCGCTCAAGTATAAGTTTATCAAGCGATGAGAATACTTTTTGTACAAAAAAACAAACAAAAATAACGACTTTATTCAACCATTCCTTTTCTTCCTTGTGGGCCTTAGACGAGAGTTCGAGAGATTTCCATGACGCATGCGCAAGAACTGCGATCTTCTTCTACTACTTCTCATTCAGTTCTCGCGCATGCATCATGGAAATCTCTTGAACTCTCGTCTCAGTCCCACAAGGAAAAAAAAGAATAGTCGAATAGAGTCGTTATTTTTGTTTGTTTTTTCGACGCGCTATTTGCGTCTGGTGTGAACATACCATAAGACCTTCGTTCTTCGGAACACAAATGAAAATACTTTTTCTTCATTCACACGTGTCAGAATCGAAATCCGTTGGCAGCCATTTTTTTATGTCGACCGAGCATTCATCGAGAGAGTCACCGCTCTGTATTTGAAGAACAGTGCCATGGGGATCATTGTTGCCGTATTTGTGTCCACCGGACCCTTAGGAGGCGAACTGTTCAAAGGCGAGTTTCACCATTTTCTCGCTCCAGAAGCTGCGCCTGGATGACGGCCGCTGTCAGCAGTACTTCCGCCTGTCCTGCGTCCAGTTTGATGACCTGTTGTCCCATATCGGAGCAAGGATCACCCTCACCCTCATCCATCTATTCTGTGATAAAAAGATAAAATATGGATGATAAAAACAGCCAGCCAAGTTATTATCCTGTTATTTTTTTCTCTCTCACGTAGACACGAACTTACGCACATATGTTGGTTGCCTTTACATCATAATAATTTCATATAATCTAGATATGGAATAAATAACATTCAGTACAAAAAAAAAGAAACATGTCTCGTATATTAAAATAAAGTTTTGAGTGATAAAGTATTTGCTTTGTTGTGCATTAGAACCAATTATTACAAAATAATTTATAATTTCAAAATAATTTGACGCCAAAGTTCAGATTTTTCAACTCGGGTGGCAGACGCGAATTTGCGTCAAACGCATGAATGCACAAATAGCACTAACTAAATCATTCGCGCGTAACGCACTTAACACGCCAGATGCTCCATTTGCGCAAACTTGACGCGCGAATGAGGCGTATTCGCATCTACCGCGCCACGCTCTACGCCTCATTTGCGCAGCAGGATGTGTAACGCGTAAAGGCCAATTTATACTTCTGCGTAGGGTGCGCGCAGTAGGTACGGCGTAGCATACGCACAGACACGTACCCTTCGCCTTCCCATACCGCGTACCCTTCGCTTTTTCGCTTCAAAAATGTAACACGTCGCGACAACGTGGACCGCAAGATCGGTGATTGGTCGGCTTGGTAGCATCGCATTTCCTCCTACGCATTTCCGCACGTACCTTCTCACGCATTTACACACGTACCATCTCCTCCGACGTCTTCTCTCATTTCTGCCTTTCAGTTTTAGTAATTTCACTAAAATGAACTGTTTTTCCACCCCAATAAGCTCCAACTCCAACATGATCCACTCTCTTTCAGTCACTATTGCTTGTAGTAACCTAGCCGTGAAGAATCTAAAAACAAAGTGGAACATTAAAACCCTCCGCCGCCAACTAGCGTTTCGGAGCAGTACTGCAGAGCAACCAAGACCTGAACGCAGAAGTATAAATGCTCACAACGGCGTCGCCTACGTGCGAAGCCAACGCCGTACACTACGGCGTACCCTCGACGCAGAAGTATAAATTGGCCTTAAAGCCTTGTTTATACTCGACGCGTCTGCAAGAGCACGAGTCTCCGCTGCCTGCAAGCGCACCTCTCCAAAAGGACGAGGCATTTATACTTGACGCGCTCGCCGTTGTGCTATTCTGTGAAACGACAGGGGGCGAACTCTGAGTAATTCTCCTCTAAACCACCAGGAATCAGCAGTGAAGAAGTAGTTTGCCATTTATTAGTAGTATTAATTGCTAATTCATAAAAGAGTAAATGTAGTAGGTTTATTGTAGCCTACTTTCACTGCATGTAAACTAGTTAAACAACTGAAGCATTGTTGGAGAGTGTTTAAACCTTAATTTTACCAGCAGGGCTTAATTCTGCTATTGTAGGCTTATTTTGTAGATGTAACCAATTACTTTAGACAAGTGCGAACTAGGTGCTTAATGCAAATGTGTTGTTCACAAAATGAGATGTTGTGGTCGCCCATCAATGCAAATGTCTCTGTGTATAGAAGGATCATAAACATGCTGGTACAGATCGTACCACCAGTTCGGCCAGATTCGGCTCGTAGTCGTCCATCTTCGGATGCGGCGCCGCGCGCAAAGTTACAAAAAGTGCCGTGCACACCGCCAGGCGCAATGGGGTCTTGCGGACCCTACGCGCACGACTGCCCACACCGCAATGACGGCATTTTTGGCGTGCGCCCTTCGCGCTCTTGCGGACGCGTCGAGTATAAACAAGGCTTAACGCGCCTTTGCATTGACTTAACATTGAAATCATTCGTGCCTGACGCGCTATTCATGTCCAGTGTGAACGCACCATTACGGGGTTGTTACAGCATGGGGGTGAGTAATTAATTACTTAATTTTCATTTTTGGTGAACTATGCCTTTAAATTTGGTTAGTAAAAATTTACTAACCAAATTTGAGAAAATACAATTAATAAATGCATTTTCTCAAATTTGGTTAGTATTTTTTTTTTTTTTAAAGAAAGAATGAGAGAAAAGAGCAATTTTGTTATGACATGAGAATGAGTAGATAAATAATAGCAGAATTTTAGGTGAACTATTCCTTTAAAGAGGTTCTAAAAATGTCCATCCTTGTCATTTTCAAAGTCAAAACAAATTTTCTTTTGCCATTGTGGCATGTGGTATTATAGAGATATTTGTTCACATCTGACCCCATGTAAATGATGATGCACTATAGGCATTCTAACATCATATAATCTCCGTAGGTCTAGTCTCTCTGTAGGTCTTCAACATGACAGACTCTTCTGTCACTGTCGCTCTGAGTCCGGCGGGTTAACGGCAGGTCAGAGGATTTGGTGATCAGTGGTTCACTGAGCCGTGAGCCCTGCTGGACAAGCGCTTTGATAAGGGGACTGCTGCTTCTGCGCTTGCCCACACTTCTGAAGCTTGGGTGAGACTGGCACGTTCTGAAAGGCTAAGTCTCAATGTCTGGGTACTTGCCAGCTGACATTCCACTGAGACAAACTAAGGGAGAGAGAGAGAGAGTGGGGCAGATTTATTGAGGTATCAGACTTGCCTCAGGAATGTTCTGCGAAACGCCATTCCTGTGAAAAGTATAAAGAAAATAATGTTAGACATTGTGCTGAACTGTTTTCTTCTCTTATTTCCTGAAGCATTACAGTATGTATGTGCATATCACCTTGTTGAACATATCGCTATATGACATAATTCAAGATCAAGCACAGCATGTCTTCACCCATTCTGATGAATATTCAGCTGTAAAGACCACTATTTGCCTGCCTCTGAGTCACAACTCCTCTGTGGTTGGGAACACTATGGTCAAAAGACAGAGTGGGAGTTTGTGTATGTGTGTGTTTATGTCAGAAGGAGAGATAGTGAGAGAGAGACAGAGAAAAAGAGATCCTCACCCGAGGAGAGAGTGTAGGATTTGAAAGGCTAGCTTCCTGGCAGCCGGGAGTTTTATCTCTTTTTTAGAACAACCACTGAGGTGTTTAGAAAGAAGAAACCAGCATACCATCGCTATGTAAGACTCACGGCTATACAAGCAGAGATTTGTCTTTCTCTTCAGGACCTGATGCTGGTAACAATCGTTTCAAAACTCAATAAATAATCGTCACAAAAAACTAGTATTCACGTGTTGCTGTCATTGTTTCATCTCTTAAAGGGATAGTACACCCAAAAATGAAAATTCTTCAGTCGTTCCAAACTTGAATGACACAAAATAAGCCTACCCGGAAGTGCGATAAACTGCAATACATATCAAATCCGCTAGAGGCCGGTCCCAAAAGGGAGCAAATATCCATAGACGTCATGTTAAAATGTCCGTTTTCACAGCATAAATTCATATGTTTACAGTTTGGTCCCATGGACTTTTATTGTAATCTTCAATAAAATGTTCCGTGTGCCCAACAACTGTGAGGGGGGTGAATTTTTTTTCTAACTCCTTAGTTTAGATCATATTTAGATATAAAACGTATGACAAATAAGGGCGGTTAACTTTGATTGACAGCTGATAACGGGCTGCGCTGAGTGAATTTGACGTCTCAGCCATGATCTGACACAACACATCATACCACCTCTGTATCCTTTCTGAAACTTTTGTATTTTGTATTTTCCAAGATTTTCCAGAATGGCGCCGCCCATACCCCCCATAAACAGCTTCAAACCCGTTCTTCAGAGAGTCTATGGGTGACGTCACAAACGCTTCTTTGTCCATATTTTTTTACAGTCTATGAGTAAAAGTCACCGGGGTCCAAAACAACATAGACAGTTATATGGATATTTTTGCACTCTTTGCACAAAAAGCACAAAACACTTTGCACAAAAAGCCTATTGGAGCCTATTGTATATGTAGAGGGATCATGCCCAATTTGCAAAGCAGACAACAACAAATTAAAGTATAGCAAGAGTTTATCATTTATTCATTATCATGTTATTTCAAACCAAGGCTAATATTGTCAACTTAAACTAAAACTAACTGAAACCGCAATAAAATACAATATAGATAAAAAACTTTTAGAAATTTTGCTTTTGAAAATAACTGAAAGGAGTTTAAGCTGAAGCACTAAAATAAAAAAGGCAAATAAACAAATATTAATATGTTAAAAAATAAAAGAGAATAACAATTAAAACTCCAAATATTAATATTATTTGACCCAAAAATAAGATCTCCGTTCATCTTCGCAACACGGTTTGAGATATTTTAGATTTAGTGTGAGAGTTTTCTGTCCCTCCATTGAAAATGTATGTACGGTATACTGTCCTTGTCCAGAAAGGAAATAAAGACATCATCAAAGTAGTCCATGTGACATCAGTGGGTTACTTAGAATGTTTTGAAGTATCGAAAATACATTCTGGATGCTGAGGACGTAAGATGCTGCTGATGTGTTATCTAATGCACTCAAGCTTCGTTTACAGTCTGAGGGAGACGCACACTGTAAACAAAATCTTTGCGAACATGTCTAAGGATTTCGACACAGAGGACTTGCATTTTTTTGCCCAGCCATATTTATTTGAACCCGAATAGACGGACGCACCAGATAACACATCAGCAGTGTTTTACGTCTTTAGCGTCACTGAACACAGATCGACAACAGAAGCGGAAGACAATACAATGCTGAATAAAGTCGTAGATTTTGTTATTTTTGGACCAAAATGTATTTTTGATGCTTCAAATCATTCTAACTTAACCCACTGATGTCACATGGACTACTTTAAAGATATCTTTATTTCCTTTCTGAACAAGGACAGTATACCATACATACATTTTCAATGGAAGCACAGAAAGCTCTAAATCTAAATCTAAAGGACTAAATCTAAAATATCTTAAAGAGCACCTATCATGGATTTTTGAAAATGACTGTTCATGTAGTGTGGAATATAGCTCTAAGGGAATGAAAACATCCTGCAAAGATTTATATCTGAAAGTGCACCGTATATAAAGTTATTGTCTTTCAAAAGTGAGAGTCGACTCCGAGTCTATGAAATGAATTGTTTTTGAAACGAGTCATTAGCTGTTGCGTCGTGATGTAGATACAAAATATTAGCTCATTGGCCGCCCCCAACAACTGCGCTCGCAGACGGGAGTGTATTGTAAACTTGAAGTCTAGACCACCCCAAGGCGTCACCTTTGACCATGCTTCAATATTTGACGCTTTAGGCACCCTTTAGTGTCACTTACATGACGCGATCCTACACGATTCCTTTTTGCTAAAGGAAAGCGTCAGTTAGATGACACGGTTAGGTTTAGGTCTGGGGTGGGGGTAGGGTTACACGCGATCCTAGGGCGTCATCTAACTGATGCTAAAGGGTGCCTAAAGCGTCAGATATTGAAGCATGGTCAAATGCTTCCCAAGGCGTCAGTTAGGTGACGCCTTGGGGGTGAGAATTGTCTGGTCTAGAACACATTGAAATACTTCAGCTGAATAGCGTCATGTCGAGACGACGCTGTGTTCTACATTGTAAAGACAGTTCAGCCACTTTGTTTTTATGACCAATTGCCTTTTGACCAATCGCCGCAGATTCGCATCACTCAAAGGAGGTGTTTGGGAAAATGAATCGTTGAACGAATCATTTGGGAGTCGTTGAGCAAATCGGGTAAAAATAAAATGCATATTATAAGACAAATAAAGTGTTTTTTATCCTTGCATGCACGTTAAACTGTTTTTGGGAACTCCCAAAACATAGGAACATTTCAAATGCTATTATAGGGGCTCTTTAAACTGTGTTCCAAAGATGAACGGAGGTGTTATGGGCTTGGAACAACATCAGGGTGAGTCATTAATGACATAATTTTCATTTTTGGGTGAACTACCCTTTCAGAAAGAAGATGCTAACATATATATATATATATATATATATATATATATATATATAATTGTTTTTGTTAACAATAAACATTATTTATTTATTTAATTATTTGCAAAGTGCACACCTCATGAACTGGCAAAACCAAAACTATATGTTACAGGATGCTATCTGAACTCATCATGAAAGTAGAATGAGGGAGCTTTGTTCCAAATGTCACGATGCATATTTATAGATGTGAAGTGCTCCTTTTGTATACGCTCAGCTCCCCTGTCTTCCAGTCTCAAGCACTTCTCCCTACATCACTGTAATGACACATGCAATCAAACCAGAGATTCGTTTGTACAGTAACACAGCCACACTAGCATGGCCTTTTAGAAGAAGAAGAAAAAAAGAGAGATCTCAAGCAGCAGGGAAACCTGGTCCAGATTGTTATTAAAAAAAAAAAAAAAACTAGACAAAGATTATGACTTTCTTACATTTAATGACACAAATAAGTAAATTGAATTCAACAACTCTGGCAAATGCAGTTGAGATGTCGCCAGGCATTGCTCAGCTTATTTCCAAAAGGGTTATCCTGGAATATACCCCATATTCCTGGATGTGTTGGCTTTGGTCCCACTCTCCTAATGGAGCCATGCCTTTTGGGTGGGTTGTGAAGAGTTAGTTCCATCATGGTCGGTTGGGTGCTGAAGGTGGGCGTACTATGTAGTGGTCTGAATGTGCTGAACCACTGCTAGGCATCAGTCTTGAACATGAAAAGACACTCTCTCCCTCTTCCTCTAACATGCACACAGATGAATACGCATTGCCCTCACAAACAGTTCAGCAGGAGTTCAGAGGTAATGTGTTATGATTTCATAGCCTAGATATACAGTGCATCTCACTGTATAGAATTACATGCAAAACATACAAATTTACAAATATAAATAACACAACAAATGTATCTACTATTAACTGCGCTCTGGTTTATATTAAACATATTTGTAAAAAAAAAAAAATAATATATATATATATATATATATATATAAAGGAAAAGCGTCAGGTAGATGACGCGGGTAGGTTTAGGTCTGGGGTAGGGGTAGGGTTACACGCATAGACAGTAAAAGAAATGGACAGAGCGATCTCATTGGAACTCCATTGAGACGATTGAAGCCCGTTTTTGGCGATTTTTTAGCACTTCCGTCCTTGACGCTCAGACTCAAACAGAGCTTGACCACGTAGATGTGACGAGAGCAACCCGTCTGTCTTCTAGCGCTGTGGTATGGGAAATCTGAATCATTCCCTTCCGAAACATGCAGAGGCGGAGAGTGTGAATAGGAGCTGTCCATGAGCTAGGAGAAGGAGACAATTCTGCAAGGTATTCTGATTAATTATTTTGTCATTTTGCCTCCACGTTTCCCCGATTGCGCGTGAGCTTCTTCTCATGTCCATACGGTAATCTCTAGCCTACCGTTATATCGTTAGCCTACTTTCACTAAAACTGCTTCTACAGGGCCAGAACATAAACTACAAGGTAGTGATTGGGAGTCAATGGGAATGCTAACTCAAGTGAAGTTCTGCTACAAGATGGCAGCTCCCGCGAGGCTTCAACTTCCGGTTGATGGATTACCCCCTTGGTTACAGGCGATCCTAGGGCGTCATCTAACTGACGCTAAAGGGCGCCTAAAGCGTCAGATATTGAATCATGGTCAAATGATGGTCATTAAGATGACGCCTTCGAGGTGAGAATGGGCTGTGAAGCGGCTGTGAAGCATGGTCAAATGCTTCCCAAGGCGTCAGTAAGGTGACGCCTTGGGGGTGAGAATGGGCTGTATATACTGTATATATATATATATACAGTATATATACTGTTTTAATAGATATTTGTTATTTACATTTTAACATTTACCATCTGCTTAGATCGCAATTCTCGCGCATGCGTCGTGGAAATCTAAGGAAGTCTCGTTTCTGGCCTACAAGGAAGAAAAGAAATAGTCGAATAAACTTGTTATTTTTGTTTGTTTTTTCGCACAAAAAGTATTCGCGTAAAATTTGTTTTTTTTTTTTTTTTTTTTTTTTTTAAATGAGCGATCGTTTTGCTTGATAAGACCCTTATTCATCGTCTGGAATCGTTTAAAGCCTTTTGAACAGTTTGCAGTTTGCACTGAAACTGTCTTTTGGAGCTTGAGCCATTTTACTTATTAAATGTTTTTGTTTTGAAATGTACACATACACAAGCTCTTTTTAACTGGTTTCCTCTCTTCATGAGCACATGGCTGGTTGTGAGTTAAGGCCTGATGGCCCCTATAGTATCCAGCTGCAGACCCGCAGCACACCAGTTTCAGAACCCCAGTTTCAGAACCCCAGCGCCAGAACCGGAAGTGAGGGGCGGCGTTAGATTCTAACCAACACCAGCGCCAGGAACGTAATTGAGGGGCGGAGCTTAGATTTGAAACCTAATAACGCCACCTAACGTAATTTGGAGGGTATTTTACACATGAAACGAAGCTTTTATTGAACAAGAAACGTCCTACTCTCTACGTATGTTATGATGCTATACATTACTGTACAATAAGCATTTTAAAACATTGATTTTGTGTAAAATAATTGTATACAGTTTCATTTATTCGTTTCATTGTATTACGAGTTACTTCCTGATCATGATGGTGAAAAAAATAATACTTGAAACTTATGGGCATTTTAAATGTAGCCTGGTTCAACCAGACTCTATTTTAATGTATAACAGTTTAATAATTTTAGCTAAGCAGTTTATACATACGTGTAGATTTAGGAAGATAAGACCTTTGTTTTGGGGTTTTTATGAAGGAGTTAACTTTGTATAATACAGCTTTGAAAGATATAAAACAAGACAATCATTGGAGGTTTTCAAAATTATACACAATCTAATAACTCATTAGACCTCTGTGATATTTTATGTTCTATTTATTTATTTATTTATTGTGTTTACAAAAATCTTAAATTGTTTTGATATTGAAGATGTATTTGTAAGATGATTTTGATTGTTTAATAAAAAAAAAATAAAAAAAGCATGGGTATTTTTTATAAAATATACTTTATTTCACAAGAACATGTGCAGCATGCATTTTTCGTGTCAAATAATGTCAAAATCTAAAAAAAGAGAAAATTCGGCATTATTTTGTTAAAAATCTATACAAAAGGACCAATTCAACCCAAGCTAGGCCTGTTTTATCACAACAGTTTTGTTTAAATTTAACTTACAATGTATCAAATGAGGAACTCAAGGCCCGGTTTGTCCTTACATGCTTGCTAAAATAATTATAATGCAATAATAATAATTCCGCCCCTCCTTTACTTCCGGTTCTGGCGCTGGGGTTCTGAAACTGGTGGTGCTGCGGGTCTGCAGCTGGATATATCTCGATGGCCCTGGGCCAGAGAGTCCACGTAGGTAACCAAGAAGTGAGGAATTGGGAAGAGCTGATGGTTGCCCTTTCAGTAAAATGAGTTGGATTGAAGAAACAACAGTCTGACTCTGTAGGGAGAGTGAAAGCATAGCAGGCCGTGGTCAAAGACTGCTGGGGTCCCCACAGACATGAAGCAAGAGAGAGTCACTGTGAATTGGTCTCTAATAAACCCTGAGAAAGGCCCCACCTCTCCGGATTTGCGTTTGATCCGTATGTCTATAATTAATGCAGCAAAGTCTGTATTAAATGCTGTTTCTGTGTTCCCCATCGTCTCTGTCTTGAACATGTGACCACATTTTGACAGCAATAAAACCAACTTATCTGATTGTACACTGTAAAAAATAATCGTGTAAAATAACGGTTACTGGCAGTGTATCTAATTTTTTATTTTATTTTTTATTAACAGCTAAACATTTAGTCTGTTACTGTTAAATTACAGTTGTATACTGCATAGCTAAAAAAAAAACGGTATTTAGTTGTTGATTTCAAAAACAGTAGCACACCGTATTTTTACGGCATGATGCTGGCAACCACAGCTGCCAGTAGTTTACCGTTTTTTTTTTTTTTACAGGATTATTTTTTACAGTTTAAAACCCTTCTTGCACATTTGGAGGATGTTGAGCTTTAAAGATTATTTGTTAACCATAACAAATAATTGTGTCTGATTGTTCTCAGCTGTGACACAATCATAACTAATTAAGATTTTTCAGTTAAACTTTCAGAAGAGGGAGCAAAATAAACTACAAAGTTTTAATCATTTAATAAATAATTTATGTGTTTTAACCTTAAAATGTTTTCCCTTACATCATTAATGTTAAATATAGAGATATGCATGCAAGCAAAAACAATGCTTGCCCCCAAAACACAGACAAGACCATGCGTAAACCAGCTTCACCAGCTCCGGTTTGATTGAGAACAGCATTAATATGCTTGCCCACCAGATGCATAAACCAGCCTGGACCACCACTATACAAGCACTAACCAGCATGGAATCCATGGGATTTTTCAGCAGGGCATACAGAACAATATCCAGTATTAATTACTAAATAATCGAAATAATCCTTTACATTATGCGTGAACTCATGGACCTGTGTTTGCCCACAGGCTGGAACCGATGGTATCGTTTCACTTTAGAAGACATTGTTTCATCAGCTGGGATTAACTGGATTCCTGTTGTGTTTGTTTTGCATGCATGGTTTTTAAATTGTCAACTTTAAGGGACCCAACTAATTGATTTATATGGAGATGTATCTTTACATCTCCATTTCTGTTCCATAGAAGAAAGTAGGCCTATGCATACATCTGTGATGGCATGAGTGTGAGTATGAGATTTTTATTTTTTATTTTGGGGTGAAGTATCCCATTAAGAGCAATACAATTTCAGTGTAGAACTAGTTCAATAAAACGAGAAAACTGGTTAAGGGTCTTAACTTATGCAAGGCACTGTATATTCACCACGCTCAAAATGGTGGAGAGCACAGAGAATCTCGATGAGTCTCATTAGCTTTAATTAGCAATTAGCTGTTTAATTAGCACTTATACAGAAAAGGTAGATATTGCTAATAGTTCACTGTGAACACCCGAAGACTGTCTGCCACTCAAGGTTCAAACATTCTAAGGTAAAAAAAAAAAATGTTATGTGATTATTCTATTCTACTTTTTCTAGAAACATGATAAGATTGAACCACTGTCAAATATGTCAAAGCAAATACATCTAACAAATTCTTAAATCTCATACATTCGCTTCAGCTCATTTCAAGAACTGTATATAGAAATGCGAATATAAGGCAGCTCTCCTAAATCATTTCAGCTAGGTATTTGACAAAGGTCTAAAGGCTGCAGCCAGAGCCTGGAATCACATTGGGCGACCTGGCCTGCAGTGGCTGCATGCACACATATATAGTAGGCATGAATCTGGGTGTTAGAAGAGGTGACTAGGTTCCACTGCTCATTTTTGATCAAGGCGACACTCCCCCCATCATTTCCACACTATTACCCCCATGCAGTGTGGGGATTAGGGAGCGGGAAGGGGAGGAGAAAAACTACATGCCGGCAGCCAATCTGGATTTCATTTGAAAACTCCCTTGAGGTTTTTCCATTATCCCCCCCTCCATATCCAACTTGACCCCGTAGAGAAAGCCCTGGTCCACAAAGGTCAGCCCAGTCTAGACTCTCCTCTCCTCGCCCCTCCATCCTATTCCTAGAAAAAGCCTGCGGCAACCGAGGGATCCCCCCTCCCCTCGCATCTGACACCCCTTGGTCTGATCCACCCCCCAACCCTGTTGAAGCTGCCTCTGTAATCTTTTCATTTTTCCTCCACTCCCTCTCAGGTCTTTGGAGGCTTAGAAAGGTGAGGCGGGTTGTACCAGCAAATCAACTGTGCCACTGTCCATCTGAGCTCACCAGCATCTCGAAGGCAGGGTGAAAACAGTCCCATCTGGCATAGTTGGGCAGCTATTACGAACGCGTTACTGTTTTCGGAGGAGCCGTGGGGTTATTCCAAGGCTCTTGGTGAGAGTGGATTGCCTGCGCCGAGTAAACGGTAAATATTTCTGTGCCCCAATATCCAGTCAGCGCTATACAATTAATGCACAATCACATCAATGCACAAAATATTTGGACGGGCACTTTTGAAAGGTCAGAAGGGTTAAATTGTCTTCTTTTGTAATTTAGAGTTGGACAGAAACATTCTTCGTCCTTTGCCAAGCAACAGGCAGAACTGTGAATAAAAAAGCTTGTGAAATGCCTTCTGTATCTGTACTGCTTGTTTTTATTCATCACTTAACAAGCCAAGCAATTCGCACTTTTCCAATGAAGTCAAGTGTGTGTGTGTGCGTATGTCTTTGTCATATCATTCTGTATTTATTTACCAAAGAATAGGCATGTATTGTGTCGTACTACTGGGAAATCTTGAATGATTGCTTTGATAGAAAAACACATTAGATCACATTTTTCCCTCTTAACCCTCCTTAAGGATGTGAACTCAGGCAACAAGGGAAAAAAATACTCATTGAATATTCATTAACTTGTGCCTAGGTGTGTACACGGCTCTTAACCACACTTGTTTATGACTTAAGGACTTGTAGCGCTGACCTTAGTTTAACACGGCACCAGATACCAAATTAACCTCTAGCCTCCTCAGGGCTACCAATGCCCTGCTAACAAGCAAACTGTCTGGATGCGCCAGAAGTGCTTTATGATTCTGTCTCTCAGGTGCATGGCCTCTTCTGCCTGTGAACAAAAGACAGGTTTTTCTTCCCCCATCTTTCTTTTTGGCTACTCAAGATATTGTTTTTCACTGTTATAGGCACACCCCAACTAACAGGGAACAACATTTTGGCAAGGTTTTCTCAAAGTCATGAACAAATATTCATCCATTGGTCTTTAATAATGTTAGCACAAAAACATTTATATATATAAATGTATTATATTCCCTTAAAGGGATAGTTCACTCAAAAATGAAAATTCTGGCATTAATTACTCACCCTCATGTCGCTCCAAACTGGTAAGACTTTAATTCCTCTTCAGAACACAATTGAAGATCTTTTAATGAAACCTGAGAGCTGTCTGTCCTTCCATTGGCAGCTATGCAACTGACAAAAAATAGTTAATTAAGAGATTGTAAAAACTAATCCATGAATTGATCGGTTTAGTCCAAATATTTTTGAAGAGACTCGATCGCTTTATATGAACAGATTTAGTTTAGGCTTTTATTCACATCAGTGGCATTACCAGAATGTTATTTTTGAGGGGTGCCTTCTAAAAATAAGGGGGCCACAATATATCCAACACTTTTATTTTTAGCATGATACATTTATTTTCATTGCATTTTTTACTTTTACAAATATTGGGCAGAGAAACCAAAATAATATGAATCAAATGTGTTGACTTGGCAAATAGATATTTCCTTCGGTTATTTCCATGCCTAATTATGCCTGTCAAAATGTATAGGAGCTACTGTTACTTTCACTCTTCATTTTATTGCTCTATCATATTTTCTTTTTAATTTAATAGCAATCAGTCAAGAGCAGCGAGTGATTTTTTCTGTCTTTTGTTAGATTAACATTGAGCACAAAGACAGCAGTAGATTTATTAGGCTGCTGTCACTTTAAGAGCTACTCTCATATCCAACATATTGTTAGACACACGTTTTCTTTTTAACTGTTTAAGTTAACTTTAGACTATCTGACATAATTTTGATTTGACTTGATTTAATAGGCTATCAGTGTGCTGTCTAAGGCAGCTTTTAGGGTGCACACTTCAGATACTTGCGCACAGAATACTTCATGAAAACATCATTTGATTATTGTACTGCCTTCCTGTAATAATATAGGCAACCACTTATTATACATAAATTATGAAACAGTTCATGTTTTTGAGCAGACATGACAATGTAAATGAGGGGGCTAAGGCCCACCAGGCCCCCTCGTGGCTAGACTACTGATTCACATAAACATTGATCAACAAACATAAACAGAAGCTCAACCGAACCTGCTTGAACAAACCTCATTGGTTCTTGCGGAAGCTCAAACGTGCTGCGTAACACACGAGAATGAACATCACTGGATCTCGCACGGCAAGCATGCTTGAGCTTCCATTTACTACAACTGTTGATGAGATGAGTTGATGAATGTTTATATATATATATATACATATATATATATATATTAAATATGTGAATAAATAATTTATGAATAAATTATATCTGCTCATCATATAAGCCATCGTCTCTTCAGAAAATTCTGACTAAACTGCTCGATTCATATATGGATTAGTTTTACAATCTCTCTTTTAACCATTTGAAGCGTCAAAGTGGTTGCTGGCTGCAGACTGTCAATGGATGGACAGAAATCGCTCAGATTTCATCAAAAAGATCTTCATTTGTGTTCATAAGAAAGGACTGGAATGACATGAGGTTGAGTAACAGAGCTTTCATTTCAGGTGAACAATCCCTTTAACATTCACCAAGAGAAAGAAAAAAAACTCTATAAAACATTTGAAAAAAGGGATGTTTTGAACATTCAAGAAACATTAAATAACGTATTCATAACCTTATGGGCAAAACATTAGCCTATCTATCTGTCTGTCTGTCTGTCTGTCTGTCTGTCTGTCTGTCTGTATAATACAAGAAAAACGAAGCTTCCCAGTGTTCACTACCCCTGCCTCTGGGTAGTTTTTCCCTACGCATTCTTATCAAAAGAGATAATGAATCCTCGGCGGCTTCCGTACGCTGGACTTTTATAGAAGCATTTGATTGGCTGCGCGGTGTAAACACAGTGGAAATAGAAAAAGCGCTTCAGTTCATTGGTCAGCAGTCACTCATTCGAAACGTGTGGCAAACGTTGTAAAACGAATTAGGTGAGTGACTAGTTTATCTTCTTTAAATTGACAATAGTATTTGACCTTTGCGGGGGTTTAAATTGTTTGCAGTATTGTAGCGCGTGACATGCACAATGAGTTCATTGTGTACCACATTGGATTACAATGCTAGCAGGCTAAGTTAGCCGCGTATGCTAAATGTACACCGGTTATGTCCAGATATCAAACAGTCCAAACCTCAGCACACTACAACGGTTTAAATCATTTGTTGACTGGTCCATTAAACATGTGTTTAGTGTCAGTAAGCGATAACACTGATGTTACGATGCTCTTTTTTTACGGTTTTACACTCATCTTTGCTAACAAAACAGGCAGCGTACCATTTCTTGTATCGATGATAATAATGTCAGGTAACTTAGTGATTTATAATTACATTGCCTTTTCAGTAAAAATGAGTCTCCGGAAGCAGACACCAAGTGATTTCCTCAAGCAGATCATTGGGAGACCGGTGGTGGTGAAGCTGAACTCTGGTGTTGATTACAGAGGTACAAGCAGAAACATGTATTTATTTTACCAGAGTTATATTTCATTAATCAAGGCATACTTTAACGTTGGCTATCATGCAAAAAGGCAGGGGCAACTCCTAGATTAAAAAAAAAAAAAGATAAACATACCTTAATTATATTAAGAATGTTGCAGATAGGCATTGTGGGCAGGTTAATCTAGTAAAATAGGGGGAGAAAAAAACACAATGACCTCATATCAATGTCCTTTCTTATATATTTTCTGTTGCATCATATTATTAAATATGACTGCAGACACATCATGTTCTTGATCTGAGGCTTTTTGTTTTGGGAGTTCCCAAAAACAGTTTAACGCGCATGCAAGGATAAACAATTTATTTGCCTTATAATATGCATTTGTTTATACCTGATTTGCTCAACGACTCCCAAATGATTCGTTTGACGATTCATTTTCCCAAACACCTCCTTTGAGTGACGCGAATCTGCAGCGATTGGTCAAATGACCCAGTCAGTTGTTATTGGTAAACCGTAGGCTTAGAAGCTGCGTGGAGTGTACACAGCATGCCACAGAAAACATAACAGCAAACATTATTCATAATACTTACAGATTGTGATTCGGTGGAGGACGAACCTGATCCATATACACTGATACTGAGCCCTCCTTTGTGAACAACCGGCTTGTGAATCCACAATTGATTCATTTATGTTTTTGAATGATTCGTCATTAAAACGATGAGAACACAAGGTTCGGGCTATACTGTTGTGGTATTGTTGCAAATATGAACTCTAACCACTGATTCTTCACATGCTCGTCCCTGGGCAATGAAAACAAGTGGTTGAACTTTCTTTGCAATGTAGAACACAGCGTCTTCTCAACATTCAGCTGAAGTATTTGAATGTGTTTACACTTCCGTCTGCGTGCGCAGTTCTAGGGAGCGGCTAATGACCTCTCTACGTCACGATGTAACAGCTAATGACTCGTTTCAAAAACAATTCATTTCATATACTCAGAGTCGACTCTCACTTTTAAAAGACAATAACTTTATATATGGTGCACTTTCAGATATAAATCTTTGCAGGATGTTTTCATTCCCTTAGAGCTATATTCCACACCACATGAACAGTCATTTTCAAAAATCCGTGCTCTTTAAACCATCGACAATATACCAAGGGGGTAACTCACCAGCTGGAAACTGAAGTCTCTCCCAGGGGCCGCCATTGGCTAACAAGCCTTCACCTGCTGTTAGCTTTCCATTGACTCACATTCTTTGACTCACAACTTTTTTTCATCTAAGGCGTTTAAAGACTTCATTTGTCCATTGTTTATTTATAAAGAAACACAGCATTGTATAAAATGCTCCATTACCTTGTATCTTACATTATGACCCCGTAGAAGCAGTTTTTGTAAAAATCAAAAAATATGCTAACGATTGCGTCATAACACGCGACTCTTTGTCGCACAGTACAGAAACAGAGTGCCGAAGTTACGACGTCACTCTAGGCCAAAACGCGGAAGTGAGTTAGCATTTTAGCACTCCTGGATCCCTCACTCTAAAGTCTATGGGACTTTTGAATGGGTTTTTGCTAAATTGCCTGAAATAAGGTCTGTGGTGAACAAAGCCTCTAAATATTTTGACGTTTTGATCCATGACATAGAACACACAGTAATGACCCACTTGTGTTTTTTTTAAACTTTATTTTGTCTGCTTGTGTTTTTTAAAAACTTTATATAGGCTTCAAAATGTATAAAGATTATCTTGATAGACAAGACGTGTAAGGGTCACAACTCTTTGTTAAACACAGATCTTATTTTTTGCGATGTTCCAAAAGTCTATGGGGGAAATGCATAGCTTTTCAATCGAGGGAACCCATGGGCCGCTAGCTTCCGAGTTGGCCTACAAAGTGACGTCATCACTTTGACTTTCTTTGACCAGAAGTAAAAGCTTGCGCACAATCAGGGGGCGTGGAGCCATAAAGTCAAGGGAGAAGCCCATAGAGAGTCATAAAGTTGCTCCTGCTGCTAGCTCATGGACGGCTAATACTCACGATCTCCGGCTCTGGAAGATTCGTAAGGGAATGATTCAGATTCCTCTTGGCACTGCTATTAGAAGACGTACAACTGTGAGACAGGTTGCTCACATCACATCTACGTCGTCAAGCTTAATTTGAGCCTGTGCAGTGTGCTCAGCCATCAGGAAGTGAGTGCTTCTAATTGACTTCACTTTTCTTTGTTTAAGTCTATGGGGTCATTTATACTGTCTATGTAATATACGAAGGCCCCATGATTTTTCCAGTGATTTACTAAATAATGATTTTAAGGTTTTACTATACACAACTTTTACAAGTTTAGAAATAATTTTTAAAATTAGGCTACCTCATATGTCCAGTGCAAAACTAGTTGTTTTAGTTGAACTCCTATTTAGTTGTTTTAGCTTATTGCAATGCTGCTTTTGTCTTATTTTAAGTCATCTTGAGCCTCCATTAAATGTTATTTTGAGAATTGCTCTAGTAAGTGGTGGTCATAAATGAGAAACATTTTATCAAGGAACGCTATATATATATATATATATATATATATACACACACACACACACATTTATAAAAATCTGTCACTTTTACAGATATACATCCACTGAATAACATATTCAACTTTGATTTCTGTGAAAATGGATGTGTGTGGTCACTGGTCAAATAAGTTCGACTCATGTCTTATGGCACCTATGGAAATAATTTTTATCCCCGAGCCACATCAACTCAGTTTAAACCTTTTCTAAACTGGAGCAGTTGCATAAGTGCCCCAAGTCCTGCCTGCGCCCCTGATCTTCTGCCAAAGTTCTCTAAAAAGGCACATTTGAAGTGACCATGTCTTGCCCACAGGAGTCCTGGCCTGCCTTGATGGCTACATGAATATCGCTGTGGAACAAACAGAGGAATATGTCAATGGCCAGCTGAAGAACAAGTACGGAGATGCATTTCTCAGAGGAAACAATGGTATGTAATATCTGTATGTTTATCTCATGTTAGTTATTTGTTTTTATAATGTTTCTGTTATTGAGAGCTACCTAAGCAGGCCCAATTATGCAGTTTCCAAATCTGTCTGTGAGCACGTTCTAAAAACTTCCACTTTATAGTTGTTTTGTATATCTATGCTAAAGTTCATTGTTTTCTTTGTCTTCTAGTGTTATACATCAGCACCCAGAAGAGGAAAATGTGAAGCCATTGTACTTGTTTCTTTATTCATTGTTAGATAAGTGACATGTTTAATATTCATAGTTCTTTGTTGGCTTACAATAATGTCTAAGTTTGTTTCATGTTTTATAACACACAATGTGGTGTGCTGCAGAGTGGTGCAGCAAATCATTTGTTTTTCAACAATAAATTTTGTGTTTTCCTGATTTATCCGTTTCTGACATGCTTCTATCTATGTATATTTAAATAGTGATATAATTCAGTCGTAAGGAATTGCTGATTATCACTTCCGAGACTGGAGGTTGATCAAGGCACATTTGTCTACATATTTCATAATCACTGCTTAAATATATCTCCTGTTTCACATTTGGTCTACTAGTCCTCTGTTGCATGTAAAAGTGAATCAATAGTTTTTGAACCCTGATCTGCTTCTGCTGGTGTCGTCTGCTCCTTCCTAACCTTTCCGTCTACATTAGGATGCTCTGTCCCTGATAAATTTACAAACAATCCTGGCTCTACGATACTTCATTAGGCAAAGGTAAAATAACGATAAACGTATGATGATTCATTAGGTTCCAAATGAGCTGATTGGATTCATTAGTGCTTTATGTTCATGAGTGAGCTGTGTGCTTGGAACCATGTGTATCCACACGTATGCTCTTTGCCCTCGTTTAGGAGACAAAAGGCTGCCAAGGTCGGCCCTGAATGCAGGATGAAGGACACAGTATTGATTAAACCTTGTCCGTAACCGGAGTGAGCGGGGGCCTTCTAGCAGGAGCTTGATATCATAATGGCGACCGCAGCAAATGCTTTCCTATTGTAATCAAAAACCAGATCCCCTTTCGTGCCGCTACTCTGTGCCCAGAGATTAATTAGCTATGTTCACGGTAATGACCCAATGACTAAAGAGTGTCCGTTTTATGAGGGCTGCTCTAATGACCTAGACCAACAGACTGCAACATTATAACTGGCAACAAATGCTGGCTTCAAAATCTGTGTTCAGGTTATCACCATCATGTTGCAGTTAGTGTATGGATGCACAATAATCATATAGATTTAATTGCAGAATTATGGTTCATACTGGGAGCTCAGATATTAGCGATCGTCTATACTTGCACTTTCACATAATGCTATTTTGCTTGTGAAAGGGTAGGCATGTTTGTATTTTTAGGATTTCGCTTTTATTAGACTGGATTGTTGCGCTTGTTTATGTGAGTTTAAGGTCTGCAGCTCCACCAGCAGTTGGACCCTTACATTGCAATGGAAAAGAGATTTGAATCAATTCCTTAATACTTCAGTGTACAGTAAAACATATATTTTGTCGTTTACTTATGTTTTTCACTGTCTAAAATAGACAAACTGAATGAGTGAACTGAATGAGAGACAAACTCAAAATCTTTTGGAATGCTTGTAATCATAGTTTTTTTTTTTTTTTTTTTTTTTACAGGATGATACACCACTGCTCAAATGTTTAGGACCTGTAAGATTTTTTTTAAAGGCACACTATGCAAGATTTTTACCTTAATATAACAGCTTCAAAGTCATTTCGGTGGTAAACAAACTCATCGTTGGGTGAATCATCCTGGTAGTAAAGCTTGGGGGGACGCCGCTGAAAAAAAAAAAAACAGCAATGCAAGTATGAGAGGAGCACCCCCGACAAATCTATTAAGTAAATATTTCTGAGTTTGTGTGCATTTTATTTTGTGATTTCACCGGAATGAATAGAGACAGCCCGCAACGAGTGCGTCGCCACATAGGGTGACCAGACGTCCCGAAATGTTGTCCCGAATCCGGCCCTAACTGTCCCGAACATTATACTAAAGCAAAATCTTGAGTAGTTATTGTCTGATAAAATATTAAAGGGATTCTGTCAGTATTTACTCGCCCTCGTGTTGTTCCAACCCCGCGAGACCTTCGTTCATCTTCGGAACACAAATTAAGATATGCTTGATGAAATCTGAGAGCTGGATCATATTATTCCATAGGCTTCTTGAGGAATTGAAACTTGCTGGCCTCAAAGTTATTAAAGACATCGTTAAAATAGTTCAAGTGACTACAGTGGCTCAATCTTAACTTTATCAAATGACGAGAACTTTTTGTACGCAAAAAAACAAAAATAACGACTTTATTTCAACTATTCATTTACTTCTCTCTCTGCCTTGAGTCAGGTTACTAGTTTAATAGCATAAGCTTCTGTTATTGTACGTCACACGCATCACACACATGACCAGCGTCGGCCAATAGTGAGCCTACATTTGACGTATCTCTATGCTATCACACTACGTTAATTGACTAGAGGCTCATAGAGAAGGAAGTGAATAGTTGAAATAAAGTCGTTATTTGTGTTTGTTTTTGCGCGCAAAAAGTGTTCTCGTCGCTTGATAAAGTTAAGATTGAGCCACTGAAGTCACTTGGACTATTTTAACGATTTCTTTAATAACTTTTCGAGGACGGCAAGTTTCAATTCCTCAAGAAGCCTGGACTAGTATGCAGGAGTGATCCAGCTCTCAGATTTCATCAAAAATATCTTAATTTGTGTTCCGAAGATGAACGAAGGTCTTACGGGGTTGGAACAACATTAGGGTGAATAAATACTGACATAATTTCCATTTTTGGGTGAACTAACCCTAACCCTAAAAACTGCCTAAGGAGGTTGAGTCGGCCCCTGCCGGCTGCAGCATCTTTTCTGTTTCTTTTTTTGAAGTTCTACAAAGTTTTATGTAGGTGCGAATTTTAGATTAGCTATAAGGTTACATTGAAGATCAAATTTTCATTAATTCGTTTCGTTGACATGGCTTGTGTATTGGAAACAACCACACAGTGTTTTTTTTTTTTTTTTTTTTTGTAGTGGCAGACTAAAGACTAATGACACTGTTGATCTTTGAAAAAAAAAAAAGTTTGGTTCAGGTTTGAAATTCATTATTTTTTATAGGCTATGTAGTCTAATATCATAGTAGGCCCACCCATAAACACCACCTAGATCTCTTATTTAAAGGCACATTCGGCAAGATTTGTACCTTAATATAACAGCTTCAAAGGGTCATCAGGCCGTTAGTGCGAGATACTCTGTGTGAGTGGTATTTACAACAGTAAGTACCACAAGAAACACAAGTACTCCAGGAGTAAATTATGGAGGAATTCCGTTTTTGTCAAACAGCGACCCCTAGAGTGCCTTTTAAGCATTTGATATTATACTTTATCAGCAAGAATGCATAACATTGGTCAAAAGTGAAAGTACAGACCTGTCCTGTACACTTTTAAAAATTGTATTTGTGCAAATAAACACTTATCAAAAAAAAAAAAAAAAAAATACATAAAAAATCATGGTCTACAAAAAATGTAAGTAGCACAACTGTTTTCTCAAGCATATATATTGTGACTCAAGACTGGAGTAATGATACCGGAAATTCATTTTTGACAATACAAGAATACATTTATGAAAATAATTATAATATTTCACAATAGTACTGTTTTTGTTCTTGTTTTGATCTAAGAAATGCTGCATAATCGTATCTCAAATGTATGCTATAGTTGCATATGGATTGTAGCTTTAAATATTTAGATTTTGTTTGGTAAATAAACATACACATGAACTGTAAGTGGTTCCATCTGAGGAGAAATAAATAATTTCCCCCAGAAATAATACAGAGCTTTACAGTATTTATTACACAGCAAATCCATCAGACTGTATGTGTCTAAAGGCAATGCCATATCTCATCAGAGTGTGTGAACCTGATCTGGAAAGACTCTGCTCTGCCAGAGAAGATAGAAATGAAGGGATCACCTTTCAGTCAATTCTTACACACCATTTCAGACAACATACTGTTGGATTATTACATGGGTTATCATTGTATGCAGTTTTTATTTTATTTTTATACTTGCCTAATTTCTCAGAGTTTCTCTGAAACTTACCATGACAGAAATTCATCTGTATGATATACAGATGTCTATATTTAAGCTTATGTATGTTTATAATATGTTTTCCCCCTAAAGGCCAATGGCTTTATCCTGTATGAAAAAATATCCGAGAGCCATTTAAGCTCATAGGTTGTTGTTCACTAGCATTCCACCACATGCAGACTCTTAATTTAGACTCCAATACTGTCAACCTTGGCCTGGAATGTGCTCCCTGACCTTATTATCTGAAAGGAACTGTTGTGGATGTTTGCAGGAGGGGGTTGAATGATTTATCCGGACTAACCTACAAATGGCAAAGTGAAGCTACTTGGCTGGAAGAAGTCACATTCATTTTGGGGAAAAATAAGCCCTGGGGGTATGTTGACCCTGACAGCAGTGCTTGCTAGTGTGAATATCGACCTCTTGTGGCTGTAAATTATACCTCTTTGATGAAAACTGATTACTTCAATTTATGGGATAAAGTGTGCTGAAGCAATGGGAGTCTGTTCATTGGTTTTGGAAAAGGTAAAAGGTAACATGTACGATATTTGCATTAAAATATCTAAAAACCACTAGAACAATGTTGCATATTTTATTGACTCATGTAGCTTCTTTATACCAAATGTTTCCAACAATTTTTTAAATCCAGAGAAATCCACAATTTTAACCAGTTAAGGCTCATTTCATTGTGTCGCCTGTCAATGTCATCATATCCACCGTCAGCTGTTGGAAGAAACTATATTACGGTAAAAAAAACCAGTGCACTTTCTGGAAAAAATGTGGAAGAAGTAATTGTAGTGTCAAATCCGACAGCCTCGATCCACAAGCCACAGTTGTTTGTTTTGCACATTCGTGATGGACCATAATTATTCATTATCGTTTGCTGTGGGTTTTGTCGCCAAAGATAACCTCACATAGCGAAAACGAGGACAACTTAAGTAATTCAAATTATTGACTACAGGACAACTCCCATGTTCCCATGCTGTCACTGCATCATCAAGCTGTCTTTATTGTTTTGAATAAGTGGCCTCTAGCAGTGATCTGTTAACAATACATTTCTCAATGTTTTGAATGCGAAAGGCTTCCACTGTCGTCCGATACCAGATATTTTAATATTACAAAAACAGTTCATTATGCTGCTTGATATTTTAAACTGGTATTTGTTATTGTATTACTTTAATTATCATAGTCATAACACACTGGCTTGTTGTAATGTTTTACAGCAGTGCACTTCATTATTCTTCTAGTTAGTTACCTATATAGGCTCGTGAATGGTGTTGAAAAATTGTCACTGAAAATAGCTAAATAAGATGTATGGATTATCTCAGAGGTAATAGACTATTTCACTGGGTCTTTAAGCTTTTGGCTCATAAGCAAAAAGCTAATGAATAACATTCTCCTGCACAAGAAATGTCAGCTCACGACAGCAGACGTCACCAGAGGTGTTCTGGCATTACGTTCATCGCGGCATCTTAGACCATGATAGGCAGTTGGGCCAGCCCGTCTCCCTGTGCATTTTGAGTCTCGCATGAAATACAGACTAACCCTGCACTCAAGCAATTAGCCCCCTTCACAACACCATTTTGACTGCCAATTTGTCTACCATGGAACATAATGCAGAGAGTTGTTGGCAAGCGCCCAGCATGCTAATGGAATTGCCAGAGTGTTTTGTTTCTCTGCGAGTAACCACGGTGGCTTTGTGCTGTCAAGCCTCGGAGATAGCCAATGGTAATTGAGTGTGTCCTGTAGCTGTCACGTTTAGGAATCACTGAGCACCTTTGGCCTCACACATTATGACATCAAGGGCACAACTGGGATTCATAGGAGAATGTGTGCAGATGGGACAGACAAAGGGGTGGAGAGAGAGAGATAATAGTTAATTAAAATCATATTTAACAGCTGGCATTTTCCTTAATCTTTGTTTGATCTGAAAGATTCAAGGGTTTCATTGGTATGAATTGTGAGCACAGGATAGCTCCATCAATTTCTCTGCAAATCCATGCACTTTTATTTTATTTGTCCTGGAGTTAATTAGAGTCAAAGGGTACTCAAAGTGCTATAATAGTTCAGTCTGAAGCTGCTGCCACAAATATGTGCAAATGCCAAGTTGCATGCACTCTCGCTGCTGTCAATTACTGTCTCATAAATGTTTGGTTGACATTTTAAATTCACGCTCTTGTGCAGCACCACTTAGCCATTGTGTGTTCAGGTAATAGGGAGATACTTTATTGATCTCTAAGAGTAAGTTTAGTGCAAATCAGCAGCAAAAGCTAACAGAAACATCACAGCTATTGGCCTATATATGATGTTTCAACCAATCTTGCTTATAGAGAAACGTGGGCGCCGTCATCTTTAGAATATTGTCTTTGAACTTCCGTTTTTGCGGCGCTCTGTATATTTCTATGGCATCGCTGTCGAGGAGTAAAGCTGGTGAAGTGGATTTACTTATTGTAGAGTTAACAAACGTTATCATGAGCATTGTAATGCTTATCATAAGCATTGTAAAGCATATGTTTTAACAAATGTCGACCGGGATTTTTTTTTTTTTATGAGCAGTTCATTCATGCCATAGACATATACACTAGACCTCACCTTGGGGTTCTAAGCATGCGTCAAAACTGCCGCCATCTTGGAACAGGGGTCTTGTCATAGGAAGTAGCTAGGTAACGCTGCTATCTCTGCCTTTACGTCGAATTCATTGATGGTGGCGGACTTTTGTGCAGCATATGATGTTCACGGATGAAATCTGAACTAGGAAGAATGTTTTTAAAAAAAAATAAAATATTTTTTTCTTTCTGGAATCAATGATAAATACATGTCTGACCGTTGGAACAAACCAAAAAAAACAAAAAAAAAATCTCATTCATGATGATTTATGGTGATTTTATTTCCGTTAGACCTGTGTCTACTACATTGACGCTGATGCATTAAAGGGTTAGTTCACCCAAAAATGAAAATTAAGTCATTAATTACTCACCCCCATGCTGTACCAACCCCGTAAGACCTTCGTTCGTCTTCGGAACACAAATGAAGATATTTTTGATTAAATTTGAGAGCTGTATAACTACCACATTGGCTCCTAAGGGACTGCCTCTTGACGGCCCAGAAAGTCAATGAAGAAAATGTTTAAATATCCCAAGTGACTACCGTGGCTCAACTATATGTTTATCAAGCGACGCGAATACTTTTTGTGCGAAAAAACAAACAAAAATAACGAGTTTATTCGACTATTTTTTTCTTCCTTGTAGGCCAGAACGAGACTTCCTTATAGATTTCCACGACGCATGCGCGAGATTTGCGATCTGCGTACACCAGCTTACAGCACTTCAGATCGCAATTCTCGCGCATGCGTCGTGGAAATCTATAAGGAAGTCTCGTTCTGGCCTACAAGGAAGAAAAAAATAGTCGAATAAACTCGTTATTTTTGTTTGTTTTTTCGCACAAAAAGTATTCGCGTCGCTTGATAAACATATAGTTGAGCCACGGTAGTCACTTGGGATATTTAAACATTTTCTTCATTGACTTTTTGGGCCGTCAAGAGGCAGTCCCTTAGGAGCCAATGTGGTAGTTATACAGCTCTCAAATTTAATCAAAAATATCTTCATTTGTGTTCCGAAGACGAACGAAGGTCTTACGGGGTTGGTACAGCATGGGGGTGAGTAATTAATGACTTAATTTTCATTTTTGGGTGAACTAACCCTTTAAAGTGGAAGGGCTCCCCTGTTTCAAGATGGCGGCTCTATTGACGCATTTGTTCCAATGAACTGCCGTAGCCAAGGTGACGTCTAGTGTATATGTCTATGCATTCATGCAAGATCGCTGTGAAAATACAGACCGGAAGTCAAAAGACAACGAGCGCAACGCTGAAAAGGGGCGGGGCTACAAAAGGCAAATGAGCACTAAATGGGTCGAAATTATTGTCCCTTTTTTGGTAACACTTTACAATAAGGTTCATTAGTTAACTACATTAGTTAACATTAACTAAGAATGAACAATACTTCTACAGCATTTGTTAATCTTTGTTAATGTTAATTTCAACATTTACTAATACTTTATTAAAATCTTGTTAACATTAGTTAATGTACTGTGAACTAACATAAACAAACAACAGCTGGATTTGTATTAACTAACGTTAACAAAGATTAACAAAAACAGTAACAAATGTATTGCTCATGGTTAGTTCATGTTAGTTATTATCTAATGTTTAATAAATTAACTTAATTGTAAAGTGTTACCACTTTTTTTTTCAACTGTCTGTCACCATTTCGAGTCAAAACACCTTTCACTTTGCAGCTTGGATTGGAGGCGTAGATATTTAACCTGCTATATATTTTAAAAAAATTCATATAGTGATTGTCAGTCATGTGAACAAGCACCAATTTGCCTCCGATTTTAGGCTTTTTTTTTTTTTTTTTTTTGCAATCTCCTGTCAACGAGTGGGAAAATCAGGGCTAAAACTGTGTTGTGTGTGGGAGGCACTAACAATTTGTCCACTAACAATTTCGAACAGTTAAAATTAATGCATTCATTCAGTTGATTCAATCATGAAAACAGTGTCATTTCTAAAATGTAGTATTTTCGTTTAAATGCATTTTGTGGTGGAAATGATGGCAGTGAAAATAACAGTCTTGCTAAGGGTAATTAGAATGAAATGAAATGAAATGCCACACACAATAAACAGATTATGTCCCCAAGAGATAATTACCTGACTATTCTTGTTTGTTTGTTTGTTTTTTTGTCCATAAATCTCATATTTCATCTCAAGCAGCACTGACACGTTTGCCTCCTCGTACACTTCAGAATAAGTGGGCAGATTTGTTTGGTTAAAATTATGCCACAGCTGTAAGTCAACCCTCATTTTTTGAAAAATTTATATAAAAAATTTCCACAAAATAAATATTGCAATTGTTTTCACTATTGATTTAGATTATGATAGTTTTAAACATGTGAAAACACATTATGAATGATGGAATGTCATAGTTGGAGTTTAAACGGCTGGGACAAAGATACAAATATAAATAAAAGGCATTTAAAAAGTAGCATAAATTATTTATGAAGGCATGGTAAAATCGTTTAAATGTGATCTTAATATAACAAAAAAATAAGTAAAATTATAATAAAATCAACCCCTAAGTGGCAAAGTTGAAGAAACACCTAGGATATACACAAAGTAACTGTTGACAAGAAAATATGAGTGGCTGAAAACAAGATTGCCTAGCCTAACCATTCAGACTCTATATACATTTCTTAAATCATTGACATTTTTCTGTTTACCAATTATATAGCCAATACTGCTCAAGGGTATAGTGAAGTCAGAGAGCAGAGTTATGACTGGGGAGTGTCACACACACAATCTCAATCTTGCCATCCCAGGAGACCAGCCAGGGTATTTTCATAAACATAATTAGGCTGAATCAGTAAAGCATCGGCTTGCATGCCAATCGCAGCGTGTTTGCATCGTGGCACAGACACAAAGGCTGTCCCGAGATGAGATTGTACAGTTAGGAGCTGTTAGACTCAAAGTGACATGGCAGGTTGAGCACTTACGTCTGCTCTGCAGTGTCACTTTGAGAATTTTATCGACCGGGATGTCAGTGAAAAAGATAGCTGCTCGCTGCTCTTACTAAAACGGTCCATGGATGCTGTTAGCGAGCTACCAAAACTGTCGCCATGGCATGCACACTTGGGAAGGGAGGACACTGATAAATTGCATCAATGAGAAATACATAGTGCTTTTAATGTGTCAATACACATATTATATTACACTGTATCATAGCCTTTTATCTATTATTTATATAAGAATGTCAGGTGCATATGGTTGCATTCAGGCACTAACTTTCTCATCATGAGCACTACAGAGACATAAGAGATAAGGTGGATACTCATTTATAATAACATATACTGATGCTATCGAATTAGTAGCCTATCTGTATGATGTGCCTAAGAATGCTATAACTGATCACTTGTAAATGTTCGTTAGCCTGTAAAATATGTCAGGATTAATAGAGATTTCTTGTATTTATGCTTGCAGTTTAAGTGTTGACAAATGTAGACTAAGTAAGGCTTAATATCTGTGGAAAGAAACCTCAGTGATGGTTGGATGCAGTCCTCAAGATTCACTGCAGTGATTTTCACCAGTGACATCTTATATTGTTCTAGGAATAGCAAGGTGAAATACAGTAGCTCATCATTGGATAAGGAGGTCAACCTTGAAGATCTCTGCCACCAAGTGGTCAACCTGCATAATTCAGATTCCAGGCAATATAGTTTGTGAATTATTATAGATACATATTTAAAGATGGCTGTTTTAATGTTTTCAATGTTTAAATATATCATTAAATTCATGCCAAAAGACTATTTTGTTTAATAGACTAAGTTATTTATTTTGACAAGGGAGATAAATGTTTCTTTTTTTGTCCCAGGAATGAAATGACCAAATTGTTTAGCTATTCGCAATTTTTCAAACACGATTGCAACTTCCATTTCATGTCAACTTTAAGTAGCCTATGAAATGCCATTTCTAATCTAAGATTTTTAAATTATGAAAACGTACCCGCATGCCCAGCCTCACATTTTAGTTTCACATTTGATTCTAGTAATACTTTCTTTTTATAATAAAGGCCCTTGCCTGAGCATGATTAAGCGACAGGAATGCATGATGCATGACTGATTCAAAACATCTCGCGAAAAAGCGAGATATTTTTTTCAATGATTGTATTTGTCGGAACGCCATGCTTATGGAACTCAACGTACTTTCTATAGAGCTGGTAAGTACCGTCCCTTCCGCTAACCCTACTAGACCTCTAGGTTGAAAAATCGTCAATGCAAGTGATTGAGAGAAAATATTTTTTTTCTAATCACGTTTGAATTTTGAAATGAATGTGAACATACAGTATGTTGTCTGTGAATTTTTATATAACTTCTCGTGTAAAGAATGCTACAATTTAGCGGGTAGAATTTTCATATAGTTAGACTTTGTGTGCGAGCACTTTGTGGACTACAACTCTTCACCGCATTCGACGTCTTTGATATACGTCATCACCACCACTAGCACACGGATCCCGCTAAACATGCCTGTGTCTTTGGTGCACTTCACCGCCTTCTTTCAGGGAGAGGACAAACTACTTCAGCGTGGTGAAAACCACTTCAGGTCTGGGCATGTGGAAGGTACACAAGTGGGGAGATGGCCGTATGCGACGTGTAGTCTTTCTCGTTATGTCTATTCCACAACTGCTAGCCAAAGAATCACACAATATACTGACAAACTCGTTACATGAGAAAGTATATAAAAATTCACAGACAACATATGTTCACATTCATGGAACAATTCAAATGGGATCGGAAAATAATTATTTTCTCTCATTCACTTGCATTGACGTTTTTTCAACCTAGAGGTCCATTTAGAGTTTTATTTAGAGCGGGACTTTATTTATTTTTATTTAGAGCGGGACTTACCAGCTCTAGACTTAGCCTAATAGGCTTCATGCACAGCTGCACTACTTTCTGAACTTCAGCCAGCTCTTTGTTTCCTGTCTTCCATTATTGGACAAACTTGATTAATTCAGGTGTGTCTGATTATTGTTGCCGTGATTACTGAGGTCAGGCACACCTAAATTAATTAATTTGTCCAATAATGGCAGACAGGAAACAAGGAGCTGGCTGAAGTTCAGGAAGTAGTGCAGCTCTGCATAAAGCCAATTGTCGTCGGATTGAAAGGCATCAAGCTGTCAGAGACTTCAACTACATGCAAACCTATAAGTTTGGAGAAAGGGACAAAAAAAGAAAAAGAAACAAATCTCTTGTTTTCACCTCTCAAGCCACACATATATAGCAAGAAACATCTATAGTATTTGGTCAAAAATCTCTTCACACCACTCCCAAGCGAGATATATCCAGCTGCAAACCCGCAGCACCACCAGTTTCAGAACCCCAGTTTTTAGAACCCCAGCGCCAGAACCGGAAGTGAGGGAGGACGGAATTATTATTATTCTATTATAATTATTTTAGCAAGCATGTAAGGACAAAACGGGCCTTGAGTTCCTCATTTAATACATTGTAAGTTAAATTTAAACAAAATTGTCATGATAAAACAGGCCTATCTTGGGTTGAATTGGTCATTTTGTATAGATTTTTAACAAAATAATGCCGAATTTTCTCTCTTTTTTAGATTTTGACATTATTTTACACGAAAAATGCATGCTGCACATGTTCTTGTGAAATAAAGTATTTATAAAAAAATACCCATGCATTTTTTTTTGTATTTTTATTAAACAAAATCATCTTACAAATACTTATATATCAAAGATATCTTCAATATCAAAACAATTTAAGATTTTTGTAAACAAAATAAATAAATAAATAAATAAATAAATAAATAAATAAATAAGTAGAACATAAAATATCACAGAGGTCTAATGAGTTATCAGATTGTGTATACATTTGAAAACCTCCAATGATTGTATTGTTTTATATCTTTCAAAGCTTTATTATACAAAGTTAACTCCTTCGTAAAAACCAAAAAAACAAAGGTCTTATCTTCCTAAATTTACACGTATGTATAAACTGCTTAGCTAAAATGATTAAACTGTTATACATTAAAATGCCCATAAGTTTCAAGTATTATTTTTTCACCATCATGATCAGGAAGTAACTCATAATACAATGAAACGAATAACTGAAACTATATACAATTATTTTACACAAAATCAATGTTTTAAAATGCTTATTGTATGGTAATGTATAGCATCATAACATACGTAGAGAGTAGGACGTTTCTTGTTCAATAAAAGCTGTTTCATGTGTAAAATACCCTCCAAATTACGTTAGGTTTCAAATCTAAGCTCCGCCCCTCACTTACGTTCCTGGCGCTGGTGTTGGTTAGAACCTAACTCCGCCCCTTACTTCCGGTTCTGGCGCTGGGGTTCTGAAACTGGTGTGCTGCGGGTCTGCAGCTGGATACTATAGTCCCAAGCAGACATGCCATTGAAAAGCTTAACCTCATAGCCATACTGGATAACATCACAGAATGTCAGTGGAGAGATGAATATCCAGAACCTTTCACAAGCTTAGGTGAGCTGAAAGAGGAATACTGTATCAAGTTACGACCTAATGCAACACATTATTCTGTAAATGTAGTGAGGTGGATTCCAGTACCTTTAAAGTCAAAGAGGAGTTATCTAGGATGGTGAAGCTTGACATTATCAAGAAGGTTAAAGGACCTAGCGGTGTGGTTCCGGTTCTTAAACCTGCTGTCACAGTCAGAATTTGTGCTGACCTGACGAAATTGAATAACACTGTTAGACGAGAGGAGTTTATTTTACCCTCAGTAGACCCAAACTAGGCTAGTTAAGTGAAGAAAAAAAAAAGAAAAGTCTTTACCAAGTCAGATGTCAATTCTGGATTTTGGCTGAAGATTACCAACAGTTGGCATATAACTAGATTTTTGTCACTAAAGCCTGGCCAGACTGTTTGGATAAGGGACCAAGCCATCACTGGGAAAGTGATCCGACAGCAGGCTCCAAGTTCGTTTGTCTGTAAAACCTTTAAAACCATGTGAACCATGTAGTCTGTAAAACCATGGAAATATTGGATACAACTGACAGATGCGACTCCACCACCCTGAAAAAGAAAATGAGCAAACAATTGATTTGCCTTATTTGAGGATAATCACATACCTGAAAGTCAGATGCCAACAGTCCCTCAACCAGCTCCAAGTTGACGGCCTGCCATACTTACCCAAGATGAAACGAACACTAATTTGGGAAGTGTGTCTGTTCCACCAAGCGAACAAACCTTTAATTCATGGCCTGTGATTACAGAGGCAGAATAATCCTCTCTCTGTGCCAGGAGTGCTCAGGTAGTCCACCCTGAAAAAAAAAAAGAAAGGAGAACATAATGTAAAATAATAATATATATAATCAGTATCTATTATCAATTTTACCTGAAAAGTATGCACATAAAAAATATAGATTTATTCTCACATGTTTACATCATTCTTTATCATTTTTTTTTACGGAATATCAGTTCAGAGTCCACTGAATTATATGATTTGGTGAGCTTGAAACAGCATAACGAGCGCTGTGTCTGGTTTCTTCTGCGTGTGCATGTGAGTCAGAGAGTGCTCATTTGCTCTAGATCTCTCAATCATATTATGCGACCATAGGTGTGTTCAAGTTGAAGTGGCGCTGCATTGAACGAACGGTGTATGACATCAAAGTGAGAGCGATTCGAAAGCATACGCAGCCGTCTGCTCTTTAATCGCTGTTGTGGTACTTCCATGTCATACACCGATCGGTCTGCGCAGCAATAGATATGTATACATAGTGCCACATTCAACTGCTCCAGGTGACACGTCGATGATCTGCCATCTTGGAATGGTTAACATTTCAGATGCTGCCGTCCCTCACAGTCAAAAATCAATGCGTTTTCCAAGATGCCACAACATTAAGTGGCCTCAGGTTTAAAAAAAAAAAAAAACGCCAGAGATTTAAAATCCCAAAGAAATGGGATAACCAGGTGAGAATGCTTTGGTTTCTGATGTTTTGTGTGTTAACACAATATTACAGGCTTTTAAATTATGGTAAACTATTTTATGTGTACCATCGTCTTCTTGCATTGTTAGTAAAAGTAAAAGCATCAGCTGAAGTCTATTGCAGTTATAGATATTAATATGCGTAATTGATTTACAGATGCAGTCAACTTGCTCCTGAAACTTGACCATTTCAATATGGCGGCCCATCAATGTATATCTCTAAAAATGCATTCTCGGTTAGTGCTAGCTACAACAAAGCAGTGGGCTTAAAGCAATCATCCAAACATGTCTTCTGTATTCAATCTGAGCCCTGGCTGAATCATTCTGCTCTGTTTTATTCAGGCCAGGTTTTGCTATGTGCTTTGGGGTGCTGTAAAATAAATCTTCGGCCTAAACAGAGATTTCTGGCTGACTGAAACTCAATTCACACTCCTGATGCAAAAAAAGAAAAGAAAAAAAAGAAAAAAAAAAAGAAATATTTCCTGTTTTTTCCTGCTGAAAAGTAAGTCTGAGCATCATGCTTCTTCAACATGGAAAGGATGTTACCTGGGTGTTGGACTGCATTTATTTTGTGCCAGTCACAGAACTTTATTGTCAGAAAGATTTTTTTTTTTTAAAAAAAGCAAAAAATGTTTTGGGTTTTGCCACATGCCTTCAACAAATTCCATTCTCAAAAAAGGAATGTATTTGCTCCCCCCAAAGAGGTAGAATCTAAGAAATGCTTAAGACATGGAAAGTAGGTCTGTCCATTTGAATCAAAATAGGCTAACTCTGTCAGTATTGTAACTGATCTTTTGGTCGCATCACTTACATTGCTCTTGTTGCTGCGGTTTTGTAGCACAGCCTGATCTTATCAATGTTTGAATTGTGCCGTGTGTTTTTAATTTAGTTACAATGGACATTTTTGCAGCTCTTATTGAGGTTTGAAACTTTGCCAACCTTTTTATAACCTTGTCCAGTTCACTGTGAAGTTCCACAAGTGGCTGTATTTTTGTATACAGAACCTTAAAGTCATACTGCGTATTGGGTACATTTGATTCATATTGATTCAAATGTTGGTTATATTTGAAGAGTTCAGATGCAAAAGCCTCTAAGTGCCATTTGAAATTTTCTTCTAGAATGATATTTTTTATCAAGCTTGTATATTTAAGTTCAGTGATTTCACTTAAATGGCAATGATAATTACCTATTAATTGTTATTTAAGTGAAATTACTGAACTTAAATATACAAGTTTGATAAAAAAAATCATCATTAAAGAAGAAAATTTCAAATGGCATTTAGAGGATTTTGCATCTGAACTCTTCATTTGATCAATTAGACCTTTTTTAATGAACCATTAATCATGAAAGTATGCAATCATGTTACACATTTCTCTTTATATATAACCTTTTTTGCAAATACGTTTTTTTTTTAAATTGAAATCATTTACAACCTTTTTTTTTCCATAGCAATATTGATCTGCTATTTAGTCAGTGATGTTTATGGTCAAGGAAATGTACAAAAAGGTACTTGAATCGAACCTGTTAAGACAATATTTAGTGCTCCATATAACAACACTTGTTCAAAATCTCATTTCTATAGTGGTAAATAATTGTATCATATTTTATTTTCATTCTAAAGTCTTTTAATTATGCATGATCATGTAACATATTTTCTGTTAGATTAATTTAACAATGTTTCTACTTATAAGAATCATTTTTTTTCAGCTTATAAAATCTAGCGTTTGCAATCAAAGGCATATGTATTTAATCATCTTTTGCTGCCATCTTGTGGTTGGCCTTTACACTCAAAAGACATTACAGACATCTCTGATGAAAAAAGGTACCCATAACTGTTCTTTGGCAATCTGACACTTTTTCTCTGAAACCATTTAACATTGCAGTGAACGTGCAGGTTGACAACAGGGAAAGCTCACCCAAAAAGGAAAATTCTGTGATCACTTGCTCACCCTCAAGTTGTTCCAGACCTGTGTGAGATTATCGGTTGAACACAAAAGGTGATGTTTTAAAGAATAAGGGTAAACCAAACAGTTTCTGGCCCCCATTGACTTCCATAGTATATGGAAGTCAATGGGGACCAGAAACTGCTTAGACAGAATTTTTATTTTTGGGTGAACTGTCCCTTTAAGAAAGGGTCAACACATCCATCACCGCTTCTTCAAAGAAATACCTGAGAATCCTGTGACCTGGACATGATTGCTCTTCTCACCGCACAGCTGAGTGACAGAGCGGCCCTCGGGATTAAATGGGGTGAACTTAACAAGGAAGGACTGCAATATGCTAAGGGGAAAAGGGTTTATGGTGGTTGGGGGAGAAGGTCAGATCACCCTGCCTGCCCTGGACTGCCCAGAGCTAAGGCTCGTGCCAGGCTGCCCGAGGCATGGCTCTAGGACTTGGGAAAGGCCAGTCATCATTTGACGACCATTTGGGGCATGTGCCAGTGTTTTTGTGCATGATTCTGCGATTCACTGAAAGCAAGTGTGTGCGAGTGGGTCTCTGCTGTCCTGATTACAGTGGACTTTAAGTTCGTTCTGATAAAGTGGCTGCTAGGCAAGTCTTTCAGGCTGATATTAATTTTACATACACTTAAGAGATCCTATACATCTTTTATCTATTTCATTATCTTTTCTGTCTCTTATTTAGTATAATCTAATTTCATTCGAGATTCATCCAGTGATCAAGCAGACACCATATTAGTAAGGACAAGTCAGTTCCATCTTATTCTCTTTATCATTATCTGAATTCTATATCTGTGCACTGGAAATTAGGAAAACGTATTACCAATTGATTTTGAATGCATGAATACGGATGAAATGTAATCCAGTAATAAACAGTATAATTTACGTTAATTGCTAGATACTTTTAAAATTGAAGTATGAGGCATAAAAGAGCATGTATCCAGGTTATTTACTGTGCATTTTGGGTTATACTGCTAAGAACGGTTAAATGTTTGGGGTCAGGGAAACATTTATACTTTTATTCAGAAAGGATGCATTACATTGATCAAAATGTGACAGGTAAGACTTTTAAATTGTATAAAAAAAACTGCAATATTTCAAATAAATGTTTTTTCAACTTTCAAACTGGTTTCCACAAAAACTTTTTATTCAGCACCAAATCAGCATATTGATTAATGATTTCTGATGGATCGTGTGACACTGAAGAATTTACAGGAATTACAGGAATACATTTTTAAAATTTTAATATTTAAAAATTTTAATATTTTATATAATTATTGTTTTAATGTATTTTGACAGCCTTGAACAAGAGACTTTTTTCAAAAACCTTAAAAAATCTTACAGACCACAATCTTTTCCAAGATAAAATCCAGATTATTTATATGGGAAATTATAATAATAGGCTAATATATGGATAGTTGTTAAAAAAAATCCTTTTTGAATCCTTTAGGTTGGTTAAATTTCCCAAACCTTAATTTGATATGTCCAGCTGTGAGTCCACACTAGATCACTAGAGGGCAGGGCTGCATAGTATATCACACATTTCATTGCTTTTGAAGTCATCTCCAGGGCATCCAAACTTATGCACAGATGCTCTGGCTTTTACTTTTAGTGTTGTATAGGTGATTTTTAAAGAAGCTGTTAAAACACCAAGGTAATGATTTTGATTGCCAGGTAATGCAAGACCTGATAAAATGTGTATATTAGTTGCTTTGTTTGTCAAATGCACAAATAGATAAAAAATAAACGCTTAAATCACTCTAATGTTCATATATTGAATTTAGATCAGAAAAATAACATTGCACAGCAGAGCAGAATGAGTTGGACTAAATATTCCTGAACCAATCTATCTGTACTGACTGACAGCTAATTCAGTCAATGAGGTGTTTTAATGATAGATAAGTGCAATATTGTATTCATAGTTAATATTCGAGAGCTCATCAATTGGTCTCCCAAGTTCTGCTGTCTGAGTTGAGTTGTTGATAAACTGTAAGTAAAAAGCTTTTGTTGCCTAAAGCCATGCAGTGAATCATATGATACTCACTAGAGACGCTGGATTAAACATGTTTGACAGGGCAAAGCATCCTGAGGCGATGAGAAAAGATGTATATTATGTATATCAACAGCAAAAGTACCTTTTTATACTAAGGCAAAATACTTTTATCTAAAGTACAGGAAGAAAGAAAGAAAGAAGAAAGAAAAGAAAGAAAGAAAGAAAGAAGAGAAGAAAGAAAGAAAGAAAGAAAGAAAGAAAGAAAGAAAGAAAGAAAGAAAGAAGAAAGAAAGAAGAAAGAAAGAAAGAAAGAAAGAAAGAAAGAAAGAAAGAAAGAAAGAAAGAAAGAAAGAAAGAAAGAAAGAAAGAAAGAAAGAAAGAAAGGGCATTTTATCTTTTTATCGGAATTCACAAGCAGATTTGACATAAAATATATGAGGAAAATAAGTATTTGAACACCCTGCTATTTTGCAAGTTCTCCCATCACGGAGGGGTCTGAAATTGTCATCGCTGGTGCATGTCCACTGTGAGAGACATAATCTAAAAAAACCTAAACCAATGTATGATTTTCTAACTATTTATTTGTATGATACAGCTGCAAATAAGAATTTGAACACCTGAGAAAACCAATGTTAATATTGATTTTTTTTTTTTTTTTGGTACAGTAGCCTTGTTTGCAATTACAGAGGTCAAATGTTTCCTATAGTTTTTCACCAGGTTTGCACACGCTGCAGGAGGGATTTTGGCCCACTCCTCCACACACATCTTCTCTAGATCAGTCAGGCTTCTGGGCTGTTGCTGAGAAACAGAGTTTGAGCTTCTTCCAAAGATTCTCTATTGGGTTTAGGTCTGGAGACTGGCTAGGCCACGCCATAACCTTGCTTCTTACAGAGCCACTCCTTGGTTATAGTGGATGTGTGCTTCGGGTCATTGTCATGTTGGAAGACCCAGCCTCGACCCATCTTCAATGCTCTAACTGAGGGAAGGAGGTTGTTCCCCAAAATCTCACAATACAGACTTAATCTTCAGCAAACTTGGTCTAGCCAGACATAAAAACAGGCATGACACTAAAAAAAGAAAACACAATAAAACTGAATGGAAACAGAAAATAAAATAAGTGTGATGGTTTGCACAGCATATGTTAATGTGAAATAACATGCATTGTTACACACACACACACACACACACACACACACACACACACACACACTCGCAGAGGTATTCAAAAGTTTGAGGTCACTAAGATTCTTATTAAAGAAATTAACTTTTTCAGCAAGGATTCATTAAATGTATTAAATCACACTACAGACATTGATAATGTTATTAAATATTTATTCAATTTGATGCTGTTCTTTCTCTTGACTGTTTATACATCAAAGGATCCTGAAAAAGTATCACACTTTCAACAAAATTATTAAGCAGCACAACTGTTTACATGATTTATGATATCAAGAAAAGTCTTTGCTTTTTTTTGCAGCCTTGGTGAGTATAAGAGACCTCTTTCAAAACCATTAACATTTTATACCAACCCTAAACTTTCAAATGATAGTTATAACTTGCAGTGTAAATCGGTGTAATGTTTTTCCTGGAGCTTCCTTGTCGATTAAATGGATGAAAGAGTTTCTCTCAATAACAGGATATGTGTGTAATGTTTTCAATGCATGTTCCTGTGTTCCTGCATGCTTGTTTTATTTACCAATCATTCTAATGCTTGGTTCAGATTACACAAATTTAGCCTGATTTTGGCACGATCTGTTTGAAGGGTGTCGTGGGGATTCGTAAGCGACAACGGGCGTCGGGATGCAAGATTCGATCGTATCATCTCGTATAGTGTGTCATAGTGGGCGACAACCTACATCACGTCATCATGACAAAAAGACTAGCATGTTTAATTTTTTTAACAGTCGTTCACTACAGTTCTATCGCATGTATGAGTTTGACCAATAGGAGAACAGAAGCTTTTCCGTACACAACTTTCCAAAAATGGCGAAACGAAAGAGAGACGACGGTGCTAACGTTAAAACTAAAAGTAAAAAAAATAAGAAGAAAGAAAACAATATTTTACCTCAAGTTCTCTTTGGAGGATTGACAGCCCATTCTGTCCTCTTCGAGCAATCCAGGAATGTGTCCATTGTCGGGTTTACTTTCTTTTTTTTTTTTTTTTTACTTTTTTCTGAACACAGGACAGCCAATACAACACTCACCGCTTCATCTATTGTTTGTTAACGTTCGTTTCCAAAAGTCACTCGCTACTAGTTTCGCCCATAGACAGTATAAGAAGTGGACAAAGCGAGCTCATTGGAACTCAATTGAGACAAGTGAAGCCCATTTTTAGCGATTTTTTTTAGGTCTTCCGTTCCTGACGCGCAGACTCAAACCGACTCAAACAGAGCTTGACGTCGTAGATGTGACGTGAGCAACCCGTCTGTCTTCTAGTGGCTGTGGCATGAGAAATCTGAATCATTCCCTTCTGAAACTTGCAGAGGCGGAGAGTGCGAATAGGAGCTGTCCATGAGCTAGGAGAAGGAAAAACTTTTGCTTGGTATTCTGATTAATTATTTTGTCATTTTGCCTCCACGTTTCCCCGATTGACCGCAAGCTTCTCCTCCTGTCCATACGGTAATCTCTCTACTGTGCGACACAGAGTCGAGTGGTTATGAAGCAATCGTCAGCCTACTTATACACAACGCATTCTCACCCCAAGGCGTCACCTTTGACCATGCTTCAATATTTGACGTTTTAGGTGCCCTTTAGCGTCACTTACATGACGCGATCCTACGGCGTCATCTAACTGACGCTAAAGGAAAGCGTCTGTTAGAGGACGCGGTTAGGTTTAGGTGTGGGGTGGGGGTAGGGTACACGAGATCCTAGGGCGTCATCTTACTGACGCTAAAGGGCGCCTAAAGCGTCAGATATTGAAGCATGTCCAAATGCTTCCCAAGGCGTCAGTTAAGTGACGACTTGGGGGTGAGAATGGGCTGTTATACAAAAAACTGCTTCTACTGGACCATAACATAAACTACAAGGTAATGGAGCATTTTATACATTGTCGTGTTTCTTTAGAAATAAATAATGGACAAATTATGTCTTCAAACGCCTCAGATGTAAAGTTATTCGCTGTCAAAGTGACGGCAAAATGAATGGGAGTCAACGGAAATGCTAACTCAAGTGAAGTTCTGCTACAAGATGGCGGCACCCGGCGGGCTTCAATTTCTGGTCGATGGATTACCCCCTTGGTTTCGCTTCTCGATAACATCACGCGCGCCGTTAAAGACGGCATGCGATGACTGGTCAGGAAGCAACGTGTAGTCTGAGTGACTGTGACTATTTTAAGAGACAAAAAAAAATCATGTAATCTGAACCAGGTATAAAGCAGTCTTACTCTCTTAAACACTGCATTGGCAGTCATATCCTGCTGAGTTGTTATGTGTGTGCATCATGTGTGTGTGTATGAGAAATGCTCCTGGGCAGTGTGTTTATGGTGCTTCTTTAGTGAGGCCGCCTGGGGGTGTGAGGCAAGCAGAGTGCTAATGCAAAGCACCATGGGATTTTCAGGAACAACGTGGTGACATTAACAAGCTGTCAAGCACAGTGATGTTGCTCTGTTTAAAAACAAAAAGTAGGATCACCTGAGGTAGCACACACATTCTCTCTTATATCTAACACGCACACTTCCCCCCTACCCCTCTTTCGTTCTTTTCTCCTCTCTGCTGCACACGCTGCACTAATAGAGCATGGTGTTCTAGCCTAATGGAACCTGAACGAAAGAGAGTTTTCTGTTAAGGTATGAAGGGCCCTCAAGGCAAGAAGGCATTAGTCTATTTTGAGAAGGTGAATTCTAAATGATGTTATTAGGGATGAGTCTCGTCACCTTTTGCTCTTTTGCTCAGGGGAGTGAACCACCCCTTTTATTAGATGGGGTTGTAAGGCATTTCTTCTTTGGAAAGGGCTACATAATGGAAACAAAGCCAATTTAGCACATAGACCATCAGCACATTTTCGTGTTGTTTGAGTTAACAAGGTTTGCCTCGAACTTGCAGCAACACTGCAATCAGAAAGGTGTGTATTAGACCGGCTTTTGACCCTACTATAACATTATAGGTGATGTGAAAGTGAAACCAGAGTTAAAAGTCCATTTTTGCTCTGTTAAAATACTGTACAAAACTTTCTTTCTCTTGACCTCTGTTCAAAGGAATATTTAGGTTCAATGCAAGTTAAGCTCAACCAACAGCATTTGTGGCATAATGTTGGCAAACAATTTTTTCTTTAAAGTCTCTCATTTCTTTAAAAAAAAGAAAAGGCAGTGATGATGAGGCACTTAAAATGAAGGTGAATTACATTAATTATTTTGTTAATCCTTGTGTATAATCTGAACTTTAAAGATGTTTATGGCAATCATAAAAGTTGTAAAAAAATAACTTAATAAGGTTAGTAAGTTTGCATACAGTTTCATTCCTTTATTAATGATTTCAGTCCGACTTTTGGTAATTCTATGGGCCATCTTGCCATAGACGAGAGATTGTACATTAATATTCTTGCTGAAGACTTTTCCAGGTTAGGTTGCCAGGTCTTTCTCCAACTCTCCCCATCACAAGGCATATTGTTTACATATCTTAAAAATAACTCTTTATTGGCAATGCATCTATGGATCATGAAGAACCTTTCACCTCTAACGTTTTTATTGCACAAAATGTTCTGCATGAAAAAGTGTTCATTGGTGGGTTTTTTTTAAGAGCTTTTTTACTAAAGGTTCTTTGGGAACCCAAAATTCCTCTATGCCATAGCAACAAAGAAACATCTTTTTGGAAATTATAACTGCCTAACTGTAGCCAGGAGTTTATTTTGACCATTCAAAATTATTTTGTGGTAATCAACATTATGCCACAAATGATGCTAAGTGATCTTAATGTGGGATATTCCTTTAAATCTCTCTCATCTGAATGAGCTGTTTCTTTTTGTGTGCATTAAATGCTATTTTGTCATCATATTGTATATTAGTCACAAATTCATCCAAGTCAATTGTCACTTTTCACAAGGTTTAAATGCATATTTGAGCTGTTTTAACTGAAAGCAACTTGCACTGACATATCTTAAAATATTTACATGCCATTATTTTGTCTCAAGATGCACATTATTGTTTGGTAAGGGAAAAAAAACAACTACTAATTAACTAATTAAACTGAGGCCTAATCATGGCTTTAAGGACAACTCCGGCACAAAATGAACCTTTGGTCTGACAATACATTCGTACAACCGTTCTCTGAGATTTGTTTTCATGATAATCGAATGTAAAGAGTTTTATCTCTAAAAACTGTTTCGCGTATAACGCTAGTATACAGGGCATAGAGCAGGGGTCTCAAACTCAACTTAATTGGGGGCCGCTGGAGATAGAGTCTGGGTCAGGCCGGGCCGCATTAAGTATTCCAAAAAAAATATAGTATTTAAGTATTCCAAAAATGGAGCACAACTGATCCAATCTTCTCAATCTTTATTATCAATGTTTCTTCTGAACTATTCCTCTGAATTTGAACATTCCTTTCTGTACATGATTGGTTCTTCATGAGCTGTCTTTCTGACAGTTGAAGTTAATTTTACAAACTTTCTTTGTCTTTTTCTTATACACAACATCTTTGTGATAGTCATTTTCTTTATACAACACTATTATATTGAATATATATATATATATTTTTTTTTTTCGGAAGGCACATTTCCTTTTATTATACTTAGAAACAGTCCAGTTCGTTTATACAGACAGGAGCCATCTTTGGAAAACAGTCTCGACAAGTCGAAACACGAATGCCATGCTAAGTGAGCTGAACTGTATGAAGTTCAGCGAACTTCTGAACTGTATGAATGGCGTCCGTGGTATGAACCTGCGGTATGGTATGAATGGTATGAACCTAGTCGACCGTTCTCTGAGATTTGTTTTAATGACAATCGGATGTAAAGAGTTTTATCTCTAAAAACTGTTTAGCGTATAACACTAGTATATAAGGCATAGAGTAATGAAAAATAAATATCGCTAGTTAATATTACTAACAAGGCTCAAAATAGCCCCACACTAACACAGTAACATAATGGGGGTCTCTACATGCAAACCGAAGCATTGAGAACTTTGTAAATGTACAGACCGTTTAATAAGAATATATTTTATAAAGACAGTCCACTTTGCGTATACAGGCAGGAGCCATAGAAAAAAGTTTCAACAAGTTCACTGTGCTAAGTGAGCTGAACTGTATGAAGTTCAGCGAACTTCTGAGCTGTATGAACGGCGTTCGTGGTACAACTTGACGAAACTTCTTTCTTTGCCATTGGCTCCTGTCTGTATACTCAAATTGGACTTTTTTCATTACTCTGTGTCCTAGCGTTATACACTAAAATGTTCCCTTTCGTTATCACTCCGAGTTCCGTCGGATGACGACGAATGGGGTTTCGCTTAGAAAGCCTATCAGCTTCGCTCAATATAAAATGAGCCAATGGCAAAGAAATTTCATGGGTCTGTGGATTTTGCATAGCGTAACTCCACCTCACTTTTGATTATAAAAGGAGGACGCTGGCAGCAATACAGACATGTTTCTTCGCTGCAAGCCAAGACTGAGGTCAGGCGATCCCCGCGGCACAGTGGAAAGTGGCAGGAAGACGGAACGTCTCCATTCCCTACTCAGGGAACATGGGTTACATCCGTAACCGAGACGTAAAAAAAACTATTTATATTCGATTATCATGAAAACAAATCTTATGTGTTATTATTCATTTTGCGCCGGAGTTCTCCTTTAATCTAAGCCCTGCCTGTGAAACCAGGCCTTGATTTTGTTCCTGAGGTCATGCCGAAAGTTTACAGACAATCTTTGACTCTTTTAAACGTTATTTTTTTTCCCCTTGCAAAGTGTATCTTCACTTATTGCTTGACATTATCCCTAGTTTCAGTGCTGTGAGTTTCACAAATTCATAAATCCTTCCTCTTCTCAATAATTTAGATTGCAGAATTATTTATCTAATATGTATTTATTATTCATATTTAAACAAGGAGGTCGTCTTTTGGGACCAGGTCTCATTTTCAGTCTCTTATTTTGTAAACAGACAGCCACAAAAGCGACAGTTCTTCTGATTTAAAGAGACAAGCGTCTGTTTGCGAGTATGAGGTCTACCTTCAGTTGAAATGGAGTGAGATCAATATTTAATACTAGACATCATTTGCATCAACTCCCTTCAGAATCTGTACCCCCCCCCCACCCCCACCCCCACATCCCACATCAACCCCCCCAAAAAAATGGACAATGCACTGGAAGTGGGAAAAGCAGCAAGTAAATGGAGAAAATCCATCAGTATCAGCTTCACTCCGGGAACTGGGCTGTATGAGAGTGAGTAGAAACACCAGTAGACTTTTTACAATAAAATAAGCCATTTAAACATTTAGTGAGGGCTTTCACCAGGTGTTTTAGAAATGTTCCACTTTTTCTTTTTTTTTTTTGGTTTGTTGTCATATGTTAAATTTGGAAGTGTCATTAAATGTCATTAAAAACATTTTAGCAATTATTGTATAATTTATCAACATGTCAGCGGCATTTGAGCACTTGAGAGCAGCTGTGATGTATCTATGAATTAAAGAGAATGTTCCAAACCAACAGTGCACATGTAAAGCCATGTACAGGCAAATGTAGTGAGCACAGTGTAGACAAAAGAATGATAAATTGAAATGATTTATGAATTGAATTAAAACAATATTGCCATGAAGAATTCAAATACAATAAAAGATGTAAAAGCGAATCCATCTGCGGGACCAGAACAATGCGTGTTTGTACGCTTTAGTTACATGTTTCATGAGAGAGCGTGTTTTTTGCCACATCAAAGTTTTGAAACATTGAGACTAAAACTTTTTCTTTCATTGATCCACTGTAGATATTAATGGTGTTGAAATCAAGTGTCAAGTTGCTAGTATTGGCTGCATTGTTCTGTTAGCTTATATCACTGCCGCATGCCGGCTTTGTCGCAGACAGACTTTTGGCGGGGATAGATTGGAATTGGATGTGGCATGTATGCGTGAGGTAACCTGTGTCTCCGTGTGCGCCCGTGCCCTCTTGTCACTTATCTCTCAGTATCCTTAATGCAGGAACAGAAGCGCGTTTCAAAGAGAATAATGCGCAGGAACGTCATGTCAACCTTTGATATATTTATATATTTCTTTTGCTCGCATTAAATTTGAAGCCGCATTCTTAAAGAGGATGTCAAAGAAAGGAAAACTGTGTTCCGACTCAAAGCGGGGAAAACAGACAGACAAAAGTTATGCAAATGAAACAAATGTGGAGAATCACAGTGAAGAATTGATGAGGACATGAAATTGACTCTGAATCTGAAGGCGGTGGACACATGTCGTGGTGCCTTTTGGGATGGGTCTGGCGGGAGGGGGTGGCTTGCCTTCACGATGTGCTGCAGCTTGTGTGTGTGACTTCTGGATTAATTTTAATGCCCCACTCAGCGGGTTCCGTGTCACTCTCCCCTCAGTCTGAGGACCCGTCGAGATGACATCTGAACAGGCACTCACTACGGCGCAGGGAACTCAGAGAAGCCTCGGTGCTGGAGAAAGTGTTTATGAAAGATTCATCACAGATGTCACTCTAATCTGCCATGCATTGTCAGGGAGCTGCTCCAAAGCACACATTGTAAATGGATTCTTCCTCTGACTTAAGTCATCTCTGGCTATGAGTTGTAGATGGGATGGAGATTGTTTGCGGTAGATTGCGGAAGAGAGAGAGGGAGACAGACAAGTCATTGTGTGAGTGGATGAGGCGGAGCACTTTGTGGGCGCATTACTGCATGTCCGTAGAGAGATGGATCTTTAATGTACAGTACAGTCGGTCA